>OY728148.1:1748423665-1749623665 GCA_963277665.1 Viscum album | reverse complement strand
GCTAGCTTCATGATTTTGTGTTGCTAAAGCCATGGGAGCGAGACATCGTTCGAGGTACCCATTAATTGTTTCTACTTGGGTGTAAGACTTGTTTTATTTTGTAGAGATTAACTCCTTCATACTAACTTCCATTATCAATTCCTTGTTACTTAATGTAAAGAGAATTTTAGTGCCCTTGTCATTAACTATGCTACTTGGAGCTCAAGATGACTTGTTTGAAGTATGTAGAGACTATAACCTAGTGTTGGGGGAACATCTCTCTTGGGGAGATTTCTTATACTTACAAATAAAACCATATGATTTCATTCCTATCATGGATTGGTTATATTAAGTGTAGGCTACTATGGATTGCTTTAGGAGGTAGGTGGTGTTATTCAATACTGATGGAGAGACAACGATGTTTGTAGGAGAGCAAGAGCTTCAGATGAGATAGAGGTGTGTTATGCCCTTGTAATCCATTATAGATGAGCCAATTCTATGTTATTCAAAGTTTCATTAGTTTTCATTTCCCAATTTTGTAGAATATTACCCTCATATCTTTCCAGAATATGTTGTAGCATTACCCCCTTTACGAGATATTGAGTTTGGGATCTAGCTAATGCTAGGAGATTCTCTTATCTCTATGTAACCATATAGGATGGAACCTTATATTTTAAGAGATATTTATATATATCTCAATAGTTTGTTATAGTTTGGTTTTGTTTGGCCGAGTGTGTCACCGTGGGGTGGTCCATTTTTCTTCATGAAAAGGGTTGACAGAAGTTTGCGGTTGTGTATCGATTATCATTACTTAAACAAAGTGATAGTGAAGAATCACTATATTCTTATGTGAAATGATGATTTATTCGATCAATTGAAGGATGAAATTTTATTCTCGAATATATACTCATGTTCATGATATCATCTGGTTCATGTAAAGGATTATGATATCCCTAGGACTTCTTTCCGTTACCGTCACAAGAATTACAAGTTCATTGTAATGCCTTATGGTGTAACGAATGCTCCAAATGTATTCATGGGGTAGATGAACGTTGTGTTCCATGAGTTCCTTGATATGTTATTGTTGGTTTTCATTGACGAATTCCTTCAATACTCCACATATGAGGAGTACCATGTAGAGCATCTTCATACCGTTTGTGGAGTTCTATGTGAAAAGTAGTTGTTAGGGAAGTTGTTGAAGTGTGAGTTTTGGGAACAAGAAGTCCATTTCTTGGGTCATGTTGTATCCCATCAGGGGGTAACTATGGTTCCATTGAAGATATAAGTAGTTCTATCTTGGGAAGGCCCCAAGATAGTGGTAGATCTGTAAAGTTTCCTTGCTCTCACATGCTATTACAGGAGGGTTGTAGATGATTTCTCTTGGGATGAAATTGTTCTAACAATGTTGACTAAGAAGGATAAAATGTCAATGTGGGATGATCAATATCAGGAAACATTCAATTATTTGAAGGAGAAGTTGTTCAGTGCTCCATTTTGTTGTTTTCCAATAGAGGGAGTTCAATTTGATGTTTTTGGGATTCTTCTAATTTAGGATTAGGATGCGTTTTAGTGCAGTATAGATCGATTATTTCTTATGGGTAATGGTAGTTGTGTCCCCATGAATATAAATATTCCACCTGTGATTTTGATTTGGTGGTAGTGATGTTTTATCTATATTTGTGGGTACATTAACTCATTCTTGATCTCTTTATGGTTTTAAATGATTATAAGAACTTGAGGTATGTTTTCTCCCAGCATTACTTGAACTTGCGGTAGCATTGGGCTATGGAGTTCTTACAAGAATACGACTTTGAAATCACATATACACCTAAAAGGGGAATTTTATAGCCAATGGGATGAGCTGGAAGTTTCATAGTGATGCAGTGCATGAATCTAGTGAATCCTAGTGAGTAATGTAAGAACATTTAACATTGCATCTAGATATGGGAGATGTTAGGGTAAGAGGTTGTTTTTTAGATGAAGGTGCAATCATAATTATTGTAGCGGGTGGAAGAGTCCAAGATGGGGGATCTAGAGGTGGATGATTGGAGAGACTGATATGTTTGTGGTGAGGCCCCTGATGGTTGGTATAAGTATTAACAACACCGAGTGTTGTATCAGAGAATGATTTTTGGTTCTTTGTAGAAGTGGGCAACGGTTATTAGAGAGTTCTATAGTTCACCTTTATTAGTGCATTTTGGAATGAAAAATATGTACAGATCCTTGAGAAGTCAGTTTTGGTGGCCTGGGCTAAAGCATGAAGTTGTGGCGTTTGTGTATAGATTCTTAGTCTGTCAGAATGGGAATACCAAGCACCCTATTCCTGGTGGGTTGGTCTAGCCATTGGATGTCCCTCAATGAAAGCAGGAGGACATCTTAATGGAATTTTAAACTAGTTTAGCTTGATCTCAAGGACTCCATGAAGATATATGGGAGGTATTGTAACATTTTACAAAATCATCCCACTTCATAGAGATCAAGGTGTCGAGCTCAATATATTTTTTTCGAGTCAGTATCTAGATGAAGAGGTGAGACTCCATGGAGTCCCAAAGGACATAAATTCCAATTTAGATCCTTGATTTTTATTGAGGGTGTGTATAGGTATCTAGTATGCATTCGATTCTTAACCATTCCTTAGTACTTCTTTTCATCCATAGACAAATGTCCATATAGAGCAGACCATCCAGACTCTAAAAGATATGTTGTCCTCTTACTTCTTGGATTTTGTAGGTTTGTTGATAAGGGACTTACCCTTGGTGGAATTCTATTAAAACAACAAATTTCACTCCACCATCGATATGGCGCCATTTAAATCCTTATATGTATGAAATTTCTGTTCTCCACTGTGCATGACTGGGGTTGGAGAGTCAGAAATTCTCAGAGTGGAACTAGTGTAGAACACAAAAGAGATGTTTCAGGTGATTTGTGAGAGAATGAGGGAAATAAATGATTATAAAAAATCATATACCAATCATAGGAGGAGACCTTTGGAGTTTTATTTTGGGGATCCCATGTTTCTGATGGTGAATCCCCATCATGGGAAGCGTTGGTTTGGTCGTGGGACTAATAATTATCCCCAGTTTGTTAGGCCTTTCGAGGTGTTATATCATGTTTGAGTCGTGGAGTATTAGGTTTCACATCCCCCACAAATGAGATAGATACATGTTGGTTTTCATGTGTTTCAGTAACATCGTTATCTTTATGATGACTCTCACATCATTGAGTAGGGAGAGATTGATGTTGACGATGATGCGACCTTCAAGGAGAGGACTTTATAGATCCATGACGTACGACAAGTAGAATGTGTGGTGTGGGCATGCTATCACTTTGGTCCATGCCTTTTGGTGACATGATGGGGTGGAGGAGAGTACATGGTAACGTGAGTAGAAAATAATTGCTCAGTACCCCTGATTTGTTTAATGTTTTGATCCTTTCTTATAATTATTTTTGTTTTTGAATGGATACCTTTCGTTTTTATGAGATGAATTTTTTTTGATTTTGTAGATTTCTCTCTTTTGAGATATATCTCGATGGGTGGTTGTTTAGAACCCTTTTATATTTCCTTTTAGGTTGGTTTAGAATTCTTGACAATGAGAATGTTTAAGAGGTATCTGATGTAATGGCCTGGACCTCTCCGGTCCATTCTTTTAATAGAATCTGTTGTTTGAGGTGATTCAGGAGGTCAAGGTGACTTATCCCCAACACATTTTCAAATTTCTAGTTCTATGAATAGTGTTTCTAGTTTTATGTACTGCATTTCTACCCGTCGGTAGGTGTATAGTGTTTCCCACAGTCGGTAGGTGCATAATGATTCTAGACGTCGATAGGTGTACAGTGTTTCCAGCAATCGTTAGGTGTATACTGTTTCCAATCATCTGTAGGTGTATAGTGTTTCCAGTCATCAGTAGGTCTATAGTGTTTCCAGACATCGGTTGGTGTATAGTGTTTCCAAACGTTGGTAAGTGTATAATGTTTCTAGACATCAATAAGTGTACAGTATTTCCATACATTGGTTAGTGTGTATTGTTTCTATACATCAATTTGTGTGCAGTGTTTCTAGTCATCTGTAAGTTTACAGTGTTTCTATATGTCAATAGGTGTATAGTGATTCTAAAAAAAGGTATGGGTACAATGTTTTCCGCTTTCTACATTTCCCCCCTGTTAGCATTTTCATTGATAAAAAACTCATTCAAATCCTTTTTATGGTATTTAAGGCCGATTCAAATCCCATATCTCCTATATTAATTTTCTTACGGATCAAGATATCTTTACTTGGTCTAACCACATGTATTAATGTGATTTGCATTAATGGACATTCTAAACCATTTCAAATCCTGTTAGTCTTTGATTTAATCCTTCAATGACAGGAACCTTATCTTCTTTCATTGCATCTAATTTCTCTTGGTGTGAGGCACCTCAATATATTCTTCCCATAAGAGTGGTGTAATTTAACCTTAACACTTGGATTATTTCCCTATTAATGTTCCTTTTTTCTTCATGCACACCCCCTATTATTGTGCTAGTGGTATGTGTCGACCCATCATCGATAGAAGGTATGATCTACCTCTATTCTCGTGTTTTCTTTGATCCTTATTCTCCTATTTATTCTTTCCATGTTATAGCATGTGATCTCCACATTTATAATGGGGTTTTCTTGGATTTTGTTTGGTGCAGTCATGCCATGGAATCCTCAGGTGGATGCAATTGTCACGGGGGGAGGAGATCGTGATCCATTATGTGGATCATTCTCATGTAAAGAATGTAAAGAACCTTTTAAGGTAGAGGATTTGTGGATTCTCTATTCTTTTACGTGTAACTATAGAGTTAGAATGTTTTATCCCATTGGATCATAATGGAATTGACATAATAAATATTTTAATTAGGATAAAAAATTATTATCAATCATATGTAATTGCCACTTATTATTTCTAGATAGTGTGATATCAATTCTTTTCTTTCTATCATGTTTTTCATGATGAAATTGGTAATGAACATAAATCCGAAATTAGTTGATAATTATTTTTATAAATATAAATAGGCATGAAAATGAATCTAGTTGCTGTTGTTGTATTTTTATGTCAATCAAATTGATGCATTAAGAATGTTTAATTAATTAATAATTTTTATGATAGCTATCCATTTAGGTAGCCCAGTGTTGGAACCTACTAATAATAAATTGGCTAATTTTGGATTAGTGAGAGCTCATTGCATGTGAATGCAGAATGCCTTATTTAGGGCCAAGATCCCAATTTCATTGTTTTATTCAACTTCTTGTGATGTGTTGTGTGACTTTATGGATGTTGGGAGAAGTGGTGGTATGGAGGCCAAGTGGTTATGGAAACAGAAGATTACTAGATTTGTGATATGCATCAATTTAGGCATGTAGGTTTCAGGGAGGACACCCGAGATGATGAAACAAGTTGGATATGAATTCTAAGATGTTTTCTTAATATTGTTGGTTGTTTATCTTCTTTACTTCCCCCACTAATTAAGGTAGATGGTCTTGTTACCATCCATCCAAAAATAGGATAATATGCATGGGGAATGACATGTGATTTTCGTGTTTAGCTTCTTGAGGAAATATGGGTCTACACACTTGCTATAGTTGGAAATGAATCGATGGGTAGTTCACCTACTCATAGTTTTGAGCCTCTTTCTCTTGGTGGCTTAAAATGTTTTATAGAATGTCTAAGAATATGGTAATGTGATAATTATTTAAATAAATGATTTCATTAATTATTTTAACCCATGGGTTGTTGCTTGCTGGGACAAAATGACGAGGTTTAAATTTAATGGAATAGTTGGCTTTGGTTGTGATGTTAATGAAATATAATGTGGAATTGATAATGGTTAATTAATGTTTAAAGAATTAATTAACATAAAATGAAACTGATAAAATGGGAATGATGTAATATAATAAATCTCATTAAATTATTGTGTTCATATGGGATACCTATTCTTATTAGTGATAGTCGGGATTCCAAGAGACGTTAGTTATAGCTGGGAGACTGAGGGACGTTAGTTGCAGTTGAGTCTAAGACTAGGTTATGCTCATAGTGTGGTTGTTAGATATAGTATATTATGTAATTATTGTGTTTCTATATGATAATAAACTCTTTAATATAGGGAAACTAACACCCATGGGAATCTAAGCCCTGTGGGTGTTTTCCTCAACATCTTGATGGGAGGATGGATGGATGAATACCCCATTTGGCACTGCTCTCTTCTCTTGGTAGTTACTCATGTTGGTTGGAATAGTGGTTAGTTTCCCCATATATGTTTGTAGAGGGATGTAATGGTGTGTATTTATTCACACACATATATTCTAGATATATATTCATATGGACTACAATAGGTGTAATGTGTATGGGCTATGATGACTTGAGTAACCTTACTCAGTGTATGGGCAGTAATGGATTGACGTATAATACCTGACATATTATACATGTTATGCGAGCTATTTCATCTCCCAAAAACCACCGGGTTACTTTGGTTATGTGGATGTAGTGGTTTTTTTGCACGAGGTTCTTATTGTGATGCTTCACAAAGGTGTCTATGGAAATCCTTTTTTGAGTGAGAAGCTTAAGACGTGTGACGTTGAGGAAAAGCAGCAAACTAGTGGGGATGTGGTAACATGGTACCCTTTATATTAATTATTATATTATATACTATTTTATTAGATACTTGGTGAGAGTATACATGGTGAGGCTGGGAACATAGTATACCAGTTTAGGGGATGAGTTAGTTTCACATGTTGACCACTATTCTTTAGCACGATTTATTTACTTTTCCACAAGAGGCTCTTGGGAGGATCCTATTTAGTATACTGTTATACTCACCCTAAGCATATATAAACTAATTTTCAGGTCACATAGAGCAAGTCCGATATCAGGCCAGTTACTACTATATTGAGGTTGTATGATCTATTTAGGAATCGTGGTCACTGCTTTTTTTTAATTTATAATGGTACTTGAAGTTTTTCCTTTTAGTTATAGTAGTTCTTGCATGACATTACATATGTGTACTTGGGATTTATTTTATATTTAATTATGAGTTAGATTTGGTTAGTTTATATCTTATCTCTCTCTTCCACATATTTCCTCAGAGAGGGTAATGCCTCCCATTTTTTGTGTTTACTATACCCATGGTTCTATTCACCATCCCAGGGCCTTATAGGGGTGGGACTCGGGGGTCACTATTTTCCTTATCAAATTTCCATCCAGGGAGGGGTATACCTTGTGGGGAGGGGTCATGAAACATAACTACATGGAAAAGGGGGAACATCACCATGGAAATTGTCAGTAGTTTAAAAAATACCTCAAGAGAAAATAATGCTATATGGGTTGTGTCAGAACATCATACAATGACTTCTCAGTTAATTGAAATTAAAGAGGACTTTCCACTCCATAAACATGAATGGATACTCATTTAAGAAGTTTTTAGGTTCATTGAACACCACTATCGATTGAATGTGATCAAGATCCAGTATTTACCTCTATGATCATGAAGATTCTCCAACATACTCAAAATACTAAATTGAGCATCAATACAACTTATCATCATCAAACTAAATGAAAATCCTAGTAGACTATCAAGACACTTGAGACATGTAGTGATCATGCTCAATTGACTTTGAAAGGGGATGATATCAATATCTTTCTCTGTTAACGTTCATATACATTAAAAGTTTCCAATAAAGAAACCAAATTGATGCCTATGAATCCCATTATTGGAAGATGAGTTGGACTCTATAATTCTACGATCAACATTTGGAATTAAAACTTATAGGTCTAGAAATTTTAGTGGAAATGGTGGAAAAATTCAAGACCATTCAGTAATAGATAATGGCTCATCATTATTGACAAAATAGATTTGCAGAAAATCATCAATGAGACCTAGAGTTCGAGTTTAGAGAGAAAGTATTTCTCCTCATATCTATATGGATAAAAGTCATTATATTTTGGAATAAATAAATGCTTATTCAAAGATACATCAATCCCTTTTGAGATCATTAATAGCAATGTAGCATTATCATATTGAATGGAACTCACACGTAACATATCTCATCTCTATGATGTATTCCATGTATCTCACCTGAGAACGTACAAACCTAAACCCTATCATGTACTTAATCCATAGGTGGTATCATAGGAGAATGATATCTCATATAAAGATAAGACAAAGAAAATATTAGATCATAGAGACAATGTTATATGGAAGATGACAATACACCCGGTCAATGTGCTATGGAGAAACCATAAGATTGAAAAAGTTACATTGGAACTATAGAAAGTGATGAAATAGAATTTCCATAATTGTTTTAATGAGTGGAATAAATTTTTTAAAAGTTATCTTTAAAATAGGGGAATATTGTAATGATCCAAACATTCCTAAATAAAATACCCTTTGTTGTTTAATTAAATGTCTTATTATGTATTATGGTTATTGAAAACAAATATACTTCCTTGGTTTTGTTATATCTGTTTAGACTTAAAAACAATTAAGAATCATTACTAATGATAATATATATGTTGAACAGTGATCATATAATTTGTATCAATATAGGGTATTGAAAAATCCTATTAACACATAAAATGAAGGTGATTTCCTCAAAAAATAGGACAGTACCCTATAAATCCCTTTCAATAGAGAATCTATGGAAAATGGAAACACTGGGATTTACCCTTGAAATAACCCAATATGAGATTCAATGAATTAATTGTGAGCATAACCATTTATAGGATACATTTAATCTCATTGAAATCACAATAAAAACCATGTATAGTGATCCACCCCGTGAAAGTCTAATCATCACACACCATACACTTAGAGATTTTTCTACTATGTTAATGTTATATGTATCGATCCACTAAAATTATGATTATGTACATTATTTTTAATAGAATAATGTTTATATTTATTGTTAATTTTTGTTCCATTCTAAATGATTTTTACATTGGTATACTAAAATAAAAACTTTTTTTAATTAAATTTAAATTAATATGTTTTTTTGATTAATTAATGGATTATTTATAATATAAATATTATATTTATAATATATTATTATTAAATAATATTTATAAAATTTAAATTATCTTATAATTATTTTAAATCCAAATGTAAATTTCATAAGGGTTCGAAAAAAGTTTCTGTAAAAAAACACAACATTTCTTAATAAATTTAAATTTTATTTAAAATATAAAAACTAAAATATTTATAATATTATTTGGTTAAAATAAATATTATTTATTCAATAATAATGTTTAAGTTATCCAATGATGATGTTTTCATAATTTTCAAACACATTTGAATTTTTAGGTAAAATTAAATATTGTATAAATATACGGAGTGTATTATTACATTATAATAAACCTAAATTTATGTGATGAATACTATAAATTACTCCCACAACCAAATATATTTTTTCTTATTAAATTAATTTAACATTTTGTTTATTTTATTAGTTTTATAAATCCTTCATGAATTCTCCAAAACCTATAATATATTTTAGGGTTTTAAAATCTCCTCTTCAAGGACGTGACCCACTTCCACATTATAAAGGGAAATGTTTTAATTAGTCCAGCCCATAGACAAACAAAATAATGAAATACACCCCTATTTGGTAGAAATAATGAGAAAAATCCATGGGAAGGTCTGTGGTTTTGGTTATTTTATTACATACAGTCTACAACCTAAGTATGATAAATGATAAAGAATTCCACAATCATTTCTAATATAGTCCAACAAAATATCACATTTCTATTTACTAAAAACCCATGGATCACATATATAATCATTCCTAACTTATCTAGAGTCCTCTAAAGGTTCCCCCAAGCTCTTATGATCCTCATCCTCAATATCTGGAATAACACTCTCATGGTAAGAGGTCATTTCCTTCACTTATTTATTCATATATCTTCACTATCTTATGCATTATATTTTTAATTACTAACATTCAGATTTGTTTTTCCATGACCCTATTAATATCCATTTTATCTCCAAATGATGAGATACCCCATTCTATCTCATTAAACCATTTTATAAAATTCTATTTAACGTTGTTATGATGCCAAAATTTCACCATGATTTTCCATACCAACCATCATCACCGTCAAGAGGTACCACCATTGATATATCCTTCCTCACTGGAATCTTCTCCATTTTTTGATCACCACACATGTCATCAAAGACTATCGGAGATTGTAAAAAATCACCATCACCATGAAACTACGAACCATAAACTATCAAAACACCACAAATCAAACCCACATCATCAAAAAAACATCAACACGCTACCACCATGAACAAAACCAATACTAACCATCAGAACCAATAGAACCTATGAAATTATTCATATGAAAATAGAAAGATAAAACATATAAAAAAATAAGCAAACTGAATCGGTCTGTACGGGGAGCACCTTCAGATGCCAAAACCCACCTTCCAAAACATCAAGGTGAAAACTAATCTGGATCCAACATAGAGAGGAGCAGAGGGGATTGAGGTCAGGGAAGAGATAATAATTTCCAAGGACTCCAGATGATGGCCCCATGGTGGGACTAAACCCATAAGACAAAAAAAAAATAATGAGATGTCAATGGTGTACCTGCAAAAATCTCGATCACCATACCACTTAACCCAAAACCATTGTGTTATCATCTATCTAGATATGACCTGGAGAGGTACAATGGAACATGTGGTCAGAGCAGGGTTGAAGAATCCATGGGATTCAATAGAGAACACCATAATCAGGACTAAAAGATCCTCTATATGGAACAAAAACAAAGAAATTTTTACCACCATGGAAGATAATGATTATATCAATGAGCAGAAAGAATTATGGAAGAGTATAAAATGGGAATAAGGGATGGTAGGAAGAAAAAATGGAACTCAGGTGTGACATTAATTACACATTATAGGATTTCAGGTGCAAACCCTAGACTAAGTGATAGGGGGAGAGTATGGGAGAGAAATGAGAAATCCCCTGATTTTCCATGCCTTCCAAATGTGTAGTGAATACCCATAACATTTTTCTTATCAATAGTTTTCATCATTATGAAATTATACTGATTTAATTAGGGGATTAAATGTATTTAGTCCACAATCCTTGGTTATTTAATAAAATATGATAATGAATGAATCCATATTTTATGATCTATATGGAATAATTAAGCATTACAATGAAATGAATTTGATAGGTGCACACAAAATTATATAGCACTCCAATGCATTGTTTAATATTTTAGTCTCATGAGATGTTATGAATGGGATTACACATTGAACTAAATCCATAATGGGACCTTTTCCATAATACTTTCATGGATTTTATCCATAAAATATGTTTATGAAGTGGTATTTTATGTTGTTTCATCATCTTCCATGTTTCCTTTATGATTATCATTCAATATCATGCTTTATTGTTCAAGTTTATGATTCTCAACCCTTTTATTTCTCATTGATATGCCTATTGTATATCATGTATTAATTCCTTAATGTTATTTCTTATTTATTCCCTTACTGGAATTTATAGATCACCCTATTCTAATGTATTTCCCCATGTTATCCCACATAGTTTTACATATGATGAAATATTATGAACATGTAATGGAGGTTTTCATTAAAGATGATGTATTTATATTTTTATGTATTTTACCTAATTCCTAAAAACAATAGATTTATTGATCTTCCATGTTGTATTATGTGTAATATTTTTGTAATAAATCATCAAATAATGTGTAATAATGTCTAGGTTTTCATACAAATATTTTATTTTGGTTTATATTATAATATCATCTATAAAGACTACCATAAATTTGATGATGTGATTTATAAACACTCTATTAATCATGTTTGTGCATATTTCTATATAATTAGTGAGCGTTAACAGAAGTACTATGAACTAAATGTGAAAGTACCATGTATAGAATATAAAATCAGGGATATCCTCCTTCTTCACCCTCTCCTAATAATACATTGTCCAAAGATCCATGATAAATTAGTATTGGGACTGATGTATATAATCAAAGAATTCTTCAACTTGTGGTAAAGTATATATGTTCTTCATTATGATATTTTTAATCTCACTATAATGACTGGAAATTTTCATTGAACCATCCGTTTTTGAAAATGTAGACTTGTGCAACCCAAGGTGATGCACTTGGGTGTAAGAACCCTTTATCAATATTTTACTATAGTGGTTTCATCAACATTTAATGATAAAAAATATACATTAAATACAAATTATTGGATATTATAAATTTACTAGGTATAATATTGATTTTAAATTCAACCTCCCATCAAGAAGGAAGATCTTGAAATTTATTGAGGAACACATCAACGTTTTTGCTCTGAATTTTAATATTCTCTAGTATGATCTTTTCTATAGATTGGATAATATAAATTAGATATTATTTATCATATGTAAATAATATATATTCTTTATATGTTGGTGTTAATGAAGAATTATCCTCCTCCTTGAACTTATACTGTGCCAGGGATGATTTGAGATATGGAGAGTGATTTCCTTCTATTGTAAATTTATGTTGGAATTATTAAAGGAAATGTAAATTCATATCAATAATTCAATAAAATTACACTGAAGTGAGTATATAAATATTAAATAGGATGGTCAGACCAAAAATATTTGACAGTGTATGAGTTATATACTTTATATTCACTAATATAACCATCTATTGATTTCACCTATAGATCTACTTCTATTTATTTTGTGCTGTTTGAAAAATTCTACTAATCATGAATGATATGGAGGAATGAGTAGAAAAATGGAAAATAACCATAACATTCACATAGTTTATTCATGTTATAAACATTTATATTATCTAAATTAAACATAGAGATTATAATTTTCATTCTATAAAACACATAAATGGGAATCCAATAACATTAAAGGGATAATTTTAAATGAAATTTAATCCATAAATTATTAATTTTCAGGATTTATCACAATTAGTCCACGATCTATTTCATAACATAGACTCTTATGAAAATTTTTATTCCATTGATAATGGTTTGCAATGAGATTGTGAATTTACCAAAGCATATCCCCCTAGAGTGTCAAACCAGGATTACAACAAGGATAATTGTCATTTCCCAAGACCCAATATAGTCTTGGCCTATGTTTTGTTTTTGGGTGTCACCCTAGATACATCTAAGATAGAGAAACAACAAATTTTATTATCTATATATATATGTATATTCTTGAATCCAATTTCCCTATACATTAAAAAATATTGTTTATGCTTTCTTATTTTTATTCTTATCCAAAATGATTTCTTTGGAATTCTATAATCCTAATCAGAAAAATAACTAGAATATCATTTTTTACTAGCTATGAAAACCATTTTATTTAATTCACATTAATTCATGATTTATTTCATAATATTACACACAATGAGATTGAAAATATCATGAGTTATATTCTCTTTTATAAATGGGTACATATTATAACATGGGCTATAAAAAAATTATTGAAAACATCCTTAACATGCTCTTAGGAAACACTGTTCTTCTAAAACACCATGGGATAACCTCGGGACATATATAATAATGGGGTGACCTATGATTCCCAAAAAGGGATTAAAAATTAATAAAATATGGAAATTATTACATGATTGAAGATAAAAATTTCAACGGTATATGTTGGGTGAGAATTATAAAAATGAACTATAAGTAATTGTATAACATGATAACATAAAGGCAACATGAGATTTTGAAAATAACATTAAATGTTACATCATAATCATATGTAAATGTAAAAAATAGATACAAAATAACATAATGTTAATACAGTAACCTCCCATAAAAAATACATCAAATCTAATTATAATAATTCATTATACGATGAATTGGAGAACTATCTGGGTGAACTCATCATAATCATATATTGTACATAAATAATTATTCCATATAGATCATGTATATAAGAACATATTTCATCACATTTAATCCCCAAATAATGGATTGTGGATCAAATGCATAAAATTATTCAATAAAATAATTTTATGTTCAATATTTTGAATACCCTTCATAGAAAATTTGTATGATTATTCAGACACAATTGTTTGACATGGAAAATTGTAGTGAAAATTCATCATTATAATAGGGTAACAAAAAAGTGCACGGAAGAGATTAATGAGAGTAAAATGGTTATTTAGTCATTTATACATTATATGGGATATAAGGAGGCAATATAATAACATATCCCAAACTTAGGAGTTTGATATAAAAGATATAAGATAATGATGATGATTGAATAAATAAGAAAAAGAGATGACCCCTTACCTTGAGAGGGTGAATGTTACCTTAGTAGGGGATTATTTATATAATATGGGAACCTTAAGAGAACTCATCAATGGGTAGGAATTATTCATGAAGTTCTCCATGGTTTTTAGATATGTAATAAAGTGTATGGGTGAGAATATATAGGAAAGATTATGGGATATCTTTATTATTTCCCAAACATATATTTTGGACTATAACTAGTGAAGTAGTAAAAAAAATCCAATTTTTTTACATGGTTTCTACCAAAGGGTAGTGGGTTTTATTATTTTATAAGGCTGCATGATGAGTATTTTAAAATATTATCCTTTTTATGTTTATGTGATTCATGTTCATAAAAAATAATTCTAAAACAATAAAATATAATATATGTTTTGGAGGATTCCAAAAGGATTTATAAATTTTTTCACATAACCTAAAAATAACATTATTTATTTGGAAATCATATATTTGATCATGGATAACATTAATATAATTTATTACATAACTTTTGGGTTGTTATTATTTCATAATTAACACAATATATTTATATTGTCTTTATTTTTTTCCCAAAAATTAAATTATCTATGAAAATTAAGATAAATTCACCATTGGGTAATTTCAATCTTATGATTCCATAAATTAAATTTATTTTTTCAAATAAATTTTTAAATATATTAGTTTTCACTTTTAAAAAATGATTTTACATTTATTGAGAAATTATGGGATTTTTATTATAATAGTTTTCAAACACTTATATGAATTTATTTTTGACATTGAAAAATTATATTATAAACTATAAAAAATAAAAATTATTTTGTTATAATATAATTTATTAAAAAAATTTATTAAATCATCAAGTGAAATGTATTAATTGAAATTAAATTTTACCCAAAATTACAATATCCGATTTATCAAATCAAAATCAAAATCATCTATAAATTAACAATAATTATAATTAAATAAATCCATTAATCAATTTTCAATACAATATAGTTATTCAAATTATAATGGTCTTGAATGTAACCCATTATTATACTAGAAGACTCCATAAGGGTAATTTTTGTAATGGTGAGATTTTTAGTTTGGTGGTTTGATGTACATGGTTTGGGCCATGATCATGATGAGCCTGGACATATCCCGTAAATGATTTCAGCCACAAATTAGTTGTTAAATCGAATTTAATCAGTAGTTATGATTTATAAAATTCTATTAAATAAAATGTTATATAATAAAACTGTATAAGTAAATAGGTATTATAACACCATAATTTATAATGAGGAATTGTATTCAATCATAAAGGTAATTTCAGTTATAAAAGTTCATGTCATTATGAATGTCATCAGGATGAACATCAACATCTCAGTCGACTCCTGAACATGTATCAATAAAATAATAAAATACTCTCCCAAACTATTATATAATAAGGGATATATACATGGCCACCCATAATAAACATCAAAGGGAACCATTTTAATCGAGGAATGATGACTATTGTTATAGAAAAAATTAAATAAATTAGACTTCTTTTCTGAATAACCACTAACATCAATCCGACAAGCCTGAAGCATATCCTCAAGATCCTAGATAGAACTCTATATCTATCAATCTATCTTTGGATGATATATTGTGAAAAATATTAACATGGAACCCATGACCTCCTGAAAACCTTTCCAAAATAAGGATTTCATAACTGTGTCCCATTAAAAAACAATTGTATACAGAACCCCATTAAGTCTCACAATCTCTTGGACATAGAAGTCACTATGCAGTTGCACCTTCATCACCTCCTTGATATGTAGGAAATGCACTCATTTCATGAGTTGATCAATGATCACTCAAACTATATCCTCACCAATTTTTGTACATTGTCATGAAATATCAATATCCATATAAATTTCATCCTCTTTACATACCATAAATGATATGGGATGTAACAAATTAGTATCCCTCTTGTGATATACATTAATTATCAGACTCGTATGACACTACTATATAAAATATACAATCTACCATCTCATCCTTATCCACCAATATTGTTTTCTCATATCATGATACATAGTGGGAGTACATGAGTGTATTAACTAGAAAGAACAACATCAACTATACATTGAATTTTTTGTCATGAAAATTGGATCAACCATCATGTGTTGAAACAAAAAAGCACTACTAGGATTATAATAAAACTCACCAGATGTCTCCCCACCATAAATTATTTTACAAATGATCTGGAACATTAGGAAAAACATATTCTTAAGACAAACCCACTCATAAAATAATATGTCAGACCTCATCAAATCCAGACATACCACCTCACCATAATATTCTATTCCCAATCACATTTTATCATGTCAAATCATATAAGAACACTATTTAATGAATTCCTTCACTACTTGTGTGGGAAATTTTCCAACTCATCATTCCAGGTAAAAAAATATCTTTTTTATGAATATATAAAATATCAAAATAAAATTACTAGACATACTCCACCCAATGTCTCTATTATGAGTTAATATCCCTCTGCATAAAAATATAATTCATGATTTTATGATCATAATATACCATCAAACTTTCTCTAACATGCTATGGAATCAATGTTATGAATGTATTCATAGCTTCTATAAATGAATGATTATGGGAATGGTTTTTATTTTGATTAGGGAATATCTATTGAGAGCTATATGCTACAACGAATCACCCCTATATCAATAAAAACCCAAAACACATTCATGGAGGACCACAAAAAACATCACAAAAAAAACATGGTTCAAGAAGATTATATACTTCAGTTGAACTCAATATTGACTTATTTTATTTAAAATACCATTGAATCATTTAATTTCACTAAATCATTACATCTATATAGGTTAACATTTTTATCAGATTTGATGTCATGGAGAAGTAATGAATAACATACTTGTAATAAATATCCAACCCCCAAAAAATTCATATTAGAAACACATTTTTGTTCTCTCCCATAACCTAAAACCTTTTACCTATTCGGGATCCATTAATATGACCATATCAGTTATAAAATGACACAAAAATATCTTATTGAATTCAAATTTAACATTATGAAATATTACCATATAGAAAATCTACCCACAATGTTGTAATAATTTTATATAGAGGGTCCATGTGATCATCCTATGACACGGATTATACCAAAATATCATCCATAAAACCACAAAAAAATAGTATAAGAACTGATGAAAGATCATGTTCATCAATTCTATAAACACCACATGAGTGTTAGTTAGTCTGAATACATTTACCTAAAACTCAAAATTCCCATGAAAAATATTAAATGATATCATAGGTGTATATTTTAATCAGAGTATCACCTTGTGTTACCATGAAAATACATCAATCATTGAAAACCATTGAGACTCCGTAAGTAGATCAAAGAGATCATAAGTCTTTGAAATGTGATATTTTTTCTCCACTATCACCTGATTTAAATTCAGAAAGTCAAAACAATGTTTGATTCTTTGGTATCATTTTAACATTAATAATACTTTTTAATACCACTGTGACATTCTAGGATTAATAAAGACATAAGACATAAGACACTAATTATGGAATATACCTTCTACCATCTTAGTGGGAATAATATATTAAGATTTTAATGAAATTGGAAACATGCTAGGTAGAAGGTCTTTGTTTAACATGACCTCTCTATAAGGTGATAAACCATAAAAACTATATGCAATTTTCTCTAGATATTCACATAAAATATTATGTAGCTGACATCCCATAGAAGGATCAACAACACCAAGATTCATCTCTTCCATTTAGAATGGGAACACTCGAGCATACAAAACAATAGGCTCCTCCATTCTGGATATAGAGAATCACTCTCCCAGAAAAGCATGAGTAACTCATTCTTTAAATAAGTGAAAAACTCTATGATGATAATAGTGTATCTTGGAACTCACACTAACCATAAAATACATGTCTATAATCATGTAATATATGTAATTGTTGAATAATTTGAAGTCCCACTCCACCATAAGATCCTCAATCATTATGAGACATGATGGGAGAATGAAACCTTGTTCAAAACACTCCCACAAGGGAGTGAAATGATAAAACAGGAACATCATAAACATAAATGTAAATATGAACATGTCAAATATATTTAACGATATGAAAGAATGAGTATCAAATGTATCAATCAATTCCAGCACCATAGTAGATGAAATAAACACATTATATCTTATTATTGACGACCCTTCTTAAAAAATTTCTTATAAATTAAATATAATAACCCATGCCTAAAAATTACATAATATTGATTTTTTATGTCAATGAATGATTCTATTCCATTTCAAAATCCTTTCAGGTTCACATTTTTAGAAAATTAAGAAAAAATCTTACATAGTGAATCCATACATTATAAGTGGAAACTTATACCCAATATCCATTATTTCTAAAAAAATAAATTATAATGAAACCTGATTTGTATTAATTTAAAATAATCACAATAATTAGATTTACTTATTCATTTATCTTTCACAACCTTTATCTATGTGAAAACATATAAAAAAATGTGTTGAGAAAAATTTAATCCTAGAAAGTTACATAGAAAAGAAATAAAGAAATAGTTAGTCCACAAATACATATAAATATAGGAATGATGAACTTCTCATCGTTAATAGTAACATTTACTTATTTTTCTAACCATATAATTTACATAAAACATAAAAAGAATAAAAACATTTAGTTAACTTAGGGAATAATTTTGTTAACATACATACTTATTTTTGTGGACCTTGCGGCTACCATATAATTTTTAACCTACACAGCTACATTATAATGTGACCCTCAAAACTATCTTATTATGTAATTATCTAGTTACACTTGAAAAAACAATTACAGTCAACTAGTAACATACCCAATTAATCAGAGTTATATCATGGAAAAACCCATATTTAACCTATAATGGACCCACCCATAATAATATTCAATTCCCATGAATAGTAACATAATAATAAAACATGACTACATGCATCATAAAAACATTTCTTGAGGAAAATCACTTATTTGAAAGGAATGTTTCGCACATAAAATAGAAAACACTTTATTTAAAAACAACCATGTAATCACATAGAGGATGTTTCATAAAATTGTGGTTTCATGAAATTCATAAGATATGATCATTCCATATAATTTAAAAAACAATATTTATAATAATGTAAAATGAGATAGTAAAGATGATTTTATAAGTAATATACCTTACCTTAGGTTGGACTTCCATAAAACATGTTCAAACATATTATATAATGGATTAAATAGTGTTATTAATTTATTAATGAACTACATTCATATTTATAATACCTTATATGATTATAGTAAAACATTTTCCACCCATTTGTTAATATTATTTTTTTTCATTTTTCCATGTGTGTTTATTTCAAGGTTTCGTGGATGGTTCATTAAGGATTTTATTATAAAATTTAAATAATTCTCCAAAAGTGAAATGAAATGGTATTTATACCCTTTAATACGTTTAAATACTCCCATATTACATTTGTTTCCTATATGAAGATGATACATTTGATAAAATGATAATGATAAATGTTAAGTTTCTTTTGGCGGTTATTCCGACCATAATGAACTAGTTTCATTTTTTTAATATTATGGATATATATTAATTCCATAATATGAGACCATATAATATATATATTTATAGTCTATTTTATGTAATTACAACAAAAATAAAAAATTCTATTAATGAAATAATGGAAAAAAATCATCATCCCTAAAGATAATGAATTGACACTGCATGGGAAATGATATCATTTTAAAGAATTAAATGAGAAAATAAAATATTTGATTATTGATATATCATTAACATAATAACATTACATAAATTTTATAATACCGGAGTTTTCATGTAAAATTGGATTGGGTGTGATAATAAGGTAGATGTGTGAATGAATTTAATTGATAAGAAAGAGACATTTACCACTTAGATTTTTTCTACTTGAAAACTTCCTTAATGCACTAGCAATTGGTCTTTATATAAGTCCAAAACACTAGAACATGGTAAGAGATATTGAGAAGTGAATTTTTAAGAGTATAGTTGTGCAATAATGCTCAATGTGATTATTTTATGTGAATGATAAAAAATCTATTTTTATAATTGATGTGAGGGGAAATTTGGGAATTACCTAAAATATTAAAATATAATATAGAAATTATAGGATTAAAGACATAAAAAATCCAAAATAACTAATGATAATACATTTTGACAAAATATTATCATATTCATCATTATTCAAGATTTTTTTTATTTTCAAATAATTGGAATAAATGTTATTTTCATGAAATATATATTTTTTTCAAATATTACATAGTTCATTACTATAATATTTAAATCATTAAAATATATCAAAATATGAAAAAAATATTATGTCATATAAAATCATAATTATCAAGATAATTCATGGATTATATTAATTATCTTAAATTATAATAATTTTAATGTTTTTAATATATTTTCTTTTATTTTTTTTCATTAAATTAAGGATCAGTGCATAAAAAATGTGAAAAAACTTATGATATTTAATTTTTTCCTAATAATTAAAAATTAAATATCATAATTTAGAAAATTATAATATCTTTACAAATATTATTTAAGGTCGAAATTTTCTTCTATAAAATGATATATTAGATAGATATATTTATTTAAAACCATAGTGTGAACAACTTGACTTTCTTTTAATGAAAATATTATAGGGGATTAAAGTTGGTCCAAAAGTTCCCAAATTTGGAAGGAAAAAACTTTATAGAAATAAATCACTCATAAAAATTATTTTCTAAAATTTCAGGTTAATTTGATGGTTCTTATAATTTTAAATAAAATAATTTTATATTTTTCTCTTCAAACTTTCCCATCATGAAATCAGTATTTTATAAGCAATAAAAGTTATTTTTTTCATAATTGAAAATAAAAAAATTAAAAAAATTACAAATTTATTATGTTCAAGAATATCTTTTATAGTCATTAATAATATATATTTACTCATATCCATCTTAAGATAAATTATTTAGTTTTTCAATTTGTTTTTTCCCAAGCATAAGAACATCACAGAAATTCATATAATATTAATTTCATATAACTATAAAATTAGAAAATATCAGATGAAAAAATAAAGTATACATCATAATTAATAAAAAATAATGATAATTATTTTTATCACTAAATTATTATTAATAAGGAACCAACATTTTCTTTTCTAAATATACACATGATCAGCGTTAGTAATGATAATGAGTTGTATACTTATAATTAAATAAATAATAATTTACATGATATGTGTCACAGTTTTAAAATATTTCAATTATAATATAATAATTTCTTAATTACATAAGTTTAATAATTTTTATATCATAATTATTCATTGACAATGTTTATAAAATAATTTATTTAATAATCTATATTTTTTCCTATTAAGAAAAAATTATTTTTATCAAAAAATTATGAAAAATTCATTCTAATTTAATCTCCAAATGTTCAATTCAAAATATAAATTACTTTTTCAAAATTAAAGTTCTATATTTTTAATATTAATAAATTAATTATAAACAATTATGAAACAACATTAAAAAAATTATTTATTTTTACAATTAGGTAATATAATGAATTTAACTATTTATTATAAGAATACTAATATGAAAAAAATATTATTACTTGGGTTGTTACATTCTCACACATTTTGGAAAATGTTTCCTCACAATTTATTCTATTATTAAAAAACGGGGTTTCCTTTTAATCATATCATATTCAGATTCCAACGTTGTTTCTTAAACAATGTGGGTTCTCCATAAAACCATATATTTTTTAATTACTTTATCAAAAATACATGATCACTATGATAAAAAATATTAATATAAATTTAGTAATATGAATGTTTATCTTATAAAAGGACATCCATTGGGCTCAAAACATGAGATTAATCTCACTCATTATTTATTAAAATCACATCATGATAAAATTTGTGACCCTATGACAAACATAGAGGAAAGGATACTTTATAAGAAACCATTCCAACATTCATTATGATCTCTAATAGTCTAATAAACCATGGAATTATCTTTCCATTCATAAAAAAATTCTAAAAACTTTTCTATGGATATTTTTTAAATAAAACCGGATCACCTACCTCAATAGAATGTTATTTCCTCTAGTTCTCCACATAACATTTCTGCCTACAATGAATTCCCTGTATGTTTTCATATTATATTTAATTTCATATCCAATTCCACTTATAATTTTATACCATCAAATTCATTTCCCCGAATTCATCCTAAAATAATGGATTTTGGCATGGGCTAATATATAATTCCTATAATGGTTCCATCTATATACTGGAATATAAATTGGTATTAGAAGAAAACTCAACTAAAGAAAAATGTTTCTCCTAAATTACCTAGTAATAAATTGAACAATATTTAAGAATTTCCTCAAATGTTTAATTATTTCACTATGATTGTCCATTATATTGAGGATGGGAAGCATTATTGAAATTTAATTTGGTTCTAAAAGACATATGAAAGCTATTAAAGAAGTTATAAGTGAACTTGGGATTAGGATTAGAAAAAATATAGATTGGATCTATAGGTAAGCTTACCATATCCTTAATATACAATCAATAATGTTGATTGAGTGATAGAGTGTCTCAAATAGTAAGTTCATGTGATTATTTAGTAAGTTGATCAATCATAAATTCAATAACATTGTACCTTGAAAAAATATTGGTAGTACCACCATGAAATCCATGACAATATTTTCCCATTTCAACTATGGATCAAGAAAAGGTTGAAGCATCCCTATTATTTGTTTTCATTCTACTTTAACCTGTTAAAAGTCATTTTTTGTAAAATAGTTATATCACCATCCATTTGATCCCACCAAAAATACCCTTGATAGTCTTTGTAAAGAATAGTGTTTCCAGGATGAACTGAAAATGGAGAATTATGAACTTCACCTAACTACTCATTCTTCAGATGTGAATCACATAGATAACATAATATCATTCCAAATCTCAAGAAAAAAATATCATCAACATTAAATTCAGGAGAATTAGTTTTCTTAAACAATTATACATTTTTTCTAAAACTCAAAATCTTTATTCCAAGCATGTTTAATACTATATAATATGGTTTATTTTTCTAACACCTAAATAAAAAAGTGGAATTTAATTCACCCATAATTTTTAGGCCAAAATTAATTAAATAATAAACCAAGATGTAATTTTCAACATGTATAATGGTAAATGTTTCACAATGTTTTTGACTCAAGGAATCCAACACACCATTTACTTATCATGGATGGTAATTAATCATGCAATAATAATCCTTTATTAGCTCCATCCATCTTATCTTTCTCATGTTCAATTCACTTTGAGTAAATATATATACTAAAATACTATGATAATTATATATTTCACACTTCTCACCACATAAATGATGCCTCTAAATTATTAAATAAAATAAAATAACATATAATTTAAAATCATTTGTTGGATAATTTAACTCATGAGGTTTCAATTTTCTTATATAAAAAACAATTACCAAATCATTATACATCAAGAATGTAACCAAGCCCCTTTAATGATTCATCATTATAGAAAAAATAATAACAATTTCTCAAGTTCAAGGACAAAACTGTATTATTCACCAATCTTCATTTTAGTTCCTAAAAACAATCATCCTAATATTTTTTCTATATAAATTTAAATTATTTTTTACTTAACATGGTAACTGGGAATGTTAATTGTATAATGTGTTCCAAAAAAAGATAGTAAAAACCTACTAATCCAAGAAAAATTTGAATCTTAGTAACATTTTTATGTCATTTCCATTCATAAAACACTATTGTTTGGTAGGATCAACTGCTAGGAAATCATTATGGAATGTTTTTTAATGATATGAAATATTTTGTTTTAAAAAATAACATTTTCAAAATTTTCCCTAAAAATTCTTTTCTTTGAATGTTTGAAATGTAATTATTCTATATTTTTCATGATCCTTATAAATTATTTATAAAATAAAAACATCATAAATAATGAAAATTGAAAACATATCCAAATATTCAATAAATATCATATACATAATATCGATAAATAGATCATGGTAATTTTTTAATCCAAATGGAACCAAAAACACATAATACCTCTATATAATGTGGAATGATATTTTTAGAATTTCATCCAACATCAAATTCATCTAATTATAGCCGGATCTCAAGTAAATCAAGGAATAAAATACTGATCTACATTTAACTGATCAAAAAAGTCATAAATATAAGGCAATGAAAAAATATTATTAATAGTAATGTTATTCAAATCCCTAAAATTAATGTGTGTAGTCCTATGGAAAGGTTATTCTTTTTACTAAGATAAAAACATTATCAACCCATAGTGAAGTGCAAGGATGAATGAAACCTTTATCTAGAATCACCGGCAATGGATTTTAAAATTCTCAAATTTCCACAAGATCCATTCAATATAGAGGTTTTGAAATTATAATAACATCAACATCTAATTCAAGTGTAAATTCAACTTCTTGATCATGTATAAAATTAGGAAACTCATCCAAAAAGACATTGATGTATTCATTTACGAAAATTACATCATTAATATGAATAACTTCCTTATATTCTATAATATTTACAAGATATCATTCTTTTTAATATCTTAACATTTTATCTTCTTCTTGATATGTTATCAATTCAATGCGATCAATCTAGTATAAAAATTGAAACTATTGTTTTTAAAAAATATTCTTCATTACTATCAATCCTAGCATGGCACACATAAACCTAATCTATACTGTGAATTACAAAAACTATAATATTGTAAAAAAATATTTTCAGTTAATGTGTTTCTATAGAAAACAACATGAATATTCATATAATTCATTTATTCATTAATATACCACTATGGTGTTTTTACCATAAGATTTGGTTTAGTCCGTTGAGGTTAAATTTCAATTTATAATAAAATTTAATATAAATAAATGAATTTTTTGACCCCACATTGAAGAATAATTTCAAAAAATATGAGTAATAAAACAATATACTTGATACCATTTCATTGTATAGACAAAAAACGGTTCAACCAGTCACAATGTATTTCACTACACCTTTATTCTTATATTATGGATTCTTCTAATCATTCAAATACTTCATTGGTTTGGTATGTGATTAATGACCTATCTAACCACATTTAAATCACATTCTAGTTTTCTTATCAGAATAAATCATACCAATAGTAATATCTTTTTCATTGCAATATTGGGAAAATTTCCAAAACATACTACATCAGAAAAAATTCCCAAATATGTTATCAAATTTCACAGGCTTCATTATACCACATATTCAATAAACTAGAAAATCGTTTTTCTTACCTTTAGACTTCATTGATTGATTCATACACATTTCCTTCTGTATTATCCTTTTAATTTTATTATTTTGATAGTACACTTGATCATAAACACAATCTATTTCTAACCTCTCATCAAATCAAAAAAATATTCTCATAACATTTCAACTTATGATAATTCAATTCCCTTCATTATGTTAGTTTTAATACTAGGGAAAATGAATGATTTTACAATTAAGATCATAATAGAGACATGCAACATACCTGGAAAATCTATTGATGTTTTATTCATATATAGCCACTGAATTATTTGATTTTTTTTTTAAATTTAAGGAATTTATTTTGCATTTAAATTCTATCGTCATTAGGAAAATATGTTTTCAAAGAAATTATTCTTAAATTAATCCCATTCCATAACATAAATAGATTTTCTTTCACAGATATTATTAAACATTGACCAAAACTAGTTTTCTCCATCTTCAAAATGATAAATAGAAGGAATTTTTTTTTGATTACCTAAACACCCCATGATATCAAATATCTTTTTAAGGGATTTAATCAACCCTTTAACTACCACAGGGCCAAAATAAACATTAATAGGATGTGGTTGTTACATCATAAAATGTTCCACTATGGTTATGTTCCTTTTCAACAGATCTCGATGACCACATTAATGGGTTTTACCACAATTTATGTCCAATTTCAACTAATCCATTACTATCTAAAACTGATCAGTTCCAATTCCCACCATCACAGATTATGGATTCAAAAGGATATCATCGTCTCAGTTCCTTACTACTTCAACTGCATAGTTTATTCTATAGAAAACCATAATGAATAGATATAATTTAGTTGAAAGAAAAATGTTAATATTAAAATGTTATATCATTTAAACAAAACCATAATTTAAAATCATTTATGGTATTATATTATCATCACCCTAATTTTATACTAACTATAAGGAGTCATCCTTAAACATTACATTATATTGTGTTTTTATTTTATGAAATTATTCTCTTAAATATTTTGATATTTTTAGGTTTATAGTTTTAGAAAATTAGAAAAAAAATCTTATATAGTGAATCCAAACATTATAATAGTAAACTAAAAACAAGTATCCAAATTTTACAAGAAGAATGTTCTATAAATTAAAACATGATTTATTTTCACGAAAAAACTTCACAACAGTCAGCTTGACTTCTTCTTTTGTCTTACCCATTCTTAAAACCAATGATAAACATTGAAAACCATGGAATAAGAAAAAAAATCTCAGTAAGGGACATAAAAAAGAAACAATTAGACCATGAATATATATAAAAACATAAAGGATATACTTTTCACCCTTAAATGTTATATATACTAACTTCTTGAAACATAAGGATTGCATAAAAAATAAAAAACACAAAAAAAATATTTGGCTAATGTGGGGAATCATTTTCTTACCATACTTAATTATGATTATAACCCCTTCAGGTACTAGATAATTTTATACCTTTACATATACCTTACGATGAAACCCTCAGTGATACATTATGATGTAACTATCATAATCACACTTAATATAACCATTATGGTCAACATAAAAAATAACCAATAAATTAGATGGTTATGAAGAACCCACCCATATTTTGTTTATAATGGAACCACCTATAAAAATTATAAATTCGCATAAACTAAAAAAAAATCATAAAACAATAATGTTTTCATCATAAAAAATTTCCTTAAGGAAAATAACTTATTTCAAAGGAATATTGTGCACATAAAAATGAAAAAAATTTATTTTTAAATAACTATGAAATATTATAAATAGGGATTTAAAACATTGTATAATAATTTATTTTTTAGAATCTTCCCATGTCTTATATGATTAAATCATTATATCATATTTCGTAAAATTTCACATTAAAGTGAATTTTAGAATTTATGTCCCTTTCCTCATGTTCAACGTTCTTGAATCGAGTTCAAAACTCACGTATAATGGTGTTAAAAGTGTTATAATTTTATTAAATGACTATATTAATATTTATACTTCCTTATATTATCTTATTAAAATATATTTTCACCAATTCCTAAATAATATTTCTTTATTTCCATTATTTTGGGTGTGGTAATTTCATGGATTAATGGTTTGTGCAGTATGTATTTTTCTAAAAAATGTAAATAATAATCTAGAAGTGGAAATAAATGGTATTAATAAACTTTAATATGTTAAAATGTCCCCATAAATCCATTTTTATTTCTTTCATGATAATGATTAAACTGATAAAACATTAATGATAATAGTTTAATTTATTTTGGTGGGTTTTTCTACCATCAATAACTAGTTTTGATTTATTTTTTATTATGTCCATATATGAAATTTATAGTGTGTGAAAATATATAATATACATAATTAGGATATCTTAATCAATTATAAGTGAATTTAATCATTCCATGAATTCAGTAATGGTAAATGAAATCTCATCATCCACAAAGGCGGTGAATTAGCACATAATGGGTGACAATATTGTTTTTAAGAATAAAAGTATAAAATAAGATATTTTGTGATGGGTATACCATTTAAAAACATATATTCCAATATATATAAGATAAATTATTTCTCATGCAACATGGTATTTTGGTGAGTAAAAGGTAAAATTGAGAATTAATTTAAAAGAGAAGAATGAGGAATTTACCACTTCAATATTTTCTCCTAGAGAACCTTCTTAATGCATGTAGAAGTGGTCCTTTTTGGAGTAAAGATGCACTAGAATATGGATTTGTGTGAGTATAAGAGAAATTTTAAGATGATAATTTATCATTAATGCTTATGGTGGTGATATTAATTGAATAAAAGAGACCTGTTTTATAATTTGGGTGAGGGGGAATTTTTAAATTTCATAAAATATTAAAATATAATACGCCTATTATAAGGGTAATGTATTATAAAATACCTAATAATATAATGGGATTAAATATTTGAAAAATTATTATCTTGTTTTTTATAATACAAGATTTTTGTGATTTTTAAATAATTTAACAAAAATATTATATTAATGAAATATTTTTTTCCTAATTTGACACTATCCATTACTATAACTATAAATACATCAAAATAAATATAAAAAATTGAACTAAATGTTTATATTTTTCATAGAAATGTCATATTTTTCTAGATGATTCATGGATCAGCTTAATTATCACATAGGATATTCATTTTAATATTTTTAAGATCATTTATTTGATTTTTCCATTAAATTAATGATTACTTCATTATCATTGTGCTATACTTTAAGGTAATTATTTTTTCCAAAAAGTAAAAATAAATGTTCATGTTTAATTTAAATTTTTTATATTTAAAAATTATTTTTATGGTCAAAAATATCTTTTGGGAAACCATATATTAAAATTTTATTCTAATTAAAAACAATAGTGTGAACAACTTGAATTTTATTTAAATAGAATATTATAAGGGGCATATGGTGATCCATATGGATCCAAAAGTTCCAAAATTCAAACAAATTAATATTATGGTCAATAATTAATCATTCAAAAATATTTAAAAAACTTTTCTTACTTAATGATTGTTATAATTTTAATTAAAATAAATTTTCTTATTTGGCATCTGCATTCACAAGCACTTCATCAGTGTGGCATAAGCATTAATGTTTTATTTTTCAAATATAAAATATTAAAACTAAATTCATGTGATAAAAAAATTATTTTCAATATAATCTTTCAGATTTATTAATTATGTATATTGAATCTTTTTCATTTCATGATAGCTTTATTGATTTGTTAATTATAATTTTTCTTACCTTGCATAGTCACTACACATTTATTTGGATAAGATTCATGTAGTATAACTATTATATTCGTAACTATCAGAAAATAAATCAATTATGAATAATACTAGTAAAAAAAATATTAAAAAGTCTTTTTAGTACTCAATTATTATCTATGTGGAACCAAATATGACTTTTCCAATGTTGTGCATGCACTGTATCAACACTGATAATAATATTTGTACTTATCTTAAAGTAAATTATAATATACAATTTCTAAATTATTTTTGAACAATATTTATATTTAAATATCATACTACAACCATTCCATGAGTTTAATAAATTTTATATCACAATTATATATTGATGATGTTACAAAAATACTGTATTTAAAAAAACCCCTATTTACTACTCACCAGAAATTTTATTTTTTCTATATATTCTCAAAAATTTACAATAATATAATTTCAAAAATGAAGAATTCAAATGTGAAATTATTTTTTAAAATTAAAATTATAGAATTTGAAAATGAATCATTTATATTTAATTGAATAAGAAATTAGTTTAATAAATTTATTTATTTTAATATAAACTCAACATACTCAAATTGACTATTTAATTGAACAATAATATTATGAAAATAAATTATTATATTATCACCTAGGTTGTTATATACTCTTACACATAAAGATACTCCAGACCATATTTTTCCTAATATTTTTTAGCCACATAGATACCCCCCTTAACTAGTGGATAAGATCATCTACTGTTAGGAGCATCATTATAAACTTATGAACCCTTAGTGAATGTGTATCCAACCTTACAACCATGGAACATCGTATCAAGAATTTTTTTGAAGGGATATATTTTCAATAAATATGAAACTTCTTGGGATCATCAAAAAAATTTGGATTAGTATTAAAAGATCATCTATACTGGTAACTAATAATGTATTTTTTTCTATAAAATTCCCCCAAAACCAGTCCAAGAGAAAAATAGACACCATTGTGCTTCCTTCAATAGCTAGAACAAATACCCAAATTATATATGGTACAAAATAATCCTTATCCCAATATTGTTTATCTAGTTATGTTAATATCATATAAAGATCATTTTTGACAACGTTTGTAACATTTGGAATACAAATGAGAATCAACATGCATCGAATGTCAGACCAAATTCCCAACTCATAACTATGAGCCTTTAGTTACTCATTATTGAAAAAATATATTTTCGGATGCACTGGGTCAACAACATGGGTAAAATACTCTAGAAAAATATTATCTAATTTCTCTATGGATATAATTTATCAGGTCTTATCTCCACATAATTTCTGTTTTTGAAATTGTAAATTGACTATTTTCTTGAAATAAGTCTAAGTGATAACCTCATACAATATTGTTTTGAAAATATATTCCTACTATCTCCTTCCTAATATTTCATGAATATCTATGATAATATAAACCATAAATAAATAATGATTGTTTAATAGTTACATTATCATCTCAATACATTAAATTTATATTTATATTCATGTGGATATTTATAAGCACAGAAGGTAGGTGGATACTAATTTTTAAATTATGAGTCATGATCCGCTACTCATTCTGAGTTCCTCACACCCACTTGACCCAATGTATGAATAGTGAATGTTACAACTTCTACCAAAGAAGGGTCCACCTGAGGGTTTTCATATAAAACCTCCATTACAATTTACTAGATCATATTTGGAATACCTCTTCCTGTATTCGATGTCTAGTAATAAAAATTAAAAAACAAGTCATTCATGTGATGATTCAAAAATCATATTACTGAATTTGAATATTAATATAAAACCATTAAAAAAATTAGAGTTTAAAAAATTAAGAATAACTACCATAGAAAGTTGAATCATTAAAAAAGAAAATGTTTATTTAAATAAACTTCCCCAAAAATTCATTTAAATGGACTTAAACACTATTTAACTTGATGGTTAAAATTTCCCAACACCCCATAGTAACTATGAATCCAAAACAGAAGTATGATGGAAATGAACTATGATAAACCTTCTATTTATTACACATCAATAAATTATTTATTACATAATATTACACTATATTCAACCCATAAGGTCGAGAAGTCTACTATCCTTCAGAATTTTTTACATTAAATAATTACCTAAAACTGGAAAAACATCATCTTTAATGAAAAAATCTTTATCATTCTCCCCCATAAAACTATATGGGATATCCTGGGGATGTACATAAGAAAGGGGTGATCTATAAAGCCCAGTGAGGGAATTAAATGGTCTAAAATGAATAAACTAATAAATGTAATAATATAGGCATATACATGTTTCTTAAAAGGAGTAGGAATAATAAACATGAACCATTAAGCATGATATAACATGATAATCATTAAGGAATCATAGGAAATGTGGCAATAAAATAAAATATTACATCAAAAAAATAGTTTAAGGCTAAATTTTAAAACATCATGTTGGAAGAAAACCTGATAAATTAATCAGTTTCAAAACCTATCCCAGTATGATAACTCATGAGACTAAACATTACCAATGCATTGGAGTGATATATAATTCTGAACACACTTGTCACATTAATTTCATTCTCAAGCATAAGTGTGCCACATATATCTCACCACATGGATACATTCATAATCATATTTTATTCAACAATTAAAGAGTTTGGAATAAATACATGAATGTAACTTATCAATGAAGTATAATTTTATATGGGTTAACACCATTAATAGTAAATTTATTAGTATTCACTAAACAATGGTTTTGGCCTGGAAAATCACAGTGAAATTTTGGTAGCATAAAAGTGTTACCAAATATTTCATAAAATGGATTGATGTTATTAAATGGGTTATCTTATAATTTTTACATATAATAGGATGTGATAGGGAAATTTAAAGTCATTTCCCAATGTAAGTGATTATAAATAGAAGACATTAGATAATAAAGACACTTTAATAAAGAGGATAATGAGATAATCGCTTACCAGGAGAGTATGGATTCAATTGCATGAGAAGAGTTTCTTGAGATCTTGTGTGAACAATGGTAGTTCATCAGAGAGGATATAGTAGAGTAAGTATGTGCTTAATGTTTTTTTAGTGAAAATAATTGGGATCAAGGGTGGGTTTTTATATGATATGAGCGGGGGTGTCTTTATTATTTCTCAAACATAGGTTTTGGACTCCAAATAATAAAATAACATGCATTACAAATATTCTCATGGTTTTTTCCCATTTTTTGTTCCAAACATGGGTTTTTTAATTATTTTATTAGTCCAAGGGACTAAAATGATAAAATATTATCCTTTCTGATATGGAGGTGGGTCATACTAATATTGAAATCCTTTTAAAACCATAAAATATGTTATATGTTTTGGAGAATTTATAATGGTTTTATAAAATTAATCAAATAAACATGAAATCACTTTATTTTAAAGGGAAATAATATATAAGTTCTAGTATAACCATTATATTATTTATTACATCGCTGATGTTTCATTATGATTTCATAACACACACTATATATTTATATGGTATTTAATTTTTACCTGAAAATTCTAATGTGTCGGAAAATTATGAAAGATTCACAGTGGGATAATTTTAAAAATTGGATTCCAAAAATAATTTTTACTTTTTAAAAATAATTTTATAAATAAATTAATTTTCACTTTTAAAATAAAATCATCATTTATTGAGAAATGATAGTTTTTTTATATATTTGTTTCTGAACCCTTTAGAAAATTCCACTTGACTGACTAAAAGTGTATGTTCATTTATATTTAAAAAAATTATGTAATAATAATATTTTCTTAAAATATTATATTATTAAAATTTCTGTTAAACCATTAATATAAATTCCTTAATGAAATATGGATATTAACCAAAATTCACATTGTATTTTATTGAATTAAAAGAAAAATCATTTATAAAATAATACTAATAAGAATTAAATATAACCATTACTATATTAGAAATCATTTTTACTCATATTTTTTGGTTCTTGATAAATTTTACTTAAAAAAAATAGAAACACCCCCTAGATAAGGTGTGGGAAAGTGATAATTTCATGGGGTGGTTTGGTGTACATATTTTGGGTCATGATCATGATGAGATTAAAGATATCTCGTAAATGGATTCACTCATGCTTAAGTTATATGATCAAAGATTAGTCTTGGTCAACAGAAAATATTAATTATGGTTTCTCCCTAAAAGGATCTAATAAATGATCTTCATAGTGTATGATCCTACTAGTTGAGGCCATCATTTCTCTTTCATGTGTCAATTTTATTTGTTAAAATAAAATATTTATAAAAATCATGTGATCAATTATAAATAACTTTATTTCAATTGCAATGAAACTTAATAGTATTTCAAATCCAATAGGATATAATAAAACCAAATAAGTTCATGTGTTTTATATAACCATACTATATGATAAGAAATTTAATTTAAACCATAAGGGGGATATTATATGTTAATTATTGATTAGTTATAATCTTCAACCGTTTAGAAAAATTCCCTTCAAAATTTTATTTTCTCACACTAAAACAGATGAGGGTAATTATATTTCAACACATAATTTGTTTCCCAAGTCACTTCTTGAAACTTGTTTTTTCTCTATAGCACTATGACTAGAGGTATTTTCTTAATTCATAGAACATTATTTCTATAATAAAAAAGTTTTCACTAGCTTCTCCACATAGGAATTATCATTACCCTATGGTACCACGTATAGATCGAGTACATGTGAGGGGTATGGTATGTAGTTTCTAAAAAGGGACACACAGAATATATCATGTACATGAGATAGGTTAGGTGGCAGTGCTATTTGATAGGCCACCACTTTTATTTGATCAAATATCTAAAAGGATATAATATATCATGAACTATTCTTTCCAATCTCCCCAAATATTGATACATTCATACATATAGTGTTGTGGATGAATACCATGTATCCAACATAAATCTCTTGGTCTTTTCACTAATTGTCATCACAGATCTTCTATATACCTTAATTAGACTTGATGAGATATTTAAGGGTCTTAAAATTTTACACTATTTCCTATAACATTTTAGGAACTTTTGGTTTTCATTACCAAACATCATCCTAGAAAGTATGTGTTCTATACCTCATCCCATAAATTGTTTCATAGGGAACAATTTGGATGATTGAGTGGAAAATATAATTGTATAATAACTCAGCTAGTTGAATATGTTCATTACATCCTCCTTTAATGTTAATTGATAATTATCTTAACCTTTCATCAAGTACCTAGGTAGTCTTCTCATATTGTCTAGTAGTGTGAGTGTGATAATTCATTATGAAGTTCAAATCATTATTCATATTATGTCGAAAATCTTCCATAAAACAGAGGTAAATCATGAATATTTACCAGATACCATCAATAGTGGTGTCCCATGAATCCTCACTACTTCTCTAATGTATATATTTTCAATTATATCGAGTGATATTTCCTCTAGAATCACAATAAAGTGTGCAATTTTTTTAAGAAGATCCTCCACAACCCATATATCATTATTTCCACTTTATGCCATTGTAATATGAGTGAAAATGTATATAGTGATGTTTACCCATTTCCATATAGGTATGGGTAATGGATGCATCATCTTCATGGATTATTTCCTTTCCCCTTCACTTCCTGACATATAATACATCATGATGTATATTACATGATATTTTTATTCATATTTTCTCACCAATAGTTCTCTTGTACATTTTAATTCATATTTTTTCTACTGATATGGATAGAAAAGTTTGATCTGTGTGCATTATCCAATAAATCCTTCATTAACTCATGATTTAATGGTATATAAGGTCATGAAATAAATCACACAACTCCTATATTAACATTTAAATCTGATGATTTTCCATTTCATATAGTTTTCAATTTCATTTGAATTCCATCATCATCATTTTAAATATCCTGTATCATCTACATAAGGGACGTTTGAGAAATCATTTTTCAATGGATTGATTATTTTCCTTCTATTCTGATTCCCATGACCATCCTTTCCAAATATAGGAAGACCAGATCCATCTCAATTCCCATCAATGATAGAATTACCTGATTTATTCTACATAGAGTGTCTGGTGCTTTATTTTTGTCATGGGGATTTTAGTTAATTAAGATATCATAGACCATGTTAATCTCTAACCATTAAAATACATTGATAATTAGGATATCACTTTTTCATTATGTGTTAATACACATCCTAATACCTTCTTCAAAGTATCACTAAATACCAAGAAAATTTCTCCCCTAGTGGGTAGTATGAGTAAATTTTCATTGATAAGCCTATTTCTAAACTCCTTTATGATCTATTTAACTTCATAAATCCATAAAAACATGACTCCCTTATTAGTGATCATGATCATAGGGTTTGATAATTGTAAAATATTTCAAAAAAAAATCAACGATAGTACCTAGCTGATCTAAGGAAACTATATATATATATGTCACATATGTTTTCCTCCAACATCCTCCAATTGATTCTATTTTTTAATTTTCTATAGATATACCATTTCTTCTGATATTATTCCCCAAGAAATGTGACTTCCTTTAACCTAAAACGGTATTTTGGTTAATTTTCATTAAGATTATACTTTCATATAGTCTTTAGTATTATTCTCAGATGCTATTCATGCCCCTCTTTCTTTTGGAGTATATTAGAATATGATTTATAATGATTAGTAAAATTTTTTCAAGGTATTATCCAAAAACTCTATTCATCATGTACATGAAGATTTTTGGATCATTGGAAAGTCTGAATGGAATTACTATAAACTCACAGTACTCACACCATATATGAAATGAAGTCTTAGGGATATCCTACTTCTTCACCATAACTTGGTAATATCCCAAACACCTATCCACCATGGAATAGAATTATGCTACATTTAACTAATTGAACAAGTCATAAGCATATTCCAAATGATGATTTTTCATTATCATGGTCATGTTGAGATCATTATAATCAATGTAAATGCACATTGACCCATCCTTCTTATTGATTAGGAGGACTGGTTCACCCCAAGGTGAAGCACATGGGTGAATGAACCCCTTGTCCAGATTCTATAATAGTTGTTTATTCATCACCTAAAATTTTAAAAAAGACAATCTTTATGGATTTTGGATAGTGGTAACAGTCAAGTAATGAGAAGGATTTAAAATTCAACCTCTCATCTTGGGGGAAGACCAGGAAATTCCTTTGGAAAGAAATCAGTGTAATCCCTCATAATGGGAATTTATTTAAGGATAAATATTTCGTTAGAAATAATATTTTTTTTTCTAGATATTGTTTCTTTCATGGATATAATATCCATTATTGAGATTTGGGTGATAAATAAGATTCACCCTCCTCCTTGCACAAGTGTAGAATTGGGGATTGATTCATTATATGTATGATGATTTCATTCTTGTGACAATTTTTGATGGATCAATATAGGGAAAGACAACCCATATGAATAATTTCATCAAATTAAACCAAATATAGTATGACAAGGTTCACTAGGATGCTTATCCCAATAATTTTTATTGGGGAGGAGTTATATACTCAGGATGAAATAATTTCCCTAGTTAACATTTTCACTAAAAGATTTAATTTAATTCATTATGGGGGTGTTGAATAGTTATAATAAACTTTTGTGATATAAAGGAATCCACATAACTTGAATAAAAAATTATGTTCACTATTATAGAATGAATAACTTTTGTACCTATCAACACTTCATTTTCAGGATCCAACTCAGTGGATTTGATGCCAAAATCATTCCCTTGTGTCATGGAGGTTATTTGTTGTCTCAAAAAACCCTTTACTTTTTGCATATTTTTTTAATGTTCCATGACTCCTTTCAATTAATGTAATGAAAAATGCATTGAGGTTTGATCAGATCATTCCACTCCTCCAAAGAATTAATAGGTTTATAATATTGTCAATATCTAGCTATTTTACATTCCTTCCCACTCCTAAAACATTTCTCCATCCACGTTAGCCAATTTCTAGGGTGCTTATTTCCACACCATTGAAAAGTTTTGTTTTGAAATTTATTAGTACTATTAGATTTCTCTGTTGGACCACAAGAATTAAACTCCAATTTCAGCTTCATATCCCAATGATACACTTGATATTCTTCAATCTCTATTTTCACTTTGATGGAACATCCGAAAAATTATTCGTAGATAACATTGTCTCGGATCACTAGGGATTTTCTTAGAATAATTTTTAACCCTACAAAGAAGAATTCATACTTTCATTAAAAGGTAACAACTAAGCCATAGGAGTATCATGAAAATATTTTTATTTTAACATCATATGCCTGAATTGATTCTCCATATTTTTTCAAGTGGAAATAAAAAAACATGTCCATTTTAATTCAGAGAGTTTGAGGAAAATATTTATTAAAATTTATCTTCTAGAATTCCTTCCATCCAAATGCATCAATATCTTCTGCAGTCTATGTATTATTTACCAATTTACACCACTAATAATCTTCTCCCTCAATATTATAGGAAAATAGTAGAATAATTTCATGTAAGAACCTAGACCTTCTTTTTAGGTATGTTTTCCTTTTCTATTCATTTTTGAGAAAAAGAGGAAATTATGGAGGTCATGTAGGGGCGCACATTTGGCACACGGTTGGCGCACGGTCTAAACAAACCATGCGGCCAGCCGAGGAAACCATGAAACCCTTGACAGTGGGATCCGCATGGGCAGCACACGGTTTGTAAAACTGTGTGGGAAAGCCATGCAAAACCCCTGGGTAAGATAGTGTCAACCACAAGGTTGGCAAATGATTTTCTAAATCATGCGGGGTAACCATGAAGCCACTTAAAGTTAGGATTTTTAAGTCTCGAGCCACTCGGGATTTCTCATTTCTTCTCCCAACTCTCTCCCACTCGAGCCTCACTCGGGATTTTGGGTTCTCAAAGGTTTAAGGTGCTCCCCCACTCATTTTAGAGGCAAATCGAAAGGGTTTCTTGGTGGATCGAAGGCGGTTCTTCTCAAGTAAGTCCCTCCTCTTGGTTTATCCTTGGTTTTCTTGAGATCTTCTCTTCCCTCTATCTAGGTTTTCTAGATCTACATCCGTTTCATGTAGATATAGTATTGGGTTTGCCTTGGGAGTTGATTTTAAGGCTTGTGGATGGTAGGGAAGGAGATTTAGAACAGTCTTTCGTGAAGCAGTTGCCTGGATTTTTGGGTGCAGTGGATTGTGGATTGTTTTCACTGGAACCCTAAAGGTAGGTGGTTTATGCCTTTCCATTGAAAGTCTTTGAATATTATCTGCAATTATGCCAACACCCTTGAACGAGGTATTGTGTGTTTACATTTTTACCCCTATGTTTTTCCTTCCATTCTTTTAGGCTTGTGTAGAGGTTGATTGGATATGAATAGGGTTAAATTTCTATGCTTTGGATGTTTTTCCCATGCATGTCCTGTTTCCGACCGTTTGGTCCTGTTTTTCCTGTTTCCTATGTCTAGTGATTGTAGGATGGAGAGTTGTTTTTCTGACATGTTGTTGACCTATAGACTATTTAGCCAAGTAGTTCTTAAGGTTTACCTTGTCTATATTTCATTGTTATGCTCGTTGACTTGTACAGGGCTGTGAGAACCTGGTGTTATAGACTGTAAGGGGATAGACCGAGTGAGCTTCCTCAGAGAGTCTTTGGGTATTATAGACTATAAGTGGATAGACCGAGTGAGATTTCTCAGAGAGTCTTTGGGTATTATAAACTATAAGGGGATAGACCGAGTGAGATTTCTCAGAGAGTCTTTGTTTACTTTGAATTACCTTGAACCATCCTAGACTATAGGAGGAATTGACCGAGTGAGCTTCCTCAGAGAGTCTTTGAACGACTTGGGCTATAAGGGGAATTGACTGGGTGAGCTTCCTTAGAGAGTCCTTAACCTTGGGGATATAAGGGGAATTGACATTGTGTGCTTCCTTAGAGAGTCCTTGACTACCTTAGACTATAAGGGGAATTAACTGTGTGTGCTTCCTCAGAGAGTCTCTATAAATTTGTATGACTGAACCAGAGGAGCTAGGATGCGTGTACTACCCAGAGGGTTGCTTGTACTTGTTAGGTAGGACTAGAGGGGATGAATGTGAGTAATTTCTAGAGGGTTACCTATTTATGCTTAACTGCTCGTTGGATATTTCTTGATATTGGAACTGTGGATTGTTTATTGTTCAACATGTTCCTGTTTACTGCTTTATGTACTTTTACCTACCACATATTCACTGACTGTTAGACACAAATCTTTGGGTGGTTTCCTATTGGGATTTAGTCTCACACCCTATTTGGGCTATGCTTCTGGGCCCAAATAAATTATATTGTTGCAGGTATAGATAAGGGCAAGTGCCCTTCCACTTCAGGTACTTGACTTGCTATGGAGCTGGAGAGCATGGGACCAAGACTATGCTTGAGATGCTGAGGAGCTGTTATATTTTTCTTTTGTAATTGTTTCAGTACTATTTTTATTCATCATTGTGACTTGTTTGGATATTTTCCTAGACATATGTATCATGCATCATTTATTATGAATTTCTCCAGTTGTTCCTTACTTTCAGTCTTCCGCTCTTTACTATTGTATGGATTTTTACTGCTTCTGCTATTGATTTTTATTTCTTCCATTGTGTACTCTACCAATGAGGGCATAGTTTCCCCACTATCACACCCATGAACCTCACTGCTAGTCGGAAGCCTCTAGAGTTCGTGGAAATGCGCTTGAGGCCATGTGACCAACTAGGTACGGGGTGCCTCTAGGTGGATTCCTGATTTGGGACATTACAAAGTGGTATCAGAGTATTCTTTTCTCTTAACTTACTATTTGGAGCCTATAGGAAGGGATATGACGGAATAGGTAATTAGTAATAATATGTGCCTGAGAGAAGCTAACCTGTGTACAGGGAAAAGATAATTTACCTCTATTATTGCAAGTTTTCTGGTTTTTCAATTTTATAGTTGATTCGATTTCACTGTTGGGTGATTCACATGCCTTGTGCTGTTACTGTTGATATTATTAAGGTTCTATTTCTATTGCAACCCGATGAGATGAGGGTATTTCATCTCATGCATCATATAGGAACTTGCTAGAAATCACACGTTATGCATTCTTGCCATGCCAATTAGGGTGCATTAATAATTGCATTTTGTTGTGATAGATATTGTGTAGAATATGCATGTTGTTGTGATAGATTCCTTGATAAAAATACCTGTTGTTTGATAGGGTATTTTTTGTGTGAGGTTTTATTTGAATGAACACCAAACTTTGGTTCTTGAGGTGCTATGGGACCTCATGGACCATAATTTGGTGTATTATTGACTTATTCACTTTGTTATAACATGTAGAAGATTCCAGGATTTGATTCGTAGGGAGTATGGGCCCTCAAGGATCAGAATTTGGCATTTAAATGTTCTTTTTCAGTGTTTTCTGGGTTCCAGATTAGTTTCTGAGGCTTACTATCCAGAAAAACCCAGACTACACGCCGTGTCAATGATTGTGTGGGCAGAGACATGGGGTTGTGAAAATATTGGTAGAACACGCCATGTACCGGATGTGCACGCTATGTGTAGGGACCTTGTATCTGGCCATGTAACTAACAACATGGGTCGCTGAAGCTTATTTAGTACACACAGTGTTTGGAAATAACACACCGTGTAGTTTTGTTTTAAGGGAACCGTGTGGGTTAGTCGTGTAGAAGGACTCGAGAAGGGGAAAAGAAATTCAAGTACATGCCTTGTAGTCGTGTTTTGCAAAACTTGATTTATTTATTTCTTATATTCCCTTCTTGTACTTCTTGTTTTCAGTCCTTGATAATCTTGAATCTAAGGTGTGCAGTTGACCTTGCAGGGTCATGCCACCGAGACGTCCTCCAGTTGTATGCCATTTTTCAGACGATGACCAAACACCGGATATGGATGATCAGGGACTTCCCGCAGATCCTCCAGTTGTGCTAGTCTTGGAACCAGTAGTTATTCCTGACATAGGAGCTGATTCTTAGTTCAGAGAGGGATTGTTTAGGATAATACAGACTTCTCAGGGAGCATCACCTCCTGCCCCGTCAATGGTAGAATTGACGTGGGTCTTTCAGTAGCAACATCCTCCTATTTTCTCAGGGGATGGAGGACCCCAGGCTGCATAGTCATGGATGGAATCCACACTGATGATTTTAAAGCATTTGGAGATACCTCTAGAGAAGAGGGTGAATCTAACCACCTACATGCTCCAAGACTCCACCAAGAGGTTGTGGGAGGTGATCTCATGGGGAGGGCACCAGTAGAGTATGGCGTGGGATGAGTTTCGATGCATCTTATATGATTACTTCTATCCAGAGACCTTGAGGGCCAATCGGTCTTGGGAGTTTATGAGTCTGGAGTAGGGTAATCTTTCTGTTATGGAGTACTCTTCCCGCTTTACTGAGATGCAACGTTTCACACCTATTCCAAGAGGTGATGAGTTATTCCTTGCATGGAAGTTTGAGGATGGTCTAAGGCATAACATCTGATCACAGCTGAACATCTTCAGGTTGACTTCAATATCCTCCATCATCAACCAGGTGCTAATCACAGAGCACAATCTGAGGGATTTTGGAGCTATGAGCCAGGGTGGTTCAAAATCCAGAGTTAGTATTCCTCCTACTGATAGCAGGAAGTGCCGATGAAATTTTGTACAAGGATATCAGAGTAGGCGATATGCATTTTCTAGTATTCAGGTGGTGTGATACCAGTGCAGGAAAAGTAGGAATAATAGGCTGCAGTGCGAGAGAGACCCGATGGAGTGAAGATCTTGCGGAAAGATGGGCCATATGCAATGTTTCTATCAGATCTTCTCACCAGAATCTGGTGATGGGGGTTCGTCTATGACTCCTCATACAGGATCAGTCCCACTAGTTTCTCACCAGTCTGGGAACTGGAGTTCTTCCGGCCGTTCAGGATGAGGTGGAGGTCGCGGCCGTGGTGGCCAGTCGCCAGGCTATCAGCGACAGCAGGGTGGATTAGCTTAGAGCGGTCAGGCAGGGTCACAAGGCCATGGAGTAGGCCAAACTTTTGTGGTGGAGCAGACCCAACAGAAGCAGGATCCCGGACCCTCTACAGTTTGAGGTACCATTCTAGTTCCCTCAGTTTTATCTTTTTCTCTTTTCGACACAGGGGATTCTTATAGATTTATATCTGTTGCTATCATGGAGATCCTTGGGATCTTTATCTTTTCCTCTACCGATATCTTGACATTAGACACTTTGTTGGGGATGAGGACATCTAGTGTACATCAATGCAAGGAGTGCCCTCTTGAGGTTGGTGGGTGTCACTTCCTTTAGGACCTCTATGTCATAGAGATGACATGCTATGATTTCATCCTCAGAATGGACTGGTTGGTTCCCTTCCAGTAAGTCGTTGATTTCTATCACTGTAGGGTGAGTTTCATATCACCAAAGGGTGGATCTTTTCTTCATAAGGTTGAATGGGATGTCTGGGCGAGCAGAGCGGGTCCAGAGCATCATGGGTTAGGAGGAGTTACAGCCCAGGTTGCAAGTCTATATCTGGATGACCAGGGGACTTCATAGTTAGACTTTCCTCCAGTATTGGATCGTTTCATATATGTCTTTCCAGAGGACTTTTCAAGTTTTCCTCTGGAGCGAGAGGTTGACTTTTCGATTGAGCTTGTGCCAGGAGTGGCACTGATGTCCATTCCTCCGTATAGGATGGCTACACCTGAGTTGCAGGAACTCAAAAAGCAGTTGGAGGAGTTGCAGGAAAATGGTTTCATCCTACCCAGTACTTCTCATTGGGGTTTTCCTATCCCTTTTGTAAATAAGGTAGATGGTACTCTTAGGTTGTGTGTGGATTATCGGAAGTTGAACCAGTTGACTGTCAAGAACCGATATCACTTACTAAGGATTAATGATCTCTTTGATCATATTTTAGAAGCCCGAGTGTTCTCGAAGATCGATTTTAGGTATGGTTATCATTATTTGTGCATTAGACCATCTGATATACCTCTTTTACAGCTTTCCGAAGCAGGTATGGTCTACACGAGTATATGGTTATGCTGTTCGGTCTCACAAACGCACCTGTAGTTTTCATGGCACTGATGAACTGAGTATTCCATCCATACTTGGATGATTTCGTGGTTGTTTTTATGGAAAATATCTTGGTGTACTCTCACACTAGACACGACCATGCCGCACATCTTGAGATCGTTCTGAGTACACTGAGAGAGCATCAGTTATATGCTAAGCTCTCAAAATTCCACTTCTGGATGGATCAGATTCACTTCTTGGGTCATGTTATCTCAGATAAAATAGTATCAGTAGACCCAGATAAAGTGAGAGAAGCAGTTTCCTGGGAGTATACAAAGAATGTATTTGATGTGTGGAGTTTTCTAGGGATGGATGGATACTAAAAATGGTTTATTCAAGACTTTTCACGCTTAGCAGCACCGCTGATGGGCCTGACTAAGAATGGTGCAAAGTTCTTATGTCCAGATTCATGCGAGTCATCCTTTTAGGATCTTAAAGGGAGGTTTACTTCAACACAGATACTAGTCTTTCTAGATCTAGGCAAGAGCTATACTATTTACTGTGATGCTTTAGGTATTGGTCTGGGAGCTATGCTCATGTAGGGAGATGGAGTCATTGCGTATGGGTCCTGGAAGTTGAGGCCACATGAGAGGAACTATCCAACACATGATCTAGAGTTGGCAACTGTTGTTCATGCCTTACGTTGTTGGAGACATTACCTTCTGGGAGAGCATTTTGTGGTTTTCAGCAACCACAAAAGTATAAAGTACATTTTCAATCAACGTTATTTGAATCTGTGACAATAGAGGTGGGTTGAGTACCTACAATCCTTTGACTTCGAGCTTATTTATACGCCTGGGAAAGGCAATGCAGTGGATGATGCACTGAGCAGGAGGACTCAGATACATGCTGTTCAGGAGGCCAACAGTGAGTGGCAGCTTATGGCTCTGTTATCTAAGATGCATTTAGAGGTGCATGACAGACAAGGGCAGACATTTCTATCTTTGGTAGCTGTTAACTCTACTTTTCTTGATCGAGTGAGAATGAGGCAGTTATCAGATTCTAAAGGCCTAGTCCTACGAGAAAGTGTGTCAGGAGAGGACTCTATTCCTGGATGTACCATAGGCGAGGATGAGATCTTGTGTTTCCAGGGGCACGTATGGGTGCCAGCATACATATGTGAGGAGCTGATGTAGGACTTTAATTCCTCAGTTTGGGTAGTTCATCCTAGTGTCACCAAGATGTATCGTGATCTACACCATCAGTATTGGTGGCCAGGTATAAATAGATATGTTGCTGGGTTTGTCATGAGGTGTTTCACCTATCAGCAGGTGAAGGCGGAGCATCAGCGACCATCAGGACTTCTATAGCAGTTACCCATTCTCAAGTGGAAGTGGAATGACGTCGCGATGGACTTCGTGACCAGTTTTCTGAGATCACCTTGAGGGAATGATGCGGTATGAGTTATCATTGAAAGACTCATGAAGGTCACTCAATTCTTTCCGATCAAAGAGACCTTCAGTGTTGACCAACTGGGATAGTTGTACATCCGAGAGATTTTACGTCTACATGGGGTTCCCCGCTCCATTATTTTAGATAGGTATGCACGTTTTACTTCTCAGGTCTGGTAGGGGATTCAGAAGACTTTGGGTACACCGGTACTTTTGAGTACAACATACCATCCCCAGACATATGGCCAGTCCGAGTGTATGATTCTGGTGCTTGAGGACATGATTCGAGCATTTATTTTAAATTTTAGTGGTTCTTGGGAGAGACATATACCTCTAGTGGAGTTTTCTTACAACAATAGTTTTCAAGAAACTATTCAGATGACACCTTATGAGGCTTTTTATGGTAGTCCATGCTGATCACCCTTGTGTTAGTTGGAGGCAAAAGAGGCAGCTTTGCTGGGACCTCATCTTGTCCAGGAGACCATAGAACATATAGAGTTGATTCAAAAGAGTATGGCTACTGTGCAGTCTCGTCATAAGTCTTATAATGATCAATAGAGATGACCTCTGGAGTTCGAGGTCAGAGATCAGGTTTTTCTATGTGTCGCACCGAGGTTGGGGTACAGAAGGATCAGAAGACAGTGTAAGCTTTCACCGAGGTACGTCAAGCCATTTGAGGTGTTGGAGAGAGTTGGACCGATTGCCTATCGGTTATAGTTACCTCAGAGGTACAAGGATATTCACGATGTATTCCAAATTTCACAACTTCGACGTTAATTTTTAGACCCGTCTCATGTCTTGCAACCCGAGGAGGTTGAGTTAGAGGTGGATGGTTCGTTCGAGAAGCATCCCATCCAGATTGTCAATCGCAGTAAAAAGGTTTTTTATGGCCGGTCTGTTCCTCTGGTATGAGTGATATGGCAGCACAAACAATTACAAGATGAGACTTGGGAGAGTGAGGCTGATGTACGAGCATAGTGGCTGGAATTTTTTGGGGTTTCTTCTTCTGTGTCACCTTTATAGGGAAATTCAGGGATGAATTTATTTAAGGGGGGAAGATTGTAAGAACCTGACCTTATTTTCAGGTATGTTTTCCTTTTTTGGTCATTTCTAAGAAAAATAGGAAATTCTGGAGGTCGTACAGGGGCACACGATTGGAACACGGTTAGCACACGGTCTAAACAAACCATGCAGCCATCCAAGGAAACCGTGAAACCCTTGATAGTGGGCTCTGCATGGACAGCGCACGGTTTTTCAAATGGTGTGGGAAAGCTATGCGAAATCCATGGGTGAGACAGTGTCAACCACACAGTTGGTGCATAGTTTTCCAAACCATGCGGGGTAACCATGCGATGACTTAAAGTTAGGGTTTTTAAGTCCCAGGCCACTTGGGATTTCTAATTTCTTCTCCAAACTCTATCCCAATCGAGCCTCACTCAGGATTTTGGGTTTTCAAAGGTTGAAGGTGCCCCCCACTTGTTTTAGAGGAAAATTGAAGGGGTTTCTTGGTAGATCGACGCCAATTATTCTCAGGTAAGTCCTTCCTCTTGGTTTCTCCTTGGTTTTCCTAAGATCTTCTCTTCCCTCTCTCTAGGTTTTCTAGATCTACATCCGTTTCATGTAGATATAGTGTTAGTTTTTCCTTGGGTGTTTATTTTAAGGCTTTTGGATTATAGGGAAGAAGATTTAGAACGGTCTTTCATGAAGCGGTTGCCCAGATTTGTGGGTGATGTGGATTGTGGATCGTTTTTGCCGGAACCCTAAAGGTAGGTGGTTAGTGCCTTTCCATTGAAAGTCTTTGAGTATAATGTGAAATTGTGCCAATACCCTTGAATGAGGTATTGTGTGTTTAATGTTTTACCCTTGTGTTTTTCCTGCCATGCTTGTAGTCTTGCGTAGAGGTTGATTGGATAAGAATAGGGTTGAATTTCTATGCTTTGGATGTTTTTCCCATGCATGTCCTATTTTCAACCGTTTGGTCCTGTTTTTCTTGTTTCCCATGCATGGTGATTGTAGGATGGAGATTTGTTTTTCTGACATTCTGTTGAGCTATAGACTGTTTAGCCAAGTAGTTCTTAAGGTTTACCTTGGACATATTGCATTGTTATGCTCGTTAACTTGCACAAGGTCATGAGAACCTGGTGTTTTAGACTGTAAGGGGATAAACCGAGTGAGATTCTTCAGAGAGTCTTTAGGTATTATATACTATAAGGGGATAGACTGAGTGAGCTTCCTCAGAGAGTCTTTGGGTATTATATAATATAAGGGGATAGACCAAGTGATCTTCCTTAGAGAGTCTTTGTTTACTTTGAATTACCTTGAACCATCCTAGACTATAGGAGGAATTGACTGAGTGAGCTTCCTCAGAGAGTCTTTGAATGACTTGGGCTATAAGGGGAATTGACTAGTTGAGATTCCTCAGAGAGTCCTTGACCTTGGGGATATAAGGGGAATTGACCTTGTGTGCTTCCTCAGAGAGTCCTTGACTACCTTAGACTATAAGGGGAATTGACTATGAGTGCTTCCTCAGAGATTCTCTATGAATTTGTATGAGTAAACCAGAGGGGCTAGGATGAGTGTACTACCTATAGGGTTGACTCTACTTGTTAGGTAGGACCAGAGGGGATGGATATAAGTACTTCCCAGAGGGTTACCTGTTTGTTCTTAGCTTCTTGTTGGCTGTTCCTTGATATTGGAACTGTGTATTTTTTATTGTTCAACATGTTCCTGTTTACTGCTTTCTGTACTTTTACCTGCCATATATTCACTGACTATTAGGCACAATTCTTCGAGTGGTTGCCTACTGGGATGTAGTCTCACACCCTATTTGGGCCATGCTTTTGGGCCCAAACATATTATATTGTTGCAGGTATAGATAAGGGAAATCGCCCTTCCACTTTAGGTACTTGACTTGCTATGTAGCTGGAGAGCATGGGACCAAGCCCATGCTTGCGATGTTGAGGAGAGGTTATCTTTTTCTTTTTTACTTGGTTCAGTACTGTTTGTATTTAGAATTGTGACTTGTTTGGATGTTTTCATAGACATATGTATCATGCATAATTTTTTATGCATTTCTCCAGTTGTTCCTTACTTTCAGTCTCCCACTGTTTACTATTGTTTGGATTATTACTGCTTCCACTATTGCTTTTTTTTTCTTCCACTGTGTACTCTGCCAATGAGAGCATAGTTTCCCCACTATCACACCCATGACCCTTGCATCTATTCTATAGCCTCTGGAGTTCAGGGAAATGCGCTTGAGGCCATGTGACCAACTAGGTACGGGGTGCCTCTTGGTGGCTTCTGAATCTGGGACGTTACATTTAATGCCTACTACATTTAAATATAGAGAAGAACTGCTCAATAGAGTTAATCCATTGTTCTATGTTTAAGGGATCAGATGATCCATTGAACGCTAGAGGTTATTGTCACATAAATCCCTCAATTGAATATTAGTATTTCTTAGGGGGGGTTGGGAGATCATAATGATCTAGGATTCAATACACAATAGGTGTCATGTAAGAAAGTATCTTTACAATGTTTTTGATTCACACTCCCATTGTGTTGGGAATATTGTTGAGAAAGTCATCATATTTCTTGTCACATTGATCATTTACCTCATTACACCTATATCGAGCCACTGGTTGGAATAAAGGTTAATGTAAGGATTCATATTTATAAAATATAATAATCATAAATTTTATTACCATGATATTATAGAGATGTCTGATAAATTACATGTATTTCATTAACATAAGAATTAATAGGATTCAGCATTGTTATCCATGATCTATTTATGGAAATATATTCTCATGTGTTTTTTTATCCATAATAATGGTTCAAAATGATCTTATGTATTTAACAAATCATATCCCCAAGAGTGTTAAACCAGTTGTGTAGCAACACCCTTTGTTATGCACTAGTTCCTAATCGAGTCTATCTCAATGCGGTGTTTTTTGGCTATCAACCCTATATAAATTTTTTCCATATCCAAATACACTTTTAGTATCCAAATAGGGATTATATTCATGATAAAACACTTAATCTATACATATGAAAATATATTTTTGTTTTTTTATAATCATTCTTATCCCTCAGACTTTCACTATATTTTTCTAATCATAATCCAAAAATCACAAAACATTAACTTTGATACCAAATATGACAACCAATATCTTTATTACACATTAAAATTTGATTTATTACATAAGATTACACATAATAAAACCTATATGATTGATAATTCTATTTACTTTTCAAATTAATTAAATTACGATAGCAACTTAAAATAGGAAAAACATCATCTTTATTAAAAACATCCTTAATATGATCCCACATAAAACTTCATTGGACAACATGGGGACATGAATAAAAAGGGGGGGAGATATAAATCCCATTAAGGAAATAAACCAGGATTAACAAAACTAAAATAACATATGTTATACCATAGGAAATTAAATGGGGAATAAAAGTAGTGGGAATCAAAAACATGAATAATGAGACATGATATAACATGATAATTATAAAGGGCACATCATAAATGTGGTAAAAACATATAAAAACATAATCATAAACATATTTCAAGGTTTTAATCCATGAAATCATAATGGTAAATGTCCTATTAATTAATTATGTCAACTCCCTATCCCAACATTCATTCACATGAGACTAATCATTACCTAATGCATTGGAGAACAATATAATTCAGGACACACCTATCTCATAATGTTTATTCTCATGCTTAAGTATGACACATAGATAATACATCAAATATTCATTCATCATCATAATTTAAACTAAGATCAAGGATTGTGGAATACATAAATGTATATCCCAATTTAAATAAGTTTATGTGAAAAGAGGTGAACACTCTTGATAGTAAATGGGAATGGTATTAATTACAAAAATTTTTGTCATGGAAAATCATAGTGAAATTTTTGCAATATAACAAAGTCACATTAAAATTAATAAAAGGGGATGATGAGAGAGAAATGCGTCTCTCATGATTTTTACATCAAATGGGCAGTTATAATGACATTGAATGACATATCACAACATTAGGAATTAGAAATATAAGACATAATATATTAAATAAACATTAGTAAAGAGTATAATGAGGGGATCCTTTACATTTAGAGTGTGACATAAAATACTTGGGAGGATATTATATAGATATTGGGGAACCTTTAGAGGACTCTAGACTGGGGAGGGATGAATTGGGATGTTCTACAAGTATTTTAAGTGATGTGAAATGGGATATAGAGTGGTATTATATCGGAAAAGAGTAGAAATTTATTTATTATTTATCAAACATAAGTTTTTGAATCTATATAGTAAAATTAAAAAAACTAGAAACCATTCCATTGGGTTTTAAATTATTTTCATAAAAATTGGTTTTTTCATTATTATATATGGAAAAGGGTCTAAATTTGTATAATATTACCATCAGTGATGTGGATGTGACTCATACTCTTGATGAAATGGTTTTAAAATAATAAAATATGTTATATGTTTTGGTAGAGTTATAATGAATTTGTAAAATTAATCAAATAAATATTAAAATAGATTATTTTAAATAGAAATTATATTTATTTTTGTTTATAGCCATTATAGTATTTATTTCACTACTTTTGGGTGACTATGATATCTTTACACACACCTTATATTTATACGGTATTTAATTTTTACCTGAATATTCGACTACCTTAGAAAATTATGAAAACAAACTTTTGGTTAATAAAAATATTGTGATTCCAAAAATAATTTTTATATTAAATAAATTATGTTATGAATATATGAATTTTCACTTTTAAAATAAATTTTACCTTTGTTGTGAAATGTTGGGTATTTTTACAATAAGTATTTTTCAAAACCTTATAAGAATTATAATTATCATCATAAAAATTATATAACCATTTTTATTAAATAATATTTATTTCATAATAATATTTTATTGAAAATTTATTTATTTCAAAAATCCATTAATTTATTAAAATGAATTTCATAATTCAATATGATAATTAATGAAAAGTACATTATGTATTTTATTGAATCAAAACCAAAATAATTTACAAATTAAATTTAATAAGAATTAAATGAAACCATTATTATATTGAAAAAAATATATAAACTAAGATTGCTAGGGTCTTGATACATATCCATTCAATAGACTAGAAAACAACCTAACAGTAAGTTGCACGATGCTGATACATTCATGATGTGGTTTGACGAACATGGTTTGGGCCCTGATCTTGAGAAGCATCAACATCTCCCATAATGTGTTTCTATCATGATTATGTTCTTAGATCTTATCTTGGGATTTTTCAAGGGAAAATCCCCATAATGATATCTCTTTTGGAATATCTGATAAATGGTTTTCAAAGGGTATGATCCTACTAATTAAGGCCATCAATTAATTTTTCTGTGTCAATTTTATTTGATAAAATTAGATATATATCATAATCATGTGATCAATATTAAATGGATATATTATTAATAGTAATTATGGTTAACAATATATTAAATTAGATATGGTATAATAAACCAAAGGAATTTAATTTTTCTCCTATAACCATAATACATAATATATAATAAGACATGTAATTTAAATTATAATGTAATGTTTATTTATAAATTCTTGAGTCATTACACAAACCCTCTCCCACTCACTACCCAAATTATGATATTCTTAACATCAGTATAAAAAAGTCATACAACCAAACTCAAGAATTGTTAACACACATCGTGATGAGAAACCCCTACAATACCAAAATTTATCAAATCAACCTGGGTCAACTACACAATTCACCAAAGGTTGTCCTCAACATGGTGAGGTATAACAAATATAAGATAAAAAATTATTAAATATAACAAAAAAGACATAAAAATAGAGTAAAATGTGGAAAAAGGATATCAAATAATATCAATACCACCCATTAAAAATAGGATAAAACAGAAAGGTTTTAATAGGGAAGACAAAAAATTCTACATATGACCAACTTTCACCTTCAAACCAACCAACTATGAAGTAAAGAGATGAAATTTTAACCAGTAATGATATGTGATTCCCTTCCATTTACATTAATCCCTACAAAAAAGATCATAAAATAAACCAATGTAAAAAATTAGGGTGTTTTAATTGATCTCACTGGGATACCACCAAGGAACCCATACAAGAAAAAATATCAATAATTCATAAGTTCTTTCTTCAAATAAAAAATATAGTTTATATATTTTTTTAGAAATAAAAAAAATTAGTAGCAGTCTTCTTTTTTCTATAAATAAATAACAAAATCACAAAACCTTATAATATATCTTGTATAAAAGAAAACAATTTAAATTAAACATGGGAGAAAATTTCTATGAAATAAACTAACATGTGATAAACTAGGTACAAAATAAAAATCACGCCATTTTGTCCCCATCATGTGGTAATATCTACTAGGTATAAAATAATACTAAAAATGTATAAGCTTTTTCCAACCAATATTGAGTCTTACCAGCAGTTTTTGACATCATAAATGTAAATTACAATAGTGAATCACACTCTAGGGTCACCTATGACTATTTCCAAAAACACCCTCATTTCCCAATGTGCCATGATTTTTCAGAACCATTTCCAAAACAATGATCATAGCTAATTAAAATCCACTTTCAATAAAAAAATATATAGTTCACTAGACTGACTAGAGTAATAAAATAGAAAGTATATCAATTATAGAATTTCCAATTCATTCATAGATCTGTCTATATCAGGAACAATATAATCATTAATAACATCGACCTTGGGAATTGAAAAACTAAGGACCTTCCATCGAAAGACAATGAATAAAAATAAACTACAATGGATTGAGAAAAAACACCAATAGATAATTAATTTGAAACAATAAAAAAATAATGATGCCACTACGACCATATGAAATGAATACTAAAAAATACCACATCTTAAGGATATGTGGTGAAACTAAAAAGTGAATAAAACACCAAAATAAATGATCCAGGTGGAAGATCACCCAAAAATCAAAAAATAACTATATAGAATAGTAGAGAGACCTACACACTAAATGATAAATGAATCCATCATACTTCACATATAAAACTACTAGACTCCAGGAATCATCATCATAAATCACATTCACTATGTGAAATATCACGTATTGATGAAATGATAAATGTGGAATCACTGTGGTTTAAATTAAATCTCGATTGATATTTCCACATTTATTAAATAATTCATATCCTTTAAAATTTCCACTCCCATAAAATGATTCATGTTTTATTACCAATAAAAAATTCATGTTGTGTAACTCATTCATGATGTGAATTTTTCCAGCATGCAGTAATCAGTATGTTTTTTCTACCGAAAGCCTCCAAAGAAAGAAAAAAGTTTCTTCAATCACAAAGAGAACACTATAAATAAATTTTAACAATATTACCATTTTTCTATTAATTACAACTAAAAAATATCACCAAATATTAGTCATATTTTCATAGTAAATGATCTTTCTTTCCAATAATTCCTTAATTTAACCAAAAAAACTGAAATAAAAAACAAATGATAGAGGTTACATGAAGGAAGGTAACATGGAATTCATAATTTATTTTAAATAAATATAATATTGTACATTAGTATATTTATGTATATTTTGTTTAAAAAATATATTTTTTTGAATTAAATTTAAATGGAATAATGATTCTCATTTTTAATTGATTATGATAACCTTTAATAAAGAGTGATTTGTATTAAATATTTATATTATATATCAATAAATCTGTATTCATATTAATAAAATTATTATTATTTATATTGTCTAAATAATATATTATTTTTCATGAAAATTAAATTGTATAAATTCAATATTTTTCCCCCACATATATGGATTTATATTTCAATTATATATTTTAACTTATGTGAATGGAAATCAGTAAAATAGATTCCATACTTAGAATGAAAATTATTTATATTATTTAATTAGGTAAAATTATTTTTCTCCAGAAATTCATATTATAATAATATCAAATTAATTACATCATTTAAGGTGAAAATAATTTCAAATAGGGATTATGGTAGTCATTTATGGCTTAAAATGACCTAAAAACATATCTAAAAACATTATTATGTCACTATATTCACCATAAATGTCTATGGATATATAATAGCCCATTTTTAAGCTTTTGGAATGATAAATATTTCTGTATAAATTTCTAATTGATAAAATTACAATAATTCCACTCACCTCACTAATAAAATTACACTTATTGTCCTATAATATATACACCTTAAGAACACATCTTCAAATATAATATATTATGAAATGTATTAATTACATTCTGCCCCACTACCTTACTATCTGATGCCATTATTTTTTTATCATTGTATCTCACATGTTTATATAATGATGAATTAAATTTATAAATATGTATGGTTTTTTAAACATATTATTACATCTGTAAATATGATATCAAATATACCTTTGTACATTTTATTATGTGGGGATGACATAACATTTTTCGAGTGTATGGTGTACCACCACCACGTGATGCAGTGTGATCCTTTTTTCACTAACACTTGACATATAAGGTATTAAAGAAACTTTTAATGAATATATGTGATATATATGACATAATTATGTTACTAATAGAATATTTATCATTATAAAATTATAATTAATTAGTTTCATTCATACACAGAAAAATGATAATGTTGCAAGTGAACATATGTGGACTTCCTCCACCATGAAGTGATGTGGTTATTCCTTCATCACTACAACACATGGATGAAATATATAATTATAATTAAATAAATAATATACTATTTATTATATTGTTATCATTCTTAAATTATAAAATATAACATAACATATTTCTATAATTATCAGTGAAAAATGAAAATGTTACTCATATGTACATAGAACCTACCCCCTACTAGACTATAACATTGTTCATTTTTTCATCACCATCATTCATTGTTTTTTAAAAGTATAATTTATTTCCAAATATGACAAAATTTTAATCATTATAAACTTGTAGTTAATAATATAATTAACTATTTGACCACATTCAATACAACAATTCCATTTTGAAACAATGAATCAAACGCCCTCAAGGCACTCATGGAGGACATACTGATTAAAATAAAAACATTTCATTAAAAACTAATAAAAAAATTATTTTTGTACAGGTTACTAAATCAGGATATGTTAATTAAAAAAGAATATTGGATGTGTGCTTATTATATTGGAGTTAAAGGAAATATAAGTAATGTCTAGAAACATGGTGAGGGGTTTTTGTATCATGAATTCATTCTATGATACATATTCCATACTCACAACTTTTTCTTATTATTGGTTGCACATATTAAGAATTAATTTTTTTTAATATTATAGCCATAAAATTTATTAGTTTTAAATAATATATATGAGTTGTTCTATTTTATTTCCTTCTCGATCCATATATAACCATAGTCACAAGGGGAATTATCTAAGTTTCAATTCATTTAGTCATAATGTAATGTTAAAACACATGTCATATTTTATGAGATGCATATATTTACCCTTTGACTTGTTATATAATTAAAATCAATATGTTCATTATAATTAATATTTTATTTGATGTTATCATTTCACATGAATTATTATTAAAGATATAACTGAAGTAGAAAATTTTCTGTATTACAATATCATTTCATTGTGAATTTTTTATATTCAAAGTTCTTAAGGAGAAAATCATATGAAATTATTTTCATAAACCACATCTATTTATTATGCATTTTTTATGAAAGTGATAACTTGTTTTGTTTCTATATCTACCTTTATTGATTAAAAAACACAACGAATTAAATATATGAGTGAAATTAATAATTTTTGTGTATATTATCTATCATTATCTTCTATATCCATAATTTCTGAAATTTGTTAAAAAAATACAATCTAATAATTAATGATATTATATAAACATTTCCCTATATTTGACATTTTATTTTTTCTATAAAATAAATTTACATAATTTTGTCACATGGTTTAATTTTTACTCCTAATTAAGTATTTATTTTGAAACAAATGATTATTTTTTAAATTTATCGCATAAACATGTTTTTCTTCTATGAATCCCAATAATTAATTTAATGTTTATTTTATATATGTCACTAGTTTTTTTCCAAAAAAATTATTTTCACAATAATTAGTGAATTTACGTTCATAAAATTTTATTTTTAAAATGAAATGGTTTTTTAATAAAAAATTATTTTAATGAAATTTTAATGGTCATTAATAAAAAAAACCGCATCAAACATTGTTCTTACATATTCTATAATGGGAATATTTTTTAGTGGTACTATCTTAAATATTTCTCTCTATGAATTGACATTATTCCAAAGAAACTTTTACAAAAATATTTTCTTTTCAATGGGTTAATCATGTCACAATGATATTTCCATGTAACTCACTTCTTTTCAAGGGGTTCTTCATGATTGAAATATATTTTATTTAATATGTTTATTTTCCACATATTAACCAATTTACGAATGAAAATTAATTTTTTTATGTTTTAAATGTACCAGTTTCTTTATTTTGTATTCATGAATGGTATATAGAAATTATTGATTATGAATGGGTAAGAACAATATTACTTAGATGAAAGATTGATCCACTCCATCGACCATAGGTGATATTGATATATATTATATAATTAATTCACCCTGAAAGTTGTAGGTGATCCTGATATATCTAATATGATGGTTACACACAGATTGAGTCGAGAGAGCCCAGTATGGATTATATGATGGGTGCTCCCATAAAGTGGTCCAATACATTTGTTAACGAATATTCTATCCATATAATTCAATTGGATGTTGGTTGTATGATTATTAAAAATTTTAGAGTTATTTTAGGGTTCTATGATGATGATATTCCAGTGATACTAACATGTATTTATTATTCTTGTTATCATATTTAAATGATTATTTTGATTAAGATTGATATAAAATAGATCATAATTATTTATTTTGATGACTATTAGTATTTTTAAATTCTTTTTCCATTATTTACTATTTTATTAGAAAGGTATTTATGGGTATGAATATTCTATTATTACTATCATGCACTTTTATTATGTCATCATACCATTATTCTATTCTTATACTCACTGATTACATTTAATTGTTAATTATTATCTTTACCCTTATATAAAGTTTTATCCCACACTTATAATTTTCCCTTTTATTAGGGTATCAAGTATGATGTATAAATAATTATTAAAATAATTTTTTCATATGAATTATAGTTATAATTTAATTTTAAATAAGTAAATCTTCATTTAATTTGTGAAATTATCATTTATGGACGTGGGTATTATTCATCTAAAAGTTTTTCAAAATACTAAAAAACTATAATGCTGAAAATTAATTATGTATATATGTGATAAATTATTTTCTTTTATGAAGTATGATTTGGATGGAGATAATTGGGTAAGATTCATTGGTATAAAATTTAAAAAATGTAATAATCATGTTTTTAACACAAGATATGGGAGTGTGGGTTCAGGGCTATTGTAGTAATTATAATTGGAGGGTTTACATAACATCAGGGATTATGATGTTTTCATGTGAGTTAATTTTTATAGTTATGGATGATATCATAATTATATAATATTAAGGATGATTATATAATAAAATTTTTAGAAATTACTTTTGAGCATTTAAGTGATGTGATCCTAAAGTGATGAATTTCATTTTTGGACATGTTTTATAATGTTGAAATATATATACTGATTGGGATTAATGTGAAGTATGAATTTATTTATAGTTTAAATACTATTTTTATAGTTTTATAATATTTAGGGTTTATATAATAGTTTTAATTGAGTTAATTATGAGAACCCAAGTTTATCGTTTAGATACCAACATGATTGAAAAGTGATTTGGTGACTATGTTATTAATTTTATATCAAAATAAGTTCTCTACATTTTTTATTGAATAATTCATTCTATTAGAAAAACATTTAAGTTAAGAGAATATTCAATTTTAAGGTCATATTATTATTTTTGAAGTCGATTTTTTCATTTATAGAATAATTTAGTAGGATTTTTAAGAATTATTATTTAATTTTATTGATAAAAATATCATATAATGTTTTATTACTTTTCATAATTATCATAAAATGTGGTATTCATATTTTTATTGGTTAATTTTTAATGATAGTAATAATATGTTATAATCTATTTTATAGTTACATTCTACTTTAATATTTTATTTTTGTTTCCTCAGGAGTTAAAAAATTTCAACTTAAATACTAATCATTTAGAGAGAATGATGATAATGTGGTAGAAATTAAAAAAGGATGAAATTCTACTCAGATAGTATTTATATTTCCTTATTCACTTAGAATAGATGGTAAATTAATTTCTAAACTCTTAGAAAAGGGCCGTGAAACAAAATTTTATCCTATTACCACAATTTATGATGATATTAATGATTGTTTTTACACCTATTTAGTTTATGGTTTCTTGGTATTTTATTTTATCTTGATCAATTAATATCTAATTATCAATGTTATATATCTATAATCAGCATTTTTGGACATTAATAATTTTCTTACATGTACAAATCATTACTTCCCACAAATATTCTTAAATTTGGAAACCAAGTATGCATTATTAAAGATGGCATTCATCCATAGTTTTATCTAATATATAAATAATAATTTATTAACCCATTTAAGATATTGGTTTCTAGAAAATTTATTTTAAAATAAAAAACATTGATTATAGAGACAATGATAAAATTATGAGGAACAAATTTTTGAAAATTGGGTAGGATCTAACATCCCAATATTAAAAAAATGAAAACCATGTTCAATAGTGTATTGGACACATAACACTGGGATTAATCAATGAATGAAATATATATGAGCTAAAAATTAAGTTTTAATATTGATAATTAGAATAGTATTAAATAAATTAAAATATTATATATAAATTTGATACACTATTTACATTTTTGATAGTTTTTTATAAAATAATCAATTAATTTCTGTTAAAGAAATTTTATTCTTAAAACATTATTATTATTATTTTTCATGAAATAATAAATCATTTACTTTTTTGAATATTTAAATTCTAATTAATAAAATTTAAGTATTTTCTGATATTGGAATATAAAAATAAACTTTTACTAAATTTTTTCAATGTATAAAAAAATATTTATTTTTCTATTAATAGTTAAAATAATATCTTTCCAAAAATGATATTTATTTTCAATAAATTAATCAATTTAAATGTAATTTTTTATTTTTAATATGATTTTACTTAATGTATTTATTAAATATTTTAATTTAATTAAAATAATTTATTTTAGATCAACTTTATAATGGAATTTGGTATATTTGTTTTTTTGTATAATATGATATTTTTCTGAAATCTGTTTGAAAGTGCATAATGTTTCTAATTTGTAATTTATATAAAAAACACTAATGAGGGATTATTAAAATTAAATTTATTGAATATATATAAATAATCATTCATTTAAATTCATAAAATAATTATTATAATTCATAAAGTTAATATAATATCATTTTATTTTAAAAAAAAATACACTTCTTGAAACCATTTATTTTCATCACCTTTGTGGGTTTATTTTTAAAATAAATTTCACTCCCTATGTAATTTTAAATTAGGAAAATCGATTAATTATATGGTTTGATAATAATTTATATTATTAATTATGATAAAAATAGTTTTTTTAAAATTTCAATGACAAAAATAGTAAAAATTAATTACCATAGTTAAGGTGAATTCAGTCTTTACTGTGGGTTATTTTAAACTAATAAGTGTTAATATGAATTAAAAGCATGTATCTAAACTATTCAATAGAAATATTTCTACCCTAAAATTTATCATTAATTATTATTTTCCATTTTGGTTTCTTTTTTATGATCAAAATTTGTCGTTATTTTTTTGAAAACATTATTAGTGTTCCACTCAACTCACTAATAAAAGGACAACCCATATCCAATCATCTCCCATCAATAAACGACATTTTTACCAGAAAATACCTAACCATATGTTCTCCTTAATTCAACAAAAACTTCCAATATCAAATAATTTTATTATAAAACCATTGTATGAAACCTTTTGTGGTTACAAAATGATGTTTTATGAAGAAAACATATTTATTATAAAGGAGCGTCTTTTTCATCCACCTCTATAAATAAATATTACATTAATATTAAATAATAAACCATGTATATAAAATATTATATTGTATTATTACATTAATTTAGTATCCTTAATTGATGTTCCCTTCCATAAAATGGGATAAAAATAATCATTATTGTTTACCAATGTCTACCACTTTATGAACCGATGTCATTAATTTTTCATCCTCGCCACTCACATCTTGATATAATGATGGACTAAATATTTATATATGATATATGTAACATATTTATTATTATACTAATATTATATCACATGTACCATGTTCACAATCCTTTCCATGTGGGATATGATAACATCGCTTGTGTGTGCCACACACAACAACCTCACGATGTGATGTGACTCATTTTCAATTAAAGCTTTAAATAAAAGGTTACATTGATAATGTTAATAAATTTATATGATATATATTATATAATTATAATGTTAATGAAATATAAATTAATACTAAAATAAAACAAATAAATTTACTTCATTCACTTATAAATGATAACGTCTTTACTACACATGTTTGGACTACCACCTCCATGAAGTGATGGGATAATTTTTTCATCATGAAAAAAATGAATGATAAATAAAAATATATTTAGTTATATTATATGGTATTTATGATATTATTATCATTATATAAATATAAAATATTACATATCTTCTTTCCATAATGATCGTTAGAATGTGGAAATGTTTCTCAATGTTTCACATTGCCTAATATCTCCATGTCTAAAACATTTTTCATTTTACATAACCATTACTAATAATTTTATTTAAAATTATTATATATATAGTAATATGAAAAATAAATATCTATTATTGTATTATAGATATTGAAATACTAACCATAGTTACCACTGTCAATACACTGAATCGGATTTAAAACAATTAATCGAATGTCCTCAGAACACTCATAGTCTACTTAACTGATTAAATATTTTAATATTTCATTACAAAGAAATAATAATAATAATATATAAATATATGTTTTTAATCCTGATATTTTTATAAATAACTAAAATTATTAATTTAATTTTATTATATCAATTTTAAATAACATAAAGGAAATTATATACTCTAGTTAATGATTTTCTAGCACCATTTCTAATTCTATGACACATATTCCATATTCACTATTTTTTGCGGTGTATATACTAAGCATTATTATTTTCTATGATTCACTTATTGAAAATATTTTTTATTTAAAAACCCATATGATATTCTATCTTTTCATGGGTTTTTGATTATAATATTACAAAATCAATAAGGTAATTCATCTCAACATCCCTTAATTTAGTTATATTAAAATTTTAACACACATATATTATTTTTTAAGAATATCTAATGACCCATATAAATGTTATATAATAAATAACCATAATTTTATGATATTTAATGTTTCAGTTAACGTTAATAACTCATAGATATTACCTTTGTAAGGATTATTAAAGTTTAAAAGACATTATATTACAATATACTTTCATTCAAGATTATTTATATTCAATGTTCATTGTGAGAAAATAATATGATATTTTTTTTATTGAAACAAATATAATTATTATCATGTAGTTATGAATGTGGTTAACATGTTTTACATCCATTTCCTCCCTTATTGATTAAATATTTATAACAAATTTCATATTTTTTAACCTAACATGTATTTTATTTTATATTGGACATCCTTCTATTACACATCTATGTTTTATAAAATGATTTAGAACATCTTCCTTTCAAAAAATAAATTATTTCTTAAATCCAATTTACATGATCTTTTACGTAAATTCAATCGGTTTTGAAATGGATTTTTTATAATTTTTTTTAAAAATGTGTCACTTTAGACACCTCTATTCAAAATGTTTTTTTAACATTTGTGTCTAAAACAGAAAATCCCATCACCATGTCCATTATTTCCATTAAAAAATTCTTTATATCTTACCGTGTTTTTTAAGGAAAATAATTTATCAGTATTTTTTTAATTTTTTAAAATTGATTTTCAAAATGAAAAGATTATTTTCCTAAAAAAATAGTTATATTTTAATTTTATTTCATTTAATTATTATAAACATACCATTTTTTTACGTATTAGACAATCAAGATATTTTGTAATGATACCACACTAATTAACTCTCTTGATGGTTTAATTTAACTTTAATGTGATAGTAAATGAACCTTTTTATTTTCCATGGGATAATATTGTTTCATAGATATTATAAATTAACAAAATTCTTTTACGCATGTTAATCATGATTCAAATATATTAATGTGGAACCATTATCTTTTCAATGACTCAGTCATGCTAAAAATGAACAATTATTTTTTCCAATTTTAAGGTGAATGAATATAACTATTTTCTTCATGAATGGTAATTTGATATTATTAATGATGAATTTCTGAGGATGGTATGTATTGTATGAAGGGATGAGAACAATTATTTCTCATTATTGATAATAATATACATTGTATAATGGATGTGCCTATATAGCACTGGGTGAGCCTTATATATATATATATTATATGATCTATTTTCCCAGATAGTTCCTTAATTAATTGGTTAATGAATACATTCTATAGAGAATTATATTGGAATTCGGACATATGATTATTCCAATTGAAATTGATGTGTATTTATTCAGTTAGTGTGTTTTCATAAAGATATAAACCCATTTTAATTATGCTTGTAATGGGGATCTAAATATTCTTTTAATGAATATTGATATTAGAAAGATAATGATTATATATTTTCTCGACACTTACATTTTTTAAGGCATTATGAAATGTTTTCATGTTTGATAATCCATGTATTTATTTTTATAAATATTCTTATGCTGTTATCATTAAATTTTATTATGTAATAATAACTTCATGGTATATTTAACTCAATGATGGAATGTAATTTTTAATTATTTTGTTTACCCTTATAGAGGTTTTTATCTCACACATAATATATTTCCATTTAACCAGGTTATCAATAATGACATTGAATGAATTATTTTTAAAAGGGTTTAATATGTATGATGATGATGATTAAATACTATGAAATCATTAAAAAAAGGCTAAATGGGGGGAAATAATGATTCAAACGAATATGTCCTATTTAGCTATGAGTTTCTCATAATTCACTTAAACAATAAAAATTATAGGTCTTTGGGTATATATGTTATCCAATATTTCAATTTCATATTATATGTTTTGGATGATGAAAAATGGGTTCCCTTCATTCGTATGAAATCCAGAACTAGAAAGATCATATATATAGTACTGGATCCAGAAGTGTGAGTTCAGGGATATTAATCAAAGAAGAAAATTAACATTATATAGTTCGATCCTCAATAACCAAATCACTCAATAGTGAACTTGGTCAAATATAATAACATTTATTTACAAATCCTCAAGTCATATTATATAATTTTCAGACTAATACTTAGTTCATCGAGATAATGTGTTATTAAAAAAATGCATTGGATCATATATTTCAAAAACCAGAAAGTCATCATTCATATAGATACTCAATATGAACATCATTCCAATGATAACCATAATCACAATAGACCACCTAATATAGTTACATATTATAATATAAAAGTTTTACAAATATATATTCACCCTCATAGAAAACTACAGCCAAAAATTATTTTCTTGAACTCCCGAAATGAATAATATACATTGAATATGACACTATAACATACATAGGAAATCCACTTACACATCCTCAACTTGATATATAATAATATAAAATTTATATGTAATGCATGAAATGAATAAGTATCCATCCTAAACCAATTACAGGGGATGAGGGTGGGTCTGCCAATTTATCCATTCAGTTACCAATTTCAAACTAAATGATAGTTCTCAATAAAGGGGACTGCATTGTGTAGTTTCATTCCACTAAACATTGACCTCCAATAATTTTAGAAACATAAAATATACAAGAAGAAATATATATTTTAAGGACCCAATATAAAAAATTACATGATATTTATTTTTTTAGAAAGAAATCATTTTATTAAATTCTATGATCATTATAATTTAATTTATTATTGAATAAGAGCACCACCTTACATAAATAAATATTAAATAAAAAAGTGGTCACTTCAAATTAGTGGCAATTTGTTTCAAAAGACAAAAAAAATTATTAACAAAGGTTTCTTTAAAATAAATATATTCAAAATCATCATCTTTACCACAACCTTGTCCTTATTATCCTTATTATCTTGTAAAAAAGATTATAATATGGGGTGAAAAAATTAAAACAATAATGGATATTTAAAAATAATGAAATATAAATCATAATTTGTGGATATTTATTCCGAATTTGTCATTTATAAAAAAACTTTTTTCTCAAAACAAACATTTAATTTTCCAAGAAATAATATTTTTTGTACCAAATAATTTAAGAAAAAAATTCAAATTAAATATTAAAGTAAAATTAAAACCTATAATGATTATTTGGATATCCTAAAAACTAAATATATAATTATTTAAAAAAAATCTTAAATTTTAACATTATAAAGAGACATTTACTATTATATAAACATAATATCATGAGTAGTAACATGGGAGAATAACATAATGAACATGGTATCAAAAAATAATTGAATTATATAAAATATTTATGCATTACAAAACATGTTATAATTATAATCCAAGGATACATTCCCTGAAAAAATTACCTAGATGACAAATTCCCATTGTGGAATTGGTCGTATCCTAATCCCAAATATATGGATTCCCAAGTCAAGAGAATTACTAAATTCATTAGACTACTATATGTATACACCCATCATAGATATTTCATGATTATTTGTGAAAAAAAAATTATATATATCATGCAGAAAATAATAATAGATACCCATGGAAAAAATGGTTTTCATAATCATTCCTCATATTAAAATAAATGTATAGTTTATATAAAAATGTTTTGAGAAATAAATAAGAGACATATATTACTAGGTCAATTGAATAGAGAATAAATTTTTTATATATGAGGGATATGTATATACCAAATTTATAACCATTACATAATATTTAATAGGGAGTGACATTGAGTTCGATATATAATGGAAATAACCTAATGAAAATGGGTAATCTGAAGATATGCCTTACACCAATAAGTAGAAAATTTTTCAAATATCAAAATTTGAATTCCATTGAAAACCTTTATTGAAAATTACCAAAATAATGGAACATATGGTTTATTCACTACTCATCCATGTGGGGAACATTCCATGGATACCCCAAGCCTGCCTCCAATATGACTGGGGCTGGTGACTTGCACTGAGTAGGTATATCCCACAAATGGGAGGAATTTTCCTATGTACCTGTACACATGACACATCTCCAAGAAAAAAATTGATGAAATGTAAAAACCACTAAGTGAACAATGCATGCATTCCACTATACACCACAACTAGAGTAAATAATAATGTAAAGTAAAGTAAACAAGGCCAGAATACTAGCCCTACATAAAGAGTCCATAACAAAAGTCCAACCTATATGTAAAGGTACTGAGACTACTTTCTAAAAACTGTAGAAACACACCTCATTCTGTTTAGTCTCACTATTCACTGCTTGGTGTTAGTCCACCTATGACTTAGACAAAAGGACAATCATATACAGAAGACACGACACATGAGGTAAAAGCCTGCGTAGAGGTGTGTATAACAATACTTAGTTGGACACCTTGAAACCACAAAGCAATACCTCAAAATGAATACCACAAATAAATTCCACAATGGAATACCAAAAAGGATCATAAAATAAACTCTACATACATTTATGTCTAAATCATATATAACAAGAATATCCATATATACTCAAGAGAGACACCACACCATCAGGCAGTCATAACCAACTACCAACCATAGGATTCTGCTCGAAGCGATAATGTTCTAGGAGAAATCACTCCTCGATACATGAAATCATTGGAGATGCTCAAAAAATAACTCTAACTCATTTGGCACCTGACCAAAGATGATGTATTGTTAAATGAGGACTATAATACATAGATATGGGTCTATGGCCATATCTGATTTGGGAATCCGCGAATCACACCCATACTCACTAGAGGATACCACACACCCAATCTGGATCAACTTACTATGTAAGGGATCATACCCAAACACACTGGGGGTTACCACTGACCCTATTGATTTGGTTCTCTAGATAGAGGATCATTGCCCTGCTCAAGGTAGTTAAAAATTCCATAGATTCCACTAGAGGGGATCGGTGATATCACTCTAGTCTTGGAGAGGGATACCCTACTCTATCTGAGACTCACGTTCTAGAGGGGTTTACAATCCAATGATGTGGATTTAATACCATACTAAACCCTCAGGGAAAGGAAAATGGGAAATTTCTAAAACTATACTGGTCTAAACTAAAAACTCCCCACTTTCCCCCAAGTGAACAATTCAATGTCAGGGTCTCAACACCATAGAAGACTGGTCGATTGAATGCTCCATTTAGAAGATATACTACTTTGAGTGAAATAAATCGTAGTCCAACAGGGGCCTGCAGACCTACTACTATGATATGTACAAGATACATTTCTGGTTGACCGTAGTGATCGGTTGACTTACCATGTAGTTAGTCACATAGTCAATGAACTTGTGGTCGACCATCACAGTCGACCATCGTGGTCGGTGTGCCCAAAATAGCTCAGGAAGCTGTTATCAATAGTCATGCTATCTGACCCTCCCACCCTAGATCAAACTCAGGTCTAACCTAGATCTAACCTATGTCTACTTCAACCAACCTAGACTTCCAACATGACCTGACCCACAAGTCCAACCCGACCCATCCCAGCTCGATATGTCACCATTGCATCTCACATGGATTGCCTCCATGTCTGCCTCCACCGGCCCCTCTAGTGCCTCCAGGTATACTCCTAGAGGCCCACCCCATTTATGCCTCCCACCACTATCGCACACCTATTTTCATTGTGGTCTCTTGTGGCTGATGTCGTGGCCTCCGCTTGCCGCACCCGCTGCACGCGGCTCCGCCGCCGTGCCCTGATGATGCCTGTTATGGGATCCATGCTGGTGGCCCCTTCCCTGGATCACCACACCTCCTCTATTGCCTGAAAAATTGAACGATCCTAGATCTAAGTACCTGGGGTCTCAACATACATAGACCAGGTCTCAAACGTTGATTCTCCTCAAATCTGGGTGTTTGATCATGCTCAGAACATACCGACATCATCGAGCTATGAACCACAGGTATCCAATGGTTTATAATGTGATGAATAGAGGGATAAATGAACATGATAAGAGGTTTAAAGTAATTGTAATATTTATCATGGCCAATGATCAAGAACAAGGTATTTTGGGTTAGAAAAATATAATTAATAAACCCCAATATTCTGCAAACAAAACCATCCAATAAATACGATCGAATCGTGGATCAATCTTTTCATTTCATGGTCTGCGTTCATCATATAATTCAATAATGGGGAAAAAAATAGGATAACAAGCCCTGCCTTTATTTGGATCGCTCTTTGACAAATAATAGCCATCACATTATTGTCATAAGAATGGTATTTCGAATCAGAGGAGTGTCAATCATTGATCAATTATCTGTTACCATTTACATACAGAGAATCCTCAAATATCTCTCCAACGATTCACCAAGGTTTCCATGGTTATGTGGCTAACCCTGGAAATTATTCATAATATTATTATTAATGATTATCACATGTTGCATCCAAAAAATAACTTTTATTAAATGATTTTAGTCATGTTATGTCCTAAGATAGCTTTTTCACAAACTACGCACTCTGACTAAAGCTAAGTCATTCCTAGGTTAAAGACACCATTATGAGCTCAATGGATCCCTATGATTTTTTATCCATACAATCATTTAATAGTTATTCCACTTTTTCCAGAAAAAATATCCTTGTGTATTAAACATATTAATATTTTTTAAACATTTCTTGCAGGCACACTGGGAATCGGAACCACTTGTCGTCTCAGCATATAATCTCGAATGAAATCTATATAATATTAAAAAATAATACCTGGAAAATTTGAGCCATTACATTCTTTACACCTTATGTATTTATGCCCCTGAAAATCCAAAACAATGGATACTCAAATAGATTAGGATATTGAGCACCAATATGGGCCTCCCGCTCCCAGGTTCTATCCTACAAATTCTTGTTCTGCCACCAAACACACACCAAAGGAATCTAACACCCATGATTATTCCACTCCTTTTGATCATCAAACTCTATAGGGTACTCAAAAAATGTTGATCCATCCTAGATGTATCAATCACCCCAGTCGATGATGTGTGATGGATCATGCACTTAACTCATTAGTTGCGACACACGGTAGATGTCAAGTACCAAATCTGACTAACGTGGTAGAGCCAAGATGAATACTACCTCACCAAATATATCCAGAATCTGTAGCAGGATGATGAATCTCAGAGAAAGCTTGTTGCCCCAGACAAATCTCCATAGTCCCTATCGAGGTGAAACAAAATGGAACATATAGTATCCTTCATAGAACTCCAAAGGTCTATATCAATAGTTATAATAAGACTTATGATGGCTCTGTAAAGACTTAATCCACTACAAGATGATCTACATCTTCTCTTTAGTCGCTTGAACCAACTCCAGGCCCATGAGTGCAAAATCTCCTGGGTCAGTCTAGTACTATGGTGACCTGTAAGGTCACCCATACAAGGCCTTGAATGGTTCCATACCAATGTTATAATGGTAGCTGTTGTTGCATGAAATCACTATTAGTGGTCTGAGACAATCCCAACTACATCCATAGTCTAACACATACACCCACAACATATTCTCCCAAACCTAAATGATCTTCTCAGTTTGATCATCCACCTATGGGTGAAACTCTATGATCCAACATAACTGGGTCCGAAACACCTCTTATAATCAATTACACAACCACAATGTAATGTGAGCATCACAATCTAAAACAATCATCTATATATCACCATGTAGTCCAACTATCTTTTGGATGTATATACATACAGTGATCTCAATTGAACATTCCTCTCAGATAGCTAGGAAGTCGGACATCTTGGTGATCCATTCATTGATTACCTATATGGCACAATGTCCCTAAGATGTAAATAGTATATCCATAATTAATTCCATTAATATCCTATCCCATTTCCATTTTGGAACATCAAGGTGTTTAGCCAAACCTGGTGAAACCTGGTGCTTAGCCTTCATTCGCTGACAAGTAAGGCATCGAGAAACAAGATCTCATAATCCATTCATCATACCTTCCCACCAAAACTATATTTGGAGGTCCTTGTGCATCATCACCACACATGTATGTACCACCAAAGAAAATGTATGAAACTCCCTCAAACCCTTATCCTGCAATTCCACTAGTAGTATTGTGCATCATCTGAAAATAACAAAGTGCTCCCCACCTTTCGAATATCCATCAAGGGTGTGCCCTATGGACACATGAGAAGGAATTTTCTCACTTTCAGTATCCACAAAATGTGACTCCTTAAATCTCTCTAAGAGTGGTTTGGTGAAAACCACCGACTATAGGTAAGTTACACCATCTCCATCCACAAAGTATATTTGTAATGATTTTAACTACTCTGTTGCCTCATTTAGCAACTGAAAACTAGATCTCCTACTGAGATCATCTTCCTCTAAATTCCCATTCAAAGAAATATAGAAATTATCATAGTCATAGTCCTATGGGAACTCTATCCATTTCCTCTATCTCATGTTCATATCTTTCTATGAGAGGATATTCCTGAGACTCTTATGATTATAACATATGATTAACTACTAGAACATTAGGTAGTATTTCCAAATCATCAATGGAAAGAATACCAATAATAACTCAATACCATGGTTCATGTAATTCTACTCAAGCATCCTAAAATGTTTTTAACTATATAAAATCATTGATTTCCCATGTAGTAGGAAAAAAATGAGCCCAGTCCCAAATGCATTACAGAACACCATGTATTCAATGCCTTCCTCTGGAAACCCAAGATGGGATCACTCGCTAGACTCTGCCTCAACTCTTAAAATCAATTTTAGAACTTCTCTATCCACATTAAAGGCTTTCCCTTACATGTAAATGCATTCAAGGGTTCTACTACTCTAGAGAAGTCGGGTAAAATTCTCTGATAGTACCCTACCAATCCAAGGAAACTCTACAGCTTAGTAACAAATTTGGGTGGCTCCTAAGAAAGTATTGTCTCATCCTTCACTGGATCCACTCCAACTCCACCCTCTGAGATGATGTGTCCTAGAAAATGGATCTATTGAATATGAAACTTACACTTTTAGAGATTCCTATAAATTTTGTGCCCTCAAAGTGTGTCTAGGAACATCTTCAATTTCCTTCTGTGATCCTCCTCAGATACTGAGTACACTAGGATGTCTTTGATGAATACCACCACGAACTGTTCTATATAGTACTGAATGATCTGGTTCATGAGTCCCATGAACTCCAATGGGGTGTTCATCATGACAAATAACATCACTATGTACTCATAGTGTTCCTAATGATATTTTTAAGGTTGTATTCAGTATATCCTCATCTTGTAAATTCAACTAGTGATAGCCTGATATAAGTTTATCTTTGAGAACCATCATAACCCTTCAAATGATCAATGAGGTCATCAATCCTCATTAGTGGATACTTTTTCTTCATGGTCACTAGTCTTAAGAACCAATAATCCATAAATAACCTCAAGAACCCATCTACCTTCATGAAAAAATGGGGGCTACCCATTCTGAAAGACTAGGTCTCACAATTCCCTTCCTCAAAAATTCCTCAAACTACACCCTCAGTTCATGACGCTCTATATGAGACATCTGATATTCATGCGTATATATCGATTACATATCTGGGTGCATATTAATGCAAAATTCCATCTCTTATTGGAGAGGTAATCTTAGAACATACTCATGGAATATTTCCTCATTCTCCTCCACCCCAACATGAAACTGAGGACTCATATCATTAACTACATGAAGGGTTAGTCAAGCCAAATGATGAGTAATTAGCTTCACCCTCAAATTTGTGAGTCCATTATGCGCTTATTGTGTTTCCTTTTCACCAAAAAGGAAAACCTATATCCATCACTATAGAAAAATTGATCTTAGAACCTAAAATAGTCAATTTGATGATATACTATTGATAACTAGTCCATAATAATAATGAAGTCAAAAGGCATCAAAGATACTACCAATAGATCCCAACTAAAACTCTCACCTCCAAGATTCAGGTCACATTGTTTCCACCAGTGTGTGATTACCGAGTCTCCCAAAATAGGAGTCTCCAAGTGTAAGGGAAGTCAACGGTTCAAATGAATCTCTGAGTCCCGAACAAGGATTGTGGAAGTAAAGGAATGACTAGCACCTATGTCTATCAAAACCATAGATAAGGCAGAAAATACAAATATCATACTTTGTATCATCCCTATTGATCTGGGTTCATAAGATTCCATTTCCAGCATCTAGCCTCATACCTGCACATAGACTCCTTGAGCCTAGTGTAGACCACCTTGGGTGGTGACGGTAATAGGTCAAACCTCCAAATACCTCTTACTTCATTTCCTTCTCATATTACACATACTAAAACCTAGGGACCACCCTTCACCTATCTATTATAATTCCACAACTGTCCCTCAACCATCTCCTAATCACCTGTATGATGGGTCGGGAAATCTCATGATAGATGCCCCTAACTACTGCATCAGTAACCTTGTATATCCTTGGGCTGATTTGAGCTGCCCTAGGAGCCCTGCACTGCTAATCTCGAGTCCTTAGATCATCCAATAAAGCACCCGACCCACTTGGATCCATGTTACATCCATAAACTACTTACTATTGAGGTCTCAGCTACCCTGTGCACAAAACTATCTCCCATTTCTAGTGTCTACTCTTTAGAAAACACTCCACTAGAAGGTCCCTCTCAAGTACCATAGATTAGGTAGAAATTCTAAGGGATACCACCAATTAGTATATGTCTCTACAAAATCTAGGATTGAGGGTCCGAGCCCTGAATAATGGATCTCATACCATGTCCATGGAGTATTGAAAAATATCAGTAAACATCACGGAATATGCTGCCACAATCATACTGCCCTACTACTAATGTAGAAGCTACTTTATGCGTACTTATTACAACATGGATAAATACATGTCCTACCCGAAGGGATGCTAAAAATAGTCTATGGTAGAGTTGTATTATCATATGACTAAGTACCAATTCTCCACCATCTCCCATCATATCCCTGAAGAATACTTACAGTAATAATTTTCATCTAGTAAGAAGGCGTCCTTACAAGGTGAAAAAATGGGTGAAAGCCTGTAGCCAATCCTCAAACAACTGGGGATTGGATCCCTCTAAACCTTGTAGATCCCTACCTCTGAAAATCATGAAACATACTTGTTTCCTCTGGAAATGGGGATGAACTCATTGATTTAAGGTTCAAACATTCCAAGCAGTTTCTAATAGGTTTATTCAAAGAACCGGAAACATCCAATGATTATATATCCATTTGGACCTACTTTCCAAAGTTAGGTGCTCATTAGTTGTGAACTGATAAGGCTTAAGAATTTTCATTGGTTGAGAGGATGGGAGGTCGGACTCATCACACCTTTTTGAGGGGAATTATTGTCTACTCTAGGACTCTCTTTATAGATTTAAGTTATGTTCGTGAATCCTTATTAAATTACCAAGTATAAAATGAGCATTCCTTTAGATCTGACAATCAATGATTGATATGTAGGAAATTTAGAGAATATTTTTATATGTATTCGAGGTTCTTCATCAATAGATAATCATCTGTATTTTTTAGAGATTCTTAGTCAATGGTATCCTTTAATACATTATATCAAAGTCTCTTGGTCATTATGATGACCATACTAGTTTTAAAGCCACTTAGTGGGGAACTTGAAGTTTATTGTCATTCAGAAAGACATGGATTATTTCAGAGTTGGGATCGTACCCACAGATGGGCTACCTACGTATCCTTTATTTAGAAAAGGAATCAGAACCCACATAGTTCGAGTAAGGGAGTATGATGTTTATGTATGATTGATGGATCAAAGAAAAATGTCATAATTACTTTTACACTCTAAGATCACGTGATTCATACTCGGTGTGAGAAACAAGAGGTATTGGTAAAACCAGACAATTGTTCCATGAAAGATGAAATCATATGAAATGATGTGGGACTTATGTATGCATGACTTCCCAAATAGATAGAGATCGGGGCTTATTTCAAAGAAGAAGTCTGGGAACAAGGTCCATAAAAGTATATATGCTTTTATGGAGATTTGGATACTCTAACATGGGGCTTAATCATGAGGAAGATTCCCAAATTAGGAGGGACTTATGATTGAGTTTTATTCCTGAGAAGGAAGCCCAGATCAAAAGTAAATTGAGACTGGTTAAGAGAAATTAAAACTGGAGCTTACTCCGAAGAAGGAGGCCCAGGTTAAAGGGATTTGAAAACTGGGGCTTACTCCAAAGGAGGAGGCCCAAGTTAAGGTAATTTTAGAATTAAGGGACTTGGGGATTACTCCTAAGGAGTATGACCATGTTTTTATACTTTGAGACTGAGGCTTACTCCTGAAAAGGAAGACCAGGTTAATGGAATTATAGTTGGGACTTACTCCTGAGGAGGAGTGCTAGATTTGGGAACTTGGGGATTACTCCTAAGGAGGATGCCCAGATTTGGGAAATTATGACTGAGGCTTACTCTTAAGGAGGATGCCCAGGTTAGGGGACTTGGGGATTAATCCTAAGGAGGATTCCCAAATTAATGAGAAATTTGACTGGGAATTACTCTTGAAAAGGAGGCCCAGGTTAAGGATTATCTCATCTTAAAGGATGAGGTTTAATGAATGAAATATCTAACCTTAGTGATATAAAGATGTGTAAATCACTAGGTTTTGAGAGATGTTCCATATAATTCCTTTCAGATAAGGAAGCCAACAAAGGAACCATGCCATAAATGGATTTTAAGAGGGTTTTGAAGGTTGAATCTTTAATAGGAGAGGTGGATAGGCATAAGAGAGGTAAAATGGGCAGGAAGGGCACCCAAAAAGAGAGGGGCGCGCAAGTCCTGCGTGGGAGCGCAAGTCCTGGTTGCGCAAGTGTACTTGTGCGACACGTGGGTACTTGCGCGATGGTCAACCCTTAAGGTAATACTTGGGCGAGACTTGGATCAATCCCTTAGTATTATCCCTAGGGGATTCCAGAATATTGGCGCGCAAGTTCTGTTGAAGGGGTAAGGCGGCGTGCAAGTGTGGCTATTTCCCTTAAGGGCTAGCCACTTAGGCACGCAAGTGTTGATGAGTTTCAACGCTTAGGCCTTACTCCCCCTCTTTAGATATTCTGTTCTAGGTAAGAAATTACCTTAAAAGTGTTCGGAAGCTTTGATAAGAGACTAGGGCACTGGGAGCTCAAATATGAGTTTCTGGAATTTTTTCCTCTCGAAATAGGGGGCTCACCAGGGGTATTTATAGGCTGGTGAAGAACCTGGGCCAAATTCAAAGAGGGCACACAAGTCATCTGCGCGAAAATTACGCAGCGCGCAAGTATACTTGCGTGACCTCGGTGGAACTTGCACGACCCAAGTGAAAATGAATCTTTGTTCATGCCTTTGTTAATTTTTTATGTTTCTTCAAAGGATGAATCACTTTGGGTTCAAGGTATTTCCCTTTTCATACATTTAGACTCTGTGATGGGAAGGAGCGTAAAAAAAATTCCCCCCTTAGAGTTGTATCCAAAATAAATAAGGATGTGACTCTGTGGTAAAGAATAAAAACGAAGTAACATGCAATGCGCAAGTGTTGAGCGCGCAGATGGCGTCACGCAGGTGTGAGTCACGCAGGCGTCTGCACGTAGGGTTGCGCACGCCGGCTTTAGGTGCGCAGGGTTGAGGCATGGCCTATATATTTGCGGCCATCCTCATGCAAAGAACCCGGATTTCAAAGTTTCTATCTCTCTCCATGCAAGTTGCCTTTGCCACGCAAGTTGCTCTGTTTTACACTATTTCTTTACTGTCGTGCTGCTGTAGAGGTATTTGGACTTGCGCGGTGATACCTGCGCACCAAAAATTGCGTGGCACACTGATACTTGCATGCCAATTTTGGGACTTGTACACCTTAATTCCTTAGCCATTTTTCACTTTTATTCACAAAATTTATGAAAAATAAACTTACTTAAGAGTTAATTATTCAACTTTTGTGCAGATTAAATGGCTCCCAAGAGAATCAGAACTGCTGATGAACTAGAGAGCAAGCGAATTGATGATATGATGAGCATCATTGGACATGATTATTATACTATCTGTGACAACACTCTTCCAGATTTGGCCAAGTACCTGAAGAAGTATCATCTTTACTTCCCATAGAGTATTTATCTACCTTTGTATGGCTATGGTCATCTGCGAGAAGTCACCATTCCAGAGGCAAATAACTATCTCCCAAATTCTTGGTTTCAGAATTAAACCAATTTTTCTTCAGCAAATTTCTCAGGTGGAGGAGTATTTGTAAATGTTGGAACAGTGGATAAGGCCTACATAATGCATCATAGCCCATGTACCTTAGATCTGAAACCTCACAAGCCTAAGCTGCAACCACATTGTTATCCCTCAATCTTTAGAAACTCTCAGATGGATCAATCCAAATGCTGGAAGAGGAGTTGGGACTTTCGTCCTGGAGGAGGTGCGAAGCCAACTTGGATGTGGGCATACTGGGTGCAACAAACCTGCGCAGAGTTTCTCGAGGATTTAAAAGGAGATGCAATATATAAATTCATCTGGGCTGGGAAAACATATGTTTATAGGAATGATGACTTTGTGCTGGAGATACTCAGCCATTGGAGCCCAGAAACCAATTCTTTCCATCTGACTCATGGAGAAGTAGGCATCAGTCTGTGGGATGTCCACAAGATCTCATGGGCTCCAATTTTGGGTTATATGTATGATGAATTCATCCCCCCCAAGGTGACTTAGAATGATTTGGAGAAGACCCCAGCTTTGGCTCAGGAATTATTGAAAATATTTCACAAGCTCAAGAGTTCAGAGACCTCCTTAACTCATTCTAGAAAGGATATTCATCCAGAGGAGTGGATGAATATGTTTCTTACCAAGAAGTAGGATAAGGATCCGAAGGAGAAGTGATCGAAGGGGAAGGGGCCCAAGGATAAGGGGACCACCTGTACTCGTCCTACCACCTACCCCAAAACAGAGAAGAGGGGTGATCCTAGCACATTCTGGTCGACTCTAGAAGCAGGAGAATTTGAGAAGTGGGGATATGAAGTGAATCAGAGAATCCCAAAGAAGAATCATCTGGCAGGCTTCTTGGCCTTATGGCTCAGTGTTTATCTTTTTCCAGTTAGGGACTCAAAGGGAGGCGTCAGGCCATGGACCTTCGTTGTTGCAGCCAAGTTGGCTGAGGGAAAAGTGGTTGGGTTGACTACCCCCTTTTAGAAAAGATTCACAGGATCTTACTCCATGTTTTCATGGGTAAGTATCCTTTGAGAATAGTGGGACCATTCCATGTTTTGTGGGGATGGATCGCCACTCACTTCAGAACATATAATGTACATAACAGAGTACAGGTTCCTAGAGGTTCCTTCAGGCCATCAGTGCATGAATTCTCTAGAATTGCTCCGCTAGCTCTCAATTCCTATGACATGAAGGTGAGGCTGAGCATGCATAAAGAATTCAATTTCTTTCCTTATGGAAATCCTCCAACCGGGAGGTTTGTTGATGATGGGACAACCAGTTTGGAATTAAGGGCATACATGCTAGCCTGCAGAGATGGTGTACTGGTCACCAGGATTGACAGAGAGATTATATGCGAGGCCTATGCTCTATACATATTTTCATGTCAATTCAGGTGTTTGCAGCAGACTGTTATATCTCCCCCTGTGCATGTCAGGTTAGAGAAAAATCCGATGGTTTCACGAAAACTATGGTTGCTGAAATATAGGGAGAAGATCGGGGAAATGTTTGATCTACTAGTTGATAAAGTGGAAAATAACTTGACTACATGGTATGCCGAGAACTGGATAGCATCATACCCTAGAGGGGTGCTGAATCACCCAGTTTATCAGGTGGGGAAAAGGAAGAGAACCGTAGAGAAAGAAACCCTTCATCTAAAAGGTGATTATTCTGTAACACCTGAAGCTGATTCATCGGATTCTCAAGATGGGGATGATAATGCACAACATGCTGCAAAGTGGACTAATACCCGATATAATCCTCCTGTCAGAATCAAAAGAACCACTCCATCAACTCCTAGTGAGTTACTTCATTGTGGAAATTTAATCACCATTACTTTATAGAGAAACAAGTATTATTTTCTTATTCTCTATCTATAGTTACAAGAGCTGGGAAGAATCTGAAGTCTAAGGTTATAGGACCCTCCTCGCAGCCTTCTGGTAAACAGACTGAATATCTATGACAAAAGACTGTCCAGACATGGCAGAGTTTATACCACGGTGCTGAAACCGCCTGGATGGATTTGTGCGAGGGGATACACCTCCCTGGAATAGGGAATCTTATGGCTTCTACAGATATCCATTATAAGGATAACCCCGATGAAGTGCGGGATTACATCAGAGAGCTGGAAATTCTCATATATGCCACCGATGATCCCATTCCTATCACCAAACGGGTGAAGGAAATGATTGATCGTGTTGCCACTGAGGGGACTGGTGGTTCCATAGATGAGGAGTGGCACGATTACATGGCTCCTGAATATGTAAGTCTCTTTCCTTATTTTCTTTGTAACTTGATTCCAGTTAAAGCTTTGTTACTCAAGGAAATTATTCTCTTCATCCTGCAGCTTGAAAAGAAAGGAACTGCTGAGGTTCCTTTACCAAAATATATCCCTGGTGGTACTTCCATTGGGGTTAATGAATCCCCTCACGATTCGGGTGAGATATCTTTAGGCCAGCAAGCCATGGATGAGGAGTTGGACATGGCTTTCCATTCTCCAATTCATGTACCTATAAAGGATACTGTCGACACTCCCAAGAAACCAAAGAGACAAAGGCATCGAAGGAAGAAGTCCACAACTAAATGCTTCATCAGTAGTGGTAAGTCCTTCGGATAATCATGAGTCTTAACCCATGAAAAGGTTGCTCATACTTCTTGGGATTGCAGGGTATTCTTCAATTTTCCCTCTGAGAGAGAGGACTGACCCTCCTTTGAGGATCATAGAGGGTACTGGTGAACAATTACAAGTTCAGGCTGACTTGGCTTCTCCTGGAGAAGAGCCAATGTCTGTTCCTAGTATCCTTCCTGTTCCTATTGCAAGAAGAGAAGAACCTGCTTCTGGTAAGTTAACAATGCTTCATAAAATGTTGAATGAAAAATTAACTAACTTCCATTCCGTGATACTTTAGGTTCAACCCATGCACTAGAGATTTTGTCGGCCATTGAAACTAACACCACTATTTTATCTAAAGATGCTATCCAGGGTCAGAGGCTATAGGATGAAGGTCGCCAAGAAGACATATTGAATGCTCCCACTGGTGAGATTAACCAGGATTCTGAGATTACATTGGATTAAATGATAGAACTTGGCGCATATTTTGAAGATTTTTTAGATCATGTTAAATTACCATATAATTTAGAATATTATGGACATGAGTGTTATCCTTAGTCCTATTAAAAATAACTTCTTATTACATCTCTAATCATGATTGGTTGAAATGTGCAATTCTATCTGAGCAATCTGATGAACTACCAATGCCTGAAAGGGGGTACAGAAAACCCTACTATTGTAGAGACATTAGCTCAAGTGGAGATGAACCCTATAGAGCTTCCTCAAACTCACCCTAAAAATCCTGTTGAAGCTAAGAAAGATGGGGAGAAGCCTTCTCAAGTTACTGATCTACTGTTGGGTAAGGGATAACAATTTTTTTGTGACTTTACTTAATTTTCAAGACATCCAATCAACTTTGTTATCCTTTGAAACTAACCAAAGCTTTCAATTGATTATGCAGGGCCATCAATTTCAGTGGCTAGATCTAGAGGTGAAGCCTCAGCCTCCGCCCCAACGGGAATAGAAAGTAAAGAAACATGGGTCAGGGGGGAAGGAGCAGAACATGGCACTTCCCTAAGTGCATTAATCCCGGATTATGTTCCCCCCTATGACAGTGATGCCGAATCAGACTCGGAGATACAAAAGGCGCTCCAATTTTCACAATGCATGGCATGGAAGAACATATGGAAAATCATATATGAAGTGCCTTTAGAAGATCTGTCATCGAAGATTCCCCGACATCCATCCCTGTTCGTCATGTTGGGACTTGGCGGTTTTGGATATCAAAAGATCCATGCCACAGTGAAGCAAGTAATCTTAAGGAGGGAGTAGGAGCAAGAGTGCTGTCAAGATTTGACCAGGGTGAGGCTGTCATCTAATATCGGTGAATTTGAGGTTGCAGTATCCCAAGATGAGGCTAATCAAGCTGCCAAGTTGAAGTAGTTGAAGCATAAGATCAAGGAGAAGGTTGTCCAACAGATGCACCTTCAGCAAAAATTAGATTCTATTACTGGGGAACTTGACCAACTGAACAATTCATTGGAAGGAGTTCAAACAAATGGTATGAAATCCATTGCCGAAGCTAAGAAAGAACTCCATCAAGATGAAAAGAGTGAAGTTAGTCGAGTGCATGAGCTTCAAGTGGCTGCTGATGAAGCTCGAGATGCTGTAAATCAAATGAAGATTAATGTTGACATCCTTTTGTAATTCTTGGAAAAGAGAAGAGACTCCATTCTGTGGATGTCCTTCTAATTCTTGTGCATCAAATGAAAAAAAAACTCTTTTATCTTCAATCATTTGTGCATGCATTTTTCTACTACCTGCTTTAAATTTTTACCTAAGCCAATGGGCCTAGTAAGCATAGTTTGATTTTTACTAGGATTATTATAAATAACCCTACAAAATTTGAATCTTTTAATTGATCAATATTACCTAAATCATACGAAAATGTATGTTTAGTGAGTTGGGACTTGAATTTTATTCAGATTTACCTTGTCTTTTGTGGGAAGTTTAAAGTCATGCACGTCAGACATAAAAAGGCTAATGTTTAAGGTCGAAATAGCTTTGACAGAATGGATTAAAATTGACTCAATTACTTGAAAATTTGTATGAAAACATATTACCACACTCAAGTATGAGGGAAAATATGTAAACGATGACTTAAGAAATTTTGAATCTGAGGAATGACACGAACAAAAGACTAAAAGGCATTAGAAGAAGTAGTTCCCAAGAATGAAGTTACCATTATTTAACAAACCCGTTAGGGGGTTGAATTATGAAGGGCCTCCTAAGGGAATTGGATGCATAATAAAATAATAGAATCTTTTAGCTGATAGGTCTATTATGTATACTAATTATGCAAGGCTGCCTAAGGGTACATGCTGCATAGTCAGGAAAAAGAACTCTCAGAAATTTACTTTTCTACTGCTAAAAAGCCAGTGGAAGTTTATGGAGATTCAAATTTTCCAAAGCATAGAGTTTGCTTTATGGAAAGTGGTACTTGAATATAGAGAAGATATTTCCAATCAAGATTGTCTAAGAACTGGGTGAATGTCACTCATACGAAGGTCTAATCCAAGCATAAGGAAGATAAATATAAACCATAGACTTGAATACTTTCAGATCATGAAAAATAACATGAGAAAAATATGTTAAGGATGACTATTTTTGCAGATCCCTACATATTTTCATTAATAACAATAAGTACAAAAGAGGTTTTATTCCAAATAATGAAGTTACCATTATTTAACAAACCTGTTAGGGGGTTGAATTATGCAGGACCGCTTAAGGGAATTGGCTGCATAACCAAATAATAGCATCTTTTGGTTGACAGGTCTTTTATGTAGACTACTTATGCAAGGCCGCCTAAGGGCATGTGCTACATAGTCAAGAAAAAGAACTCTCGGGTTTCAGACATTTTGTGATCATAAGTCGAGAAAAGGGTTATGAAGATCTGAAAATATTTAAGGTTAGGATTATGACACATAAAAATGGGTATTGTCCAATGTATGTAGAGATACACAGATCAATGCTAACCATAATCATGTTGTGGCTAGGTCCTGAATTGAAATGTTGGAATTCACTACGTATCCCATAAGGATGGGAATCAATCCATATGTAGTTCTTGGAATATAGTTTAACTTCGTGTGGGACGAGAGTATGATAGATCTTAGTTTAGGTTCATAGAGCTCATACCATAATAATGAATACACAGTGTGTGTTTTCACAGGGACTTTTCAGCCAGGGGATTGAAAGTGGAATTTGGGGTTAGGCCCAAAGACTTGGGGCTGGATTCAAGGGACACTCGAACGTTCCTATGTATCCCATAAGGATGGGAATCAAGCCCACATAGTTCTAGAAATACCCTTTGTACAAATTTAGTTCATACAAATGAAGGGTGAAAAGGGGGAATTTAGTGCAATGATGGTTTTGACCCAAGATAAAAGGTTCAGGCATTTCCATGTATGCACGTAGTCTTTGGAATATAACATGATTGGAGATCAATGTAAAGAATGATTCCCTCTCAGGTGATGGTGTCAAAGAATGTTGTAGTTTATTGTCGTACAGGAAAAAAGTGTTGTATAGTTTAACGTCATATAGCAAGGAAAAAGGTGAACCAATGTGAAGAGATTGATTCTGGGGGTGGTTTAACGAATCAACATCATATGAGACGAAGGTGAACCGATGTGAAGAGATTGGTTTTGGGCTTGAACCTTGGGATGTTTCCTACGTACCCAGCCTAGAAGGCAAGGATCAAAGTCCTTGTAGTTCAATTAAAAAATGAATTAGTGATCAAGTTGTTCTTGGGGACAACGACCTAAAAAATGGTGTTTGGACTTATTCATGGTTAGCATCCCAGAGAGGGTGTTATGGTTTAAGTTTACTCTAAGATCATGTGAGTCATACTTGGTGTGAGAAACAAGAGGTAGCAACAACCCTAACGATGCACGATTTAAATGTCATGTAGGACATATGAAGGGACTATGCAGTTTAAAGTCTTACAGTGAGGACTATTGGTGCTGCACAGTTTAATGTCATGTAGCAGGGAAAAAATGAAATTTAACATCATGTAGGACATATTAAGGGATTTATCTACAGTTTAGCATAATATAGTTAGGATGATGGGGACAATACAGTTTAACATCATGTTGGATGAAAGGGGGGGCTGTGCAGTTTAATTTCATGCAGTAAGGACAAAAGAGTTTCACAATTTAATGTCATGTTGGGCGTATTATAGACTTTTTCACAGTTTAACGTCATGTTGGAAGAGAGGAATAAAAATAGTTTAAGGTCATATACATGGACCATAATGGTGTAGTTTAACGTCTTGCTGGACATATAGCATCCCGTCTTTTTATAACATAACTTTCATTTCATTACACGGAACTGAGGATCGTTGAGGTTTAGTGTCTTGGAAACAAGGAACATAATACATGAAAACAACATAAAACATTCTTCTTAAACACTTTAAAGGATTCTCCTTAAGTTCATCCTAGGTTTATTACTGCATCTCATAACCTGGGGACATACATCAAAAGAAAGGGTGAGCAGAAGGCCCAGTAAGGGAAACAAGAGAAACATTTTACATGTGAACTTGAGATACTTCAATAAGGACACGAAAAGAACTTTAAGGCATGAGAAAGAAATCATGAGATACATCATAATAAAAATAAAATTTTTCATAACTTGAAGATGTGGCTGCAACATTTAATATTGACAATAATTTCGTTTCACCAAGTTCCATCCCCAAGGTGTCGTTAAAAATTACCAAGGTTATTCACCAAGGCGTCGTTAAAATGGTCATCTCTAGAGATTAAGTCTTTACCCAATGCATTGGAGCGCTATCAGGGCGCACCCTTAAATTTTACTTTATTATCATGTGATCCACATATATCATCACCAATAATTTCATAAACAACCCATATAGCATAAAAGAAATGGGTTTCATTTCATAATCATAATGTTTTAAAAACTGCTTTAAAGACATGATCTTTATGTCACTTTAAACCCATGGAAAGGGAAAGAGGGTTTCATGAATGTAAATACCAGAATTTAAAATAGAAAATTTTGATATATGTGTGAATAAACCTGTAGAAATAAGATCTTTTAGTATTTACTTTATAACATAAAATAATTTTGAGAAAAGAGAGAGGTACTTTGAGACGAAAATTCTGCAGCATAACGACTATATTTCGGGGTTTTAGAAAACATTGAAAAGAGAGGGGACATGGGTCGAACAATCATAATTGACCCATAAAATAGTAGAGGGACAGAATAAGAAGGATATATGGACATGGTGATGCAATTTCAAGGACATACCATTTGAAATGAAAAACATGGAAGGAAGACAAAAATTAGATTTCTCTTATGAAAATTCGGCAGCCTAACGGCGTCACTTAAAACTTCAAAATACTGAATTGAGGAGATCAAATGGGGTCTCTCATCATTAGATCATAAAATATCAGTATGATAAATATAGAGATCATACCCCAACATAATAAAAAGGAACTTGAAAGACTTGACATGAAAGTAGAACTTTGAAAAGAATGAGGAGGGTGAAAGAACCCCTTAAAAATTCGGCATCCTAACGGCGCCACTTAAAACTTCATAAAATGAAATGATGAGAGTAAGAGGGGGTCTCTCATCATATGAACATAAAATGGACAGTATAATGAATATAAAAGAACATCCTCCAGCATAAGAACATGGAGTATAAAAGAATTGACATAAAAGAGATCACTTGAAAAGAAAGAGAGGGGTCAGATCCCTTACCTTAAAACGTGACTCTTGGAACTCAAAGGTTTGGACCTTGAGGGCTTGGGGGAACCTTGGGATGACTCCTTGGGAGGTAAGGAGACCATAACGTCGTTGAGAATGGTTTTTGAGTCGAAAGGATGAGAGGAGGGCTTGGTATTTATAGGGAAAGTGAGGGGACAAGTCATTAATGGTCAAGGGACACCTCACAAGTGCTTTTCTCAAACCCATGTGCTCTCTCATGATATTTTCCATAAAGTTAGGCCACATGGGGCCCCTAAAACAATAATTCATCACCCTTGGCCGGTCAAACCTTAAAATATCTCATGACATCATCATGACACAGTCATGATGTCATTAAACATACCGAAACCCTAAAACTGCATTTTTACTATTCACTGAAAAATTCATCTTTCTCAGAAAAATCCCAAAATTTCACCTTAACCAAATATCGATGTTCTAATTACATTTATGAACTCCATTTTATAAAAATAATTTTCTAAATATTTTTAATTTAATTTTTAAATAAAAACACTATTCATCGAGAATTCATTTTTTTCCAGAAAAATCCCCAAAAATTACCATAACATAATATCGATACTCTGAGTTCAAAAATAAAGTCCTTTTTATAAAAATAATTTTCTAATTATTTTTAATTAAATTTTTAATTAAAAAACACTATTCACCCAAAAAAACTAATACTTGACTAATAATTTATGAAACCGTTATTTACCCATTTTATTGAATCACATTACTTAATCAATGTGTCTAAATTATATTAAAACTTTCTTTGAGTGAAATTACTAATCCATTTGGTCACATTACTAATCCTAAGTGTAAAATCACTATTCATAATTTACTATTCATCAAAATTTAAGTTGATCTTATTAGACCCCAAATTCCTTACTGAACACTTTTGTAGAAGACCATTTTTTGAAAATCATTACACATCATTAATTATTTAAGGTTTACATAAATGTTTTTAAAATATCCCTTTTTCAAAAATTCATCAATAAAATATATCCTAAAATTATCCGGACAGAATAAATTCCACAAACATCACTAAAGGAAGAGATCTCAATTTATTCACCCGAAAGGATTACACAAGGAAGCTAGGGTCACGTCACATAGCCCCTTATAACACCGGCATAAGACCTAAGTGTAAGGTGTGCTATGGTGAGAGAATCTGAGGGAGGCTCAGATAACATTTCCCTAATAGTAATCTCTACTAACTTGAACTTCTCCCGTAGGCATTTCCATTCAAGCTTGACACGCTGGAGTTCAGCTTGGGATTGGTCCAAAGTGAATCCCACAGATGCTACCTCCTTCCCAAGCTCTGATAAGTGGGCTTCATAAGGGTCGAGTCTACTGGATGAAGCCATCGACTCCTCTTTCTGCATTAACCATTAACATCTTATTAAATCATTAAGAGTAAGTTAATATACTACTCAAAAGGTTGGGTCGTTACAGGACATAAGGGACTATGCAGTTTAAAGTCTTGAAGCAAGGACAACACAATTTAACATCACAATGGACGAGAGAAATGAAAATAGTTTAAGGTCGTATGCATGGACCATAATGGTGCATTTTGTGTTTATAAAAAATACTTCTTCAGAAATCTGGCATTGGTTGGAGTAGTGATGAGTTCTCCATCCATTGAGATTAAAGAATAAGCTCCATTGGAGTAGACCTTATGTATTGAGTAAGGTCCTTCCCATTTTGGTTCAAGCTTGGGAGGTTTCTTTCTTGGTATCATTGGAGTTCTTAGAACCAATACCAATTCTCCCTAAATGAATGAATGAAGATGAACTTTTTTATTGAAAGCTCGTGCTATTCGATTCTGAAAGACTTCCAAGTGATGTAGGGTGCACAATCTTTTCTCATCTAATCATTCCAATTCATCCAATCGCTTTTGAGATTGTTCATCTGTAGATGACTGATCACAAATGGATACTCTAAGAGAGGGTAGTTGAACCTCAATATTCAAGATAGATTTCATTCTATATACCAATTAATATGGAGTTGACCGCGTTTCAGTGTGGGTGGTGGTCCGATAATCCCATAAAGCATCAAATAGTTTATCAGGCCTTGATTTCTTATCTTTATCCACCATCTTTTGTAGTATATTTGAAAGAGACTTGTTGAAGGCTTCTATCTGGCCATTGGCCGCTGCATGATACCGAGATGAACGATTGGATTTGATGTTATATTATTGATACAAAATTTTCACCATGGATGAACAAAATTTGGTTCCATTGTCCATCAATATGGTATGAGGGACACCAAATCTGGTAATGATGTTAGACTTGATGAAACTAACAATGATTTTAGAACTTAATTATTTGAGGGGTATTGCCTATGCTCATTTGGAAAAGAATTCAGTAGCAGTAAGAATATACTTAAACTACTTGGCTGTTGCTGAAGGGTAAGGTCCCACCACATCCATTCACCATGTGGCAAATGGCCACGAGTATTTAGCTGTATGAGGAAAATCTGTGGGCTGATGAATGAAGTTGGAATGTACTTGTAATGAATGAAACTTCTTCGTGAAATCAACATAATCTTGTATCATTGAAGGCCAAAAGTATCCAAGCCTTAAAATTTGATCAGACAGTCTATGTCCAGACTGATGGGCACCACAAACTCCTGTATGTACTTCTTTCATGACAACCATTGTCTCTTCACCATCAATGCATATGAAGATAACTCCATCAAAACCACTCTTGCAGAGAATTTTCTCTAGGTGATATGGGCTATCATAAAGAGTAAAATTGACCACACGTCTCCAGAATTGTTCTTTCCCGGCTCTATCAGGTGGAAGTGTTCCATTTTGAAGGTATTCCCTGATAGGTGTCATCCATACTATAGCATAACCATATGGTTCATAGATGGGACTGATTTCATTGATTTCCTCTGTTCTAATTTGAACATAAGGTGAAATTGTATGATGGTGGGCAATACTGATGGTTGTCTCGTCCCGATTTGGATCTTCTGGAGTTGTGGCTATATTAGCCAGTGCATCAGCTTGGGCATTTTGTGATCGCGGGACATAAGAAAATGTCGGTTCCATAGGAAATTCCTCCATTAACTCTTTGACGTAATCATAAAAAGGGATTAACTATTCTTTTCTAATTGCATAATCCCCATTGACTTGTTTGATTACCAGGTCTGAATCAACTTTCACCTTTAAGTGATTCACCTGTGCTTGAAGTGCCAACTCCAATCCTGTGATAAGAGCTTGGTATTATGCTTCATTATTTTTCCCACCTCCCAACAATGAGAAGGAATAAGGTAGCACTTCCTTTTTTGGGGAAATGAGTACAATTACTAGCCCAACTTTTTTGAATTTAGGATTTTCCATTTTCCTCCCTGTTGGACTTCTGGAAGAACCATAAAAGTACATTTCCCATGTTTGAAGACTATCTTGAATAAAAAAGACTTCCTAATTAAGAAGTTAAATATCTGAAGATTTATCTTCTACTGAAGGATGTTTAGTAAAGAAATCAGCCAGATCTTGGCCCTTTATTTCCTTTTGAGACACATATTGAATATCAAATTGTTGCAAAATAATTGTCCACCTTGCCAGACGTCCTGCAAGCATTGGATGGCTAAGGATGAATTTGAGAGGGTTATTGCGAGATAACAATTGGACCTCGTGATGTTGCAGGTAGTGTCTCAACTTATGAACTGCACAGATTAATGCTAGGAAGCACTTCTCAATATTTGAATATCGGGTTTCTGATTCAAGCATAGTCCGACTGAGATAGTAGAGGTTGTTTTCATTCCCAGCATCATTCTTCTGAGAAATAAAGGAACCCAATGATCTCTCTAAAACTTTCACATAGAGGATAAGTGGTCTTCCTTCAACATATGGAATAAATACCGGTGGAATCAAGAGATATTTCTTGAGAATATCAAATTCTTCTTGACATTCTTCAATCCACTGGTAAGTGACTCCCTTCTTCATCAATTTGGTGAAGGGTAAACTTTTGCCTGCCAAATTGGCGATGAAACAGAGAATATAGGCTAAGTGTCCTTGAAGTCCTCTTAATTATTTCAAATTTCTAGGAGGTGACATACCAAGTATTGAATTTTTCTTCTCAGGATCGACTTCGATACCACGATGGCGTACAACAAAGCTGAGAAATTTTCCTGAGGTTACCCCAAAATCACATTTTAAGGGGTTCATCTTCAAATTGTGTTGTCGAAGTTTGTGGAATATGAATTCCAAATCAGTCAATTGATTAGAACGTTTCCTGGATTTAACCACCAAATTTTCCACATAACATTCAACAAACTTCCCTAAAAAGGGTTTTAAGATATGATTCATGGCACGCTGATATGTTGCACCTGCATTCTTTAGGCCAAAGGGAATTACCCGATAGTAGAACACACCCTGAGGGGATTTGAAAGATATTGATTCCTCATTATCTGGATCCATTCAGATTTGATTATACCCAGAATATCTATCCATGAAGGAAATTGCTTCATATCCATCTGTTTCATCAATTAAGAGTTCTTTGATCAGAACTGTAAAATCATCCTTAGAACAATGCCGATTAAGATCTCTGAAATAAATGCCAACTCTAATTTGTCCTTTCTTTTTCTTTACAGGGAAAATATTAGCCAACCATTTGGGATATTGAACTTATCTGATGAAGTTAGCTTTGATAAGATTATCCACCTCAACTTCAATTTTGGAAGCATAGGTTGGGTGTGTTCTTATTGCGACTTTCTTGAATCCTCAATGTTCTTTTGGCAAACCCAAATGATGTGTAGAAACATCAGGATCAAGGCCTGGTATCTTTGTATAGTTCCAAGAAAATATATCTCAATTTTTCTTTAAAAATTAAATATACATCTCTTTCTCTTCAAGAGTCATGGCCACACTAATTAAAGTGGGGTGTGGATCTTCTTTTGTACCCAGATTTATTTCTCTGAGTTCATCCATAGTGGTAGAGATTGTTGGGCGGAGAAAGAAAGGAAGTGATGGCAAGAGGGGGGTGAATTGCCTTTTAAAAAATTAATTAACAATTTAAAAATCAAAGTTGAAAGTGCAACGGAAATAAAAGAGGCAAGACACAAAATTGATAACGGAGTTCGGCCTAAAACCCGGCCTACATCTCCGCTCCCAACTCAACCGTTGAGAGATTTACTACCGCTTGCTTTTCAATGGTTGTAGCAAGAAACCCACTAGCCTTTTTACAGGTGAAGGCTAGCTCACCTATTACAGCTTGCTTTTTAATGGTTTGAGCAAGAAACCCACTAGCCTTTTTACGGGTGAAGGCTATCTCACCTTTGACTAAAGCCTTTTAAAGGAAAGGCTTGACCCACCTCTTCACACCTTGAAGGTGGTGTGAGAACCCAAAAGAAAGGATGAGAGAAAGAGATGGGGTTTGTAGGCACAAACCCAAAATGATGCTCAAAATAAATAAAACAATGAAAAACCGTAATGAGGAAGTCTTGGGCGCCAATGGATTGATGGAGCTGATGAAGGGCGCTCCCAAGCTTCTTTGGAGGTGCTCCTTGGATGTGGAAGTGAGTTGGAGCAGTTGGGGTTCCCTTGGAGGAATCCGCCGGAGGTTCGCCAAATGATGGGAAAAGTGTCCGTTGGCTCCACAATAGTTCCGGCTATGTTTCGTAGGCTTCCTGGGGTTCCTAGTCCTTTATTTATAGAGGGGGAACCCTCATATGGCCGTTGGAGGCCTTTGGAGCTGTTGGAGAGGCTTTCGGAGCCGTTGGAGGCCAAGTGGACAGGCTGGTCAAAAGCCCAACGGCTAGTTTGACTGGCTCTACCGGCTGACCGGTACAGAGCCACCGGTTGGCCGGTGTGTGCAAAAAGGAGGAGGGCTCGGGCTCAGGCTCCACCGGCTGGCCGGTGAGGAGGCCACCGGTTGGCCGGTGCTGAGGCAGTGGCTGGACTCTCGGTCTGGGCTCTACCGGCTGGCCGGTGATGAGGCCACCGGTTGGCCGGTGCTCTGGACAGTGGAGAGCCTTTCTGTCAATGGTCCATCGGCTGGCCGGTGCTGATCCACCGGTTGGCCGATGCACATGAAAACAGTGCACTTTGCTCCTTTCTTGGCTTCAGCTTGCTTGGCCCAATTCCTTGGTAACCTGAAATGATTCCTATCATCCAAAAACACTTTAAAGAGGATTAGATAAAAAGAAAAGTGATTGTGATCATGAAAATCAAACCACAAGGGGTACGAGAGGTACAACAATCTCCCCCTATTTTGATGATCACAATCACCAAAACAAACAATGTAGAAAATGAAATGAAAAGCATGCTTTAAAGGATTTCTCCCCCAATCAACCAAGAATTTCTCCCCCTTTGTGATTATCAAAATAGCACGGGGCATAAAACTTGATTGAGGGAAATAGTTTGAAAAACAAGATAGAGATTTTAAATCAATTGAAATTTTTGAAATTTGAATTGAAAGTTTTGAATCAAAAATTTTGAAATGAAAAATTGAATAACAGTTTGAATTGAAAGTTTTGAATGAAAAAATTGAATAACAGTTTGAATTGAAATTTTTGAATGAAAAAATTGAATAACAGTTTGAATTGAAAGTTTTGAATGAAAAAATTGAATAACAGTTTGAATTGAATGTTTTGAATGAAAAATTGAATAACAGTTTTAATTGAAAGTTTTGAATGAAAAAATTGAATAACAGTTTGAATTGAAAGTTTTTGAATGAAAAGATTTGAATACCAAGTGATGAAATTAAAAGTTTTAAATGAAAGAATTGAATAAGAATTTGAATACACAAAAAGGCTTAAACGATCCTAACTCCCCCTAAATAAAAACAACAAATCACTGGGGAGAGGTTTTTGAAACCGAGACAAATTTTGGCCCGGAGAGACTCGCTAGAAGGGATTTTTCAATCCACACTTGTCTAGTGGCGGGTCTTCTCCTAAAAAATTCACCATTAAAAGAAATAGTTTTGGGCCTACCATACCGGGCATTTTTTCAATTGCACTCATAAATTAAGTGCCCGGGTTTTTTACAATAATTGAAAAATTTAAATTGAGAGCTCCCCCTTACAAAAATAGTAGGTGCATGGGAAGAGGAATCTTGCTTGGAATAGCCAAGACCTTCGGTGGTTCTAGAAACGCGTTGGGAATCGAGGAGTTTGGTCAAATTTTCTTCCCCTTGGGTGAACTTGGCTAGAGTCTCCCTTATATCTTTGATGGTTGATTCCATGGAATCAACATCGGGAAGGTTTTTGATTTTGAGGGACAACTCCTCCTTTTCTTTGAGAAGTTGTTCCTTTTCGGAAGTAAGTTTTTTGAAATTCTTTTTTAATGAAACAAATTTGGAAGAAAGTTCGTGAAAACCTTCCTCCAATTGATCTCTAGCATGTTGGAGATCCTCATAAGACATGTGATTGAAAGAATTTGAAGAACTAGAGGATGAGGAGTCGGAAGATGATACCTCATTACATGCCATTAGGCATTTGTTACCGTTGTCGCTCGAGGAGTAGGAGGAGGATGATGTGGAGCTATCACTCCATGTGGCCTTGAAAGTCTTCTTCTTCTCTTTTTGCTTGGCCTTTTTCTTGTTGAGTGGGAAATCGGGCTTGTAATGGCCTTTCTCGCCACACCCATAGCATGTTACCTTGGGCTCGGATTTTTCGTTGGATTGAGCCTTGCGGGATTTCTTCTTCTTGTGCTTCTTCATGAACTTGTGCATTTTGCGGGCAAGATTCTCCATTTCAGAATCGCCGCTTGAAGAGGAAGAAGATGAGGAGGATGAGCTTTCTTCTTTTTGTACCTTGAAGGCGATGTTATTTGGAGTTTTGATTGGTTTGCCTTCCTTTTCAGCTTGCCTCCTCATGGTGATCTCGTAGGTCATGAGGGATCCAATGAGCTCTTCGACCGACATGTTTTTGATGTCCTTCGCTTCTTGGATTGCCGTGACTTTTGGTGCCCATGAGCTTGGTAGGATCCATAGGATCTTCTTGACCATCGTTTCTGCAGAAATATTATCTCCAAGAGATTTTCTACCATTGCAAACGTCAGTAAAGCGTGTAAACATTTCAGAAATAGATTCGGATGGATGCATGGAAAAAGACTCAAAATATTGACGAAACATGTCCAATCGAGTGTCCTTGACTTTGTTGGTCCCCTCATGGGTAACCTCCAAAAGTTTCCAGATTTCATGTGAGGAGGTGCATGTGGAAACTCGATTGAACTCATTACGATCAAGGCCGCAATGAAGAGCATTCATGGCTTTGCCATCAAGCTCGAAATTTTTAATATCAGCTTGGGTCCATTTGGATTCATCGGGAGAAGAAAGAGAATAACCATGAATGACAATTTTATAAATGGGATATCCTATACTTCTAAGAAATGTGGTCATGCGGGTTTTCCAATAGTTATAGTCGGTTCCATCAAAAAATGGAGCACGACCCAAAGAAAAGCCTTCGGGGGCGAAAGAGGTTGATGCCATCACAATGGATCTTAAATTTGAAACCGGTGAAGGTATTACTCAAATTTTCCTCTGATACCAATTGTTGGGCGGAGAAAGAAAGGAAGTGATGGCAAGAGGGGGGGTGAATTGCCTTTTAAAAAATTAATTAACAATTTAAAAATCAATGTTGAAAGTGCAGCGGAAATAAAAGAGGCAAGACACAAAATTGATAACGGAGTTCGGCCTAAAACCCGGCCTACGTCTCCGCTCCCAACTCAACCGTTGAGAGATTTACTACCGCTTTCTTTTCAATGGTTGTAGCAAGAAACCCACTAGCCTTTTTACAGGTGAAGGCTAGCTCACCTATTACAACTTTCTTTTTAATGGTTTGAGCAAGAAACCCACTAGCCTTTTTACGGGTGAAGGCTAGCTCACCTTTGACTCAAGACTTTTAAAGGAAAGGCTTGACCAACCTCTTCACACCTTGAAGGTGGTGTGAGAACCCAAAAGAAAGGATGAGAGAAAGAGATGGGGTTTGTAGGCACAAACCCAAAATAATGCTCAAAATAAATAAAACAATGAAAAACCGTAATGAGGAAGTCTTGGGCGCCAATGGATTGATGGAGCTGATGAAGGGCGCTCCCAAGCTTCTTTGGAGGTGCTCCTTGGATGTGGAAGTGAGTTGAAGCAGTTGGGGTTCCCTTGGAGGAATCCGCCGGAGGTTCGCCAAATGATGGGAAAAGTGTCCGTTGGCTCCACAATAGTTCCGGCTATGTTTCGTAGGCTTCCGGGGGTTCCTAGTCCTTTATTTATAGAGGGGGAACCCTCATATGGCCGTTGGAGGCCTTTGGAGCCATTGGAGAGGCTTTCGGAGCTGTTGGAGGCCAAGTGGACAGGCTGGTCAAAAGCCCAACAGCTAGTTTGACTGGCTCCACCGGCTGACCGGTACAGAGCCACCGGTTGGACGGTGTGTGCAAAAAGGAGGAGGGCTCGGGCTCAGGCTCCACCGGCTGGCCGGTGAGGAGGCCACCGGTTGGCCGGTGCTGAGGCAGTGGCTGGACTCTCGGTCTGGGCTCTACCGGCTGGCCAGTGCTGAGGCCACCGGTTGGCCGGTGCTCTGGACAGTGGAGAGCCTTTCTGTCAATGGTCCATCGGCTGGCCGGTGCTGATCCACCGGTTGGCCGGTGCACATGAAAACAGTGCACTTTTCTCCTTTCTTGGCTTCAGATTGCTTGGCCCAATTCCTTGGTAACCTGAAATGATTCCTATCATCCAAAAACACTTGAAAGAGGATTAGATAAAAAGAAAAGTGATTGTGATCATGAAAATCAAACCACGAGGGGTACGAGAGGTACAACAGAGATACCCTCTTCAAAAGCTGGAGGAGTATCCCTAAGATCTTCCTCTTCTTATTCAACATGTGTTATTTCTTCTGTTTCTATTTTCATAGTAGATGATGAAGCAGAATTTCCATGATCAAAAGAGATGCTAAAATTTGAACATATTAAAGAAGAGGCTTCCATTTCTGACCCTATTGATGATGAAGGGTCTTTCTTGGGTATTAAATAGGAGATGATGTATTGAGAATCGACATCATCATTCACCTCTGACATTTCTATAACTTCTTCTAGCCTGGTTGGCAAAGTATAGACTTGTTGGATTTCAGAAGATGAAATGAAGACATCCCCATTTGAGCTTTCATCATTTCTTGGTGAATCACTAATTTCTCCCATTCTATCTGGCTTAATTTCCATAATTAACATTATGGAGGTTTCCATAAGAGTATTTTGATTTGGGTCTATCTTTTAAATTTGGCTGATAGGAAACACATAATATATACTCACATGTGTAAATGGATTTACTGGAATCTTTTACAAACCAAATGGAGCATTAATATTGGTTACCTCCCTTGCTGTGGATTTATCCTTACCTTTCACGTGATAGAATTCTGACTCAATGTATTGAGATTCACATGTCTTGAATGGGGTTTTATCACCATAAAATGTCCCAATTTTACCATCGAAACAATATTTGAGACATTGATGGTATGATGAAGGGATAGCCGCAAGTTGATGTAGCCAAGGTCTTCCAAGAAAGATGTTGAAGGCTGTATCGTGATCAACAACCATGAAATATTAATTGGATACAAGGTCTCCAAACTGAGTTCTGAGTGTAATCTCACCCAGTGGTTCTTGTTAATTTTTATCATACCCTTGCAACATCAAAGTAGAAGGAGATAAATTATATTCTGTGAGGCCCAATCGATGAAGTGTGCGAATGGGGATGAGGTTGATTCCTAAAACATTATCAATGAAAGCTCTTTGGACATCTACACCATTGACCTTTCTAGATAAATACAAAGGTCTGATATGTCCATGCACGACATCATCTTCATCTTCATCTGTGAAAGATATCACTGCATGGAATTCTACAGTATTATTCTCTACATGGTAGACTTAAGCTGCAACAATTTCAGTTTCAAACTCCTGGGGACTTGAAAAATCCTTGATTAGTGCCTCCCAAAGATCCTTTGATAAATTCAAGGCATCCAGAATTGATAACTTGGCCGGTACTTGGGCCAGGTGTTTCAATACATCATATTTTTGATCCAAAGGTCTGCGTTTCCCAACAGAAACATGTGGTTTAGCAGGTGCCTTAGAAGTTGATGCTTTGGATGTTGATGCATCTTGTATCGGGGCTGGAGTTGGTAATAATCTTGGATTTGGAAGATTAGACCGATTAGGTCTATTTACCTACTGAGAGGAAGAAGGTGGAACCTCTAACCAATCTTCCAGAATAACTATGCTAGGACTGAATCTGGTATTGGTGGAAGAATTTGCTTTTTCTTGTTGAGCCCGCTGAAGGGCTCTACCACGAGTTTCTACTGCATAAATAGTTTTGGCAGGGGTAGAATTGGAATAGTGGCTTCTGGGATATCCACGTCTTCCTCTGTATCCCAAACCTCTGGAACTCCCTCTAATTCCTCTGTTTGATACAGGGAAATCAGGCTCATCAAAATCAAAACTGTGACTGGCATAAGGATCTGTTAAGTGAATCATATTAACAGAACCGAAGATTAACTCTTCATCCGATGAATAATCTGCCTGACTAGCCAATTTAGGCTGTACCGTTTGGTGGGGCGGTTCCCGTTGCTTCGAAGTAGAAGGCATAAAATCTTCCAAAGTCAAAGACAACTTGGGCTTTGACACGATATCATCTTCTTCTGATTGTTCCTCTTTTTTTGAATTATGATGTTTCTTTGAGGATTTTCCCTATGATGAAGAGGGTTTTTCTGTGGCATTCATAGCAGAAGACAAAATTGGTTTCTTCAATTGCGTTCACAAAATGTCATGAGTTAGGCTGATTTTTTTTCTGACCATCCAATCATCATATTTCTGTGCATTTTTGATTTTGACTTCTTGCCACTCACCTTCTTCCTCTGAATTTGTAGCAGTAACACATGCTACTTGAGCTGAAGAACCTTTCAATTTAACTTTCCCCGAGTCGACCATTTTTTGCAGGAGTTCCTTGAAGACAAAACACTCCTGAATGAGATGCCCCAATATCTGGTGAAATGGGAAATAGTTGGGACGACCTTCATCTCCTTCCTTATTCAGCCTCTTGGGCCTTGGCAATTGAACCAAATTATTTTCCAAAGCTGAAATGAAGTGGCCAGGAACTTGTTCATTTTGGAAAGAGTAAACTTTGATTTTCAAATCCTCAAATTGTTTTTGTCTTTGATATCTTTGATCATCTTGACGAAACAACCTCTGTTTTTAATGATCAAGAGGTGGAGCCCTTCGGGAAGATGAAGGTTTTGAAGTAGAAGTAGGTATATGTGCTTGTTTAATCATAACTGTAGCAGTCTCTACTCTAACCATTCTCCTTCCTGGAGCTGATGGAATTACATGAGTTTTATCCTTAGTCTTCATAAGAGAATCTTTAATATATTGAGTAATTAAAGTAAGGAATCAAAACCCTCCTGTGAATTTCACAGGGATCAACGGCGTGTGCAAATCATCATGAAAATTTTCCACACATATTGGCAACAATTCCTCTTGAGGGAGTGCTAAGCTCATGGAATATATTAATCCCTTCCAGTGAGCAATGAAATCTGAAACCCTTTCATTCTCCCTTTGCTTACAATTTTTAAGATAAAAAACTATTTTCTTTGGAAAAGTTGAGCTGAATTGAAGAAAGAATCGTTAACGAAGATCTTCCCACCCGGTAATTGACCGGGATTGCAAGCTTGTGTACCAGACAAAAGCAGGCCCTTGTAATGACTGTACAAAACACCTGAGCTTAACTACTTCTTTTTTCTAAGGGGTTCCCATCATAGGATCACAAAGAGAAACAAAATGGGTTAAGTGTTTCTCTGGGTCTCCAAAACCATTAAATATTGGGAATGTAGTACTTGGAAAATTTGATGGGGGAGGAATTGCATCAACCCATTCGGGGTAATCTCTCTTTTCTCTGGTTGAATTTGAGCTCATTTTCCCTCCATAGCTTCCAAACGAGATGTTAATGACTCAATAGTAGTTATTAACTTTTGAGAAACATCCATTTGAGCTTGGACCTGAATAGGTGCAATGACTGGAGCTTGGACAGATGTGGTGGATGGTACTGCAACTGATGATAACACCACCGATTGTTGTTTCACCCGACCCATAGGATTAGACCTGTGAGGGTGTACTGATAAAGGAGGATATTCTTGATCCATATCAGAATCCACAACAAATTCCCTTGGCTGACTGACTCCAACACGCTTAGAAGGAAGACTAGCTTGAAGTAGTTCTGTATTCATCCTCCTCAATTCCTTCATTTCTTCCTCCTGTTGTGAAAATCTTTGCTCTAGTGAGAGTGATTGGCCTTCTCCAGAGGAAGGTTATGTAACCTGATTATTTACTTTCCCCTTGTTGGATCCCTTTCGGAGAGGGGAAAGTGGGTTATTTGAAGAAACACCCAGATTTTAGGTAAGCCTTTGATTTCGTGTACACACACCTTCTTCATTTGTGTCTGTGCGTACAACTTCTTGAGCAAGAATCTCTTCATCTGATCCCTTTGAGTGAGCCTCATCTGGTGGATCAGAGACAATGACATTGATGACATTAATTTATGCATAACGCATTGCATCCCTTCTATCATCATTTATGTGATAATGTCTTTTTCCATGTCCCTGATGAGACATTGCCTTTTGTTGATTTGATCCCTCAGGAACTTCTTGACGAACCATAATTTGGAGGAAATCTCCTGATAATTTGGATCTTCATTCCTATTGGGGCTTCTTACCTATTCAAGAGAAGACTGAGTTTCTATGAGTAAGAGATTGATGATTTGAAAAAGTCCCCAATCCGGTGGACTGGGGCTGTTCCTGATCAACTCCTCGAATCCTATTTGTTGATTCTGAGAGTTGGGTTAGAAGAGTCCCCAGTCTTGAAAGCTGGGGTGGTTCTTGACATGCTATATCTGAGACTTTCTTGAAAGCTCTCTTGATCTTGCAGAGTTTAGTCCGGAAATTGGATGGATGCATCAACCTGCATCCACTTTTATCACCCGGCTCAAAAGACCGTTGGATGATTTCTGACACTTCTGTCACTTGATGATGTGCATTCTCCAAACGAGAGGCCTGTTAAATATTCTTGTTTGCTTGATGCAGGAGTAATTCAACAACCTTTTATCTGTATTCTTGATTTTGAGAAGAACTAGTTGAGGCCTGTTCTTGAGCGAGCCTTTGATTACAATCAAATCCAATTGACTGTGGCTGGCCATGGGAAATAACATTGCATGAGACCATTTTCGTGGGCTTTGTTGATTGGAGAGCACAATGAGATGTAGTTCTCCATGAACACCCCATCCCCTGATATGAATACTAGATGGGGAATTGGAAATTAATTGGCGCAATCTTCTTAGTGTGCCAAGGCATGAACGCTGAAGGGCTCTCTGATTCTTTTCAGCCTTCAGATATCAAGAAAATGAGAGAGATTCCAAATCAATTTGGCATTGTAACCCTTATATTATCTTGACATGATTTTTATATTCATCATAAGATAATATTTTATTTTTCAACTAACAAAGAGTTTTCCATATGTTGAGACGAATATCATGAATTCCATCTTACATCAACATCTCTAGAATGTCATACTGAGAGTCAGCTGAAGGCCAAAACATGACTGGAACTTCACCTTTCGCCAGTTGTTTTCTCATATTCATTACTTCTTATTTATCATTCAATGAAGATTATTCTACCTAATTAGACCAGATATGGTGATTCTTTGTTGCTTCATCAGATTCAACAAGATTGATAGAGAATTCACTGATCAAACTAGAAGATGAACGACCCAGGGGTGGTTCGGAGAATGACCTACAACCCGGGCTATCTTATGATTGAGAAAGTATTTCACCTGCTAAAGATAAAGCATCAGATATGACTGGATTTTCATTTTCAAGTGCCTCAAGATAAGAGGTCTTTCTCATCACTACATTGTCCATTGGAGAATTTTCCAGGAAATGTACATTATAACCACGGAGAGTACTTTTGCAGTTAAATTCATAATCATGGGGAGGACCACCATGGTGGGTTACAACAAAAGATGAAATTTTTTTCTCCTTGGTCTTCTGGCCACACAGAGGGTTCTTGTGTCTCTCACCTGAAGATGAAACATCGAGATCGAACGAATTTCCATGAAGCAAGCCTTCATGAGGAAGTGTCTGATGAAGTCCTCTGAAATTAAAGTTCCCACTATTGGGAAATGAGGGAGTAGAATCTTGAATTCCAACAGACAATTGTCTTAGTGCATCAAGAACTCCAGCATCGAGCAAGGCCTTATTACAAACCGGCTCTTGATTTCTTGAGTGTGTTGGGCGGGTCTTCTTTTTAGACACCTTATTACTCACTTTAGAAACCACTTGTTGACGAAAGTGGTCATTATGGGCAGGTGTATGTGCCTGCTCAGGAGAAATTATTATGTTAGGCTGATGATCTCCACTCAAATCAGGTGTATGTACCTGACTTGGTTGTCCGTATGATATGGGGGAGTACGCCCCACAACCCTCTTGGACTGGAACATAGGTGTATGTTTGTTCTAGAGTGATATGTTGATGTGTCACTCCACTGGTAGGGATAGATTTATGTGTCTTTCTCTGAGATGCTACTGAAGCTATTATAATATCCTTGCAGGCATCCAGAATATGAGCAGGGATCTACTTATGCTCTTTCACCATTGATAGAATGTTCTTGGTGACTTCAGCTACCGGAATGGGAATATACGTCCATTCTGTGCTTGGAGTAGGTGTGTGTTCCTGCTCCTATCCTCCTTTTCCTATTAGTGAATCCTGACAGTACTCAAGTGTGGGGGAAGAGAGTTGATTCTGCCTCTTTTTTGTCGCTGAAACTTTCCGACTGAATTCTACAAATGCTACCAAACGAGACTGTTGGTAGGATTGATCAATACTAGTAGGTATATGTGCCTGATGATTTCACCCCACCGAACGTGGTGGATGAGCTTCCTTCAACACTGACAGACGAGGCTACTGGTAGGGTTGATGAGTGTAGGCAGGTGTATGTCCCTGTTTTCCAGTTGTCAACACATTGGGTTGGCGGGCTTCATCGTGTGTAGTCAGACGAGCCTGCTGACTAGCTGATGATTTATAAACAGGTGTATGTTCCTGTCTATAGTACTCCGCTGGAATTTCCTGACGGGATTGGCGTGCTGCTTCTAGACGAGTCTGCTGGACAGTGGAATTAAAAAGTATGGGTTTGTGTGCTCGCTCGTTGCTTGCCACCAAGTTAGGTTGGTGGACTTCTCTAGAGATTTTAGAGATGAGAACCTGCTCACTGTTGACCTGATTTTGCCTCTGGTGGTTCTTCTTGCATACTCAGGTTCAAGGAACCTGATCCGAATGCCTGGAGATGATACCCTTATCATGTTGAGGGCGCACTTCCACACGAGTATGACAACGATTGTTGATGGGAGCCCTCGGTAAGGACTCCTGTCTCCTTGAATTAAGGCCCTGAGGGACCTGATCATTCACCTCCCCAGAATATGTGAGTGAATGGTGATTGCATTCCGGGGATAACGACCTAAAACAGTTAGAGATGGTGGTTAGCACCACCTGCTTCTTGATCGCTGGTCATCGCTGTCCAGATGACCAGGGTGAATTATTGACTTGGAGGGCTTGTCGAGCGGCCTCCAGAGTCAGAATAAGACCGTTTTGACAGTAATCCTTAACCAGTGAATTTGATTCCCAACATTGAAGATGCTGAGTAGGTGATGTCTTCATCAGAGTGGATGATGATCTAACAGGAGTAACAGCAGAGGCATTCACAACAGAAGTATTCACAGGTGTGAACTTAAGAGAATCCATTTCTGTAACGCAAAAGATCCTGGAAAAGAGTGTCTGTTTGATATAACATATGTAATCAAGATAAGTCTGGCCACTACATCTTTTGGATAAGAACATATGTTATTGATTGTCTTGTTGGCCCACTCATTGAGTTTAAATAGGGGCCTAACAAATAAGTAAAACATCATTTTAACTTGTTTAAGGATTCACGTCGGGTTCACCATTTTTTGTTTCCTCTAGAAATGGGGATGACCTCGTTGATTTAAGGTTCAAACATTCCAAGTGGTTTCTAACATGTTTATTCATAGAACCGGAAACATCCAATGATTCTATATCCATTTGGACCTACTTTCCAAAGGTAGGTTCTCATTAGTTGTGAACTGATAAGGCTTAAGAATTTGTATTAGTCGAGAGGATGGGAGGTCGGAATCATTACAACTTTTTGATGGGAATTATTGTCTACTCTGGGACTCTCTTTATAGATTTAAGTTATGTTCGTGAAACCTTATTAAATTACCAAGTATAAAATGAGCTTTCCTTTAGATCTGACAATCAATGATTGATATGTAGGAAATTTAGAGAATCTTTTTATATGTATTAGAGGTTCTTCATCGATAGAGAATCATCTTTATTTGGTAGAGATTCTTAGTCAATGGTATCCTTTAATACATTATATCAAAGTCTCTTGGTCATTACGATGACCATACTGGTTTTAAAGCCACTCAGTGGGGCACTTGAAGTTTATTTTCATTCAGAAAGACATGGATTATTTCATAGTTAGGATCGTACCTACAGATGGGCTACCTATGTATTCTTTATTTATAAAAGGAATCAGAACCCACGTAGTTCGAGTAAGGGAGTATGATGTTTATGTATGATTGATGGCTCAAAGAAAAATGTCATAATTACTTTTACACTCTAAGCTCGTGTGATTCATGATCGATGTGAGAAACAAGAGGTATTATTAAAACTAGACAATTGTGCCACGAAAGATGCAATCATAAGAAATGATGTGGGAATTATGTATGTATGACTGCCCAAATAGATAGAGATCGGGACTTATTTCAAAGAAGAAGTCTAGGAACATGGTCTATAAAGGTATATGTGTTTTTATGGAGATTTGGATACTCTAACTTGGGGCTTAGTCCTGAGGAAGATGCCCAAATTAGGCGGGACTTATGATTGGGTTTTATTCCTAAGAAGGAAGCCCCGATCAAAAGTAAATTGAGACTGGTTAAGAGAAATTAATACTGGAGCTTACTTCTGAGAAGGAGGCCCGGGTTAAAGGGATTTGAAAACTGGGGCTTACTCCTAAGGAGGAGGCCCAGGTTAAGGGAATTTTAGAATTTAAGGGACTTGGGGCTTACTTCTAAGGAGGATTCCCATATTTTTAGACTTTGAGACTGAGTATTAATCCTGAAAAGGAAGACCAGGTTAAGGGAATTATAGTTGGGACTTAATCTTGAGGAGGAGGCACAGATTTGGGAACTTGGGGCTTACTCCTAAGGAGGATGCCCAGATTTGGGAAATTATGACTGAGGCTTACTTCTAAGGAGGATACCCAGGTTAAGGGACTTGGGGATTACTCCTAAGGAGGATGCCCAAATTAATGAGAACTTGGACTGGGAGTTACTTTTGAAAAGGAGGCCCATGTTAAGGATTCCCTCATCTTAAAGGATGAGGTTGAATGAATGAAATCTCTAACCTTAGTGACATAAAGATGTGTAAATCACTAGGTTTTGAGAGATGTTCCATATAATTCCTTTCAGATAAGGGATCCAACAAAGTAACCACACCATAAATGGCTTTGAAGAGGGTTTTGAAGGTTGAATCTTGAATAGGAGAGGTGGATAGGCATAAGAGAGGTGAAATGGGAAGGAAGGGAACCCAAAAAGAGAGGGGTGCGCAAGTCCTGCGTGGGCGCGAAAGTCCTGGTTGCGCAGGTATACCTATGCGACATGTGGGTACTTGCGTGACGATCAACCCTTAAGGTAATACTTGGGCAAGACTTGGATCAAGCCCTTAGTATTATCCATAGGGGCTTCCAGAATATTGGTTCACAAGTTCTGTTGAAGGGGTAAGGCGGCACACAAGTGTGGCCATTTCCCTTAAGGGCTGGCCACTTAGGCACACAAGTGTTTATGAGTTTCAACATTTAGGCCTTACTCCCCCTGTTTAGATCTTCCTTTCTTGGTAAAAAATTACCTTAGAAGTGTTCGGAAGCTTTGAGAATAGACTAGGGCGCCGGGAGCTTAAATATGAGTTTCTAGAATTTTTTCTTCTCAAAATGGGGGGCCCACCGGGGGTATTTATAGGCTAGTGAATACCCTGGGTGAAATTCAAAGAGGGCACGCAAGTCACCTGTGTGACCATTACGCAGCGCACATTTATACTTGCGTCACCTTGGTGGAACTTGCGCGACCTAAGTAAAAATGAATCTTTGTTCATGCCTTTGTCAATTTTTGATGTTTCTTCAAAGGATGAATCACTTTGGGTTAAAGGTATTTCCCTTTTCATTCTTTTAGACTCTGTGATGGAAAGGAGAGTCAACGATACTCATCTTGCATGAATCCTCATCCCGTAGTTCTTGTAGTAACTACTTCTCGATGGGTGGTGTTATAGGTGGTAGACCACTCAGAGGTTCTTTCTTTGGTAGAGGCCCTTATACCTATGCCTCTTCACCAGGAAAATCATCTTCATGATCAGGTGATGCAATCATGACTAACTATATATGTGGAGGTATGATGAAATAAAACAAGATTTAGCATGGTCAATCAAGTATATATAGAGAACTAACTCAAAAAGGACATGGATAAGATAACCATTCTAATATGATGCATGTACAATTGTTTTTTTTCCTAAAACCAGTTTTTTCTTATAACTATTATAAAAGTAGGAAATAAGAGTCATAGTGTATAGATATGTTGGCCATCACACCAACACTAGAGTCCCTTTCTTTAAATATTAACTAGAATTAGTTAACTTTGTTTCCCCAAACCAACCTCACTGGCTCCTGGTCCTAATGTAGAACTGACATGCTCTGATACCACTCTATCACAACCCATCATAGAGTGGCCCATGCCATAACTACCCCAAGCCCGCCTCCAATAGGCCAGGGGGTTGTGTCTAGAATAGATATGGTATATCCAACAAATGGGAGGCATTATCCTAAGTACCTGTACTCATGACACATCTCCAAGCCACACTATGATGAAATGTAAAAACCACTAAGTGAACAATGACTTCATACCACTATATCCCACAACTAGAGTATAACAAATTATGAAGTAAACTAAATAAGGCCAGAATACAATCCCACCACAAATAGTCTATAACAAAAATCCATCATGGATGTAAATGTACTAGGATTTCTATCTGAAAGCTTCCAGAACACACCTTGGTCGATCCGGTCTCACTACGCACAATCTACTCCTAGTCTTCCTAGTACATCATCAATAGGTTGATCATTTTTGACATGAAATGTCATGTATTGAATGATATTGTGTAAAGGTATGTATAAAAATACTCATTAGGACACCCTAAACCACAAAGAAATACCATAATGTAATATGATAATGGAATACCATAAAGGAATACTATAAAGAAATCACACAAATAAATAAAACAAATGATAACAAAAAATAAATACCATAATGGAATACCGCAAATGAAAGTATAGTTATCACTACATATTTATATCTGTACATCACATATAAAAATAATATCAAAAAATACTTTAAAGAGACACATCCCCATTTGGTAGTCATAAGAAACTACTATCCACATGATTCTACTCTAATCACGCTCATTTGGGGAGAACACACACCTACAGTCATGATATCATCAATGATTCTCACAAGAGGTTTGTATAACCACCATTCACTTTATTACACACTTGAACATGATTTATTACATAAACTTTCACTTAATTAAACATATAATATTGAGATTAATAATGTATTTTGGGATTAGGAACATTACATAACAACTAAAAACATAAACTGAAACATCATATTGAAAACTTCTTTTACATGACCACATCATTCCTTCGTACTTAGCCTTGCATGGGATAACCTGAGGACATGCATAATAAAAAGTTGAACTATAAATACTAGTAAGGGAGTAAAATAGAATAACATGAGGAATACAATAAATTTTAGGCAATATTCATATCAATGGAGCATAGGAGATACATGAACATAAAGTCATAATATAACATGGTTATCATAACATGAAAATGTGACAACAACATTTAACATGATATTAGCACGATCCAAGGCTCATTGAACATGTAGAATGAGTAAAACCTCACTACAATTTAATTAAAATGAGTAAACCCTCATTGAACTTGACGTATCATGATACTAATCTTTACCCAATGCATTGAAATGCTATCAGGGTGCACCCTTCATTATCATTTCATTTCATGCATAAGTGTGCCACATGGATCATATAACATGGATTCAGTAAACATAATAATTTATTCCATGATAAAGTAATGTGTAATTAATACATAAAACTTTATAATCAATATGTAAATTTTAATAAATGTAAATACCCTTGATAAAGAAATGTGCATGGTATTCACTACACAATGACTTTGGCTTGGAAAATCGCTGTGCAATTTCAGCATCATAACGACCAGACATAAGAATTAATAAAAATTGTTGATGAGATATAAAGGGGTGTATCACAATATGTAAATGAAATTGATTTTAAGGGGGTCATATATATACATGTACCAACATATGTAATGGAATTTAGATTCATAATCATAAATAATTTCTTGAATGTAAATGAGAAGAGATAAATTCATTACGAAATTTTGGCATGGTAAAAGGTATACATGGGAGGAATTAATGATATAGAAATGGGTATATAATCATTAAAAAATAATTTGGGAAGAATTTATAAGGTTTTAAATCATACCCCAACATTTTTAATTGAAAAAAAGGGTATAAAAACATAATGAAATTTGGACAAACAAATAAAGGAAGAAATCCCTTACGAAATTTCGGCATGGTAACAGGTATACATGAGAGACATTAATGAGAGATAAAGGGGTATATCATAATTATAAAATAAATAGGGAAGTATAAGAGTAGTTCTAAATCATACCCCAACATTTATAATTGAAAATAAAAAGGACATAACAATATTAAGAAACTTGGATTAAATGAGAAAGGAAGGAATCCGTTACTTGGAAGTGTGATCCCAAAGGCTTGGGAGAGGCTTGAGAGATGCTTCATGGGAGATTGGGGAACCTTGTGAGGATTATAGAGATAGGATGGAAGATTTTTTTTGAGATAAAAATGCTTTTAGTGAAGAGGATGTTTGATATTGGGTGGGTTTATATATGGAAAAAGAGGAAATTCTATATTATTTAGGTTTTGGACAACATACATTAAACTAATTAAAACCACAAACCATACCATGATTTTTGCCCATGGTTTTAAACAAAGTGGAGTGTAATTTTTTTTTATAATTACAATGGAATAACTTCTTAAAAAATTAGGCTTGCATATGTGGAGATGAGTAACACTCTCAAGGAAATCAATTTAAAAAGATAAAATGTTTTATAAGTATTGGATGGTCCACTAAGGCTTTGTAAAATATATAAAAAACATAAAATCACATTATTTTAATGGTAAAACATATATTTTCTGAACATCCCATTTATAGTATTTTATTACATCACTATTTTGTCATTTTGATTTCATAAAACACATTATAAAATTAAATGGTATTTAATTTTTACACAAAGATTCGACTGCCTCAAAAAATTATGAAAAATTAATTGTTAGATAATTTCAACATCCTGATTCCAAAAATAATATTCATTTTATCAAAATAATTTTCAAAATATTTTAATTTTTACTTTTAAAATAAAAAACTGATATTTATCAAAAATTCATGGGTTTTGACAAAAACAGCTTTCAAACCGTAATAGAAATCATGATTTTGTTCAAAAAATTATACGATAATTTATATTTAATAAAAATTAACTTAGTAATAATATTTTATTAAAATATTATTTAATTTAAAAACCCATTAATTCTAAAAATATATTTCTTAATTTAATATTAACTAAAAATACTATTTTTTTTCTTTAAAAACTATTTACAAAGTAATAGTAATAAAATGAATGTATATTATATATTCTATACAAAAATAATGCACATAAACATAGGGCTAGGGTCTTTTTATATAACCCTTGATAACACCCGCATAAGACCTAAGGGTAAGACATGTGATGGTGACAGACTCTTGGGGTGCCTCATATAACATTGCTCAGGTGGTAATCTCTATCAACTTCCACTTCTCCCACATACAGTTGCGTTCGATCTTAACGTGTTGAAGCACGACTTGGGCTTGGTCAAGAGATAAGCCTAATGAAACCACCTCCTTTCTGAGCTCTAAAAAATGGGCTTCGTAAGGGAAAAGTCTACTGGACGATTTTATCGCTTCCTTTGTATGAGTAAATTGGATTTGTTAAAGCCCTATATTTATACTAATCATGTGATCACTATTCAGAGACTATATGAGAAACGAAATTAATTATTAACGGTATTTTAAAAATCCAAAAACATAAAACCAAGGAAGTTAATATGTTTTACATAATCATTTTTCATAATTATACATTTAATTAGATCAAGGGGAATTTTCATTAATGAAAATTTGGGTCGTTATAATATTCCCCCTTAATATATTTCTCCCTCAAAATTTCCTTTTCTCACACTAAAACAGATGATTGTAACTCTACTTCATCACTTCCTCTGATTCCCATGTTTCCTCTTCAAACTTATGGTTTCGGCACAACACCTTGAAAAGGGGAATTATCTTATTTCATAGAACTTTTTCCCTTAGATCTTAGATCTTCACTGGATTCTCTTCCTAGGAGAGGTCATTCTCCAATGGTACCACCTATAGATAGAGTGCATGCAATGGTTTAGTTATGTACTTCCTCAAGAGTTATACATTGAATACATCATATACTTGAGATAGGTTCAGTGGGAGTTCTAGTCGATAGGCCATGGATCCAATGCAATCAAGGATATAAAAATGTCCGATGAACCTTGGACTAAGATTTTACTTCTTCCCAAATATCATAACTATCTTCCAGAGTGATATGAAGAGGAGTACCATGTCTCTACCATCAAACTCTAGGTATTTTTGATTATTATCGACATAGATCTTTTGTCGACTCTGAGCATCTTTAATGTGCTTTTGGTGGTCTTAACCTTCTCCACCATTTCTTCGACCATTTGTGGACCTAGGATTTTTTACACCCCAATTTCATCCCTACATGTCGGTGTTCTGCACCTCTTACCATAAATGTATTTATAAGTAGCCATTTGAATGCTTGAGTTGAAACTATTGTTTTAAGAGAACTCAACTAGAGGGATATGTTGACATCATCCTCCTTTTAAGTCCATTGAGCATGCTCTCATCATGTCCTCAAGTGTTTGGATAGTCTAATCAGATTGACCATCAGTTTGAGGATGATAAACCGTACTAAAGTTCATCTCAGTTTGTAGATCATGTTAAAGACTCTTCCAAAATGTAAAGGTGAGTCATGGATCTTGATCGAATAAAATTAGTAGTAGTACTCCATGCATTATTTCCACATCTCTGATATATATCCGTGCAAGTTGATCCAATTAGAAATACTCTCAAATTGTAAGGAAGTGTGAAGTCTTTGTATGATGATCCACAAAAATCCAGATAGCATTGATTCCTTTGGATGTCTTTGGAATTCCAGTGACAATGTCTAGGGTGATTTTATCCCATTTCCATGCTGGTGTGGGTAATGGTTGCATCATCCCCTTAGATGTCTGCCTATCAACCTTCACTTGCTGATATACCAGGAACTTTGATGTATAATGAGTGATCTCCTTATTCTTGTTACCCTACCAATAATTCTCTCGGATATCACGACAAATCTTTGAGTTTCCTTGGTGAATAGAGAAATTTGAACTATGTGCATCATCCAAAAGTTCATTATTTAACTCCAGATTTTATATAACACATAGTCTTGTCCCAAATATCACAATTACTTCTTCATTTACATTGAACTTTGAGGATTTACCTTTTCAAAATAGTTTCCACTTTCTTCTGAATTCCAACATCATCCTTTTGAGCATCCTTTAAAATTTCCAAAATAGGTGTCCGAGAAATAATTTGTGAAAGGATTGATGATGTTCCCTTCTATATGATTCCCATGTCCATATTCATCAAATCTAATAAGATTATATCCTTTTAAATTATCATCAATGATATAATTGTTGGGTCCTTTTGTTGGAGTTGGTGGCCTAGAACCAACTAATTTTTACTTTATCCATTAATAAATATCTTATCACATCTTGATTGTTCTTCTGTGTGACAATGCATGTGATAATGTCCTAAGGATTTATTTTTCATTAAAGGGTCCTAGAAGATCCCATCTATGATAAGAACCTAGAAGTTCCATAACACTATTCTTGAATATATTTTATATAGCCGGATGATATTATTTGAGGGACACAAATAATACAGGCCATTAATGGTGAGGACTCAAAAAACTTTGAGGCACCTTATCATGGTGTGTTCCCTTGGTAATATCTAGGAGGATATTATGGGAACGAGACCCTCCAGTAGGAAATCTACATTTCATAGTGTCATTGGATGTTCTAATCTCTGGAAATATGTATTTTTCCATAGAATTTAATATTATTATTAATGGGAATTGCAACTCGCGCACTTAGATGCATTGATAAAAACTATTATGACACATTGTTCGTAGTGAGGTAGGAAATGTTGGGTGCGTCACGAGTAATACTGGATTAATAGATAATGCAAGAAAGGATTTATCCTTTCTATTCCATAATGGAAGTAGATATCTCAGGCCCTTAGATGGAATTGATATAGCCTAAATAAATCCATGGACATGGTAAGAATTGGGCAAGTTCAATTCTGGGAAGTCATAGAAAGAATGATTAAGCACATGGGTTAATGGCACCGACATGCAACCCGCTTGATTCAAGATATCGAGACAAAGAGATTACATTACACGGTAAGCATTCATAGGAGGTGACATGTCATTGCGGCGTTAACTTCTTTCTCTATGGGTGCCTTGGTATGTTTCTATATGCTAACCTTGGAATTTAGGAAGGCTCTGCCTAATGCCACTGAGAAAGAGGTCTAGAGGGTCACACACTAAGTGTGTCCAAGTATCTCAGTTAAATATTAATTTAACAAGTTGAATAAATATTAATTCTGACTGTGGTTTAATAATTATTTAAGAATTCCTTATCTCATTTATTTTGACACTAGTTATTCAAGAGAATATATTGTGGGCGAAATAATATATTTATTAGCAAGTAATGTAGTGATATTTATTTGAGAAATAAATAGCCATTATTCAAGGTCTAATAAATGTGGTGGAGGAAATAAAGAAAAATGGAAAAACAAAAGTACATGCCATGTATATTAAATATACACACCATATATTTTTTCTGTGAATTTATGTGAAATAGTATTATTTATTTAATTAAATAATATTAGGTGTAATTCTCTGGGCACATGTCAGGTAATAATAATATTCAACTGTTTTTATTAGACATGGGGTATTACTATGAATTAAATGGTATGAATAAATGATTTCAGGTAATTAATTCATTTTATTATTCTATGTAATTAAAAATCCCAATTATATATTTCTCATTATCCTAGACATTTTTTTGTGGTTGTGCACAATGGATATAAAAAAAGATCTCATGCCAATAGAGAATTCTTTTCTTCCAAGAACGCTCTCAAGCTACGAGAGAGTGATCCTCCTCCAGCAGATCAAGGCAATCAAAGGCAAACATCACAAGTTAAGGATCTTCTGTTCTAGCACCCGGAGATCCCTTTGGCAACATCCAAAGATACATGGAGCACGTGTGGATCACCGCTAGATGAATCCTACACATGGATTCTACGACACAACAACAGATCACATCAGATCATGACCGGAAACATCAACGAAGAAATAATTGCATCAAGGTAATTATTTTCAATTAATTAAATTAATTATAACCAACATATGATGATCCTATCAATGGTTCTGGGACTCCCCACTTTCCCTTTTCATTCTTCATTATATTATGAAGATCTGACATTTTATTATCATGATGGATCTCAAATAGATCATTGTTAACGCTAAAATTAATGTTGGGTACACCCACCAACACACTTTTGCAACACCTAGAACCTATAAGTGGTATCAAAGGGGTCATATCATTGACTATAATTATTTAGTTTTTCATTGGTGATTTACGAATTTAATAATTTAGTTGTTTCAATTCAAGTTAATCGTTCTTTAAAATCTGAATCTCAAGATATGTTCCTCCTCTCTCATTTATCGTTTACCTTACCGAAACAAATTTTTCTTTTAATTTTGATTAAAATAAAATAGAGGATCTCATCCGGAGGTTCCAAACATTCATGGTCGTACAACACCAGAATACATGTCATGTATTCAGTCGTACACGTCGTGTAGTCTAGGTTCAATGCAATGGACTGGTCCACCAAATTAGGTCGTGTGTTGGAGTATTTATAAGTCTTAAATGACACCGTGTGTTGAATAGGAATAGGTGGCACATGGTTTCCAAATTACATGCCGCGTGGTCCTCTAAACACAACGTGTAGTCCCTTCAGGTTAGGGTTGGACCATGTACCCTATACATGGCTTGACCAACTTGAAACCATGTAATGCAGATACTACACAGCGTGTGTCCCACAAAACACGCAGTGTACTCTGAATATTTCCAAAGTACATCTACACATCATGTCTCTGGGCGTGTACTTCAGATGGATGGTAAACAAAAGTACACTCCATATAGTTAGAACTACATGCCATGTACTAATCCAAATTATGTATATTTATTAAAATTTATTGTTATATTATACAAACCTTTGAGAAATTTACCATAGTGCAGGCATAAATATGAGGCACAACACGTGATTCGTTATATATATATATGTGTTTATTTTAACATCCGCGTAATGTTAATTTCTACTCATTGGGTAGTTATGAATAGGAATTCACCAGGTTGCCTCTAAGGTACATGTTACATACAAAGGTAATTTTAAATGAATTTATTTGTTTAAAATTATGATGGATGAGAATATCAAAGAAATTCATAAAAGGGTTTAAGATAAAAGGATTGATTAATTAAAGATATTTAATTTATTCAAGCATGATTTATCTTAGACAAGAACGATTGAAGAATAGAATGATAGATTTATTTATTTGTAAATATCATTGCATGTATGGATGATCTTAAGCTAGACCAAGAACTTTGTATGTGAATGGTTTCTTTTAATTAATTTATTTAAGTTAAATTTGTTGACTTACGAGCCTTCTCCTCATTAATATGTAGGGTATATGTGAACAAGGTTTATTTTATGTAAAACACTATTTTAACCCTCAACTACGAGTGAGATAAAAGAACATGTAATGGATGGATCTCCCAATCTAGTGGAGGCAACTCAAGTTAGGAGCCATGGTGAAACCAATCCAAGGAGATACAAAGCTGGATAGGTGGAAAGCTGTAAACACAAACCAAAAAGTTTCAAGGTGTTTCACCCCCTACGTCTTTGGTTAGTTTATCAAAAGCTAGATAAAATAACCAATATAACAAGCTTATGATCACACCATTCATTTTATTTCTGTTAGTTTCATGGTTTATTTATTCTGGGTGTGTTGTCACGATCACCCAATTAATGAATTAAAGAAGCATGCAAGATGGAACTAAAATAAGACTAGATTATGCATAAAATATTATCTTAAACATGGTTAATCACTTAAGTATATACTAATTAATATTAACAAGCATGTAATTAAATATAATAAAATGGAAACTTACATATAAGGATAAAATCCCTCAAAGAAAATATTAAGTCAGCATATCCTTCCATAATAATGGTTAGAATCGAACCATAGTTTAAAGTGATTTACCAAACCTAGTTTGGGTGATTTCAATTATCAGGGAATTATAATTCAAGGTTTTTGGTTGACTTGAATTGGTTCATATCAAAGGTTTAATTCCACAACCAGACTTGGTGTGACCAAGAGGCAATGGTTGAGGAAATCCAAAATAAAAGGATTTCAGGATTGGGGAGTCCACTCAGTGGATCAAGGAGATGAGAGTTAATGCAGTTGGAATTCAAAATTCCTACCTAAAACCCTTCATGTTGCTTGACTAACCCTATTTGGGGTAATGATAAGGGAAATATGGATCATTTACACTATAATATTTAGGCAACAAAATATTATGAAGTCAATGGTGAGGGATATTAGATTTCGATAAAATAGTGGGAGACTAATATGTATTAATTTATTTATTTGTCACAGTTTTATCATAGTAAAGTACTAAACATTTTCTCATCTAAATTTTTAGAAACGGAAAAAAAATTACTTCAAACATATCACGGAGAACCATACTCGAGAAGGAAAACCTTATCACTGACACAAATTTCCAAGAGTGGTAGAGGTATTTACACGTCATCCTTCACCACAAGAGGAAATTGTATGTACTGGAAGAGAATGTTATAGTCGTGCATGGGAAATAGGCCAGTGATGAGGAACTATTTCTATATAGGAAACATATGGATGATGGAAAAAATTTCCAATGTTTAATGCTATTATCCATATGTAATGATATCTTGAAGCAATATGAAAACATGGACGCGTATAGCATGATGTCTCAACTTAAGGATCTCTACCAAGAGAAGGAGAGACATGAGAGATATGAGATTTCCAAATCTTTGTTTACAACTAAAAATTAGAGAGACTGCGCTAGATGGGCCTTATGTAGTCAATATTATTGGCTATATTGAATGCCTAGACATCTTAGGGATTAAGTTTCCATATGAGTTGCATACAGATATCATCCTATCATCACTTCCCTAGACTTTCTCTATCTTTATTGTCAACTATAACATGAGAAACAATGAGAAAAGTCTATCGAAACTTCTAACCTTAATTTTATAGGTATATAAGGACATGGGTCATGAAAAACCCGCATTCCTTATGGTGAATAATAAATGGAAGGACAAGGCATAGGGTCCAATAACTTATAAATGGTTTAAAGCCCTCGAGCATCATCTCTCCATGTAGGGGAAGATCTAGAGATAGGGAAAGAAACGAGAGGTGGTATGTTTTTCATGCGGCAAGCCAGACCATTGGAATAGGAAATGCACTCAGAAGCATGTGAACACTAAATGTGTGTTCATTATCGAGTGTAATCTTTCCAATTCTACACATTTGGTATTAGATACAACTTGTGGGGCTCACATCTGTATTCAAATGCATAAACCAAGTAGATTTAAAAATATTTCCAGAGGAGAGGTGGATCTTTGAGCTACCAATGGAACGAGGCTGGCTGCATTAGCCATTGATGATTACCACCTCTCATTTCCAACTGGGATGCTTTTGGTTTTATATAATTGTTATTATGTTCCTAGTGTTACCAAAAACATAATTTCTGTATCATGTTGTAATATGGATGGATTTATTTTCAATTTTGGAAATAAGGGTTGATTATTTTATAATAACAATGTATGTTATGGTATGTCACATTTAAATAATGGTTTGTATTTATTAATTTATGAAAACCACATTTTGGAAATTGATAATGAAACAAACTCACATGAATCATACACCACCCAGTTGTGGCATCACCGTATCGGCCATGTAAATGAGAAGAGCTTGACAAAGCTCATCCAAGATGGATATTTAGACTCTACTGAGCTAAAACCACTTGATATATGTCACACCTATTTACAAAGTAAAATAACCAAGCCTCCTTTTGGTGGATAGGGTGAAAGGGTCACTGATCTTCTAGGATTGGTTCACACACATGTGTGTGGACCATTTCTAGTATAATCTAGATGTGGATATTCTTACTTCATTACTTTTACTGATGATTGAGTAGATATGAATATATTTACTTAATGAGGAATAAATTATAAGCCTTAGGAAAATTTAAGGAATTCAAAAATTAAGTAGAGAATAATCTTGTTAATAAGATAAATAAGCTTCAATCAGATCAAGGTAGATAATATCTGAACCAAGAGTTCATCGATCTTCTACAGGAGTCTGGGATTCTATCTTAGTTAACTCCTCCTTATACACCATAGTGGAATGGTGTTAGTGAAAGGAGGAACCACCATGGAGTGGTGTTATCCATTTGGGGATATGTATTACAAATTGCATCATTCACATTAAACCGAGTACCAACTGAGGCGACAAATGGAATTCCCTCTGATTTATGGAATGGAAAGAAACCCATTTTTTGGGACACACATGTATAAGGATTCGAGTTATTTTTAAGGCCTTATCAGGCAATAAACTATCACCCTAGGGAACAAAGTGTATATTTATAGGATATCCCAAGTAAATGAAAGAATATTACCTATATAACCATTCAGACAAAAAAGTGATTGTCACCAGACAATCCATCTTTCTTTAGAGGGAGCACATCCTCAAAAAGGATAGTGGGAGCATAATTTACTTCAATGAAGTTGATGCTCATGATACGCAAGAGTTGGTATGGGAATAGGTTCCACAGGTCCCTGTGGAAGAGGTTCCAGAAATACAAGTACTGTGTAGGAGCTCAAAAGAGGTAAGGGAACCAGAGAGATTTGGTTTCCTAGTCACAGAGGATGGTGAATCATTATTGTTAGACAATGATGAACCTATCTCCTACATGGAAGTAGTATAAATCTCAGAAATTGCAAGATGGCTATAAGCTATTAATTCTGAGATGGATTCCATGTATAATAACCATGTCTTGGTTCTAGTCGATGAGCCAGTTGATGTAAAGCCCGTTAGATGCAAATGGGTATTCAAGATAAAACTAGACATGGAAGGTCATGTTAGCACCTATAAAGTAAGTCTACTATCTAAAGGATTCAAACAACATCAAGGAATTGACTATGATGAAACCTTTTCTCCAATTGCCATGTATAAATCCCTTAGAATAATACTTTCCATAGCATCTTACTATGGCTACGAGATTTGGAAAATGGATGTCAAAATAGAATTACTTAACGGGAACTTTCAGAAATATGTCTATATGACACAACCAGAAGGGTTTGTGAGACTAGGTGAAGTCAAACGGATTTTCAAGATGCAAAAATCCATTCATGGATTAAAGAAAACATCTAGGTCATAGAACATTCAATTTGATGAAGCCATAAAAGAATTTGGTTTCATTAATAATGAATGTGAGCCATGTGTTTATATGAAATTTAATGGGAATGTGGTCATTATCATAGTAGTATATGTTGACGACATATTGCTTATTAGAAACAATGTACCAGTATTACAGTTAGTTAAGGACTGGTTGAACAAATGTTTCTCCATGAAGGAATTGGGTGAAGAAGCCTACATTTTAGGGATCAAGATCATTCGTGATAGATCCAAAAGGCTGCTTGGACTAAGTCAGGGTACATACATTGACCAGGTACTAAAGAGATTTAGTATGAAACAATCTAAGTGGGGATTGGTTCCAGTGTCACATGGCCTACATCTTTCTAAGAAAATGTGTCCTTAGACACAACAAGAGAAAGATATAATGAGTAATATCCCATATGATTTGGCCATAGAATCCATCATGTATGTCATGTTATGTACTAGGCTTGATGTTGCCTATGCACTGAGCATGGTAGGCAAATATCAAGCAGATCTAGGAGAATAACATTGTACTACAGTTAATACTATCCTTAAGTATTTGAGAATAACTAAGGATATGTTCCTGGTGTATGGAGGAGACAAGGAGCTTGTCATTAGAGGGTATGCTGATTCTGGTTTTTAGACAGATCAGAATGATCTGAAATCGCAATTTGGATATGTTTTTTTGTCTCAATGGAAGAGCTGTGAGCTGGAAGAGTTCAAAGAAACCAGTTGTCGCCAATTCTACAACATAGTAAAAATACATAACAACTTCTAATGAAGCCATGGAAGCCATCTGGATTCAGAAATTTGTCTAGGATATTGATATGGTGCCTAGAAATAAAGATCCTATCACATTATATTGTGATAATACTATAGTGGTGGATCTTTCAAAAGAACCAAGGTCACATCAATGGACAAAGCACATACTCGGGAAGTATTACCACTTGAAGGATTTATATAAAAGGGGTGAAGTTGCAGTGATCAGAGTGTCCATGGAAGAGAACATGGAAGGAACCATGACTAAAGGCCTATATCTGAAAAAGCATGAATATCATGTGATAGCTAGTGGGTTAAAGGTTTTTAGTAGTTGGATCTAGTCCAAGTGGGAGTCTGTTGGAGTTGGTGGCTTAGAACCAACTACATTGTACTTTATTCATTAATAAATACCTTATCACATCTTGATTGTTCTTCTATGTGAAAATACACATGGTAATGTCCTAAGGATAGCTGTTGCATTAAAGGGTCATAATAGATCCCTACTGTGATGAAAACCCATAAATTCTGTTACATTATTCTTGAATATATGTTTTATGGTTGGATGATGTTATTTGAGGGACACAAGTAATATGGGCCATTAAGGGTGGGGACTCATAAAACATTGAGACACCTTCTAATGGTGTGTGCCCTTGGTAATATCTAGGAGGTTATTATGAGAACGAGGCCCACTAGTAGGAAATCCACATTTCATAGTGTCATTGGATATTCCTATATACGGACGTATGTATTGGTCCTTAGACATTAAGATTATTATTAATGGGTATTGCAACTCGCACACTTAGATGTATTGATGAAAACTGTGATGAAACACTATTCATAGTGAGGTAGGATATATTGGGTGCATCACGAGTAATACTGCATTAATGGATATTGTGAGAAAGGATTTTTCCCTTTTGTTCCATAATAGAAGTATATATATCAAGCCCTTTGATGGAATTGATACAGCCTAAATAAATCCATGGACATGGTAAGAAATGGGTGAGTTCAATTCTAGGAAGTCAAAGAAAGAATGATTGAGCACATGGGTTGATGGCACCAGCATGCAACCCGCTTGATTCAAGATATCGAGATAACAGGATTACATTACACAGTAAGAGTTCATAGGAGGTGACACGTTGCGATGTTAAATTATTTATCTATGGATGCCTTGGTGTGTTTCTAGATGCTAACCTTGGACTTTAGGTAGGCTCTACCTAATTCCACAAATAAAGAGGCCTAGATGGTCACCCACTAAGTGTGTTCAAGTATCTCAATTAAATATTAATTTAATGATTTGAATAAATATTATTCCCAAATGTGGTTTAATAATTATTCAAGAATGCCTGATCACATTTATTTCGACACTAGTTAGTTGAGAGAATATATTGTAGGTGAAATAATATATTTATTAGCAAGTAATAAAGTGATATTTATTTGATAAATAAATAGCCATTAATCAAGGTCTAATAAATACGGTGGAGGAAATAAAGAAAAATGGAAAAACAAAAGTACATTCCGTGTATATTAAATATACACACCATGTATTATTTTCTAGGAATTTATGAGAAATAATATTATTTATTTAATTATATAATATTAGGGGTAATTCTCTGGGCGCATGTCATGTTATAATAATAGTCAAATTTTATTATTTGACATGGGGTATTACCAAGAATTAAATGAAATGAATAAATGTTTTCAGGTAATTAATTCGTTTTATTATTCTATTTAATTAGAAATCCCAATTATATAATTCTCATTAGCCTAGATTTTTTTTGTGATTGTGTACAATGGATCTAGATAAATCTCTCGAGCTAAGAGATAATTCTTTTCTTCCAAGAATTCTCTCAAGCTACGAGAGAGAGATCCTCATCCACCAGATCAAAGCGATTGAAGGCGAACATCACAAGTGAAGGATCTTCTACGCTAGTAATCAGAGATCCCTTTGTTTATGTCCAGAGATTTGTGGAGCATGTGTGGATCACTTCTAGATGAATCCTACACTTGGATTTTATGATGCAATGACAAATCACATCAAATCATGACTGTAAACATCAATGAACAAAGAATTCTATCAAGGTAATTCTTGTCAATTAATTAAATTAATTATAACCAATATATGATGATCATATCTATGGTTCCCAAACTCCCCTATTTTCCTTTTCATTCTTCATTCTATTTTGAAGATCAGGAGTTTTATTATCGTGATGGATCTTAGATTGATCATTGTTAACACTAAAATTAATGTTGGGTACATCCACCAATACGATTCCACTACACCCAAAACCTACATCTTTCTACATAGATAATCTACCACCTTGTTCTCTTTCCATAGGTGGAAATGGATTGAATAGTCATAGTATTTGATCAGATCTAACCATATTCATTGGAGTATGTTCAACTCTTTATGCGTGAATATATATTAAAGGCTTTTGTGGCCCGTAAATATTTCACACTTCTCCCCAAAGAGGTAATGCTGTCAAATTTTCAAAGTGAAGATTACTACTGTAAACTCCAGATCATGTGTTGGATAGTTTTTCTCATGAACATTCAATTTCCTTGAAGCATAGGCAATGAATTTTTCATTTTGCATCAACCCACAACCAATCCCCTATTCGAAGTATCACCGAATACCACAAAAATTTCTCCACTTGTGGGTAATGTGAGCACAAACGCATTGATAAGACTACTTTTAAACTCCATAAAGATATCTTCAAAGTCATCCATCCAAGAAAACTTGACTCCCTTCCGAGTTAGCTTGGTAAGAGGGTTTGAAAATTGGGAGAAATTTCTCACAAATCAGAGATAATATGCAGCTAACCCCAAGAAGTTACAAATATATATTACCGATGTTGGCCTCATCCATCCATCAATTGAAGCTATCTTTGATGGATCCACAGATATCCAATTACTTGTGATGTTATGACCTAATATTGAGACATCCATTAACCATAAGTGACAGTTGATGTACTTTTCATAGAGCTTCTCCTTTCTCAAGGTCTCTAGAACAAATATTTGATACTCCTCATGACCCTCCTTGTTTTTAGAGTATATTAGAATATCATCTATAAAATATACCACAAATTTGTCAAGGTAATCTATAAAGACTCTATTCATCATGGCCATGAAGATTTTTGGAGGATTATTGAGTCCAAAAGTCATTACTATGAATTCATAGTTTTTGTATATTGTATGAAAAGCAGTCTTGGGGATATCATCCTTCTTCACCCTTATATGGTAATATCCTGACCAAAAGTCCACCTTGGAGAAGTATTGTTATCCACGCAGCTGATCGAACAAGTCATCAATTCATGGAAGAGGATACTTGTTCTTTATCATGATTTTCTTGAGTTCATAATAATCAATACAAAGTCACATTGACCCATCCTTCTTCTTGATGAAGAGGACTGCTGCGCCCCATGGTGAAGCACTTGGGCGTATAATCCCATTACTCATATTCTCCTATAGTTGTTTCTTAATCTCCTCAAGCACCACAAAATCCATTCTATATAGATTCTTGGATATTGTAAATTCCCCATTTATAATATTGATTGAGAATTCAACATCTCTTCTAAGAGGAAGACCAGGTAATTCCACATGAAATACTTCAGCGAATTCCCTCACAATATGCATGTAATCAAAGATGGTTTCTTACTTGTAATCAATAATCTGAGATATATATGCATGCTCATAGGGTAATAATATCCATGATTGAGATGCTGGTGCTAAAGAATATTCATCCTCCTCCTTGCACTTGTATAGAATCAAGGGTCAATTTTGCATATAGAGAGTGATTTCCCTCTGACAGAACTTTATGTTGGCTCTATATAAGGAAATCGAATCCATGCCAAGAGTTGCATCAAATTCCTCCAGAGGGAGTATGATGAGGTTTTTTGGGAATTTAAATACAAAAATTATGAAAAAGGAGGAGTTATATTAATGGGATGCAATGATTTCCCCATTTTCTGTACTCACTGACATATTTACTTCCATGATTTGTGGTGGTGTTGGGATTGTTCTACTAAATTTTCTAGATTTAAAAGAATGAATAGAACTAGAATAAAAAAGTAAATTCTCTATTATTGAATAAATATCTAGTATACCTATCATCACTTCGTTTTCGGGGTTCACTTTGGCGGTAGTGATGGAAAAATCTATCCCTTTCTATCTTAGAGGTTGTTGGTTTCTTTCAGAAACCCCTATCTTAGGTCACTAGTTTTAAAAGTTCCCTAGTTCTATTTAGTTGAAGCAATGAACAATGCATTGAGGATCGAACATAGCATTCCTCTCCTCTTATTCAGTCGTAGGTTTCTCTTGTCTGTAGTTAATATCCATATGCTCTTATCTTCCACACCTAAAGCATTTCCTCATCACCTTCAAGCAATTTCTGGGGTGCTTCTTTTCACACCATTGACATGTGGGGTGATGTATTTTCATATCACCATTGAATTTATCCATCAGACCTCCAGAATTGAAGTCCACTTTACACTTCTTATCTCCATGATAACTTGGAGATTCCCTAATCTCCATTTCGACCTTGAGGTCACATTGGAAAATTTCATCCTATCTATTGAAGTCATGGATTTCCATGGATTTCTGTAGGCTAGGTTTTATCCCACCAAAAAAAGCGGTCAACCTTGTATTTAGGGGTAATGAAAAAGTCAGAGGCATATCGTACAAGCCTTGTGATGTTTTCCTCATATGCTCCGACAGATTATTCATCTTTTTTCTTGAAGGCATGGAAGTCCATTTCTATCTTATGGTGGAGGGTGCGAAGAAAATATTTGTCGAATTTTTTCCAGAAATCCTTCCATTACAATGACTCAATATCTTTCTCAGTATTAATATTTTTTTATCAATTTCCAGCATTGATCAGCTTCACCTTCCATATGATAAGAATCCATAAGAAACTTCTCTTGTTACCACCACAAATAAATATTTTATTTTTTTTCATACGGGGAACCCAAAGCAGTACAAATCAGGGTGTCCAGAAGAAATTAAGGCCGAGAGCATCACTGATAACATGGGCCACCCCATAAGGGGGAAGAGACCCAAGGGAATAAAACTCGATGAGGGGGAATTCCGAAGTAGCAAATGGGGCCAAGAATTTAGCCACCCGATTACCCTCATGCCACGTATGGAGGATATCCATGTCACCGGAGAGGAGGTCCTTGCACTTTCTGATCAAGTAAGTAATTTTCCAAGGATAGGAAGAGGTACCAATGAGAGAGCTCCACATAATCCTAGAATCCATCTCAATATTGGAAAAGAGAATATTTTTGGAGCATCAATGAGAGAGGACGCTGAGCAATGCCATCACCTCCAACATAAGAGAATTCCCTGGTCCATAGAAAGTACTAAAGGCCAGAATCACTGAGCCCGCTGAGTCACAGACCATGCCGCCTTCGCACATGATACCAGAGCTGAAGGCTCCATCTATGTTGAGATTCAGGCTTGATCTGGGGGGCATCCAACGGACCCATCACCCCCACTGCCTGGGGATAATGAGGTCCAGAGGGGCATGCCTAGAGGGGAAGCGACTGAGGGAAGGCGCTGCATTGTGATGGGGGAGGAGGCCGACCAGCTCTGAGGCAAGACACTTGGATCTGGCCAGCACAGTAAGAGTGGAGCAGTGATCGCCATGGCACGCCTGGTTGCGCACTTGCCATATGCACCAACATCCCACCTCTAGAAGGGTATCCTAGGCCAAGATCTCATGGCTGTTATTCAATCAGCCTCTGAACTAGCTTGAGAGGAATTACTCAGGGGAGGTCACAATTCTAGGAGGCCAAGGAGACTATCCCATAACACCCCATTATCGCATAACCCACTTGATTTGGAAGAACAGATGCAGAGTGGATTCCTCGAAGGGAGATGAATAGAAAATGCACCTAGAGGCAAGCTGGACCCCCTTCATTTTAATCGCCAGATCTGAGGGGAGATCCTAATGCCTGATTCTACAAAGAAGGAAATAAAATATAATTATGATGCCTTTGCACCAAAGAAGCCTCCCCCACTGATTTCTCTCTATCTAAGCAAGCGTACACTGACGATAAGCTTTTTTCGAGAACTTCCCTATTGAGGAGACAGTGAAAATGCAGCTGTCCGGGGATCCATCCAAGTTGATGCTGTCAAAGATGACCTTTTGTGTGGGAGAAATAATTTCATAGATAAAGGGGGAGTGAGAAATGGCTTCTAGGAATGAAATAGTTGGTGTAGGGCAACCCGGGAAGTCCAGTAAACCGGCCCCAAGTCACACTGCCAAAAATTAAGATCCCACTGGCCTAGGACCCACTGAGAGTGGCATAGGAGCACAGGGAAATGAACCTGGAGAGATATCCAGAGGATTGAGGGTGATTTTCAATTCTCCCAAAGTCCAAATCCATACTTCCCTCGAATCAATTGGCTCCACAAAGAGTGTTCCACAATAACCTCCCAAGCGAGCCTACCTTGGATGAAATACGTGGTCTGACCCACATCTATGGCCCCAATGCCACCCAACTCCACTGTCCTGGCAAGCTTTCTCTAAGAGGACCACTAACATCTCCCATCCCCTTGGCTATCCCAAATGAATCCATTCAAGATCTTCTCAATCTGGGTAATGATAGACTTAGGAGAATTAAGGGTGGAAAGAACATGCATATAAATAGATGAGAGTACACAATTGACGAGGGTGATCCTGCCTCCAAAGGACAAGAACCTGTTCTTCCAGTTGAGGATGCGATTGGTGATTATGCCGACCAGACCATCGAAGAAACGGGCCTGAATTCTGCCAGGGGAAATGGGAGATCCAAGATAAACATAGGAAAGTTTTTGCTCTTAATTCCTAGGATAGAAACAATGTTGACCTTTCTTTTGCTCGGGCAAGAGGAGGGAAAGTAAACCCCACTCTTATCCATGTTCATCATTTGTCGACTCCAAAAATCATACTCTTTCATGATTATGATAAAGCCCCTGATGGAGGTGCTAACCCCATTAATGAAGGAAACCATATCATCCATGAAGAGGAGATGAGACACTCCCGGAACACGGTCCCCACAGTGATAAGTAAGGACACAACCAATTTACACAGAGGAGGTGGCATACTTACTTAGGATGTCCTGCACCATAATGAAGATACTGGGAGAAATAGGGTCACCTTTTTTGAGACCTATGAATGGTTTCAAGAAGCCACATTGCCTCCCCATAAAAAGAAAATTGAGCCATGGAAAGCTTTAGCAATGAAACAAGAGGTCACTAACCCATTCAAAGAACCCAATGCTCCTCATGTCATGAATGATAAACCCAGACTCTAATTTCTCATAGGCCTTTACCATATCAACCTTGATCGCAATGTTGGATCATCGAACATTCCTGTTCATCTCCCCAATCATCTCTTGTGTAATAGACATTGCCCCCTAAATGGACCTCCCCAGTATAAAGGCATGTTGTTCCTTCATAACCTAGCTGTGAAGAAACTAAGAGAGTCTTCTGTTGATGAGATTTTTGAACACCTTGTATGTGAAGTTACATATGCTGATAGGCTGATACTACACAATAGAGGTAGGATCACTAACCTTGGGGATAAGAACTAGGGTAATAGCGATGGAAACCCACAGTATCCCACCACCATAAAAGAAGTCCCGAATAACAAAGATAAGATCCTCCTTGCTGATACTCCAAGCGATAACAAAGAAGTAACCTGTGAAACCATCTTGACCAGGTGAACTCTCCTGGTTCAGAGAGTTAATAGAATCCCACACCTCCTTCTCCACTGGAACAAGTTTGAGAACCTCATTGATGTGAGTAGAGACCACTATTGGGACTGAGTTTAAAAGGTTTGTCTGACCCCGGGGGTACCCATTCTTTCATTGTGTGTTAGGATTACATAAGAGAGAAGTAAAATGTGAGCTAACCATACCACCGATGACATCCAAGTTGCTAGTAAAGGATCTGTCTTCATGCTGAATATTCAGATCCCTATGACGCTATTTATCCCTTATACAAGCATGAAAATAGGCCGAGTTATAGTATCCCTCCTTGAGCCAGGTGGACCAAGAATGCTCATTAAGGCACATTTCATATTCTAGAAAACTCTCACTAAAACGCTGATTCTTGAGACTGAGAGAGGAAAACATTGAATCATCACAAAGAGCTTTCAGGAAGGCCTCGTCCCTCTCAATATACTTCTTCATGTCCTCCAGAGTGGGATTCATGGAAGATAGGGAGTTTGACCAGCCTCTGAGGACAATCTTTAAGCGCCAAAGCTTGTTGTGGAGACGGGACCATGGCCCCCTAGTAGGGGGCCTCCCAAGAAGAAGAAACCAGCTCAAGAAAGCCAGGGAGGGCTATCTAGGATTTGCAAAAAAAGAAGCCTCAGCCCTGGGGCGAAGCCGACCTGAGATGGACGAGAAGTGGTGAGTGATCTGATAGAGAACGAGTAAAGTGAATGACCTCTAAGTTGGGGAAGTCAGATATAACATGAAGATTCCCAAAGTAGTGATCCAATCAGCACCATGTCCTATGGAATCCTCTTTGGTTGTTGCACCAAGTGAATCTGTCACCTGAACAACCCAGATCAAGAAGCCCCTCCTAAGCCACAAAGGAGGAGAATTGGGCCCTATCACTCCGAGAGAGAGTGCTCCCCCATTCTTTTCTGACGAGTCCAAGATGCAATTGAAGTCACCCATGACCAGCCAAGGTTCATCCCAAGGTTAAAAGAACTGAGATCCACCCATAACTTCTCACGGAGCTGTGCCTCACATTTGGCATAGGCAAAGGAGAAAAAACAAATGCACTATCTAGAGTCCACCTTGACTGAGAGATTCTGGTCAGAAGCGGCCATCTTGTCTACTAGGATAGGATCTTTCCAAAAAACCCAAATGTGATTATTTTCCGGCTCAGCATGCAAAAAGGACTGCATCCCTGATCTCCTAGAACACTCCCCAATCCTATAAGAGCTAACCTTAGGCTCAAGAATAACCACAATCTATGCTTTATTCTTAACCATCTCATTGAAGATAACGTCTGTCTTGACACAATCACCTAAGCCCTGTGAATTCTAAATAAGCAGATAAAGCATTAAAAAGAGGGGCTCTCGTTCCTACCCCCAGGAGAAGGTCCACTGAGGGGCTCCCTAGAAGATAGAAGAAGGGACTTCTCCATAGAGAGAGTACACATCCTAGAATGGGGGGATGGGGGGGGGGTGGGTGGGAAGAGGGGGGGCTAGTTTCCAAGGCAGGGGAAAAAACAATAGGCCTAGATACTGACCTACTCGAGGAGGAAGGCTGGGAAGAAGGGATGGGCATGGAAGCATGCTGAGGACCATACCTTTTCGGGGAAAATCTAGAGGTAGTCCCATTCAGGAGGAAGGGGGTGCGTGAGTTCACTGAAATAGTTGGTCAAGGAGATAGGTAGGAAGGTTAGGTTTGAGGCACGATATTGGGTAGGGGTGGGGAAGGATCACATAGGAGAATGACTTTCCCTTTGGCAAGCCAACTGGTACTGCCCAGGAAGGAGGAGGGTGGAAAGTAGGCTGGTGGGGGGAGGCCCCGGGGGACATAGGGGACTAAATCCTGACAAAGATATAGAGCAAGGGGGATGGGAGGCGCTGGCCGAGGGGGAGGGAGGGATGGGGGGGTGGGAGAATCTGAGAGGGGGGAGATAAGGATTAAAGGGAAATGGGGAGTAATGGGAGAAACAAGGAGGGAGGGGAGGGAGGCTGGGTGGCTAGGGGATAGAGGAGCAGACAGACCAGGGGAGGCAGGCAACTTGGGGAGAAGGGAGGGAGATGAGGGGGTCGAGGGGGCCTAGGGGGCCGAGGGGGACACTGCCCACTGCACTAAAGCTTCACGCCCACCAGGGGAGGAGAGATGGGAAACACCTGAAAGAAGAACCTATAAACCGATGACCTCCTGCACTCTGACACTGTATGTCCAACCATATGGCAGGAAGAGAAAAACCAGGGCACTGCCGAGAACACAATAGTATGTCTCCAATCCATAACCTCCACAATGTAGGTTCCAGGCATAGCAGAAGCGCATTGGTGGGTTTTCCCAACTTTAATTTTAGCGTTAAACAATGTTAAATCCGAGATCCATCATGATATAAAATGCCGGATCTTCGGAATGGAATGAATAATGAAAAATAAAAGAAGAGTCCCCGAACCATTGAGATAGGATCATCATATGTTGGTTATAATTAATTTAATTAATTCACAAGAATTACCTCAGTGAAATTATTTATTCGTTGATGTCTCCGGTCACGATCCTGTGATCCGTCGTTGCATTATAGAATCCAAGAATAGGATTCCTCTAGCGGTTATCCACATGTGATACACGTATCTCTGAACGTTGCCGAAGGGATCTCTGGGTGCTAGCACAGAAGAACCTTTGCTTGCAATGTCCACCTTCGACCGCCTTGATCCGGTGGAGGATCTCGCTCTCATAACTTGAGGGAGTTCTTGGCGGAAAGGGAATTATCTCTTGGCTTGAGAGTATTTTCAAATCTATTGTGCACAACAAATGGCTCTTCTAGAAAAAGTGTTGGGGTTGTGAGGATATTTATAATCGGGTTTGAGGTTAATAGAGTTATGACAATAAATAAACGCGTTACATGTTTTATTTATTTCATTAACTCTTATTGAAACCCTATGTAGAATTATTAATTCCTTGACATGTTCCCATGCTGATTATAATTAATATAATTTAATAAAACAATATTATATCCTCAAAATCCAGACTGAAAAACTACACGGTGTGTAATAATTAATACATGGCGTGTACTTGTTTTCCATAAAACTAAACGGTGTGTATATTTAATATACATGGCGTGTACTTTTATTTTCCATTTTTCTCCACCACATTTATTAGACCTTGAGTAATGGCTATTTATTTATTAAATAAATGTAACTACATTACTCACTAATAAATATATTATTTCTCCCACAATATATTCTCTCGAATAACTAGTGTTGAAATAAATGCGATTAGGTTTCCTTAAATAATTATTAAACCACAAGCGGGAATAATATTTATTTAACTTGTTAAATTAATATTTAACTGAGATACATGGACACACTTAGTGTGTGACCCTCTAGGCCTCTTTCTCAGTGGCATTGGGCGGAGCCTTCCTAAAGTCCAAGTTTAGCATCTAGCAACACACCAAGGCACCCATAGAGAAAGAAGTTAACACTGCAATGATGTGTCACCTTCTACGAACGCTTATCGTGTAATATAATCCCTTTCTCTCAATATCTCTAATCAAGCGGGTTGCATGCTAGTTCCATCAACCCATGTGCTCGATTATTCTTTCTTTGACTTCTCGGAACTGAACTCGCCCATACCTTACCATGGTCATGGATTTAATTAGGATATATCAATTCCATCAAAGGGCCTAAGATATCTACTTCCATTATGGAATAGAAGGGACAAATCATTTCTCGCATTATCTATCAATGACGTATTACTCATGACGCACCCAACCTATCCTACCTCACTGCGAACAATATGTCATCACAGTTTTCATCAATACATCTAAGTGTGCAAGTTATAATACCCATTAATAAAAATTTTAAAGTCTAAGGACCAATACACACATTCGCAGATAGGAAAATACAATTACACAATGAAATGTTGATTTCCTACTGGCGGGTCTCATTCTCATAATATCCTCCTGGATATTACCAAGGGTGCACACCATGAGAAGGTGCCTCAAAGTTTTATGAGTCCTCTCCCCTAATGACCTGTATTATTTTTTTCCCTCAAATAATATCATCTGTCCATAGAAAATTTATTCAAGAATAGTGTTATGGCACTTCCGGGTTCTCATCATAGCAGGGATCCGCTGTGACCCTTTAATGCAACAGCTGTCCTTAGGACATTATCACATACATTGTCACACAGAATAACAATCAATATGTGATAAGGTTTTCATTAATTAATAAAGTACAAAGTAGTTGGTTCTAGGCCACCAACTCTAACAGACTCCCACTTGGACTAGAGCCAATTGCTAACAACCTTTAACCCGATAGCTCTCACATGATATTCATGCTTCTGATGAGATATGCCTTTAATCATGGGGTCCACCACATTCTCTTCCGTGGACACTCTGATCATAGAAAATTCACCCCTCTGATAGAAATCCCTCAAGAGGTGATACTTCCGGAGTATGTGCTTTATCTGTTGATGTGAACTTGGTTCTTTTGCAAGATCCACCACTGTAATATTATCACAATACAATGTAATGGGATCTTTACTGCTAGGAACCACATCAAGCTCCTGGATAAAGATCCGAATCAAGAAATCTTCCTTGGCTACATCAGAAGCCGCTATATATTCAGACTCCTCTATAGAATCGGAAACAACCGGCTGCTTAGAACTCTTCTAGCTCACAACTCCTCCATTCAGACAGAAAAAATATCCAGATTGAGACTTTAGATCATTCTGATCTGTCTAAAAACTAGAATCAACATACCCTCTGATGACAAGCTCCTCGTCTCCTCCATACACCAGGAACATATCCTTAGTTGTTCTCAGATACTTAAGGATAGTCTTAACAGCAATCCAATGTTGTTCTCCTGGATCTTCTTGATATCTGCCTACCATGCTCAGTGCATAGGCAACATTAAGCCTGGTACATAACATGGCATATGTGATGGATCCTAGAGCCGAAGCATATATGATCTTATTCATTATATCATTCTCTTGTTGTGTCTGAGGACACATTGTCTTAGAAAGATGTAGGCCATGTGACACTGGAACCAATCCCCTCTTGGATTGTTCCATACTAAATCTCTTTAGTATCTGGTCAATGTATGTACCCTAACTTAGTCCAATCATCCTCTTGGATCTATCACGAATGATCTTGATCCCTAGAATATAGGATGCTTCTCTTAAGTCCTTCATAGAGAAACACTGGTTCAACCAGTCCTTAACTGACTATAAGTCTAGTACATCGTTTCCAATAAGAAATATGTCAAAAACATATAATACTAGGATAATGACCACATTCCCATTAAACCTCTTATAAACACATGGCTCACATTCATTCTTAATAAACTCAAATTCCTTTATGGATTCATCAAATCAAATGTTCCATGACCTGGATGCTTTCTTCAATCCATAAATGGATTATTGCAACTTGCAAACCCATTTTCCTTCACCTGGTGTCACAAACCCTTCTGGTTGTGTCATACATAAATCTTACTGAAGGTTCCCATTAAGGAATTCTATTTTGACATCCATCTGGAAAATCTCATAGTCATGGTAAGCTGCTATGGAAAATATTATTTTTATGGATTTAAACATAGAAACTGGCGAGAAGGTTTCATCATAGTCAATTACTTGACGTTGTCTGAATCCTTTAGCCACTAGCCTTGCTTTATAGGTGCTAACTTGACCTTATATGTCTAGATTTCTCTTGAATACCCATTTTCATCCAACAGGATTTACATCAACTGGATCATCGACCAGAACCCAAACTTGGTTCTGATACATGGAATCCATCTTAGAATTCATAGCTTCTAGCCATCTTGTAGCTTCTGAGATTTCTACTGCTTCCTTGTAGGAGAGAGGCTCATCATTGTCCAACAATAATGATTCACCACCCTCGATTACTAGGAAACCAAATCTATTTGGTTCCCTTACCTCTCTTGAGATCCTACGCAGTACTTGTGTTTCTGGAACCTCTTCCATAGGGACCTGTGGAACTTTTTCCTGTACCAACTCCTGTGTATCTTGAGCATCAACTTCATCGAATTCAATCTTCCTCCCACTATCCTTCTTGAGGATGTGCTCCCTATCAATAAAGACGGCTTGTCTGGAGACAATCACTTTCTTGTCTTGAGGGTTATATAGGTAATATCTTTTCGATTCCTTGTTATATCCTAAAAAGATACACTTCATGCCCTGGGGTGCTAATTTGTTTCCTGAGAAGGCCTTAACAAATGCCTCGCATCCCCATACACGTTTATGCGACAAAATGGGTTTCTTTCCACTCCATAACTCGAAGGGAATTCCATTTGCTGCCTTAGTTGGTACTCGGTTTAATGTGTATGATGTAGTTTGTAATGCACACCCCCAAAAGGATAATGGAAGATCCGCATGACTCATCATCGACCTCACCATGTCCAACAAGGTGTGGTTCCTCCTTTCACTAACACCATTCCACTGTGGTGTATAAGGAGGAGTTAGCTGAGATAGAATCCCAGACTCCCGTAGAAGATTGATGAACTCTTGGTTTAGATATTCTTCACCTCGATCCGATCAAAGCTTCTTTATCTTCTTACCAAGCTGATTCTCTACTTCACTCTTGAATTCCTTAAATTTCTATAAGTCTTATGACTTATACCTCATTAAGTAGAAAAATCCATATCTACTCAAATCATCAGTAAAAGTAATGAAGTAAGAATATCCACCTCTAGCTTCTACTGGAAATGGTATGTATACATCCGTGTGTACCAATCCTAGAAGCTCTGTGGCCCTTTCACCTTGTCCACCAAAAGGAGGATTGGTCATTTTACCTTGTAAACAAGAGTGACATCTATCAAGTGGTTTTAGCTCAGTAGAGTCTAAATAGCCATCTTGACAGAGCTTTGTCAAGCGCTTCTCGTTCACATGACCAAGGTGGTGATGCCACAACTGGGTGATGTATGAGTCATGTGAGTTTGTTTCATTATCGATTCCCAACACTTGGTTTTCGTAATTTAATACATACAAACCATTATTCAAATGTGCCATACCATAACATATTATGTTCTTATAAAAGAGACAACCCTTATTTCAAAACTTGAAAAAAAATCCATCCATATCCAAACAAGATACAGAAATTATGTTCTTGGTAACACTAGGCCCAAAATAATAGTTTTGTAAAATGAAAATCATGCCAGTTGGCAATGAGAGGTGATAGTCGCTAATAGCCAATGTAGCCAGACTTGCACCATTAGAAGATCGAAGATCCACCTCTCCTCTGGAGATCTTTCTAAATATACTTGGTTCCTACATTTGAATATAGATGTGAGCCCCAAAAGATGTATCTAATACCCAATGTGTAAAAATATAAATATTGCACTCAATAACAAACACACCTTTTGCATCCCCACGCTTCTGGGTGTAGTTCCTTTTCCAGTGTCCCTACTTGCCATATGCAAAACACACTGCCTCCCATTCTTTGACCTACCTCTGGATCTTCCCCTTCTTGGAGGGACGGTGCTCGGGGGCTTCAGACCGTTTATAAGTCTTTGGCCCCTTTTCCTTGTCCTTCCTTTTCTTCTTCACCATAAGGACCACAGGTTTGTCACGCCCCATGTCCTTATCTACCTGGCGAATCAAGGTCAGAAGCTTCGATAGACTCTTCTCATTACCACTCATATTATAGTTGAAAATGAAGCTAGAGAAGGTCTTGGACTGTGATGATAGGATGAGATCTGTACGCAACTCATCTGGGAATTTAATCCATAAGATGTCTAGGGGTTCAATGTAGCCAATAAGCTTGACTACATGAGGCCCAGCTGGCGCAGACTCTCCAAGATTATTTGTAAAAAAAACATTGGAGATCTCATACATCTCCTGTCTCACCTTCTCTTGGTATAGATCCTTAAGGTGAGACATCATGCTATACGCGTCCATGTTTTCATGTTCCATTAAGAGCTCATTGGACATGGAAGATAGCATGAAACACTGGACATCTGTGGCATTATCCATGTATTTCATATAGGGAGATAATTCTTCATCACTAGCCTCTTTCCCAGGAAAAACTGTAATAGGCTCTTCCAGAACATACAATTTCCTTTCATGGCAAAGGATGACGTGTAAATGCCTCTGCCACTCTTGGAAATTGGTGCCAGTGAGAAGGTTTTCCTTCTCAAATATGGTTCACAATGATATGTTTGAAGTCATTTTCTTGTCATTTCTACAAATTAAGATGAGAAAATGTTTATTACTTTATTATAAAAATGAGACAAATAAATAAACTAATACTTAATAGTCTCCCACTATTTTATTGAAATCCAATAGCCCTCACCATTGACTTTGGAATATTCTGTTTCCTGAATATTCTAGTTGAAAGGATCCATATTTCCCTTCGCATTACCCCAAATAGGATTGGTCAAACAACTTGAAGGGTTTTAGGTAGGCATTACAAATTCCAAATGCATTAACTCGCAGCTCCTTGATCTGCTGAGTTGACTCCCCAATCCTGAAATCCTTTTATTTTGGATTTCCTCAACCTTTGCTTCTTGGTCACACCAATTCATACTGTGGAAGTCAACCCTTGATGCGAACCAAGTCAAGTCAACCCAACAACTTGAATTATAATTCCCCGATAATTGAAATCACCCCAACTAGGGTTGGTCAAGAACTTTGAACTATGGTTCGATTATAACCAAGATTATGGAAGGCTATACTGACTTAATATTTCTTTTGAGGGATTTTTATCCTTATATGTAAATTTCTATTTTATTATCTTTGATCACATGCTTGTTAATATTAAGTGGGATATACTTAATTGATTAACCATGTCTAAGATAATATTTACGTATAAGCCGGTTTTATTTTAGTTCCATCTTGCATGATCGTTTAATTCATTAATTGTGTGATCGTGACAACACACCCACAATAAATAAACCATGAAACTGACAGAAATAAAATAAATGGTATGATCATGAGATTTTTCTATTGTTTAGTTTATCTAGAGGTTGATAAACTAACCCAAGACCTAGGGGAAAACACCTTGAACCTTTCAGGTTCGTGTTTACAGCTTTCCACCTATCCACCTTTGTATCTCCTTGGATTGATTTCACCTTGGATCCTGACTTGAGCTGCCTCCACTAGCTTGGGAGCTCCATCCATTACATATGCATTTATCTCACACACAAGTGAGGGGTAAAAAGGGGGTTTTACATAAAAGAATCCATGGGCGTGCAGACCCTACATATTAATGAGGATATGGCTCGTAGGCCAAAAAAATTAATTTAAATAAATAAATTAAAAGAAACCATTCACATACAAAGGTCACGGTCTAGCTCATGATCATCCATACATGCAACGATATTTATGCATAAAAAAAACTAGCATTCAATTCTTTAATCATTCTTGTTTAAGATAAATCACACTCAAATCAATTAATTATATTTAATTAATAAATCCTTTTATCTTAAACCCTTTTCTGAACTTCCTTGAGATTATCATCCATCATAATTTTAAACAAATAAATTCATTTAAAATTATCCTTGTTCGTAACTTGTACCTTAGAGGCAACCCTGTGAATTCCGGTTCATTACACAGATGTTAAATTAAACTCATATATATAAAACACCTATCACGTGTTGTGGCTCATCTTTACGCCTGCACCATGGTACATGTCTCAAGGGTTTTTATAATATAATAATAAATATTAATAAATCTGCATAATTTGGGTGAGTACACGGTGTGTAGTTCCGACTACACGACGTGTACTTTTCATCACCGTCCATCCGAAGTACACTCTTGGGGACATGACGTGTTTATGTACTTCAGAAATTTTTGGAGTACACAGAGTGTTTAGTGGGACACACGCAGTGTAGTCTCCACGTTACACGGTTTCCAGTCGGGCACACCGTGTACGGGGTACACAGCCCAAACCTAACCCTAAGGGAATACACGCCGTGTTCAGTTGGACCACATGGTGTGTAATCTTAAAACTGTGTGCCACATGTTTCTGGTCAACACACAGTGTCATAAATGACTTCAATACATGGCCTACTTTGACGGATCAGTCAATGCATTGAACCTAGACTACATGGTGTGTACTTCTGAATACATGCCGTGTATTCTGGTGTTGTACGGCCAGAAATGTTTGGCTCCTCTAGATGAGTTCCTCTATTTTATTTTAATCAAAATTAAAAGAAAAAATCATTTATGTGAGATGAACGAGAAATGAGGGAGGAGGAACAGATCTTGATATTCAGATTTCCAGAACGATTAAACATGAATTGAAATAACTAAATTATTAAATGCGTAAATCACCAACGAAAAACTAAATAATTATAATCAATGATATGACCCGCTCTGATAACACTTGTAGGTTCCGGGCACAACAGAAGCGCGTTGGTGGGTTTTCCCAACTTTAATTTTAGTGTTAAACAACGTTCAATCCGAGATCCGTCACGATATAAAATTCCAGATCTTCGGAATGTAACGAAGAACAAAAAAGAAAATAAGAGTCCCAGAGCCATTGAGATAGGATCATCATATGTTGGTTATAATTAATTTAATTAATTCACAATAATTAACTCTATGGAATTATTTCTTCGTCGATGTCTCCGGTCACAATCCTATGATCCGTCGTTGCGTCATTGAATCCAAGTATAGGATTCCTCTAGCGGTGATCCACACGTGCTCCATATATCTATAAACATCGCCGAAGGGATATCCAGGTGCTAGCGTGGAAGAACCTTCGCTTGCGATGTCGGCCTTCGACCACCTTGATCTGGTAGAGGATCTCACTCTCATAACTTGAGGGCGTTCTTGGTGGAAAGGGAATTCTCTCTTGGCTTGAGAGTATTTCCAAATCCGTTGTGCACAACAAATGGATCTTCTGGAAAAAGTGTTGGGGTTGTGAGGATATTTATAATCGGGTTTGAGGTCAATAGAGTTATGAAAATAATTAAACAGATTACGCGTTTTATTTATTTCATTAACTCTTATTGAAACCCCCATGTTGAATTATTAATTCCTTGACATGCGCCCACACTGATTATAATTAATATCATTTAATAAAATAATATTATATCCTCAAAATCCTGACTGAAAAACTACACGGCGTGTACTTTTATTTTCCATTTTTCTCCACCACATTTATTAGACCTTGAGTAATGGCTATTTATTTCTTAAATAAATGTAACTGTATTACTCACTAATAAATATATTATTTCACCCACAATATATTCTCTCAAATAACTAGTGTTGAAATAAATGCGATCAGGCATCCTTAAATAATTATTAAACCACAGTTAGGAATAATATTTATTTAACTTGTTAAATTAATATTTAACTGAGATACATGGACACACTTAGTGTGTGACCCTCTAGGCCTCTTTCTCAGTGGAATTAGGCGGATCCTGCCTAAAGTCCAAGGTTAGCATCTAGGGACACACCAAGGAAATCATAGAGAAGGAAGTTAATGCCACAATGACGTGTCACCTCCTACGAACATTTATCATGAAATATAATCCCTTTCTCTCAATATCTCTAATCAAGCGGGTTGCATGCTAGTTCCATCAACCCATGTGCTCGATTATTCTTTCTTTGACTTCCCAGAACTGAACTCACCCATACCTTACCATGGACATGGATTTATTTAGGATATATCAATTCCATCAAAGGGCCTGAGATATCTACTTTCGTTATGGATCAGAAGGGACAAATCCTTTCTCGCATTATCTATTAATGCAGTATTACTCGTGACGTACCCAACGTATCCTACCTCGCTGCGAACAGTGTGTCGTCACCGTTTTTGTCAATACATCTAAGTGCGCGAGTTGTAATACCCATTAATAATAATCTTAAATTATAAGGACCAATACACACGTCTGTAGATAGGAACATCCAATTACCCTATGAAATGTGGATTTTCTACTGGCGGGTCTCGTTCTCATAATATCCTCCTGAATATTACCAAGGGCATACACCATGAGAAGGTGACTCAATGTTTTTTGAGTCCCCAACTCTAATGACCTGTATTATTTGTGTCCCTCAAATAATATCATCTGGACATAGAAAATTTATTCAAGAATAATGTTATGACACTTCCGGGTTATCATCATAGTAGGGATCTGCTATGACCCTTTAATGCGACAACTGTCCTTAGGACATTATCAAAAACATTGTCACACAGAAGAACAATTAAGATGTGACAAGGCTTTTATTAATGAATAAAGTACAAAGTAGTTGGTTCTAGGCCACCAACTCCAACAGACTCCCACTTGGACTAGATCCAACTGCTAACAACCTTTAACCCGCTAGCTCTCACATGATATTCATGCTTTTGCTGAGATATGCCTTTAGTCATGGGGTCCGCTACGTTCTCTTTCATGGACACTCTGCTCACAGCAACATCACCCCTCTGATAGAAATCCCTTAAGAGGTGATACTTCTGGAGTATGTTCTTTGTCCGTTGATGTGACCTTGGTTCTTTTGCAAGAGCCACCGCTGTAGTATTATCACAATACAATGTAATGGGATATTTACGTATAGGCACCACATCAAGATCCTATACAAAGTTCTGAATGCAGATGAATTCTTTAGCTGCATCAGAAGCCACTATATATTCGGACTATGCTGTAGAATCGGTGACAACTGGCTGCTTAGAACTCTTCCAGCTCACAACTCCTCCATTGAGACAGAAAACATATCTAGATTGAAACTTTAGATCATTCTGATCTATCTGAAAACCAGCATCATCATACCCTCTGATGAAAAGCTCCTCATCTCATCCATACACCAGGAACATATCCTTAGTTCTTCTCATATACTTAAGGATAGTCTTAACAGCAGTCCAATGTTGTTCTCCTGGATCTGCTTGATATCTGCATACCATGCTCAGTGCATAGGAAACATCAAGCCTGGTACATAACATGGCATACATGATGCATCCTATAACCGAAGCGTATGGGATATTACTCATTCTATCTTTCTCTTGTTGTGTCTGAGGACAAATTTTCTTATAAAGATGTAGGCCATGTGACACTGAAACCAATCCCCTCTTGGATTGTTCCATACTAAATCTCTTTAGTTTCTAGTCAATGTATGTACCCTGACTTAGTCCAAGCAACCTCCTGGATCTATCATGAATGATCTTGATCCCTAGAATATAGGCTGCTTCTCCTAAGTCCTTCAGGGATAAACACTGGTTCAACCAGTCCTTAACTGACTGTAAGGATGGTACGTCGTTTCCAATAAGCAATATGTCATCAACATATACTACTAGGATAATGACCACATTCCCATTAAACCGATTATAAACACATGGCTCACATTCGTTCTTAATGAACCCAAATTCCTTTATGACTTCATCAAATTGAATGTTCCATGACCTGGATGCTTGATTCAATCCATAAATGGATTTTCGCAACTTGCAAAACTGTTTGGCTTCACCTGGTATCACAAACCCTTCTGGTTGTGTCATATAGACATCTTCCTAGAGGTTCCCATTAAGGAATGCTGTTTTGACATCCATCTGCCAAATCTCGTAGTCATGGTAAGCTGCTATGACAAGTGGGATTCTTATGGATTTAAACATGGAAATTGATGAGAAGGTTTCATCATAGTCAATCAGTCTGAATCCTTTATCCACTAGCCTTGCTTTATAGGTGCTAACTTGACCTTCTATGTTGAGCTTTCGCTTGAATACCCATTTGCATCCAACAGGATTTACATCAACTTGCTCATCGAACAGAACCCAAACTTGGTTTTGATACATGGAATCCATCTCAGAATTCATAGCTTCTAGCCATCTTGCAGATTCTGATATTTATACTTCTTCCTTGTAGGAGAGAGGCTCATCATTTTCCAACAATAATGATTCACCATCCTTGGTGACTAGGAAACCAAATCTCTTTGGTTCCCTTACCTCTCATGAGCTCCTACACAGTGCTTGTGTTTCTGGAACCTCTTCCACAGGGACCTGTGGAACTTGTTCCTATACCAACTCTTGTGTATCTTGAGCATCAACTTCGTTGAAGTCAATCTTGCTCCCACTATCCTTCATCAAGATGTGCTCCCTCTCAAGAAAGACAGATTATCTGGCGACAATCACTATCTTGTCTTGAGGGTTATATAGGTAATATCCTTTCATTTCCTTGGGATATCCTAAAAAGATACACTTCATACCCCGGGGTGCTAGTTTGTTGTCTGAGAAGGCCTTAACAAATGCCTCACATCCCCGTACACATGTATGAGGAAAAATGGGTTTCTTTCCACTCCATAACTCGGAGGGAATTCCATTTGCTTCCTTAGTTGGTACTCAGTTTAATGTGTATGCTGCAGTTTGTAATGCATATCCCCAAAAGGATAATGGAAGATCCGCATGACTCATCATCGACCTCACCATTTCCAATGAGGTGCGGTTCCTCCTTTCACTAACACCATTCCACTGTGGTGTATAAGGAGGAGTGAGATGAGATAGAATCCCAGACTCCCGTAGAAGATCGATGAACTCTTGGTTCATATATTCTCCACCTCGATCCGATCGAAGCTTCTTTATCTTCTTACCAAGCTGATTCTCTACTTCATTCTTGAATTCCTTAAATTTCTCTAAGGCTTCTGACTTATATCTCATTAAGTAGACAAATCCTTATCTACTCAAATAACCAGTAAAAGTAATGATGTAAGAATATCCACCTCTAGCTTCTACTGGAAATGGTCCACATACATCCATGTGTACCAATCCTAGAAGCTCTGTGGCCCTTTCACCCTGTCCACCAAAAGGAGGCTTGGACATTTTACCTTGTAAACAAGCATGACATCTATCAAGTGGTTTTAGCTCAGTAGAGTCTAAATAGCCATCTTGACAGATCTTTGTCAAGCGATTCTCGTTTACATGACCAAGGTGATGATGCCACAATTGGGTGATGTATGAGTCATGTGAGTTTGTTTCATTATCGATTGAAAACACTTGGTTTTCGTAATTTAATACATAAAAACCATTATTCAAATGTGCCATACCATAACATACGTTTTTCTTATAAAATAGACAACCCTTATTTCCAAACTTGAAAACAAATCCATCCATATCCAAACAAGATATAGAAATTATGTTCTTGGTAACACTAGGCACAAAATAATAGTTTTGTAAAACCCAAATCATGACAGTTGGCAATGAGAGGTGATAGTTTCCAATAGAAAACACAGCCAGCCTTGCGCCATTGGAAGCTCAAAGATCAACCTCTGCTCTGGCGATATTTCTAAATCTACTTGGTTCCTGCATTTGAATACAGATGTGAGGCCCAGAAGCTGTATCTAATACCCAATTTGTAGAAATAGAAAAATTTCACTTGATAACAAATGCACCTTTAGTGTCCCCACGATTCTGGGTGTAGTTACTCTTCCAGTGGCCCTGCTTTCCACATGCAAAACACACTGCCTCCCATTCCTTGACCTGCCTATGGATCTTCCCATTCTTGGAGGGACGATGCTCAGGGGATTCAGACCATTTATAAGTCTTTGGACCCTTTTCCTTGTCCTTCCTTTTCTTGTTCACTATAAGGACCATGGGTTTGTCAGGACCCATGTCCTTATCTACCTGGCGAATCAAGGTCAGAAGATCTGATAGACTCTTCTCATTTCTGCTCATATTATAGTTGACAATGAAGCTAGAGAAGGTCTTGGCCAGTGATGATAGGATGAGATCTGTACGCAACTCATCTGGGAATTTAATCTCTAAGATGTACAGGTGTTCAATGTAGCCAATAAGCTTGACTACATGAGGCCCAACTGGCACAGACTCTTCAAGATGAGTTGCAAACAAAGTATTGGAGATCTCATACCTCTCCTGTCTCTCCTTCTCTTGGTAAATATTCTTAAGGTGAGACATCATGCTATACACGTCCATGTTTTCATGTTGCTTAAAGAGATCATTGGACATGGCTGATAGCATGAAGCACTGGACATATGTGGCATCATCCATGTGTTTCATATTGAGAGATAATTCATCATCACTGGCCTCTTTCCCAGTCGCAACTGGAATAGGATTTTCTAGCACATACAATTTCCTTTCGTGGAGAAGGATGACGCGTAAACGCCTCTGCCACTCTTGGAAATTGGTGCTGGTGAGAAGGTTTTACTTCTCAAGTATGGTTCGAAATGATATGTTTGAAGTCATTTTCTAGTCATTTCTACAAATTAAGATGAGAAAAGGTGTAGTAATTTATTACAAAAATGAGACAAATAAATAAACTAATACTTATTAGTCTCCCACTATTTTATCAAAATCCAATAGCCCTCACAATTGACTTTGGAATATTCTATTGCCTGAATATTCTAGTGTCAAGGATCCATATTTCCCTTTGCATTACCCCATCTAGGGTTGGTCAAGAAACTTTAAGGGTTTTAGGTAGGCATTCCAAATGGAAACTTTATTAACTCGCAGCTCCTTGATTCGCTGAGTGGACTCCCCAATCCTGAAATCCTTTTATTTTGGATTTCCTTAACCTTTTCCTCTTGGTCACACCAAGTCCTACTATGGCAGTCAACCCTTGATGTGAACCAAGTCAATTCAACCTAAAACCTTGAATTATAATTCCCCGATAATTGAAATCACCCAAACTAGGGTTAGTCAATCACTTTGAACTATGGTTCGATTCTAACCAAGATTATGGAAGGCTATACCGACTTAATATTTCTTTTGAGGGATTTTTATCCTTATACGTAAATTTCCATTTTATTATCTTTGATTACATGATTTTTAATATTAAGTGGGATATACTTAAGTAATTAACCATGTCTAAGATAATATTTACGTATAAGCCGGTTTTATTTTAGTTCCATCTTTCATGCTCTTTTAATTCATTAATTGTGTGATTGTGACAACACACCCACAATAAATAAACAATGAAACTAACAGAAATAAAATAAATGGTATGATTATGATATTTTTCTATTAGTTATTTTATCTAGCGGTTGATAAACTAACCCAAGACCTAGGGGAGAAACACCTTGAACCTTTCAGGTTTGTGTTTATAGCTTTCCACCCGTCCACCTTTGTATCTCCTTGGATTGGTTTCACCTTGGCTCCTGACTTGAGCTGCCTCCACTAGCTTGGGAGATCCATCCATTACATATGCATTTATCTCATACGCAGGTGAGGGATAAAAAGGGGTTTTTATATAAAAGAATCCTTGGGCGTGCAGGCCCTACATATTAATGAGGAGATGGCTCGCAGCCCAAAAAATTTAATTTTAATAAATAAATTAAAAGAAACCATTCACATACAAAGGTCTCGGCCTAGCTCATGATCTTCCATACATGCAATGATATTTACACATAAATAAAACTAGCATTCAATTATTTAATCATTCTTGTTTAAGATAAATGACACTCGAATCAATTAATTATCTTTAATTAATCAATCCTTTTATCTTAAACCATTTTCTGAACTTTCTTGAGATTCTCATCCATCATAATTTTAAACAAATAAATTCATTTAAAATTATCCTTGTACGTAACTTGTACCTTGGAGTAAACCCGGTGAATTCCCATTCATTACGCAGATGTTAAGTTAAAATCATATATATAAAACACCTATCACGTGTTGTGCCTCAACTTTATGCCTGCACTATGGTACTTGTCTCACGAGTTTGTATAATATAATAATAAATTTTAATAAATCTGTGTAATTTGGGTGACTACACGGCGTGTAGTTCTGACTACACGGTGTGTACTTTTATTCACCGTCCATCCGAAGTACACGCCTGGGGACATGGCGTGTTTATCTACTTTGGAAATTTTCGGAGTACACGACGTGTTCAGTGGGACACACGTCGTGTAGTCTCCGCGTTACACGGTTTCAAGTCGGGCAAGCCGTGTACGGGGTACACGGCCCAAACCTAACCTGAAGGGAATACACGCTGTGTTCAGTTGGAACACACTGTTTGTAATATGGAAACCATGTGCCACCTGTTTCTGGTAAACACACGGTGTCATAAATGACTTCTATACACGGCCTGATTTGGAGAATCAGTCAATGCATTGAACCTAGACTACACGACGTGTACTTCCGAATACACACCGTGTATTCTGGTGTTGTACGGCCAGAAATGTTTGGATCCTCTAGATGAGTTCCTCTATTTTATTTTCATCAAAATTAAAATAAAAAATTGTTTCTGTGAGATGAACGAGAAACAAGGGAGGAGGAATAGATCTCGACATTCATATTTCCAGAACGATTAAACATGAATTGAAATAACTAAATTATTAAATGCGTAAATCACCGACGAAAAACTAAACAATTATAATCAATGATATGACCCGCTCTGATAACACTTGTAGGTTTCGGGTGCAGTGGAAGCACGTTGGTGGGTTTTCCCAACTTTAATTTTAGCGTTAAACAACGTTAAATCCGAGATCTGTCACGATATAAAATGACGGATCTTCGGAATGGAACAAAGAATGAAAAAGAAAAGAAGAGTCCCAGAACCATTGAGATAGGATGATCATATGTTGGTTATAATTAATTTAATTAATTCACAAGAATTATCTCGGTGGAATTCTTTCTTCATCGATGTATCCGTTCACGATCCTGTGATCCGTCGTTGCGTCCTAGAATACAAGTATAGGATTCCTCTAGCAGTGATCCACACATGCTCTACATATCTCTGAATGTTGCTGAAGGGATCTCTAGGTGCTAGCATAGAAGAACCTTCACTTGCGATGTCCGCCTTCAACCACCTTGATCTGGTGGAGGATCTCGCTCTCGTAACTTGAGGGTGTTCTTAGCGGAAAAGGAATTCTCTCTTGGCTTGAGAGTATTTACAAATCCATTTTTCACAACAAATGGCTCTTCTGGAAAAAGTGTTGGGGTTGTGAGGATATTTATAATCGGGTTTGAGGTTAATAGAGTTATGACAATAAATAAATGCGTTACGTATTTTATTTATTTAATTAAATCTTATTGAAACCCCCCATGTCGAATTATTAATTCCTTGACATGCGCCCATGCTGATTATAATTAATATCATTTAATAAAACAATATTATATCCTCAAAATCCCGACTGAAAAACTACACTGCGTGTAATAATTAATACACATCGTGTACTTGTTTTCCATAAAAATACACGGCATGTATATTAAATATACACATCGTGTACTTTTATTTTCTATTTTCTCCACCACATTTATTAGACCTTGAGTAATAGATATTTATTTCTTAAATAAATGTAACTGCATTACTCACTAATAAATGTATTATTTCACCCACAATATATTCTCTCGAATAACTAGTGTCAAAATAAATGTAATCAGGAATCCTTAAATAATTATTAAACCATAGTCGGGAATAATATTTATTTAACTTGTTAAATTAATATTTAACTGAGATACATGGACACACTTAGTGTGTGACCCTCTAGGCCTCTTTCTCAGTGGAATTAGGAAGAGCCTGCCTAAAGTCCAAGGTTTGCGTCTAGCAACACACCAAGGAACCCATAGAGAAAGAAGTTAATGCTGCAATGACATGTCACCTCCTATGAATGCTTATCGTGTAATATAATCCCTTTATCTCAATATCTCTAATCAAGCAGGTTTCATGCTAGTGCCATCAACCCATGTGCTCGATTATTCTTTCTTTGACTTCCCAGAACTGAATTCGCCCATACCTTACCATGGACATGGATTTATTTAGGCTATATCAATTCCATCAAAGGGCTTGAGATATCTACTTCCTTTATGGAACAGATGGGATAAATCCTTTCTCGCATTATCTATTAATGTAGTATTACTCATGACGCACCCAACGTATCCTACCTCACTGCGAACAGTGTGTCGTCACAGTTTTCATCAATACATCTAAGTGCGCGAGTTGTAATACCCATTAATAATAATATTAAAGTCTAAGGACCAATACACACGTCCGCAGATAGGAACATCCAATGACACTATGAAATGTGGATTTCCTACTGGCAGGTCTCATTCTTATAATATCCTCCTGGATATTACCAAGGGCGCACACCATGAGAAGGTGCCTCAAAGTTTTATGAGTCCTCACCCCTAATGACCTGTATTATTTGTGTCCCTCAAATAATATCATCCGGCCATAGAACATTTATTCAAGAATAGTGTTATGGAACTTATGGGTTCTCATCATAGCAGGGATCCTCTATGACCCTTTAATGCAACAATTTTCCTTAGGACATTATCACATACATTGTCACACAGAAGAACAATAAAGATGTGAGAAGGCTTTTATTGATGAATAAAGTACAAAGTAGTTGGTTCTAGGCCACCAACTCCAACACACAACACTAAGATGTATCTTGGATGGTGGGGGAGAAGAGATGTCCATCACCACACAAATTCGAGAAGCCGCAGAACTCTGGAAGGAGAAGTTCCGTTCGTCCGCACAGAGAAACTCCCCGATGGAGTTTCCAATAAATTCCAGAAACTTTTCACACATGAAGGGAAAGGGTAGGCCTGGTAGGGACATCCAGACCACAGCGACCGATGACTCCCGGTCCTGATGAACCTCCATGGACCAACGAGAGAGAAATAATCTCCATCGACCGAAGTAGCGGGGAAACCTTGCCCAGGCGTGGACGAAGTCCTCATGAGATTCCAGAATGATGAGAAACAATCTGCGGTTGAGGGACGAAACCCTAGACAAACAATTGAGAGCCCATACATGAACAAACTCTTGGAAGACCTTGATAGGGGGATTGGAAACTGCAAACTAGGAAACCAGGGACTAGATCAGCTGCATTGAGGCCTCCTTGAAGGTAGAATCTGACACAAGGAAAAGAATGACTCCCCGTGAACCACCGGAATTACCTGGAGGAAGCCAAGGGGGGGGGGGGGGGAGCACTGGAGGGGCCGAGGGGGGAGATGCCACTGGGACAGATGGGGCACTGAGGATGACCTCCTTCCATGAGGGCCGCGATGATCCCACACCATCAGAGGCTTCTAGGGGGAGAATATTAAGGTGGATGAGGGATCAGATGATCCATCAAAAGTATGAGGCCATTGTATCATGAAGCTCTTGATTACGACTCGTTCTTTCTGATGCGGGGGGGGGGGGGGTGAATTTTCCTCTTTACCCATGTTCCTATTCAAACTTGAGTTAAATGAGAGAGTATCATGACAAATTTCGCGATTCCTACTCCTATAAGATTGGGCATCTCATTAAAACAATCATCACGTTGAAAATCACATCAGCTGTCAGCCTGAGTCCTCCTATTACAGGCCATTGCTGGAATAAAAGGAAATTTAGTGGTAACACATAAAGGGTAATCCAAAGACAAAAAAATGAATTATAAATTAATTTATTTCCTTATCTTATAAACTTATAGGATTAAATATATGTTATACATGATATACTTTCCAACATATATTCTTAGGGGAATTTTTTCCCTTAATAATGGGTTTTACTAAAATTATGAGTTCACCAATGTATATCCCCCATGAGTGTCATAACCAAGAGTGAAAAAAGACCCGTTTTCATGCACTAGTTCTCGTTTCATCCTAGATCAAAGTATTGTTTTTAGGTTTTACCCCTAGATATATCTTTTCCAGAGCCACCTCTACCTACTCGTATCTAGACAGGGATGTATTTTCTTGATAAACCACTTTTTCAATACTCTACAAAATTTAGGTATTTTTTTATTATACTTAGTCTTATTCTTAAGTCTTTAAATAGGTTTTTTCTAATCCTAATCCCAAAAATAACTAAACCTATACTCTGATACCAACTATAACAACCCTGATCTTTATTACACACTTAAACATGATTTATTACATAAAAATTCACTTAATAAAACATAGAGGATTGAGAGGTATAGTGTATTTAGGACTTAGGAACATTACATAATAACTTAAAACATAAACCACAACATCTTTTTGAAAACTTCTTTTACATGACCACATCATTCCTTCATACTTAGTGTTTCATGGGATAACCTGAGGACATGCATATTAAAAGGGTGATATATAAAGCCTAGTAACAGAGTAATAATGCCTAACATAAAGAATACAATATATTTTAGGAAATAGGCATATCAATAGAGCATAAGAGATTCATGAACATAAAATTATGATATAACATGATTATCATAACATAGAAATGTGAAAATAACATTTAACATGATATTAGCATGAGCCAAGCCTCATTGAACGTGGATCATGAGTAAACCCTCATTGAAATTGAATTATCATTAGTTTACCCTCATTTAACTTGATGTATCATGATACTAATATTTAACCAATGCATTAGAGCACTGTCTGGGTGCACCCTTCTTAATCATTTCATTTCATGCATAAGTGTGCCACATGAATCATATAACATGGATTCAATATACATCATCATTTATTCCATCGTAAAGGAATGTGTAATTATTACATGAAACTATATAATAAATATGTAAAAGTGAATATATGTGAATAACATTGATAAATAAATGGGCATGGTATTCACTATACAATGACTTTGGCTTGGAAAATCACGGTGCAATTTCGGCAGCATAACGACGTGACATAAGAATTCATAGAAATGGTTGATGAGAGAGAATTGGGTTTCTCATAATATTTACATGATATGGAAAGTAAGGGGGTCATATATATACATGTCCCAACATATGTAATGGAATTTAGATTCATAATACAAAAGAATTGCTTGAATGTAAATGAGAAGATAGACATTCCTTATGGAATTTCAGCATGGTAACAGGTGTACATGGAAGTCATTAATGAGAAATAAAGGGGTCTATAATAATTAAAAAATAAGGTGGGAAGTATGGGGAAGGTGAGAAATCATACCCCAACATTTTTAATTGAAAAAAGTGTATTAAAACATAATGAAATTTTGATATAAAAGAGAAAGGAAGAAATCCCTTACAGAATTTCAAAGGTATGGGAGTGGTTTGAGAGAGGCTTCTTGGGAGCATGAGGAACCATAATAGGATTATATATAGAGTAGGTCAGAGGTTTTCCAAGATCCAAAGGATTTTATGAAAGAGGAAGTGGGAACTTTGGAGGGTTTACATAGGGAAAAGGATTGAATTGTTTATTATTTAGGTTTTGGACACCACACATTAAACTAATAAAAACTACAAACCAGCCCATGGTTTTTTCCATTATAGATTGGAAAAAATTATTTTATAATTCCAATGGCCTATATTCTTAAAATATTAGGCTTTCATATGTGGAGGTGAGTCACACTCTCAAGGAAATAAATTTAAAAGGATAAAATGTTTTATAATTCTTGGAGGTTTCACTTAGGCTTTGTAAAATAAATACAAAAACTTAAAATCACATTATTTTAATGTTAAAACATATATTGGCCAAAAATACCATTTATAGTATTTTATTACATCACTATTTGGTCATTATGATGTCATAAAACACATTATATAATTAAACGGTATTTAATTTTTTCCCAAAAATATGACTGTCTAAGAAAATTATGAAAAATTTACCATTGAAAAATTTCAACATCCTAGTTGAAAAAATAATATTCATATTATCTAAATAATTTTCTAAATATGTTAATTTTTACTTTTAAAATAAAAACTAACATTTATATAAAATTCATTGGGTTTGAAAAAAATGGCTTTCAAACCGTAATAAAAAACATGATTTTATTCATAAAATTATACGATCATTTATATTTAATAAAAATTAATTTAGTAATAATATTTTATTAAAATATTATTTAATTAAAAAACCTATTAATTCATCAAAATATATTTCTTAATTGAATATTAAAAATACTATTTGGGATTTAAAAACTATTTTCAAAGTATCAATAATTAAATAAATATATGTTATTTATTCTTTAAAAAAACAATGCACATAATTATAGGGCTAGGGTATTGTTACATAGACCCTAATAACCCCCGCATAAGACCTAAGGGTAAGATGTGTGATGGTGACAGACTCTTGGGATGGCTCAGAAAACATTTCTCAGGTGGTATTCTCTATCAACTTCCACTTCTCCCGTAGGCGGTTCCGTTCGAGCTTAACGTATTGAATCTCGGATTGGGATTTGTTAACAGTAAAGCCCATTGACGCCACCTCCTTTGTGAAAATCAAAAAATGGGATTTGTACAAGCAAAGTCTACTGAATGTGGCCATCACTTCCTTCGTTTGAGTAAATTGGATTTGTTAAATCCCTATATTTATACTAATCATGTGATCACTTTTCAACAACTATATTATCAATGGTCACAATTCTTAACAGTATTTTAGAAATCCCAAAACATAAAACCAAGGAAGTGCATATGTTTTATATAACCATTTGGCATAATAATTCATTTAATTATATCAAGAAGAATTTTCATTAATGAAATTTTGGTTCGTTACAGTCTGAATCATTTGGGACCTACCGAAAGAGGGGGTCATTCACATAAATGATTAGGGGATACTGAAAATCATGCCCAGAATCACTGGGGGAAACCATGTACCCATTCTGGATCAACCATTTATATAAAGGATCACACCAAGACACATTGTGGGTTACCAGTAACCCAATTGATTCGTCCCTCTAGATGGATGATCAGTGCCCTCCTCAAGGAGGTCAAAAAATTCCACATACACCACTTAGGGTGATAGAAGATCACACTCTAGTCTTAGGGAGGGATACTATACTGTATTTGAGACTCAACCTATATAGGGTATTATAATACAGATATGTGGATGTTATATCATACTAAACCATCATAGAAGTGACCAAGGAAATGCTCTCAACCAATACTAGTCCAAACATAAAACTCACAACTTGTCCCAAAATAATCATCTCAATGTTAGGGTCTCAATGCCATAGATGACTCATCAATTGGAAAATTCATTTTGGAGATATTATCATTTGAGTAAAACCACTCACAAAATTATTAGGGTCTATAGACCTATCCCAATTGTAGATACAACCTACCTCTATTGTCAACCACCATGGTCAGTTAACATACATCATGGCGGGGTGTGCATTTACTACACACGCGGTTGACCATTATTGTCACGACCCGTCCTCGGGGCCCGTGCCGTGACTACCCCAAGCCCGCCTTCCATAGGCCAGGGGCTAGCAACTAGCACCAAGGCGTAAATCCCAACAAAAGGGAAGGCATTGCCTCTGAAAAGTAAACAAGAACCACAGAGTAAGCAAGCGGAAAAGTAAACACTAAGTAAAAGCTGTAACAAGCTGTGCTGAAAGTAAAAGGGGCCGGAAATACAAGCCCAACTGTAAAGTACAACTGAAAGGAAAAACAGCAACTGAAAAGAAAAGCCGCAGCGTCGAGCCATCCTCTGGAAGTCCCACCTGAAGGGTGGGTACAGATAGCCTCCACAGCTCCTCGGTCCAGCCGTCCGCTCCAAGTGCGTCCCACCCAGTGGTCCACCTCCAGGTACCGTCCTGCTCCGCACGCCTCCACCACGATCAGCGCTGTCCGTCGTCAGCAACCAACACAACGAAGTGAGGGCATAGCCCGTGCAGGGGTGAGTATAAGCTACTCAGTAGGGACCCCGAGACCCCTGATGGTCTCCCGAAATCCACAAAGGATAATCCACAAAGGAAAGATACAATCACGAAGTAACATATGACACGGCTTAGGTATATGCCCATGCATATACCTAAGTCATAAATTCCCGTTTGGCACCAACGTCCGAGCCCAAGAACAACCCAGTCCACACAGGAAAGAAAACGTATACCCACATAGGATAGCACAACACAATCCACAAAGGAGATTAAACAGTAAATCCACACAGGATAGCTCAACACAATCCACAAAGGAGAGTAAACAGTAAATCCACACAGGATAGCTCAACACAATCCACAAAGGAGAGTAAACAATAAATCCACACAGGATAGCTCAACACAATCCACAAATGAGAGTAACACATGATTCAGCTCACACAGGTATACTTCTTCGGATGATAATAAAGATGATCACTGATCCATCTAAGTCTTTGGACCCACAAAGGATCGATAGGTAACTAACCCCCGCAATGACCCACACAGGATCGGGCCCACACAGAACCTGTAGGTGCTGGCTCACACAGAACCGCTGAGCGCTGACCCACACAGGATCAGGCCCACACAGGACCTGTAGCACTGATCCACGTAGGATCGCTGAGTGCAGTAGTCGTCGCAGTCCACTGAGGAACTCTGCACAGTCGTCGTCGCAGTCCACTGAGGATCTCTGCTCAGTCGTCGTCGCAGTCCACTGAGGATCTCTGCTCAGTCGTCGTCGCAGTCCACTAAGGATCTCTGCACAATCGTCGCTACAGTCCACTGAGGATCTCTGCATAGTCGTTGCTGTCGAAGTAGCAGTCGCAGCCAGTACTAGGGTTCCCGCACACAACAAGCTCGTTCGGGAGGGTCCGCTCCATGAGCCGAGAGGCTGATACATCACCTGACACAAATTCCGAAGTTGATGTATCCAAAAGTTCCGTATCGTCAACAGGAACTCAACGTCGCAGACGGCACGTCAATCGGATGCCCAGTCTGAGAGTTATTGGCTTTTTCGTCCCAGGGGCCCGGTTGGTTTTTAAGGCAAAACCAACCCGACCGTACTCCACCTGCGTCCAAACCTTGGGTGGAGTGAGCCAAAATATCTGTCTCACTTGAGGAATTCAACAAAGCCGACGACACGTCAATCAGACGTCCATAGCTCAAGATATGAGGGTTTCCGCTCCGAAGGCCCGGTTGGTTTCGTGTACGAACCAACCCGGTCGAACTCAAAGTATTCCGAAACCTTGAGTGCGATATACCGAAACGACCGCCTCGATCCAAGGATCGCGTTTCCGCTGACAACACATCGTTCATAGGCCCATAACTCAAGTTATAGGTATTTGACTGAAAACGGTCCGAAGATGGGGGTCCGGGCCCGGGCCGACCCGGCCCGCCCCCCCCCCCCCCCCCTGGGTCGGCCGAACCGGGTCGACCCGGTCGGACCCGGTCCGGCCCGACCAGTCCGACCGGCCTGGCTCGGCCAGCTCGGCCCGGCTCAGCCGAGCGGCCGAGCGACGCGGGGGGGAGCCGCCACCCCCGCGTGACACCCCCGCGGCACCCGCGGGGTGTCGCCCTGGTCGACCCGAGCGATGCGGGGGGGGAGCCGCCGCCCCCGCGTGACAACCCCGCCGCACCCGCGGGGTGTCGCCCTGGACGGCCGGACGCGGCTTTAGCCGCGTCCCGCGCGCGCCTGACCCGCGCGGCCGCAGCTGAGGCCGCGGCGGTTCTTCCGGCGGCGCACCGGGGCGCCGCCGCCTCCGGCCACCGGCGCCGCCGCGCCGGCGACCCGTGCCGCCGCCGGCTTCCGCGGGCCCCCGGAGTCGCTATGGTGGTCCGTTTTCCTTCCCGTCTGCGCCGTTGTTCCTCCCGAGTTCCGTTCTTCACTACGGGATCATCAAACTGCCCTTGCGTCACGTTCCGTCTTCACCCGTCAAATCCGCACAATCACGAAGAACAGCGGAGGGTTGTCGGGCCGTGTTCGTTTGGCCCGTACCCTCTGCGTTAGATATAAACAACGGGAGAATTTTTATTCCACACAGGAAACAACAATTTTAATAAATTAAAATTGTTCATATTGTCCGGTTCTTCACTTTTAAAAGAAACGATCACGAGAGAAAGGAATTATTCACAACAACCCCTACCTCGTAGTCGTCGTCGTACGCACGTTCTTCGCGGATTTGTTCGTCGCGGAAGGAGGGGATCGTCGCTTCCTCGCGGAAGGGCGTCGCGTCGTCACGGAATCCGGTGTTGAGTCGGCGAACTCAACGAACCAAGAAACAACAGATTTAATTTAATTATATAAAATTAAATCCGTGTTTTGTTAAAAAAACACAAGGGAGATTTAAGAGAATCCCGAAGTCTCTTACCTCAAACAGCTGATCGAGGGTTTCATTGCGGAGGAAGAGACGTCACAGAAGAACGTTGCAGGAAGGGAACGTCGGCGTCGCAGAATACGGCATCGCGTCGTCGACTTCCGCGGGTTCGGCGTTCTTCATCGGAGGCCGACGTTCTTTGTGTTCTTCGTGTTCTTCGCGAAGGAGGATGAAGGCTCAAGAACTCTGACAAAACCTCTCAACGAGTAATCCTCCAAAAAGACTTGTTGGTCTTATTTTATTATTACGCCAACAAATGGAAAAAGGGTAAGTAACGACCCATCAATTAGTTGAATTAATTCAACGAAAGAAACCACCCATTTAATTCACGAAATAAACCACCCAATTAAATGGTGCGTTAAGTATTTAAGAAAACGCGTCAGTTGACTTTCATAATGACGGGTTTTCGCTGGTGCGTTACTTAGCGGAAAGAAATGGCGGGGCTCGTGCGGGCCCCACCTCATAAATACCCTACCAAGGGGGTAGGATATTTCTGGATAGCACCCTATCCATTTTAACTCAGTTTAAGTAGCTTTCAAGTGGATTAAGTGAAATAAAATAAAGTTTGTCGAACAAATTATTTTATTTCTAAACTTTAAGCCCAAAAATTAAAAACCACACCCAAGAAAACGCAACTCCAGAAGAGGCGTTTCTAAGCATATACCGGTACTGCGATTTCATCAGTACCCTCAGAATTTGATTCCGGGCAGCGGTTAAAAAGTTAGAAAAACCCGCTCGTCCGTTCACTGAACGTACCCGAGCCAAACTTCAGAAAATGATTCCGGGCACACCGGGCCTCGGAATCAGGTGCCGTCAGACACTGAGTTCTTGTAAAATTCCAAAGAAAATTAAGAAAAAAATTTCCTTGAAATTTACGAGACTTTACATTACTCCCACCTCAGGGCTTTACGTCCCCGTAAAGATACATCAAAAACTAGGGAAACAAATGTGGGTACTGAGCACGCATCTGAGCCTCCCGCTCCCAAGTGCTCTCCTAGAGGTTCCCGTGCTACCATCTGATGCGCACAAGAGGAATTGATCACCCACGTAGGACCCGCTCATGTTGATCCTCTATCTCCACTGGGACCTCTGCAAAAGTCACCCCATCATCCACGTCTAGCTCCCCATAGTCAATGATGTGCGTCAGGTCGTGCACATATCTCCTCAGCTGAGATACGTGGAAGATGTCGTGCACCCGGTGCAACTGAGGTGGTAGAGCCAGGCGATAAGCCACCTCTCCAATACTGCTGATGACCTGGAATGGTCTAATGAAGCGTGGAGACAACTTGCCACCTCGGCCAAATCTCCGCAAACCACATCGAGGTGAGACACGCAAGAAGACATGGTCGCCATCCTCGAACTCTAATGGCCTCCGCCTCCTGTCAGCATAAGACTTCTGCCGGCTCTGAGCTGTCCTCATCCGCTCCTGGATGACCTGGACCTTCTCTGTCATGGCCCGGACCATCTCTGGTCCCACAAGTGCTGACTCCCCAGGGTCTGTCCAGCACAAAAGAGATATGCAAGGCCTTCCGTACAACACCTCGTATGGTGCCATACCGATGGTGGAGTGGTAGCTGTTGTTGTACGCGAACTCCACCAAGGGTAGGTGGTCCTCCCAGCTGCGACCAAAGTCGAGGAAACATGTGCGGAGCATGTCCACGAGAGTCTGAATGGTCCTCTCCATCTGACCATCCGTTTGAGGGTGAAAGGTGGTGCTCAGACGTAGCCGCATCCTGAACGCCTCCTACAACCCCTTCCAAAGCCGGGAAGTAAAACGAGCGTCCCGATCGGAGATGATGGTCGATGGCACACCGTGAAGCCGTACAATCTCCTGAACGTAGAGACACCCCAAGCTCTCCACTGAGCCCTGCTCTCGGATGGGTAAGAAATGTGCCGACTTGGTGAGTCGGTCAACAATCACCCAAATAGAGTCGTGACCTCTGGAAGTGCGTGGAAGTCCAGTCACAAAGTCCATAGATATCCCGTCCCACTTCCACTTCGGGACCTCCAAGGGCTGTACCAAGCCTGTTGGTACCTGATGCTGAGCCTTCACCTGCTGGCAGGTGAGGCACCGTGAAACGAACTCTGCCACAGCCTTCTTCATGCCCGGCCACCAGTGCTGTCATCTGAGGTCCTAGTACATCTTTGCCACTCCTGGATGTACCTCCAAAGGAGAAGTGTGAAACTCTCTCAGCACCTCCTCTCATAAGGCGACTGGTACCAAGGTACGTCCTCTGAAAAGGACATCGTGCTCTTCTCCAAGGGAGAAACCATCAGGTGCCTGTCCCGAGGATATCTGTGCACGCCGCATCTCACAGTCAGCGTCCTCACACTGTGCCTCTCTGACCCACTGCAGTAGTGGAGGGGTGACTGTGAGGGACTGAAGGAAGGCTGCTCCATCTCTATCCACGAAGGATATCATCAAGGAGGCTAGCTGCTCTGTCGCCTCCTCAAGTAGCTGAATGCCCGTCCTCCTGCTGAGGGCATCGGCTACTACGTTCCCCTTCCCAGGAGTATAGACTATCTCAAATTCATAGTCCTGGAGGAACTCGAGCCATCGCCGCTGTCTCAGGTTTAGGTCTTTCTGAGAGAAGATGTACCTGAGACTCTGGTGGCCAGAAAAGACTGTAAAGTGCTCGCCCATCAGATAGTGCCGCCATGTCTTCAGAGCGAAGACCGCTGCTGCTAACTCCAGGTCATGGGTAGCGTAGTTCTGCTCATGCAGCCTCAACTGACGTGATCCATAAGCAATAACGACCCTCTCTTGCATCAGGACACACCCTAGTCCGGTCCCTGATGAATCGCAGTAGACTACGTATCCAACTCCCTCCTCAGGAAACCTCAAGATAGGTGCGCTGGTCAATCTCTGACTCAGCTCCTGGAAGCTCTGCTGACAACTATCTGACCACACAAAGGGTTTCCCCTTCTTCGTCAAAGACGAGAGTGGCATCGCAACTCTAGAAAAGTCCAGAACAAATCTCCGATAGTATCGGGCTAGACCCAAGAAACTCCGCACCTCCGTCACGCTCCTGGGTGGCTCCCAAACTAGCACTGCCTCGATCTTCGTGGGATCCACAGCAACTCCCGCCTCAGAAATGACGTGCCCCAAGAAGTTTACCTCATGTAACCAGAACTGGCACTTCGAGAGTTTTCCATAAAGCTGGTGCTCTTGGAGTGTGTCCAGTACAACCCGCAAGTGGTAGGCGTGCTCCTCCTCCGTGGTCGAGTACACCAAAATGCGTCGATGAAGACCACGACAAATCGATCGAGGTATGGCTGGAAGATCCTGTTCATGAGGCTCATGAACACTGCTGGAGCATTGGTTACGCTGAAAGGCATAACCAAGAACTCATAGTGGCCATACCGACACCTGAAGGCCGTCTTCTGCACGTCCTCATCTCGAACTCTGAGCTGATGATATCCTGACCTGAGGTCTATCTCCGAGAACCACCGTGCTCCCTTGAGCTGATCGAAGAGGTCATCAATCCTCAATAGCGGATACTTGTTCCTCACAGTCACCTGGTTCAGGCAACGATAGTAGACACACAGTCGCAAGCTCCCGTCCTCCTTCTTGGCGAACGGTATCAGCAAAGCCCAGGGTGAAACACTGGGTCAGATGAACCCCTTGCCCTGCAAGTCCTCCAACTGTACCTGTAGCTCTCGAAGATTAGCAGGGGCCATCCGATACGCTGGAGTGGATATCAGGGATGTCCCGGGGTATAGATCAATATAAAAGTCTACCTCTCTGCGAGGGGGTAGCCCTGGAACGTCATCGGGAAAGACGTCCGCATACTGATCCACCATTGCAGGAAAACTAGGACTCCGCACGTCAACTGCTCCAAGGATGAGGCTAGACAACTGATGAGTGATGGGCTGTCCTCTCCTCTGCGTGAGTCCATCCTGTGCTACGAAGGCTCCCTTCTCGCCGGTGAAGGCGAACCTGCTCCCATCGGTGCGCACACATCACACCTTGCGCCTAAAACAGTCAATCTGAGCATGGACTGTAGATAAACAATCCATGCCCAAGATGAAATCGTAAGGCCTTGACGTCGCTACAAGAAGATCCCAGCCGAATCTCTCGCCTCCTAGAGTAAGCTCACACTGCCGGAACCAGTGCGTAATCATCGAGTCTGCTCCCGTAGGAGTCTCTAGCCGTAAGGATCGAGCCAACGGCTCTGTCGGAATCTTCGAGCTCCGAACAAGGGCAGTGGCTATGAAAGAGTGAATCGCTCCTGTGTCTATAAGAACTGCAGCAAGGGTGGAATAGACACAGATTGTACCTCAAATCATCTCTGGCGCGCCGTGGTTGTAGGCCTCCGCTGCCTGGAGCTGTTCCTATCTCTGCCCGCCAGCTCCCTGTGGTCGAGGCGGACCTCCTGGTGGTGGTGGTGGCAGAGCCTCAAAGCGTTGCCCACCACCTGCTGCTCGGCCAGCTCCTCTGCCTCGTCCGCCTCCTCCTTGCGGACCGCCACGGTCAACACTCTGCCTCTTCCTGGGTGGCCCCTCCACCATCTGCTGCTCCTCGGTACGACGGGTCGGGCAGTCACGTGCCATGTGGCCCTGCCCGCCGCACTCGTAGCACTGCCTGCCTCTCGGAAGACTGGCTCCGCGCTGTGTGCCCCACACTACTGAGCCAGTGTCTCGGGGTTGTCTACGAGAGGGTCTGGTCTACCTAGAACCCTGAGTCATCCATCGGCTACCTGCTGCCGAAGACTCTGCCACCTGCCGCCCTGCGGTAGGTCTCGCTGTAGACTCAGCCAGAAAGATCTCGATCAGAAGGGCTCGCTCCAGCACTCCTGCCTGGGTCGGGATGCTGAGGGAGATCAGCGATGCCCTGATCTCGTGTCTCAATCCCTGATTGATGGTCCGAGACCGGAATAAGGGGTCCTGTACCATGTCGGTCGAGTAGCGAGAAAGATCGGTGAAACTCGCCGCGTACTGGGCGACTGTCAAGCTGCCCTGCCGCAGCTGAAGAAGCTCCTGAATGAGCACCGTACGGAGGGTGGCCAGGAAGAACTCTGAGAGGAAGAGGCTCTCGAAGTCCGTCCAGATGAGAGAGGCCTCATCGTGCACCTGGAGCATCAATATACACCATCGTCCTGCTGTTGCGTGCAGTAGGCTCGCCGCGAGGATCACCATGTGGTCTGCTGGTGTCCTCACTAGCCTGAAAACTCGAACGACCGCCTCCAGCCAGTCCTCGGCTGCCTGGGGGTCCGTATCCCCACGAAACCTGGGTGGTCGCTGACGCTGGAACTCATGCAGAGCTCCGAGGTGTCGTGCATCGTCAGCGGTCGGTGCTGGAAGCATCGGGGGATCGACGGGTAAAGGTACCGCCAGTGCCTCTACTGTCAACGAGCCCTGTACCGAGGCCTCATCACTCGGCGGGCTGTCGTCATGCTCTACTATCGTAACCCTAGCTGGCTGCTGTCGTCAGGCCATACTGAAAAGGAAACAAGTGCGCCACGGTCAGAACAGTATACCTGGTGAGCTGACACAAGTAATCACAAAGAAAACTTGAAACACACATGCAATCAATGTTTTCGTGCATTAAGTCGGAAATCAGAAGTCAGGGTCCTGGTGTACAGATACGTCGGCCGCCGCACCAACACTGGACTCCCTGGACTGATAACCACACTCAATACGCTAAACACTATCACTTCACATAGAATAAAGATCATAGTTTGCGGTAGAACCAACCGCCTCTGATACCAATTTGTCACGACCCGTCCTCGGGGCCCGTGCCGTGACTACCCCAAGCCCGGCTTCCATAGGCCAGGGGCTGGCGACTAGCACCAAGGCATAAATCCCAACAAAAGGGAAGGCATTTCCTTTGAAAAGTAAACAAGCACCACATAGTAAGCAAGCAGAAAAGTAAACACTAAGTAAAAGCTGTAACAAGCTGTGCTGAAAGTAAAAGGGGCCGGAAATACAATCCCAACTGTAAAGTACAACTAAAAGGAAAAATAGCAACTGAAAAGAAAAGCCGCAGCGTCAAGCCGTCCTCTGGAAGTCCCACCTGAAGGGTGGGTACCGATAGCCTCCACAGCTCCTCGGTCCAGCCGTCCGCTCCGAGTGCATCCTGCCCAGTGGTCCACCTCCAGGTACCGTCCTGCTCCGCACGCCTCCACCACGATCAGCGCTGTCTGTCGTCTGCAACCAACACAACGAAGTGCGGGCATAGCCCGTGCAGGGGTGAGTATAAGCTACTCAGTAGGGACCCCGAGTCCCCCGAAGGTCTCCCGAAATCCAAAAAGGATAATCCACAAAGGAAAGATACAATCACGAAGTAACATCTGACATGACTTAGGTATATGCCCATGTATATACCTAAGTCATCAATTCCCGTTCGGCTCCAACATCCGAGCCCAAGCACAACCCAGTCCACACAGGAAAGCAAACGTATACCCACACAGGATAGCACAACACAATCCACAAAGGAGAGTAAACAGTAAATCCACACAGGATAGCTCAACACAATCCACAAAGGAGAGTAAACAGTAAATCCACACAGGATAGCTCAACACAATCCACAAAGGAGAGTAAACAGTAAATCCACACAGGATAGCTCAACACAATCCACAAAGGAGAGTAACACATGATTCATCTCACACAGGTATACTTTTTCGGATGACGATAAAGATGACCACTGATCCATCTAAGTCATCGGACCCACAAAGGATCGATAGGTAACTAACCCCCGCAATGACCCACACAGGATCGGGCCCACACAGAACCTGTAGGCGCTGGCTCACACAGAACCGCTGAGCGCTGACCCACACAGGATCGGGCCCACACAGTACCTGTAGCACTGATCCACGTAGGGTCGCTGAGTGCAGTAGTCGTCGCAGTCCACTGAGGATCTCTACACAGTCGTCATCGCAGTCCACTGAGGATCTTTGCTCAGTCGTCGTTGCAGTCCACTTAGGATCTCTGCACAGTTGTCGCTACAGTCCACTGAGGATCTCTGCACAGTCGTCGCTGTCGAAGTAGCAGTCGCAGCCAGCACTAGGGTTAACGCACACAACAAGCTCGTTCGGGAGGGTCCGCTCCACGAGCCGAGAGGCTGATACATCAACTGACACAAAGTCCGAAGTTGATGTATCCAAAAGTTCCGTATCGTCAACAGGAACTCAACGTCGCAGACGGTGCGTCAATCGGACGCCCGGTCTGAGAGTTATTGGCTTTTTCGTCCCAGGGGCCCGGTTGGTTTTTAAGGAAAAACCAACCCGACCGTACTCCACCTGCGTCCAAACCTCGGGCGGAGTGAGCCAAAAGATCCGTCTCACTTGAGGAATTCAACAAAACTGACGACACGTCAATCGGACGTCCGTAGCTCAAGATATGAGCGTTTCCGCTCCGAAGGCCCGGTTGGTTTCTTGTACGAACCAACCCGGCTGAACTCAAAGTATTCTGAAACCTTGAGTGCGATATACCGAAACGACCGTCTCGATCCAAGGACCGCGTTTCCGCTGACGACACATCGTTCGGAGGCCTGTATCTCAAGTTACAGGTATTTGACCGAAAACGGTCCGAAGACGGGGGGTCCGGGCCCGGGCCTACCCGGCCCGATCCCACCCCTGGGTCGGCCGAACCGGGTCGACCTGGTCGGACCCAGTCTGGACCGGCCGGTCGGACTGGCCTGGCTCAGCCGAGTGGCCGAGCGATGCGGGGGGGAGTCGCCGCCCCCGCGTGACACCCCCGCGGCACCCGCGGGGTGTCGCCCTGGTCGACCCGAGCGATGCGGGGGGGGGGGGGGGGGAGCCGCCGCCCCCGCATGACAACCCCGCGGCACCCACGCGGTGTCGCCCTGGACGGCCGGACGCGGCTTCAGCCGCGTCCCGCGCACACCTGACCCGCGCGGCCGCGGATGGGGCCGCGGTGGTTCTTCCGGCGGCGCACCGGGGCGCCGCCGCCTCTGGCCACCGGCGCCGCCGCGCCGGCGACCCGCGGCGCCGTCGGCTTCCGCGGGCCACCGGAGTCGCTCCGGTGGTCTGTTTTCCTTCCCGTCTGCGCCGTTGTTCCTCCCGAGTTCCGTTCTTCACTGCGGGATCATCAAACTGCCCTTGCGTCATGTTCCGTCATCACCCATCAAATCCACACAATCACGAAGAACGGCGGAGGGTTGTCGGGCCGTGTTCGTTTGGCCCACACCCTCCACGTTAGATATAAACAACGGGAGAATTTTTATTCCACACAGGAAACAACAATTTTAATAAATTAAAATTGTTCATATTGTCCGGTTATTCACTTTTAAAAGAAAAGATCACGAGAGAAAGGAATTATTCAAAACAACCCCTACCTCGTAGTCATCGTCGTACGCACGTTCTTCGCGGATTTGTTCGTCGCGGAAGGAGGGGATCATCGCGTCGTCGCGGAAGGGCGTCGCGTCGTCGCGGAAGGGCGTCGCGTCGTCGCGGAATCCGGCGTTGAGTCGGCGAACTCAACGGACCAAGAAACAACAGATTTAATTTAATTATATAAAATTAAATCCGTGTTTTGTTAAAAAAAACACAATGGAGATTTAAGAGAATCCCGAAGTCTCTTACCTCAAACAGCTGATCAAGCATTTCGTTGCGGAGGAAGAGACGTCGCAGAAGAACGTTGCTGGAAGGGAACGTCGGTGTCGCGGAATACGGTGTCGCGCCGTCGACTTCCGCGGGTTCGACGTTCTTCGTCGGAGGCCGGCGTTCTTCGCGTTCTTCGCGTTCTTCGCAAAGGAGGAGGAAGGCTCAAGAACTCTGACAAAACCTCTCAACGAGTAATCCTCCAAAAAGACTTGTTGGTCTTATTTTATTATTACGCCAACAAATGGAAAAAGGGTAAGTAACGACCCATCAATTCATTGAATTAATTCAACGAAAGAAACCACCCATTTAATTCACGAAATAAACCACCCAATTAAATGGTGCGTTAAGGATTTAAGAAAACGCGTCAGTTGAATTTCATAATGACGGGTTTTCGCGGGTGCGTTACTTAGTGGAAAGAAACGGCGGGGCTCGTGCGGGCCCCACCTCACAAATACCCTACCAAGGGGGTAGGATATTTCTGGATATAATCCTATCCATTTTAACTCAGTTTAAGTGGCTTTCAAGTGGCTTCAAGTGGCTTAAGTGAAATAAAATAAAGTTTGTCGAACAAATTATTTTATTTCTAAACTTTAAGCCCAAAAATTAAAAACCACCCCCGAGAAAACGCAACTCCGGAAGAGGCGTTTCTAAGCAAATACCAGCGCTGCGATTTCATCAGTGCCCTCAGAATTCGATTCCGGGAATCAGTTCAAAAGTTAGAAAAACCCACTCGTCCGTTCACTGAACGTACCCGAGCCAAACTTCGGAAAATGATTCCGGGCACACCGGGCCTCGGAATTAGGTGCCGTCAGAAACTGCGTTCTTGTAAAATTCCAAAGAAAATTAAGAAAAAAATTTCCTTGAAATTTACCGGTATTTACAATTATAGTCAGTGAAACTATAACAACTCGTGTTTTCGTGGCCCCGTGATAAATCGTAATCGGTATCTGACTCGAATATACTTCATCTAACCTAACCCATAGGCCTGACCTGACCTAACCTGGCCCATTATGTCTCTTCCACATCTCACGCAGCTCGTCAATGCATCTGACTTTATTGGGTCCATTTCCACTTCCACCCACGACCAACCGTCATCACCACATCCATTTTCCACCACACACACTTCATCTCCACCAACTCCCATGGTCTCCCCCACTGGCCGCACCTGCTGTACATGACACCTCTGCCATACCCCACCGCCACCATCATCAGTCATCAGTGCTATGCTAGTGGTCCCTTTCGCGGACCAATACACCTCCTTCAATTCCCAAAAAATCAAACCATATTAGATCCAAGCTTCTTCAGTCCCGATCTATAAAAATTCGACCTCGTTTATCGATTCACTTTGAATCTAGGGGTCTGATCATGATCACAACCACACAACAAAATCAGCCCCCGAACCATGTTCATCCAAATATTAAGAATGCCAAGAAAATATTGAGAAATGCATATGATTAAGTTTCTAACATAATTGGACAAGAATTCATGTACAATAGTCAAGAATGAGGTATTTGGTGTTTAAAAAACATATTTAATGAACCCCGATAACTCGAAAACAAAACTATCCTGTAAATATGACTGAATGATGGATCAATGTGTTCATTGATAGGTTCACATTAATCATGGAATTCAAGAACCCAGAAAAAAAATAAAGATAACAAGACATACCTTTATTCGGATCACTCACTAATATAGAATAGTCATCACAACATTGTCATTGGCATTTTATTTTGAATTTGAGGAGCGTTGGTCATCAATCCATGATCGGTCATTGTTTTATGATGGAGAATCCTCAAATTTCTCTTCAATGGTTCTCTAAGATTTCCAGGGTTATATGGATAACCATGGGAATTCACTATAATAACATTTTTAATGATTTTCATCAGCTACATCAATAAAATTATTTTTTTAAAATTATTTTATTATAATTACATCCCACGATAACATTTTCACAAATGACCCATGTTGAATAAATCTAAGTCACACCTAGGGTAAAGATAGAATTATGATCTTAACAGTTCCCTTTGATTTTTTATCTATACACATTCAAATGTTATTCCATTTTTTCATTGAAACTGAACACATGTGTTTTAAAAAAGATTAACTTTTTCCAAACATTTATTTCGTGCTCACCGGGCCTTATAACCACATTCCTTCTCAGCACCTGGTCTTGAAATAAATCCATATAATATCCAAAAATAGTCCATGGAAAATATGAGAAGTTACAGATTTCTTTTGAATATAAAATATAAAATTATATTTAAATATAAATATAAAATAATGTTTTGGTAGTGGGAAATTTCGTTGACACATAATAACATTAAAAACTTTCTTCATTTCCTTTTTTATGAATGTCAAAATATTCCTTCTAAACATTATAAAAATATTTTTATTGAAAACGATTGAATAAAAATAAAAAGTGATAAAAAGATAATTTTATAATAAATATATATACATATAAACTAAAAATAATATGTATTTGGACATTGATGAGATTGATTTAGAAAATAAATATTCAAAACATTTAAAAAGTTTCTTAATGAAAAGAGTCCCTTTCATAATTCCAATTAAATAATTTTGTTTTCAAAATATTATTAAGAAAGTTAAAAATATAAAATATAACTTTTATCATCCATTTATAAATAAATATTAAATTTCAAGTAAAAATGATAAAAACATTGATTAAATGAGTTGGAATGGAATCTATAAAATAGAAAAATTTAAAAAAACACAAACATCCATATCTCAAGAAAGGAATATCATGTGCCTTCCATATATTCATTAATAATAAACATATAATAATAATATATCTATTTTTATATGTTTCTTATTAGTTTTATCCCAATTGATACAATTTCATATTAAATGACATGGTCAATTATGTTCATCTTTGAAATTTTAATGATATTCAGACAATATGCCCCAAATTAATTTGGTAGGCTCAATATAGTAAAAGTTGTCATTATTTGGTCTTCTAAAAATTATTAATCATTAAAAAATAATAATTATAATATATGAGTTACTATTTTATAACCAAATAGAAATATGGTTGGTAAAAATGAAGTATATTACAATCATATAGATAGTAAGTTCAATGAAGAGATGAGTAACATTTCCTTATTTCAATGATAATGATGAAATGAATGTATGTTTTGTTTTAAATCTGTAAAATTATAATTATATCTCAAATAATATAATATTTATTCAGATAAACACACACACACACAAATAAACACACACACACATATATATATATATATCAACTATTTGGTATAGTGATGAAAAACAACCCATTACACTCTTTAGAGGTGACAGTCCACATGTACACATGGACACCAATATCATTTTTTGTTGAATGGAAAATAAAAAAAATATATGATATAATAAATTTATAGAATGGAAAATTATAAAATAAAAGTAATATATATATATATATTAAATCTATCCTCATAAAAATCAAAGGGATTCTATAATGGAGAAAAATTACTTTGGTTAGGGTGGCTACAAATTTTCATACACACGAATGATAGTTTCATTTCAAATTTCACAAATGATGACAAAAATTTATGTAATTACATTATCATAATAACCTATTAGTATATAAGAGATATTGTTTTTATTATATCATCATATATGAATTCATTTTTAAGGATAAAGAATAATTGATAAAAAAAAGTCCCAATTAAGAATAATACCACTTCATTGGACATGCTATATAGGATTGGACCAAAATATTTCAAATGAGTGTTTTCTAAAAAAAATCTATGACCAAATAAAGGGGGTATATAGGGGATTTTTAAAGGTAATTTATAATCCAGAAGGAAATTTTTGTGCAGATAAGAGATTATATGAGGACTAATTTTATATGTGGTGAGAGGACCTAGTTGAAATTTATATAATTAATATAATATATAATTTTCTTGCTAATGCTGAATTTATCCATAATGAAGATTTAATGAAACATATATAATTATGTATAGAAATATTTCCATCCAATTTAATTTATGTATTCTTTTTGGCTCAATATATCCCTTATATATTTTGTATAACTCCTATGTAAACATGTTTAACATTAACAATTACAACAAATGTTTTAATAATTTTACAATTTAGAATTGGAAAAACATTTGTTGCTTAAATTAAATAATAATATTTATTTAGATTAAAAACTTGAATGAATTTTATAAAAAAATTAAAGTAGTTAAAAATATTAATTTAATAATAATCATGTTTTATGAGATGATTTTTTTTTATTAAATTCAATTTTTAAAGAATATATGATCTTATACTAATTCTGGTAATAGAAAAATCCTTATAAAAACTTCAATTCATATAAATAGTTAATATATATATATATAACTCAAATATTTATTTTATATATATTTTTCAATTAATCTAAATAGGAAATAAATTTTCCCATAAAAGTATGTTTAAGAAAACTATGTTTTTATGAATAATAAATAAAATGTTGCTAAATTTCTGAAAATTAATGATTCAATGGAAAATTAAAATTTTATTGTGAATAAAAATTTTAAAATATAAAAAATATTTTACTAAAAAATATAATAGGACTATTATATTGCTTGATTTATTGAAATGAAATGAAAATAATTGAAAAGAATTAGTAATTTCCACTATTTGTGGAAAAATCAATCATTTCAGATAAATTCAAAAAATTATACATAAGTTAATTGAAACATGATGATTTAGAATATGATATATTTTTTAAATAAAATAATATTTCAAATATTGGGATAAATTAATTATGTTATTTGATTTAAAAAAAATAAAAAACAATCTTGTTTAAAGAAAACATATTTTTGATGAATAAAATAAAATTACTAAAATATTGAGTGTTCATTTAATAAGAACATATCAACAAACATTTATTGAATATGAATTTCATATTTTTTTTCATAATATGGATAATCATATTCATATATTCAAATATAATAGATTTTTTATAATGTTCATATAAAAATAATAATATTTTATGGTTCATTTTGGTTCAGTGTTGAATTTCTTATATGATATTGTACATATTATTATTAGTAAAATATTCTTTTATGGATCCTCCCCCATTAATAAATTTAATCCTATAACTATTAAATATCATGTGGTAGTAAAGGGTTTTATATTTATAAATGACTTATTTGAGTTTCCACATTTCATAAGGGGTTAATTTAAGGTTCTTCTTTTAAGAGTGAAAGGTAAATAAGAATTTCATCTAGAATAACACATAAAAGGATTCCAACTAGGTGAACATTATAATGGTGTGAAAATATAGACAATTTATAAAAGTGAAATGTCTAAATAATAATGGATACCAATAGAGATCATTTATCCAAAAAATGAGAATTTTTAAGAAAAATAAAAAGACCATAAATCAATAAGGTGTTTAAAGACGAATAATTCCTTAAAAATGAATGTATTATGATAATTTTTTTCTTTTAAGATCATTTTAATGAGCTAAGGAATTACATTATCTTATATACTATGAAATTAAGGGAAATAATTTATTTAATATTCCAATTTCATCCATTAATCAATTTCTACTAAAATCTATTAATTTTCTATAATCATTTAATATTCTAGATGAATTTTTCATTCCTGGTGAACTAAATTATATTTTAAATAGGACAGATAGTTCAAAAAATGATAAAAATACACTCCACCTTTCTATTGAAATCAACCAAATCCAAAATGATTTCCAAAATGTTGTATTTTTATCTAAACAAATAAAACACTATATGAATACCTAAAAAAATGATCTTCAAACCCACATCTATAACACCCAATGTTCAACTAGGATCATTTTGTATATAAAAAATTATAAATTATTAAGATATTCCTTGACATGTTAAAAATAATTGTATCATAAGTATTTGATAATATATTACTCTAGGAATAATTTTTCATTTATCTTCATTCATCATTAGTCAACATAATGTCAGATACCCATTAATGCATATGCAATAATCATATAATCTAGAAAATATGATAATCATATCCATAAATTATCAAAATCACCATTATGTGACAATAAAATCATATTTTATTTTATTAGATAATTTAATCATTATTTAAAAGAAAAAATCCAACGACATTCAATTTAATTATTCATATATTATTCCCAAAAATAAGAATGATTTTCTATAGGGACAAAATTAATGAGTAATAACTGTGTCAATTTTTAATCACATGGTTATCAATATAATAAAACATATTTCCCAAAATAGTAATAAACCATAATTACCTAAATTTAATAGATAATATAAAGCATTAATGTTACTAAAAACAGTAATATTATTTATATAAAATGTAAATTTATTATTACTAATATAAACTGTCCACTAAAACTCATACTAAAGAAAAGTGTTATATTAACAAAAATGAAACCCAAAATACCCATATTCATCTTAGAAATCCATCATCTAAAACTTAAATATGTGTGTCTAAGAGCTTTATATTTTTATCAACTATAATTTTATAAACCAAATATGTAATCAATAAAATTTAATCCAACATATCATGAAAAGATCCTAATATCCAATGTTCCTTGTATACCAACTATAAGTACCCATACTTAATCACTATAAGATATTTATTATTATATATAGAATATATTTTATATCCATTGAGGATATTTACAGTTTACTATTTTATAGATTTAATACCTCACATTTAAATAAATAAATATATCATCAAAATGTTAACACTTCCACTTAATATCCATTTTTACCAAAAATAATAATTTTAGGATATAATTTTTTTTCATATCATGTTATATCTTGTAAATGTTCATCATGAACACATCTTTGTCCTTACTCATCATTAAAACCATATGGAAATTATTTGTATGAATTGTATGATGACAAAAATATTATTAAAAGACATATAAAATGAAATATATAAGCATGATTGTTCATGAATACCTGTATGACATGTATATTTTTTAAAATAAACCATCCAGCTCAAATTAAACATTTTATTACAATTGAAATAAACTTTTTCTTCCAGAATATATTCATAAAAAAATTCAAAAAATTTCTTTACTAAAATGAAAAGCATAGAATTACTCCTTTGAATCATGAAAAATTTATGAATACTTTTCCTTAAAAAAATCAACCCATATCGAGTAGCATATAAATTACAATAATATTAACTCATGAGTAATCACATGGGTAAATAACATAAATATCACGGTATCATAAAATCATGGAAACAAAGGAAATGTGGTAGAATCATATAACATTACATTATCCTAATTAAAGGATAACTACAAATACAACATGAAATTGTGTGTAGAGTGATACAATGGATTAAGTTTACTTTCTAATCCTATACATAATGTCTCTTGGGGAAAAATAATTACACAGTGCATTGTAGTATTAACTGGATGTACCCATCAAGATAAGCTCATCATTATGTGTTCCATAAATGGAAATAAATCATAATACATTATCATAATAATTACTCATGGAATGAAATGGTCTACATAATCATGAAATATATCATAATGAAAGAAAATTAAAAAATTTATGATTTTGGGAAATAAATACAAAGCATGTATTACGCAATCAAAGGATGGGAGAATAATTTTGGAATATTTTTATGAGAAAAAAAAAACAAGTATAGGATTTTAATGAAATTAATTAAATATAGAATATTATTTTGATTTATAATGTTCATAACCCAATGAATTGGGGTGTTCTTGAGAGATCACATACACATAATAAAAACATTTCTAAATATCAAAATATTAATTAAATTTAAAATCATTTTTGAAACGATATAAACTACTTGGAATAAAGGTTTTCCATTGAATAAAAAATTTATGACTATAATAAAATTACAATATCATGTATTGTTTATAGTGGGGAAAATAATTTGATGCAGTATATTTATAAATAAAATAATCCTTATGTTTTTTTTAATAAATGTCAAAATTTTCTAAATAATATACATAAAAAGATTCATTTTTGAAAACCAATGATTGAAAAAATGAGGATGAATTCAATTTATTTTATAATTAATTTATTTTCATATAAATATTTCAAAAAAATTATAAATATTGATATGAATGAGAATAATATTGGAAATAAATCATTAAATCATTTAAAATGAGGTTATCAATGTGAAGTGTCCCTTATTAAAAAAATAGATGAATTATATATTGAAAAATATTATAATGATATACAAATATGACAAAAAAATAAATTAACAACCATTAAATAATATATAATATTTTTAATGAAACATTTATAAAAACATTAATGAAATGAGTTGGAAGTGATTCATTAAAAGATAAATTTTTATTAAAATAATGCCCATTACCACGATCCAGACTCATCATATTCAGTAATTATCATTATAAATAAAAAATTTATTTTGTATATTAAATTTATTATGATCTTTTATAATAATATTAATTATTTTATCTCCATCATTTTATGTTCAATTATTTGATCAATTTTCTTCACATTATAATTTTCTGTGATATTCAACAAATATGCCAACATGACTTTTTGAGGATGAATAGGGTTAAAGAAGTACGTATTTAAGAATATTCAGAATAAAAATAATTAAATAATTAAATTTTGTATAAAATTACAATAAAAACAAAAACAACCATGAAATATGGTTATATAAAATGTGTTATGTTAAAAACTTTGACATTGTAATGTATCCATTTTTCAACGATCATGATGGAGAGAATATTTTATCAATATTAACTATATAAAAGATAAATTATATCATAAATAATAAATTTATTTATTCAATGGACTTATATATATCATTATTATGAATTGGTGATGAAAAAAGAAAGACTTATCCTCTGGAGGTGGTGTCCCACAATTGCACACAAACTATATTATCATTACTAGTGAATTAAAAATTGTGAAAATATATTAAATGTTACTTTTAAAAAAGTATATATATTTCCTTAATATCATATATAAATATCAAGTCTATCATCAAAAAAATAAATGATAGAATTAGTTGGAAAAAACAATTACATCAGTTGATGGGGTAGTGGTTTTTCGTACACATGAACAATGGTTTCATTCTCCCTTTGAGGGAAGATGATAAAAATGATGGATATTTCATAAAAATAATAACATATTAGTATATATGATATTATTATTATATTATAAAATAATTTTTAATATGTTTTGATGTCGGTAGAAGAAGAAATAAATCAGAATCACATGGTTCTGAACTATATATCTTCCTCAAACAAACTCTTTATGCTCAGACTAAAAAACATAATATGAGTGTTTTATTAAAAAATTGGGTTCCAGTAAATGTTAAGAGAAAATTTTAAGATATTTTTTATAGGAATTACCAAATAAAAAGGCTCTTTACTTAAGGTGATGATATGAATGGAGATGACTAGTTATATATTTGGGAGAGGACCTGCACAAATTTTTTTATAATAATAAAATATATAAAACTAGTTTTATATAAAAATGAATCCAAATTGATCATTAAAGTATATTAGAAGACATATGATCACATTTTTTATAGAATGTATAAAATATGAAACTTTTGTGTTATTTTATCACATATCACTTATGTTTAACCCCCAATAAACCTATTTTAATCATAACTATGGTAACATATTTTTAATAGATTTATTACTCATTATGGACATGAAAACATTTATCCTTATTATGTAATATTATTTATTCTTATTAAAAATATTAAATCCTATTTTTAAATTTTATTTTTTAGAAGTGGAAAATTTTAATTTAAAATTAAATTCAAAAAACATGATAAAACATGATTTTTTAGGAAATGCATTTTTAATAAATATATGATCCATTATAAACTCTAAGAAATTGAAAAATAATTAAATAAATTTAAATTCATAGTAATATATTTATAAACTATAAATTTTACTTAAATCATTCCTCATTTTAAGTTATTTTAATTATTTAAAATTGATAATCATTCTTCTTCAAAATACAATTTTCTAGAACACTATTTTTTAATAACAGAAATAATTTTAAAAAATAATAATTTTTTTGAACCAATTTAACTTTAATATATTATTATAAATAATATTTTTAACATGTACACATATTTTAAAATAAAAAATATATTATAACATTTAAATTACATGATATATTGAAATGAAATCATAATATTTAAAAAATCTACAATTTTTAATTTTCACAATAATACCATTCAATTCAAAAAAAAATCTTAAATAATCACCCAAATTTAATTTTTACAAGATTATTTTTGAAATTAAATTATTTTTAAAAAATACAATTTACCTAGGATTCATAAAATAATTATATTATTTTATCATATAGAAAAATAAAGGATTTTTTTTTGAAAGTAATTTATATTTGAAGCATAAAATGTATCTACTAAAAATGATGAAATATTAAATATGAATTTCTACATTATTTTGTTATCATATTCCTATTGTATATATCTTAATGTGGTTAATAATATTTTGACAGGCCAATTTAGTAGATTGGTTATAATGGTCATAGTAAAATAACAATATTTCACAGCACATTCAAACTCGGTGTTGTGTGTCCTGTCTTCTATCTAGATTTTTCATTTTAAGATATCAAAGAATTATATATATATATATATATATGTATGTATGTATGAATGTAGGTATATGTAGTTTGGGTTTGGCTTAGTGGTAAACAGCCCGTAATCCTAAATGAAAAATGAAGGTTCAAAATCCATTGGGCATAGATTACTGTAGGAGTACTGTAATAGTGGAGGTATTATAGTAACAATGGGAACTATGGCGGTGGCAGGGGAACTTTAGTAATGATAGGTACTGTAGCAGATGGGTACTGTAGTAGTACTATTCAAAGAATGGGCCATGGGCCAAAAATTGAGCCTGTGGGCCATGTAATGGGCTACATGTCCACTAGGCCTTTGAGAAATGTAATGGGTCTCCCTCTACCCAGTTAAAAGAGGTCATTTCGTTTCTTTAATAATAAAATGAGGCGTCGACCCCAAACTTTTAAAATATATATATGTGTGTGTGCATGTGTGTGTGTGTGTGTGTGTATTAGTATTCAAAATTGAAATTTAATAAACTATGTCATATTTTCTATATGAATATCCCATCATTATTGAAAATGAGTCTACTATAGTAATAAATAAACAATTTTAATCAGTCTTTCTGACTATGAGGCCAATAAGGTCATTTAATCATCATGGACCCCTAATGGAATGTTTGATAGTTCTCATGACTACCCAGGTCCACATCAAAAACCAAATCACAACTATTTTTTGGGTAATTTACCATCTCTTATAACAATGAAATTAGAGTGCACCAAGGTATAAAAATATAGGGATATCCATCAACACATCTTCATTCAAGTGATTCACATCATCATAAAAATTTCATCCTATGGTAAAGATCCTGCTGATGATTCCTTAGAGTTGAACAAATCAGTCAATTAGGCATCAAAATAGTGTCGATAAAAAGATGATCATATTATCTCAATCCTTCAACAAACCATTTGATAATCTCATACCATAAATATATCTACAATCATAATATTGTAAAATTATTTAATTAAAACTATGATTTAGAATGAATACAATAATTTTGAATTTACTTTAGAAATTTCATGAAGATAGGATTCGATCGGGGAATCATATTATTAGAATTTATCATGATCTATATGATGTGTTTTGTTAAGACATCACCATGTCAGTTTTGAATTAAATAAAAAAAATATGGGTTATTTTTTAATTTTCAAATGTTTTAGGAGTTGGGGGTTGAATATTATAAAAATAAATTAAATAACTAGTTTAATAATTAGAACATGGTTAGTGAAAACCATGAAACTAGGACATGAGGTAGTTATATAAATTTATAATTGAGTATGAATAGTTAGTGCATGATTATCTAAATTGTATAAGAAAACCATAGATAATAACATGATATTTAGGATTATCATGTATAGTTGGTTTAGTGATTTTTAAATTCTATAAGATATCAATTCAATCATGCCACTCTATTTCAATAGAGGATATATATGAGGTTCATTATTTTTAAACCATGTTACCTAGAAATAATTTATTTTATTTCTTTTCCTCTATTATATATTTCCCAATTATATTGTGTTTGGTCTACCTATCATCCCTCATTCACATGGTCAATAATTAATAAACATTAAGGGATCTCATCTATCCATCTTTCAATAATATAATTATTTTATCCTAGTATATAAAATAATTTTAAAGGCACATCACCCTTTATCATTCATTATTCTCTCCAATTAAACCTACCTCTATTTCTAATTGATTTTCATTTTTCAAATAAAATATAATCATTATTAGTGATTAATATTGTGTTTCAGTAACTTTAATAATGGTGATTTATATTCCTCTACGTTGAATATGTTTATTCCATTTTTGTTTTTCTTCCATAATTCATGGTGCATGGGATTCTTTTAATTTAGGTTGGTCTTTTTTTTGTGTAGTTAATGTATATCACATTTTCTAAAAATATTATGTTCATTAAATTTAAATTAATATCATATAATACTTATATATGATACAAGTGATTTGTATATGAAATGATTTTAAGGGTTTTTATTATTTAAATATAGATATTTACAGTAAATTTAATAATTTAATTTTGAAATAAAATGTTATTTATTCATATTGATATATTAAATTACTAATAGGTTCTTACAAATGATGGGACTTCTCCATGTTTTGTTTTTGAGAGAATATAAATGATCAATTATGAGTTTATTTTAAATTAAATAGTTTTTATATTTTTAATTTAATACCATTGCTGGAAATCATTATTTTTGAATTGTTGAACATTTTTTATAGTGTATTTTATATAATTACATTAAATGATTACTTTAAAATGAATTTGGTCGCATTGCAATTTGTTTTTACTGATGATGATCAAAACTTATTTTTATACCCTTCAAATTATGCATCTCATAGAATCATTATCCACTATGTTATGTGAATTTATCACTATTTGATTTGTATACAATTTTAAATGGGGTTTCTTCATGTGATAGTGTTGGAGGGGATACATGATATAATGTATTTGTTTGGTATTAATTTATATGATGATCATATGAAGTGTTTATAAAATCATATTTCTTTTTTTTGTCTCATTGTAAAACTTAGTTGGTATGTGATAGTTTGTGTTATTCAGAAATTTTAGGAAGTGAGCGCTACATGAATCTTCCTAATATCAGGATATGATTTATTTAGGATTCACCTATAGTATTTTTATTGGATAACATCATTATTTTAAAATAGATTAAATACATTATATCCATATGATTTACTTATACTATTATTATACCATGTATCCATGGGAGGTTATAAGTCTATATAACAATATGATACTGAAATGTATACCATCGTTTGGAATTTAATTCTATATAAAGGATTTGGATATTTCCATAAAATATTTCCAGGTTAGTATCCCAAGATGATAATTTCAGAATTAATGTTATGTGTTTTGTTATTCATGTTTTACACATTGATTCAATACTATTATAAACAACACAGATTCCATGAACAATTTGGGTATTTTTTTCTACCAATTATTGATATGATGGTTCCCATTTGATTATAAAAATAAATTATTTTATTATTTTATTTCAATTTCATATGATTTTTAAAGATGGATTTTTTAACATCATTGAATGAATGAAAACTGATCTTGTTTTTTTCATAAAAATATGAACCCACAGTCTTAGTGTTTTATTTTTATTTATTATCCTTTTATTTATATTGTCCAAATAATTGGTTCATAAATGGGGTATCAAATAATACATTTTAATGTTATATTATATGAGTTTCTAAGTTTGAAATATTTTTTTAATTTCAATTTTTTTTTCAGAATTGTTTTACCTTTTTTGTGAAAATATTAATTTGTGGTACATATATTAGATTATAATTTTCATTTTGAAAAAATAATTATCCAAATAATTATTAAATTATGTTTTTAAATATTTTATTATTTTAATTTAATATAAAATTTGATGAAATCATATTAAGAAGGTTTATCCACCATATATATACACCTATATATGTTTATGTTTCTTCTATGTTTCATAAGGGATCAAGGGATATGATCTTAGATTTTATTTAATTCAAGTACCTCTCTGAGTGACATTGGTGATGTGTTGAGTGGCCATGTATCAGATGAATATATATTGAGCTATCTCAAGTTGTTGGTTTTTTGGTGTGTTCATTTATCAACCCTCATATCCATAAATTATAATTGTATTATGGTTTTTTTATGTTGATACCTATGTATGTATTTTAAGGATTTTTTTTATTTTAAAAGTGATTTAGTTGATATATAATGATTATGCACCAATCGTTTATTTATTAAATTAGGATTGATTATTTTTTAGACATGGATGTCCAATGTAGGGATCCACCATACCATATTATCTATTATATTACATGGAATTGTTATTATAATTCATGAGTGAAATTGTTTCCACAAGTTTTTAGTGTTATTACCTAGATCATATAACCATATATTTCAAATCCAGAATACACTAAATTCCATGAAGATTAAAAATATAAGTGACATGGTAGGTAATCCAATTGTGGTATAAAAAATTGGAATCAGATCACTATTTTTTCATTTGGGTGAGTCATGGTGGTTTAAATAGATGAATATCCTAAATTGGGACCAATATTATGTGTTCATGTTTTATTGTTACCATTCATGGTGAATCTTGAAATGTCAATAGTAGTTGGTATTTTATTCAAGTTCAATAATTACATTTATCATTATTTTTATGGAAATTGACATTAAATGATATTGATTTAATACCCATTTATTTACTGTAGATATGTTAAAGGTTTAATTTTGATTTAAGGTGACTGTGGGAGATAAATTAGAGATCTACAGTTAGCTCAAAAACTATGAAAACCATGTTGACATATGTCAATGGCTAATGTAACAATTCATATTTTGTTTCATCATTGGTTTATGGTATACTAAATATTGTCATAAAAATTTATAGAAATATTTATCCTTAGTAAATTTTTCATTTTATCCATATTTGACTCTAAATTTATTCAAAATTGTATTCTTTTTAGATGTGAAATACTAAAATGTTTTTTATTGTGTATGAATTTATTTTTGGATATGTGATTTAGAATACTGTTTTCTATGAACTATCAGTATCATGAAATTATTTATTTTTTTTCAATTTCTTTTAACATATAGAAGTAAATTCTTGGAATGTTTTTTTTAAAATGGGTTTCTTGGTTGTTTTTAGTGTATTTCTACCATTTAGATGTGATTTATAAATTTTTATGGTATTATAATGTAATTCTTGATTAGTTTTAAAATTATTGATTAATTTTATATAACTCATTTGAATTATTTTTTAGGGAAGTTATATTTTTAAACTTTTTGTAGAGAAATGGAATAGAATTTCTCTATTTTGTTAAAATGAGGTTGAATATTTTTCAAGTTTTTATGAATTTTTAAATTTTTTTTCCAGAACCTAAATCAAATTTGGGTTATTTTAATATAATATAATTCTATTATACTTTATTATGCTTTACTAAATTATGATTCTAGGTTTATTCCCTTTGTTAGATTGGGAAATTTTTAATTGATTATGATAGATGAATCATTTGAGTTTTGTTTTTATGTTATAATGAATATGAATTCTTGAGAAAAATTGATGGTGCATCAAATGTATTTATCTGGGAATAATATTTAGGGTTATTACTATCATCATATTGGTATAGATATTATAGTTCATGATTTTTTCTAGAGAATAAATAGGGTGGTAAAGCATGAACATTTTTTACTTATGGACCATATCCATGGAATTCTAAATCATCATTCACTTTCATTCAACAATGATCATGATCATATTAAGGTGATTGGGTGGTTAATAGTTTTTGAGGTAATAAATATTTTATTTTAAAATGTGGTTATATCAAAATTTAAAATTCAGGAATACATGATTGGGGATGGATATGAGCATGGGTGAATGATGTTGTTCCAACCTGTTTTCATGAAGATGTATCTTCAGACATATTCAAGACCATGTTTTATTCAATATAAGTATTTTTAGTACATGAATCTGGTGAAATCAATTAAATCATATATTCTATATAAGAGTAAGTGTTAAATAAATAATTACTCTAATCACTCTTCCAATCTACTATTATTACCCCACCATTTATTCTCTAATCTATTTTTAAAGACTTCTTTTCTTTAGAGATTACCTCACCTGAAATTTAAATAATTTCTACAAACATTTATAATGGAATCTTATTATTATGTGTTTAGAAAGGTATTTTTTCACTTTGATAATATTAGATGGATGACCATGGGTGATTCCCTAATTTCACATTGTTAGGATGTTAAGGGACATGATTTTTAAAGGTTTTTATCTTTTTAAATTTAGAATAAATCTATAATAATTTTATAATGTGGAAAAACAATTAATTATCAATATCATATTTCTTTATAGTTTTATGAATATTGAGAGGGAGTGAATCAATTTTGGGGAATTGTGTTCTATGTTTCTATTTATAACAATTCTTACATCTTCACTATATATTGAATTGATCTCTCATTATCATAACTTACCTTTCATTGTCTCAACACATCAAACATGCATTCATAATGGGATTTTAAAATTTTAAAATGTTTTAATTAAAAAAATTAAAATCATGGGTGTGATCTGGATAAACCCAAAATCGCCCAACCCACTAATTTAAAACATATAATGTATAATCAATAGTGAGTATTATAAACTAATGTTACACATCTTAAGATTGTTTATTTTTTTTCCAAACCATTAAATGAAATTGAATGGGATAAAACCCACTATAATTTCTATAATTTAGACTATAAAAAACATATTCATGTTCTATGTTCTTTCTTCACATTATTCCTCCCTTATAGTGATGCATGTTTCTATATAGTTTTGTATGAACAAAACTATATACAAATTAATCTTTCTACAAGAGAAAACTAAAATGATTCATTGATAACCCATTCCTCTTCATACTTCCATCTGAGGTTGTAAAATAAATAACCATATTCTTTTTTTATTATTATTCTACTTTCCAAATGGGAAAACTACTTATTTTAGCTTATATTAAAAATACACTAATATTTTATCATTCTTCGTGCTTTATTGTCAATGGTGTACAAAATGAATTGTAAAATAAGAAACATTGCATACACATTCATCCATTTTCTTCTTCTATTTTATTAATTCTAATTAATTCAACTATATATCCATTTTTTAATCATCGAAACAAAAAATTTATGTTTTAAATGATTTGGTTTTTTCTCTATCATCTTCAATACATATTTGTTTTCCTCAATATGTGTGTAGTATCATCTCATTACCACATTCTTCATATGTAACACGAAAAATATAAAACACTAAAATAACTTTATTCTAATCCATTATATTTAGAAATCATTGTAAATATCTATTATATAATTCCTAGTATTTCAAACACAATGAATTCTATCTTCTATAAAAAATCATCATCCTCAATGTATTTGCACACATTTCTTTTTACTATCTTTAAGGAATGTAATTTTCTTATTCAAAATATTTTCTTTCATTTAATAAACACTCCTTTTATCATAATATATAATTATTCATCATAAAATGTCTCAATGTCTATATAAATATATACATACTATAGTTTTTTATATAGCCCTCAAAATTTTATAAATAATCTCTATATTCTTATTTGTTCCATCACTATAAAAAAACTATCAGTATAAAAATTTTATTTTAATTTAATATCTTGTTAATGAATATTTAAATTTATTAATAATATTTAAAAATATTCTAATCATTATATTCATGGATGCATCACAACATGATGATATCTCGTAAATGGATGATTATTATTGTACCTAAAATTTATCACATACATGTTTCTTTTATACAAAAATAATTATGTTGTATGAAATCTCCTAAATTTTAACTATTCCAATAAATATCATAACATCTACATTATTACTTTTCTAAAAAAATTAATGTTTAGATTCTAAATTTTTTAATTTTGAAATCCCTATTCATTAAAATTAAATTCCTTTCTATAATGAAGTATCATTCAAAATTTATCTATCATGTTGGAATAATTATGTCAATAAGTCTCATGTGAACCCAATTCATTGATCTTATTCTATATGAGATAGATCCCGTATTTCTAGAGTTTACAGATCTATCAATATATTCATGATAATAATAATTTAATTCATAGTTCCATGTTTTGTTAGTGTCAAACAATGTTCATCAGAGTAGATGATCTAGATGGAATTTCTCTAGTAATGTATCACCATGATTTAAATTTTTAATTTTCGTATATTTTATTCACTTTTATTCCACAATGTTAGGGAATTTAATTGTTGATAAAATGTGATGAGAAATTTTTATGGACATATTGACAATATAAATCAAATTGATTTTATAGTGATTCGAGGATTATTGTTACGTAATCATTAAATCAATATTGTTTGATATAAATAGTTGGAATTCATAAGAGAAAAATATTTCAAGAAATTATACACTTGGTAGAAATAATTTTGGTTCCTACATATGAAAAATGTGGATACATAAGTTTCACTATAAGATTTTGGAGGGAAATGCAATTTGAAATTAGATTATATACTCCAATTATATTGGTTATGCTATTGGATGATGTCGGATGAAGATGTATACCTTCCATATTAAGGTTTTCCATAATACAACATATAAGGGTAATCCAGGAGAAAGTGTTGATAAGTTATTAATTTGATTTAATAGTTAAAATAAATAAATACACACAATAGTAATATGTCATATGCATCAATGAATATTAGATAAATGAAAAATTGAAATCAAAAGGCTTGGTATTTTAGATAATCCAACCCCAATAGAAATAGTCATTTGAGAATAATGAAATCAATGTCTAATACAATAGTATAAGAAATAACAAACTTATAATGACAATAATTTTCCTATCATGTGGAAAACAACATCATAATACAGAATCATACTGTAGTGTACATGATATGGGTCAGTACCACATGAGTTATCTATATAGTGTAATTTTCAAAACTATTTACATAGTAATTTTATCTCCAATGCATTCTAATATGGGATGATAGAATATTTATTAAATACCATATAATATCTATCATCACCAAGGAGGTGATTGAATAACGCTAAATAAATCCTTTTTTAATGGTCGTCATGCATAAGTATATGTAAAATTATTCTAGTGTCATTTTAATGAAAAATAGAATCCTACACTATGGAGAATAAAATATTCCACTGAAGAATGTGTATCATTACTATTAGTTAATATCCATATTGGGAGAATCATTAATAATTAGAGTTAACATAAGGGTAAGGTCATTATTGATATAATATTAAGGGAAATTGAGAAACTCATCTAAAGGATAGTTGTAATATAGATGTATGAAACACAAAAACTCATTGCAAAAAATAGGAAATGATTTACTAAGAAAAAATTAGTTGATGATTTTCAAGTCTAACTGGCTAAAAAATCAACATTTTATTATTTAAATCATTTTTATGTAAAATGTGGGAAAACATTCTATTTCAATACATGCATACAACTGACAGTAATTTTTTTACCAAATTATTAAAATCATGTTTTATACTATTAGAAAAAATACCTCACAATTAAATATTTTTCATAAGATAATCCTCCCAATTTGGTCCATCCATGAGGTGGTTTTCAATATTATAGGCCTTCTTATTGAACACAGGGACAAATGCTTCCACACCGACAATCCATTATTTAAAGAAAAGTGTCAAAAATGTGATTTTTCTTATCGATCCATACATGTGGTTCCATATTTATGTTCAATCAAGTTATCCTATAAACCCTTCATTAAGAGTCCTCTTGTGTGGTTTTGATCCCAAATTCCCCAAACATTTATTCATTGGAACAAAAAATGAGCTCTCATGCTTCCCTTCTTTCTCATAACTCACTATATTTTCTCTAACTATATTATTTGCTCCCACATAGTCCAAAATCAGAACATCCATCTTACCACCACCATTTATGGATTACTTGACTTTATCACACTTCATAATATGATTATAAATATGATTGATTGAACTATCATTTCCTTGTAGAGCATTGTCCATGATTTTACTATCCACCGCCTTATTCTTTTTGGAAGACCTAGTTTCTATTAGCTTTTGTAAGTGAGATTAGTCCTTATGGACATTAATATTCATTACCTATAGAACAATATAAATCTCTCTAATTTTTTTCCATTAATTCCTTTATTCCACATATTACTATGAAGACCGATTCTGTGTACTTCATCAACACTATCAAATAAAACATTCCTAGAAACCACATCCTATAAATCAGTCCCATAAAATATGTGAATACATGTATTTTTCTTTGTTTGATTTTTGGTTTTCATGTTTACTTGTATCAAATCCCCTTGATCATGTGTTGAACCATCAATCTCTAGGATTCCAAAACTATTACTAACCTTAATATTTTGATTGGTCCTTATTAACCTCACCCTGTATGTGACATTCATCTACACCCACCTGCCTCCACTATGTAAAATAATGGTTTCTTTATCATTAGAATCTTCATGAGACACCTTCTTGTCATTATCATTATCAATATTTTCTTCTTTAACATTATTGAGAGACATTGTATTTTAATTCATTTGAATATCCACATGCCCAATTAAACAAACATCCTTCATTTCATGGTTCAATCAATCATGTTTAATGGAGTCCACACTGTAGAAAATTAACAATTTCATAGTAATTTTAATTTCATATTGAGTTTATTGGATATCAATTCATTTCTATAAGAGGTAAATGATAATTAATTTATTCAAGAGATATATATTTGTTCAGTATGGCGATATGTAGTAGGAAATAATTCTACACTGAAATCTTTGTCTAAACCCACATTATAAGATGTAATCTAATGGTTTATGATCTATTAAAGGAATAAATGGGAATTATTATACCATGTATGGAGATTCATTACCCCTATATTTATTTTTCAAGGCTTAATAGAAATTCAACACAATGTTGTACTCAAATATTATATTAATTAGCATAGATTTCATGGTAGTAAGTAGACACAATATATATGTGTCATACCAAGTCAAATTATGAGTTAATAAAATGAGTGAAGATTAAAATGAACCATCAAATTAATGGATTCAATATTATAAAACTAAAAATTTAAGATAATGAATATTATGGGTGAGTACATAGTTGATAATGTAAATCTAATTATAATAGTGTAATGGGAATTGTTGTTGGGTAGAAAACCATAATTATACAAATTAAAATGGTACCCATAGAATAACCTACTAATTAATATAAATAATATCAAATCACTATTATGCAGTGAAGATGTGGGAATATATGATTATTATAAAAGGAAATGGAAATTTATTCCATGAACTCTCATAGTAAGTAACTACTTATCATATTGATATTCACAGTATGTGATTATATAGAAGGTGATGATAAATTTCACCCATCTCTATATTCTTTTACATAAAAAATCAATAGCTATTATTATTATAATATGAGCCCATTTTTACATTTCCATTTAATATAGTGAGTGAAGGAGAGATTGTTGAGGGATATGATGTATGGGTGATAGTACATTAACATTAAACCATTGTAAGGGTAATGATTCATGTCAAGAGTGACTTATAACAACCCAAGATTTCATGGAACGATATCATTTTAAATAAATTTGATATCATACGTTGCACGCAACACTAAGTTTGAGTGCACCAACATCTACCAAACTAGATGTTTAAAAAGTAGTTTTGAATAGTATTTACCAAAAGATGAAATTTCTATATTTTATTTTTAAAAATAGTCTTCATTTCTTGAATTTTGAAAATCAAATTTAGATTAGGGTTAATTTTTTGTATTTTTTCTGAAAAGATTGAATTTTTCATGAATAGTAAAAAATACTGCATTGTTGTTAATAACATACATTTTCATTTAGATAATTATTTGAATTTTAATTTATTTTAAAGTAATAATAGATAAATAATATATATATTAATCCAATGTATATCACTATAACTATTTTATAATAAAATTAGATATAAACAATTTACTGAACTTTTGAACGTCTCTTTACCTGCCTTCTTGCCACATTTGTAGGATTAACATTTAACATAAATCTAATAACACAGTGAATTGAAATTCAAAAAAATAGACATTTGTGGTAAGAATCATTATAAAAAATTTGGCCTAATAGGATCAATCAAATTTTTGGTGAAAATTAACTTTATTAATTTTATTTACCACAGTTAAAGGTAAATAGGGTAATTAAAGGTAAACATAATATAATATTATTTTAATGTTACCCTTACACATTTCCTAATTTAATAGGATATGTATGTTTTGACCAAAATCATCCTTTGGTAGATTTGGGGACCACTTGGAGCCACTTGTATGACTTTAATATATTTATAATATTATATTTATTGAAAATCCAATTTTTTTATACTTTTGTTTTTAACATGTAAAATATTTTAAATATGAGGTTATATAAGAGATATAGTTAACTATAAATAGTTATTAGAAATATAAAATGTTTATCTACATTATCGTAGGGTATTTATATTTTTTGAAGATAAATTATTAAATTAAATTGTGACACAATGATGATGTAGTAATTTATTTATTTAAATAATTATAAAATAAATGATATTCATAATATCAATAAAAATATAATTTCAGTGAGTCAATTTCATCCACAATTTTTATTGATGAATTGGAAATATTATTAATGTTTTATAATTATTGGTTTAAATATAACATGTTGATTTGATTTTTGTATAAGCCAAAATATTGAATTGTGATAGAATTGAAATTTTATATATTTTAAAATAAATAATATTTTAATAAATAATATTAAATTTATAAAAATATAAATTTCTTCAAAATAACTACTCTAATATTAAAAATATCATAATAATTGATTCTAAATCATTCAATTTACACTTGTCCTTGAAAACGATATAGATATTATTAAAATTAAAGAACGTGAAAAAATGTCACAATTTCATTTCTTTTAAATTTAATAATATTAATATAGAGATAAACTGAAGATAAATTCTATCAAGAATAGTATATATAATTTTAAATGAATTATAAAAATATTAGTAATTTATTTATAATTTTTTGTGGCTATATAATTACCATAAAGAGGAGAGACTGTGCGGGTTCAGGAGGGTTTGGAAGCTCCTCCATAATGGCATCCCTGGTGACTGTAGCTTCCTTGTAGGATATGGATTAACAAATCGTACATATATTTTCCTAAAGTTCATGTATTCAAATTTCTTGATGAAGGTGAGGCTCATGATGGGGTGCCTCGAGCGGTCTCTATGGGTGTTAACAACGAATCCTATTTGGCAGATCAGATGGCTATAGCTACAAAGATGAACATTTCTGGTAGATCTTCGATGTCTATCTCCATTACTGAGGTTGTGGGTGACAAGAATGGTGATTTACCAGTACTAATTTCAAATCTATGTGACCGACATAAGGTTTTAATGATATCTGATTAATAGTCTTATACCACGGTTGTGGTATTCGATATAAAGGAAACCTCTCGATCTCTGGGGAAGGTGGATGCTGGTGTGTATCTTCCTGGTACTTAGGATGTTGATATAGTGAAATATGGTAGCAGATTGGTGGGATATTCAATAGTGTTCCACCCTTTGGATGATATTCCATGACCTAATGTGGGGTGGGAAACCTTAAATCATCACTTAGAGAAGGTGGCGATGAGACCCACATCTGGTAAATTGGCAGGTATAAGGACCTCTAGTGGGGGTTGTGCAGGAGGAATAATAGATACTAATCGATGAAATTTCACATTTTATCATGGTTGTGTAAGTGAGAAAATTGTTATAAAGGGTGAAACTACCCGTGTTTTTTCTAATAGTGAATCTACACTTAATTGATTTGTGTTTTGTGTCCATTGAATTATTACAGACATGTTCTTATGAAGGGAGGACAATTTTGAAAGATTGAATATTTGGTTTGGATGATAACATCTACCTGGGTGTTTTATGATTGGTGATTCATACCTATAGGATATGTATTTTTCCATATAATTTATCCATTAAAAGATCTTGAACAAAGGTCTTGGGGGATCAGATCAATTTCTCTAATGCTAGGCATGATTGATTTCAAGAATAGGATTTTTGTTTCAATTTTTTGTCATTGAAAAATAGTCAGGCTCAGATATGGATTGAAATTATTGTCCTCCTCTAAATCTTATGGAATCCCAAATTCCTTTTTAACATTTCTTATACTATGGATATTCTAATTAAAATGGATAATACCAATGAAACTGTGAATTTTGGTCATTATGTGAGGGACCTGGTGTAGGTTGATTTATGTTTTCTCCAGATTCAAAATATAGTATTTTCTATCTTCAATGATGATATCTCTATAAATCTAGAATATGAGAGGTTTTATGACTTCTTTCTTGATAGTCATGTTATTGGTCATACTGAAGAAAATTTATGTAAAAATATTGTCTACACAATTCATTCCCTAAAAGGGCACCATGAGACATCCTATAGAAAGAAAATGAGAAAACAAACAACACATAATGATGATATTTCTATTAGTCGCATTAAATCTCCTACTGAAAGAGCTAAGGAGGTTTTGGAGAAGGATGTTTCACATGAAGTTGAAATTTATTCTTAGTAAATTACACACAAGCCTTAGGTGGATAAGGCTACTGAACAAAGTTTTTTGGTGTATCTAACTGAGAAAGGTAGGTGTGCCTTGTCTTTTGAGATTGGTTTTAACTTGTCTTTGGTGTCTGAGCATGTCATGACTTCCCAAAATGAGGATTACCTAAATTTTGGAATGATTTTGGAAAAGGACCAGGAAAGCTTTGTCCTAGTGACTGAAGGGAATAACGGTGAGAACCTTTCAATTACTGAAGAGTAAATTATCAAATTAATGGAAACTCATGGCTTCTAAGATAGGTGGGATGATTTAGAGAATTACTCTCCAAAATCAACAAACATTTAGGCATTGAACAAATGGAAAAATGTTGTTTTGGATGATGAAGGATTTCAATATGTTCCTACAAGGAAAGAAAAGTGCAGTAAATACTACTCGTATCTAATGCCAACTATGGTTATCGGATCTCATGGCCCTTTAGATTATGATTCTGACTAGTATGGGGATTATGAAGCTTCCTACCGGTGTGACATTGATATGTGAGTCTTCCTTTGTTTGTTTTTTCTTGGAATGAGGGCATGAATGCTTATATAGCATGTTTATTATCATTTTTCATCTTTCTTTCCTTATTTTAATAAAAGGGATCTACCCTAACATTTATCTTATATTTACCATAAGTAATGAGACAATAGTTAAGAAGTAATTATTTTATTTATAGAAATATCAAATAAATTATTTTAAAAAAATTAAAATAAATATAACTTCACATAATTGCGGTGATACACAAGTTTTATATGGGACTATGAGATTTTAGGAGTGTATTAAATGATTTTTTTCAAAGTTATCTTTTTGTTTGGATTTTTTAGTCAATGTAATGAATAGTTTCAAAATTGACATTATTGATATTTTATAAAAATAAAATTTTATTAAATTATTTAAAAATAAAAAAAAATTATTCAATAAAAAAAAATGATACTTATATTGTCTAAAATACCATAAAATGTTAATTTGTAGAAAATTGACACTATATAAGTAAAAATTTATAACCTTTTAATATTTTAAATGTTAATACCACAATTAAAATTATATAGATTAATTAGTGGTAAATCAAAATAATAAGGTTTAAAATTAAACAAAAACATTTCCACAAATTATTTGATAAATAATAATTGATATATATCAAATTATTATCAAGTTTGAGTTTTTTGATCAATACTTTTCCATGGAAATAAATTATACATTTTTTAAATCAATGATAGTTACAAAACATCACAATCCTGTATTTTATTATCATTTATGTGTCTACATACAGACAAAATAAATCTATGAACAGATATAAATGTCCACTTATATATAAATGTGATTAATTTCTTTATATAAATTTATTTTCAATTTTTTGAATGTTTATAATTACCTTAAACATCTCTTCAATTCTACAACTATATTTATTTAGTTAACATAAAAATAGAATAAATGACTTCAATAATATTAATTTTGAAATATTTTGGATTAGTTAATGATTATAAGAAATATTATAGATCCATAAGATATATTATAGATTTTCTAAAATATTATATTCAAATTCCCACTTTGTCTTATGGTATTTTAAGTCAAATTAAATGAATAGTATTAAATTTAGAAATAATGATATCTTATTTAATTAATTTATTATTAAATTATTTTAACTTCAAAAAATATATTAAATAGTCACAAGGGGATATGATACAGTCATAAAGGTATTGCAATTTTTATCTATGGGACATTTTTAAGTATTTAGATATATAATAGTCTTATCATATTTTATTATTTTGAGAGTTTCCTAAACTGCCCCTCCCATCTCTTATAAATGGTCACATATCCACATATTTTATTCACACCTCTAAAACCATTTTTATCAGACAAACCATGCACATTTCCTCTCATAACTTCATTTAATTCATCCTAGTGTCCATAATTTGGTCTTAAATCTATCATAAGAAGTCCTTTTGTGAAAATCAATAAGAGATTCTCAAAGAAGAGGTAATCATTTTACCAATTCAATTTTATTTCAGTTATTCTTCAACTCCCTCTTCTTATCATGTTACCATACTAATGTAATAAATATATAATCTAATATATGGTGATATGTTTTTATGATTACGGGACAATGATATTCCTTTATTTACCCATCCTACAAAAAATAATATCACCATGTGTTCCAACGTACGACTTTCCATCTCCACGTCTTGGTGTAAACTATTTTTCATCTATACATTATTTAGATGGGTATAACGATGAATATAACGGATATAAATTATCAATATGAAATTATATTAATGCTGTATAATTAACATACCATCCATTTATTTACCCCTTTACCATTAATGAAATGATATTGTCACTCCTTCGTACATACGGCTTACTGTCTCCACAACTTAATGAAATTAATCCTCCACATTTATTATTTAAGAAGGATTATAAAAATATATATAATTAATATGTATAAAATATATGAAATAATATTTTTAGTGGATTAATAATATATATATATATATACATATTTACTTGCTTCCATTTAATATGATAAAAAATGGAAACAAAGTTCATGCGTACTTATGACCTCCTGTCTCCATGAACAGTGTACTCAATTCCATATTAATATAGATTATATATATATATTTATATTCAGAATATATATGATATATAAATAATGTTTTAAATTTTAATTGTAAAGAAATCATGATCTATGGAATATTATGAGGAATTAAAAGTCAAAACACATACGATAAATAAAGCTATTATTACCCAAAACATTACTTTAACGTGGAATTATTAACAAAAAAGTAACATAATATCATAAATGAATCATATATGATATCATAGATATTATTATTATTCTAGTTGATGTTATTAATTTTTTTAAAATCATTTTACATGACTTTCAGACATGTGTGGAGAGTATCAGACCTATGGTAATGGAATTTTGTCACACTTTTAATTTTTGTTAGATTTAATACATGTTCACCAAGTATTTCTTAAGTATGTCGTATGCACTACCACTATTATTTTTCATTTCATGAATAAATTTGTCATCATGGTATTTGAATATTCATTTTATGATATTGGAATTATGATTTAAATGTTCAAAGTGGTATGGGATGTGTTGAATATTTAATGCATTAATTCTTTCTCCATTTCAATATTCCTAATATTATCATTCATACTTATTTATATTCATATAAATTCTTATAAAAATATTTTATACCTATTTTTAATTTCATTAATTTTTTTCCAAAGGAGTATTTTTAATGTATTTTGTAAGGGACTATTTAACTAAAACATTGTTTTAAATTTTTTAATGATTTATTCTTTTAAATCATTCTTATTAATGTCCAAATTTTCAAAATAGTTATAAATATTTATTTAAATTTTCATGATTTTTTTAAAATTTTAATTCCATTAAAATGTATCGAAGTGGTGCGGGGAACCTTGAATCAAAGATATATTTTTTAATTTCTTCTTTTATAAGTGTGCCACTTTGGAATAAATGATTTCAAATAAATTAGGATATTTGTCTCAAGTTATTTTTAATGATTTTAATAGATAATTTTGATTTATTTTAACAAATGTTTTTAGATTTTTTGCTTAATTAAGGTTGGATTATTTTGACATAATCTATCATATTATATGGAATTGTTTATGATATGTTTGATTGTGGGTGTTCTATTGTATTACCATTCATGGTTTATAGTTAAAGTACTAAAATTTTGTATGATAGTTTTATTACAAATAATTATGTTATGTTTTACCCTTTTCATATGGGGAATTCAATAGACGTAGTAAAAATGGGTTGGGGACCAGTTAATTAGATCCCCTTGATGCATCGATAGTTCTCATGAGACAAACTAGTTTGGGGTTTTACCCATTTATGCATCATCTTGGAACAAGGCCTTAACAGTGTAGTTATGATTTCCAACATTATTCATTCCCTAATTATGATATTAGTTTTTGTTATTAATTATGAATAATAATCTACTAGAACATCAATGTGAATGTTTTGATGGCATTTTTTGATCTTTTCTTGCTATATTATGTCAAAGATTATGTTTATAAGGTTTTTGTTTTAGTTTTATATCCTGCCTTAAAATTTCATACTTATTTATGAATTCGTCTACTATATTGTTTAACCTTTTTAATCACTAAATCTCACCCATTTATTATGTTTTCTTTTTCCTAGAAATCCAATAATTGTTTTATGATTGATATGTATGGTTAATCATGGAGAATAATGGAATTACCAAATAATTATCTATATTTCATATTATGTTTAGAATTTTAATGTATGGTTCATGTATGTAATCTATTTTACAAGAATTCTAAACTGAGCAGTCTATCAGGATGTGATTCCTTATAATCATGTGAATGTTTTAAAATAATACACCAGATTCAGGGGTTTGGGGTCAAGGAATTATAGTTGGTATCAAAGGAAGTTTAGTAACCACATTAGAAATTAGATTTAGAAAAAATAAAATAGAAAACATAACCCTATGAGTGACATTGAGGATATATAAAGTATAAAATATCATCCTTTAGGTTTGGTAATGGATAACTTATGTTAATCCAATGGAAAAATTGATTGAGAATAATATTCCACCATTTAGAGATCTTATAAATAACTCTTCATGATTACATCATTATGATTTTTTATCACATTATTCTTTAAGTTTTGGTAAATGTTTAAAATAAACAATGTTAAATATGAATTGGTTATACTACTGACAATGAAGAGGCTAAAAATGAAAAATGTGAAGAAATATGTATCATGATATATGATTTTGAAGCATAGTTAATGGTTTAAGAGTGATGTGAAATGATTAAGTTTGTTTTCAAAATGTAATTATTACATCAATGGTTATATGGTTATAATATTCATGAAATATATAAGGATTGTATTGAAGTATGTATTCCTCATTTATTTAAAAGCCTAAATTATTTCATTTATTTTTTTAGGTTATAAAGGTATTTATCAATAAGTGATACATTATGTTCCTTAGGAAATCTCATGATAAAATTGATTTAGGAAATTTAGAGACCTTTTAGGACTGTTAATTTGGACAGGAATATTTTGGAAACGTTTTAAGGTTGGAATGGAGTGAGTTGAATGTTTGATATTATTGTTTTAGGTTAATGTTTTATTTATTGGATACTTTGGGATAATGTTCTTGTTTATAGTAAACATTTAGAGGTTATAGAAAATACATTTGGGCCTTTTGATTTATCAAAATATCATTAGGTGTGAAAAAATCATTTTACACATTCATTTTTAGAAGTAAGTGATGAAGTGAGAATAGATCAAACCAAAACCAAATGATAAGATTATGCTTATGACATATAAAGAAATCAATTAAGTGTTTATCTGACTAGTAAAATAATTCTTCAACTCTAGGGAAAGGATCTGAAAAGCAAAATTGCAATCCTAATACTTTTTATGATCAATAAATTGGTTCCTTATATCATTGTATATTTATATCTTTGTGATTGTTAACATTATACTAACCATGTTTTCTATAACTCTCCATCAAATACTAATGGTTAAATTTTAATTCCATTTCCATGTTTCCTACATAGAACCCTTTTATGTGTTATCTCTGATAACCTTTATATTCCACTTTTATTATTATAAATTATAACTTTTATCAGCACCTATTCTGATGTGGGATTTCAATAAAGAAATATTGAACAGTCAAACCAAAGTTACCAAACACGAATATAAATATTTTGAGGATGAAATTTATTGAATTATGGGAGAATTTAAAATGACTAGATTTCATGTTATGTATTATTTTTAGAGAAATTGTATATCTTATGTTGCACGTAACACTGAATTTGAGCTGACTATAATCTACAAAACTAGATGTTTAAAAAGTGGTTATGAATAGTAATAACACAATTATGAAATTTATATATTTTATTTTAAAAAATATAATTAATTTTTTAATTCGGTATATTACAATTAGCTTAGCATGAATTTTTGGTGTCTTTATGAAAAGTCTCGGATTTTTGATGAACATTGGAAAATAGTAAATTGTGATTAATAACCGATTTTTTCATATCAAAAATAGCCTTATTGTATTTTAATAATTTGAGAGTTTCCTATAGTGCCCCTCCCCACTCTTACAAAAGGGAACTTCTCCTTCTCTTTTATTAACACCTCTAAAACCTTTTTTCCTAGAAAAAACTGGAGAATTTACCCTCGTAACTTCTCTCACATCATCCTAGAGGCTTTAATTGGGGCAGAAAGCTAACCTAAGAAGTGATTTTGTGAAAATAAAAAGAAGATACTTGTAGAATAGGTAAATGGTTTACCAATGCAATTCAATTTATTTTCTTCCACTACTCCATATTATCACGTCGTTTCCATAATAATGTAATAAATATAGTTTCTAATATATTATAGTATATTGTTATGATTATGGGTCAACCATATTCCTCTTTTTACCCATCTTACAGAAAACAATATCACCTTTGTGTGTACGTACCGTTTACCATCTCCATGTTGTGGTGTAAACAATTTTTAATATATACATTTTTTTGATGGGTATAATGATGAATATAATGGATATAAATAATCAATATTAAATGATATTTATTCTTTATTATTAACATACCATCTATTCCATTACCCCTTTACCATTACGTAAATTGTACTTTGCTCGTACATAAGTTTGAATTACCGTCTCCACGATGTGATGAGATAAATCCTCCATGTTAACCATTAAAAAATAATATGAAAATATATATAAGGAATAATTTTAAAATACACGACATAATAATTCTGTTGGAATAATATATATATATATATACGTATTTACTTTTTTTCCATTTTATACTACAAGAAAAGGGAAACAACGTTTATGCGTACGTACCACCTATTGTCTCCATGAACAATGTATAACATTTCATATTTCTATATATTATATATATATATTTAATATATATGATATATAAATTATGATTTGTAATCCTAAATTAATTAAATCATTATATATGTAATTTTATCATGAATGACATGTGAAAACACATATGATAAATAAAGTAGTTATTACCAGAAATATTTCTTTAACTTGGAATTATTAATAAACCAGAAATATAATTTCATAATTAAAGCATATATGATATCATAGATATTATTATAACCCTTTTATATGGTTTTAATATGTTTACAATCATTATTCACGAGTTTTGGACATATAAGAAGAGTATCTGACCAAATGTAATGGTATTCTGTCTCACTTTGAATTTTGGTGAGATATAATTATTGTTCACCACCTATTTCTTATGTGTGGTGTATGTATCACCCCTATTATATTTTATATATTGAATAAATTTAACTTCATGGTGTTTAAATGTTCATTTTAGGATATGGGGCTTATGATTTAAATGTTTAAAGTGGTATACGATGCTGTGAATGTTTTAAGAATTAATCCTTTCTCCATTTTAATATTTTTATTATTATCATGAATATTTATTTATATGTATATGAAGTCTTATAAAGAAAATTTTATGTAGATTTACAATTTCATTCAAATGTTTTGAAAATGAATAATTTTTAATGATTTACGTAAGGGACTCTTTAACTATAACATTTTTAAATGTTTGTAGGATTTATTCTTCTAAATTGTTCTCATAAATGTCTATGTTTTCAAATTGATTTTAAGGAATTATTTAAATAGAAAAGAATGTTTTTAAATGTTAATTCCATTCAAAAGTATCAAAGTGGAATCAAACACATTGATTCAAAAATATCTTTTTAAATGTCTTATTTTACATGTTCATCGCATTTAAATAAATTATTTTGAAGCAAAAAGGATATTTGAGTTAAGATATATTTAATTAATTTATTAGAGTATTTTCATCTTAGTAAACAACATTTTTTGGATTTTATGGTTAATTTAGGTTTATTTATAACGATACAGTATTCTATCTTGTATTGAATGGATTATGATATGTTTCATTGTGTATGTGCTATTCTGTTACCATTAAATATTTATAGTTAAAGTATTAACATTTAGTATGGTAGTTTTATTATGAATGTTTATGTTACGCTTTACCCTTTTCATATGAGGAATGCATAGGACATAGTAAAAAACTATTTGGGGTCAGGTAAATAAATTCCATATGGTTTGGGGACCAATTAATGAAAGCCCTACAGGTTAGGGATTGGTTAATTAAAGACCCTTGATACATTAATAGTTCTCATGAGACCAACTAGTTTCGATTTTTACCCATTTATGTATGGTCTCGGCACGAGTCCTTGATGGTGTAGTTATGATGTCCAACATTATGCATTCCCTCATTTTGAGATTAGTCATTGTTTTTATATGTGAATATTAAAATTTTACAATATCCATGTGAATGATTAAATAGAATTATTTTACTTATTATTTCCAGATTTTGTGGAGGTTTTGATTTAAAAGGATTGCCTTTCAGTTTTTTACCTTGCCTTAAAAGTTAATGCTTATTTTTAAATGATTTTTCTATATGGTAAAACCTTTCTAAGCATATAATATCACCACTTTATTATGTTTTATTTTTTCCAAGGATTCCAATAAATGTTTCATGACTAATATATAGGGTTAATCTAGGAGAATAATGGAATTATAAAATATTTAACTATATTGCATATTTTTTTTGGTTTGTATTGTAAAGTTCAAGTATGTAATCTATTTTCCAACAATGCTATACTGATTAGTCCTTTGAGACATGATTCCTTTTCATCATTCCAATGTATTAAAATAATGCACTGGCTTCGAGTTTCTGGGGTTGGGGGACTACATGACCTATATTAAAACCAATGTAGTGAGATGTAATGTTTTATTGTATCAAAACATTTTTGATCATCTAATTTTCATATTAGAATATAGTAGGGGACTATGTAAAATAGAAATCATTTACTTATACCTTCTTGTTTACATTCTACACATCACTTAACTGTTTAATGAGGTATAATTATTGTTTTAATATTTGGTAATGGTTATTCATGTAAATAGATCAATATATAAGATAAATGTGGGAAATCATTCCCAAAAATGTTTACCGGTAATTGTGGGTTACATATATGTCATGAAAAATAAAAATTCATTATGTTTGAAATCAAAAAAATAAAATTAATAACCCCACCCTCTTCGAGTATCTCTTAATAAAACCCTTTGAGGGACTTCAAATTTAATTAAAGAAAATTTAGTTTTCTATTGCAATTTTTTTTCACAGAGATAATCAGAATTATTTATATATATTGTATCCATGAAAAAATATCAGTTGTTCAAAGGATATTATTTGTAATTTCATATAGAGGAGAACATTGAAAAATAGAGGAACGATTTATAATTCATGGTGAACGATTTAATGTTGAATATTATTTTTTAACTCGCTATGGAGTGATTTTTTGATATAGATTAATGATAATTTTTAATTTATATAAGAAAAAAAGGATTTAAAATAGATCTAATAGATGATGTGTTAAGGAGTATTTCCACAAATGAGTACTAAAATGAAATGTAGATTATGCAGGAATATTAATTTAGAAAAAAAATAATGGAACATGTCAATGATTATTTACATACTGAGATGTCTATAGAAAATAAAGATGATAATTTTTATAGTTTATGTTAAAATAACCAGAAATATAAAAATTAGACTTTCCATAGGATTATAAATGTAACTACGAAACATTTAAATATACAATTATATCTATCTCTATTTAGGGTTTGGTGATTTAATATTTAATATAAGATTATGAAACACTTATTTTAATAAAATGAATATAAAATTATAGTTAAGTTGTTTAAATTTTTTTTCTCATTTACAAGGAGAATTCAATTAGCATCCAACAATATATGCAATTCTTGTAATAATACATTTTTCAATTGGGATTCATGTATGAGGTCTATCTTAAATTTTTTGAGGATTCATCCCTAAAGTTACTAGATAAAAAGGGATGAATAAGCATTATATTTTAATATGAGTATGTTTAGAATATGAATAAAATATAAAAAATATTTTTCGATGAAATTACTCATGAAATTTTATTAAATATTACCAAAAAACTAGACATAATTTCAAGAATACCGCTCTGAAAACTAAGAAAAAGAAATTATAAAAACTGGTATGGAAGAGAAAAAAAATTAATATTTTTTTCTATCATGATGATTGTGATGTATGTGAAAACCAAGGAACATAAAGAGAGGATAAACATCTCTGATGTTAGGAATGATATTCTATCTACGGTATACTGAAGTTGTATAGACAATGGAATTCTATATCAATGTTCCTAAATAAAATAAATAAGAAATATATTATTTGAAATAAATATATAAAATATATTCATGAGTAAAATATTATTTAAAAACAAGAATATGTGATCTAAAAAAGAAGGTGTCTCAATTTTCCTACAATTTTGGGTGGTTATCACAAATTTTGAGTATTGAATTCATATATTAAATTATAAAATGTGTTACTAAACATACCATTACTACATATCAACCAAATAAAAATGAAATGAGGTTTTATTTACTGGGTTGAAGATTTATGCATTCCATCCTTAGTCATATGGGAATGAACTATATTTTTTTGGATGTAGTGAACGAAAACATGGGAATAAGGTGATCCTATACAACTATGATATATATAGAGATAGTTTATCTAATAAATAAATGTGTTATTTTAGAAGAAATGTTCACAATTATATATAAAAATGATATAAATAAATTATGGGTGAGTAAACCATTACGATATACTCCCTCATTACATCCCTCATGAAATTAAAAATAGTTATACCAAGAAACAAAATCAAGCATCTACTTCATCTATGAGATAGGTGAAAATTTAAAAGAACTAACACCAGAATATGATTTATGATATGGAAGTCACAACCATAATGAATGATTAATGAGGAATAAAAAATATAATATGATTAATGAATTAAATGTTTCATTAAAACCACTCCAATAGATAAAGAATTTATATGAAAGGTTGAATACATTTACACCTATTAAGGAGACTCGGAGAGGTTGAATATGTTAAAAAATTATGAAATATCATTACCAAAAGAATTAGAGTTTTCCCACCCAATAATTAATGTGTATCAATTCTTTTACATTAAGATGGCAGTTTGGAAATGAGTTCATAAAGATGAATATAAATTATATTAATGATGATAATTTTTTTAAATAATATATAAAATCTAATTGCCTAAATTTGAAAAGGGGATATGAGATATCGATAATGAAGTATTGATATTATCTTCCCATACCTATTCCAAAGATTAAGGAAATATTATGTTCCTCTAACCTAATGCACATTAAAATTTTCTATTTTGTTTAATGTTGTTATAAATACAGATGAAGACACTATAAATGGGGAATGTGTGCTCAAAATAACATAATAATGATATAAATGTTCAATATATTGAAACTATAAAATGTAAAAAATTATTGATAAAGTGGTTCTAAAATCCTAAATTTGAATAAGTCATAATCTAAAAAACATTGTATCACAATTTATATTCAAAACATTTATATATTATATCTATATTCAAAATTATAGAATAAATGGAATATGACCAAAAATAGTTACACATTATATCTCAATTATATAATATCCAAAAGCCTCTTTATAAAATATAATATATGTTATACCATATAGACTCGATCTTAGAATATCTTTGAGAATCAGTAATAATGAATGGCCTCCTATTACCATATCACCATTTCTCCTTCATCTTTTCATGAAAAATAAGATATTCATTTTCCCAAAGTTATATGTATTTTTTATACACAAATCCCACTATTTTACTACCAAGAATCATAATAAGGGTTTTACACATAAAAATATTGAATATATTTTAAATTATACATTATAATACCATGATCAAATTAAAAATAGACTTTAGAAATCCAGTTATTTTTCTAACAACCCATTTTTTAAAACGTGGTTAAAATATCTCATGTAAGGAAATAAATCTACCCTTAATAACCAATAATAATAAAAAATCATTGACATGGGAATAATAATTACATCATTATATAAAAAATTATTGAAATAGAATAACCATAGTATATCACAACCAATAATGTTGTAGTATCATACATAATTCTCACAAAACCCAATAAGACATAAGTAGTATACTCTATGCGATCTATATGATATTTTATATTTTGAAATAGTCTAAGAAAAAATTTTCTAGATGACTCTGTATGGAATTAAATGTCAATAATCACTACTATTATTCACTTGGCCTAATAATAATCCATGTATAATCTTAGTCCTCCTAGAATTGTTTTGTAAGGTATATCAGTATATCTCCCAAAGTCTTATATGGTCACTCTAACAACACACCCTCTATAGTCTAATCCCTAGTCTATTTTTTATTTAAAATTTCACTCAAACACACAAACTAATGGTATCCCATGTTCTATATAATTACATACACATAAATATCTAAAATAGTAAATATAAAATCCATTTAAAATCCATTATCATAAAAATTTCATGCCTATTACATGTCATTCATTTAAAATCATGAAATATCACATTGATAACAAATTTAAAACCCCATTTTAAATCATCAAAATTCTTTGATATGTTTTTACATATATTTTTTAAATCCTAGTGAACACTAATATTGTAGAAAATAATGAACCACTAAATTTCCCAACCATTACATGAATCACAAAAATAATGTATGAAGTAGAAAAATATTTAAAATTAGAGGAAAGTTAAAAAAAATACTCAAGGGAAATAGATTATCAATGGAAAAAAATGAATATAAAATTTTGATAAAATCACTAACCTGATACTAAAATAAAATTTATCCTATCTACAACTACTACAATATTTAACAAGAATACTTCTTCATGCACCTAATCTATATGAACATGACATAAACCCACCATAAATAACTGTATATTTATAAAATAGATTTTCTATTATCAAAATGAAGTAGGATGGATTAGAGGAATGGTAGATAAATGAATAAAAAATAATTAATAGGTTGATATAAATTTCAAAAAAGATTAATAAATTCACTAGAATAAAATGAAGGTGAGCTTCATGACTTGGTGGATATGCGATGAATGTGTGTGAGATGATATAGTGGATAATGACATAATTATTCATGAGTGAAAACATTCAAATGGTTTTTTAATAATATGGATGAATTGTAATGCTTCATTTTATGGTTTAAAAAAATATGAAAAATGTGATCGATCCATTATCGTATTAAAACACAACCAGAATTGTTTCTGTAAATGGATGCATGGTTAATAAACTATACTCAAGGCAAACAAAAACCCACTATGATCCAAATGACTCTAACAAATGGTTTTCCCCATAGTATGATTAATAATTCATTTAACAATAATTAAAATATATTTTATCAAAATCCAAGGTTCTCAAACCCAAACTCACAAAATCAAAAATAATTAATAAAAAATATTACACAAAACAAAAATTGCAAAAACCCAGTTGGTATCTAAATTATCACCATTATGCCCCAATATTCACTAATTGGTCCTAATATCTATTTAAAATAAACAATTTGATTCAATTAATCCATCATAAAAACATCCCACCTAAAATATTCATATATATATGTTGAATAAAATTCCAAATCATATGGACTAACGAAACCGACATACTTTGGGGTAGATTTTCCAGATAATATATGATATGATTGTATTCCTACAGATAGATGTTTATTGGATGTAACTCTAAATCCACCCACTATACCATAATAGATATCTCTAGAATGAAATTATATTAATGGGATACATAGATGATATCATGGATTGAGATTATTTAAGGTGGGATATCCATTTGATAGTCTTATTTCTTATGATGCCCCATAATTCAAAATGACCTAACATTACATAACATAAATTTCACCTACATTCTCAACTAATGATTTCCTAATCGAATGGATACATAAGGAAAACCTAATCACTATCATATAACTCTATTAGTCAAAAAATGATTCAAAAATGATTTCTAGTGACTATAAAAAGTTTCCGACTTCCTCTAGATCAATGTCCTTTTTCACTATCATTTATAATATGAGACTCTATCTATCATGACCCGACCCAGTGGGGCCTGTGTAATGACCCTCTAATTCTCATTGGCTTGAGAGTACAACGAGTCATTACTAGGCCTTAAGCGACATCCCCAAGATACCAAATCCTGGAAAAAAATGACGAGGGGTTTCAAATAAAAGTGGGGGATGATTTACCCTTTCATAAATAAACCTATAAACCAACTAACCAACATTCACTATATGATGCATGAACAAAATAAAGACAGCTAAACAACTTCATTTATGTCAAATCACATCAAAGTACACATTAGCGGAAGACCAAACCAAATATCAAAGTACACATCGATTAAACAACTCAAGACTCTAAAAAGATAACAAGACTCTATGCTCCAAAATCTCCAAGATTCAAAATCACTGAAAAACCCCAATCATCACGAGGTAGTACTAAAAACATGGGAAATGTTACCTTTTCCCCTGTCTCGGAAAATAGCATCTGCAAAAGCACCAAAGTGCCAAAGCATGGGTAAGTATAAAACTCAGCAGGTTTTCCCCAATTACTTCCCTACTCATGCCACTAGGATAGAAAAGTTATCCGCAATTATATAAAATAGGATATATAAAACAAGTTTTCAAAAATAGTTTATAACTAAATATAAACAAGTTTCCAAACCATTTATACCAAAATCATACAAGTCCAATTTTAAAAAATTTTCCCAGTAAGTTATTTTTCCAGAAAAATAACTAAGAAACCTTTAAAACCATTTCACAATATCACTCTTTGGCATTCCCAACTATTTCACAAACCCATGAAACCACCCATGCATGCACTTTATGACAGTTCCATACTCATTAGCGGTTTCTCGTTGATCTACCAAGTTGTCACAAGGTAATTGTTTCCCATGTGCCATTACTCCTTTAGCACCACACACAAGGTCATATTTCAACCAAGCCTTATACATATAGTTACCATGTGCCATTACTACTTTGGCACCGAGAACACGGTCATATTTCAACCAAGCCTCATACATATAGTTACTATGTTCCATTAAGAATTTGGCACCAAGCACAAGGCCATATTTCAACCAATCCTCGTACATGCAACATGAACACGAACCATATATTCTTAAAACTCATTCCAAAACAACCCTTTCAATAAAACACCTTTTTATTGAAAACCATTTCCGTCAAAACCATTTAAATGCCAAACCATTTCCATTACAGACCACTTCAATAAAACTCCATTTTTTTTATTGAAAACCAATTCCATCACATTCATTTTAATACCAAACCGTTTCAATAAAACACCCCTTTTATTGAAAACCCCTTTTTCATCAAACCATTTACAATTCCAGCAAATTATAAATTTAAAATCATCATTTTAAATTCAAGAAGCCAAATCACTTTTCACAACAAATCACCAAGATTTCACAATTTCATTAAAACCATAAATCCTCACTAAAGAAAATTTATTCCATGATTTTCACAAACAACTCCATTCAAATAAACCAATTTAAATCTAATATAATAAATTCTAACTAGATGATTCGAGAGTGAAGCCTCCTATTGAAAAGGTTTTGATGAAAACCACAATGAGCGAAGAACGTTCAAGAAAACCGGGTCGATTCTCCAAAAAGCACCTTAGATCTCTTCTCCTAGAAAGACCAAGACCACATCTCATCATATTTGTCATCCACACACCTAGATCTACCCATAAAGGGCGTATATCTAAGAAACCGGGGGAAGAGGAGAAGTAGATCTAAGTAGACCTATGAAACCAAATAAGAACAACGAAGAACGTCTACATACCTCAAGAATCGGGCTTCAATTCACCAAGAGAAGCCTTCAGATCACCTTCTAAATGATGGGAGAAACTTCTCTGACCTTAGGAGAAGAAAAATCCTGAGTTAGGGATGCTTAGTAGAAAAAACTAGCCACTTAGAGGAAAAAACATGTGAAATCCACCTTTATAGGATCTCATTTAAGTGGCCGCATGATTTGGCCACATGGTTAGACAAACCATGTGCTAATCATGTGTTAGACACTACCTCCATAGACCCTCCACGCAAAGCTTGGATGCACGGTTAGAAAAACCATGCACCACCCGTGCGGAAGCTACTACCTCCAAGACCAACTACATACGGTTTTGCCGCACGTTTTATACAAACTGTGCGCCGTCCGCATGACTTCCCCTTTGCCTCAAAATTTCATTCAAATTTCTCCAGAATCTCCTATTCATCAACCTTAACCTTTAAAACATTAAAATCATTAAGTAAGGGTTACATACCAGAAACCGAGGGTACTACTGTCTCCCCACCATTGGTCTTTCCATCCTCAGAAAGTAGAAAAGCTTCACCCAACTGAAAGAGTTTCGGCCACTGATATTTCATTTCCTTTTCATGTTTCCAAGTCTCTTCCTAAATATAACCATGCTGCCACAAAACCCACACTAGACCGATGATTTTTCCATGCAAGAATTTCTCTTGCCTATCAAAAATATGTACCAGGATATGTATCAACAAATCATATGGTTCTAGGTCAACATGATCCAATATAATCACATGGTCAGGATTAGGCTGATACTTTTTCAACTGAGATACATGGAACATATTATGCACCAAACAGAACCATGATGGTAATGCCAACCGATATGCCACCTCTCCAACCCATTACAGTATCTCAAAAGGGAATATGTATCTAGGAGATAACTTTCCCTGCTTCCTGAAACAACGATGTCCAACCCTTGTAGAGATTCTCAAGATGACATGATCACCCACAACAAATGACAACGGTCTTCGACGGTGATCTGTATAATATTTCTAATGAATCTGAGCTATCTACATCCTTTTTCTAATCAACTGGATCTTCTATATTGTTTCTTGGACAAGGCTTGGCCTGACTAGTTAAGTTTCACCCATTTCCACCCAACATAGTGGAGAATGACAAGGACGCCCATACAATGATTCAAAAAGAGCCATGCGTATTGAGACTTGATAGATTTTATTGTATGAGAAATCCACTAAGGGTATATGATCTTCCCATGAGCCAAGAAAACCCATTACAGAAGCCTGCAACATGTCTTCCAAAGTTTGTATCGTCTGCTTGGACCGCCCATCTGTTTGGGGATGATACGCCGTGCTCAAAGTCAACTGAGTTCCAAGGGATTGTTGTAATGATTTCCAGAAAAGAGATATCAAACTTGGATCTCTATCTAATACTATAGACACTGGTACACCATGCCTCTTTACCACCTCTCAGATATAGATTTTTGAAAGATCCTCCACAGTATGAGTTTCATGAATAGGGATGAAATGGGCCGACTTGTTTAGATGATCCACTATCTCCCAAATGGCATCGTGTTTCTGGACCATTCTTGGAAGAATTGTAACCAATTCTATTGCTATCTCATCCCATTTCCACACTGGGATGGAAAAATATTGTAACATACTAGCTGGTCTCTGATTCTCTACTTTAACTTGCTGACAATTTGAGCACCGTGAGAGGAACTCAACCACCTTCCTTTTCATGCCGCTCCACCAAAACTTCTCCTTCAACACCTTATACATCTTCTATGTACCTGGATGTACAACCCATATTGAACGGTGGTATACATGAAGGATTTGTTCCCAACAAACCATAGGTACAACCATCTGATCTCTAAAACAAAAAACTGAACCCCCATCAAGTTTCTAACCATCAATGGTCTCCCAACCATTGAGTTTTGAACTTACAACCAGACATTCTGCATCAGATGTTTGTGTTTCTTTGATCATTTTTACTAGATCAGGAATAAGCGTAGCTTAAAATAAAATTGCATCATCACCTCGGTCTTCACATTCCACATGCATGTCGGCTAAGACCGACATCAATAACCATTCATCTAAAGCTTCTTTCACCAATAGAGCATATGAATTTCTACTAAATGCATCCGCCAACAAATTTCCTTTCCCCGCTGTGTACATAAAGTCAAATTCAAACATTTGGAGATACTCCATCCACCTCCTTTGTCTCAGATTCAAATATCGCTGTGAAAAAATGTGTTTCAAGCTTTTGTGATCTGTAAACACAGTAAATTTCTCACCAAAGAGATAATGTCTCCATGTTTTCAAAGCATGGACAACTGTAGTGAACACCAAATCATGTGTTGGGTAATTCTCCTCATGCACCCTCAATTTCCTTAAACCATAAGCAACCACATGGTCTCCTTACATGAGAACACAGTCCAACCTTGATTCTGAAGCATCACAATACACCACATACTCATGTCCTGATTCTGGTAAAATCAAGATATGTGCTGATGTAAGTCAAACTTTCAGTCCCTGGAAAGACTTATAACATTCTTCTATCCATAGGAATAAAACATTATTCTTTTTCAGAGCTGTCATTGGTGAATCTAGTTGTGAGAAATCATGCACAAAGTGTCAGTAGTAACCAGCTAGACCAAGAGAACTTTGTATCTCAAACACATTCTTCGGTGGTTTCCAATAGATAATGGATTCTATCTTTTCAGGATCCACATAAACACCTTTCTCATAAATGAAATGTCCAAGGAAACATACTTCCTGTATCCAAAAAATCACACTTTGATAATTTGTAATACAAGCGATAATCTCTCAAGATTCGTAACACTGTTTCCAGGTGCACCTCATGATTAGCCCTTGTCTTTGAATAGACCAAAATATCGTCCAAAAACACCAAAAAAAATCCAGATATTGTTGAAATATCTGATTCATTAATTCCCTGAAGACTGCTGGTAAATTCTTTTGACCAAAAGGCGTGACTACATACTCTTAATGGAGATATCTACTTCTAAAAGCTATCTTTGGAATATCCTCTTTATGAAATTGCAATTGGTGATATCCTGCTCGCAAGCCAATCTTAGAGAACCACTGAGATCCCCTTAATTGATCAAATAGATCATCAATGAGTGGAAGTGGATATCTATTCTTTATCGTAACTTGGTTATGTTTATGACAATCAACACACAACTGAATATTTCCATCTGCCATCTTTACGAACAAAACCGATGCTGCCCACAGATATGTACTTGGATGAATAAACCCTTTTCTTTATAGCTCCTCTAACTGCACTTTCAATTCCCGCAACTCTATTGGTTCCATTCAGTAAGAAAAAAGTGAGATTGGACTGGTCCCTGGAAGGTGATCGATCGTAAACTCCCCTTATCTTATAGGAGTTAACCTAGATAATATTTTGGGAAAAACATCCATGAACTGATCCACCACTCCCAGAATAACACTCTTCTCAACACCCTTTATCAATTCCAATGACATCACCGCCAACTGATATGATAATGTGGCCACAGCTGGTTCCAAAAATCCTGTTTCACCCTAACTTTCATGGCTCTCTCCTCTAAAGATATGTCTAATGCCATCCTATGTCATAAAATCCACTATTTGTGCATTACAGTCGATGTGGGACTTAAATAACACTGTCCAATCCATTCCCAGGATTACATCATACCCATCTATCTCAAGCACTAAGAAATTCCACATTAGCTCAACCTCACCCGCAACGATATCACATGCTCTACACAAGAGGGTTCGACGGTCTCTTTGACCTAGAGGATTTTGAAGTTTCAAAACCGAAGGCATCATTTCTACCCTAAAACCCAACAACTCAACCACATGGGAAACAATAAAATAGTGTGAAGCACCCGTATTCTCCATGGGTACCACTATGCTTCCTCTTCCCAGAGCTCCCAACAGATCCTGCTTAGCTATCGATGCTTGATTCACTATCATTGTGTAATCACCGATACACAGAACTGCTATTTTTGAATGGATCTCTTGTCTTAACCCCTCTTCAAATATTCTTTCCTTCAACGACATGCTACCCGCCACCTCAGGTGAAAACCACACTAAGCTCATAAACATAGTTACATACTTCGTCACAGACATATTATCTTGCTTCAGACTGAAGAAATCAGTTGTATGTTGAATTCTGAATGTATGTGGGTAGAATTGTTTATTAAACAATTCCTTAAAGCCTTCCCACATCATACACTGGTTCGTTCCCGCTTGGACTACTAAATCCCACCACTGAATAACATGATCCTTTAGCTTATAAATTTCTAGATTTACTTTTAGCTCTACTGGTGTCCCCAAGAATTCAAAAATTATGTTCATTCCGGACAGCCATGCCTCTTCCCTTTCTGGGTTCGAATCACCCCTAAAGATGGGTGGATCCTTATTTTGAAACCGGGCCACATAATCAACATAATTTGTCTCTTCTACTCTATTCACAATTCCCATAGCCTGGAAAGTTTGCACTATGCTATGGTCTAACAGCTGGTTTACCTAGGGCTCAGGTGAAACCACGTTCTCATCGACCACTTCTGTTTAGTCTCTACGACGCTTACCCGGTTCCATTTATAAACAAACAACCTCCATCAATCTCACTCTCTAGCAACTAATGGCTTAGAATTTCAAATTATATCACATCATTTATCACAAAATTGTTTTCCAAAACAACATTTTTCCATATTCAACCATTTCTGAAAACATTCAACATGCTTTTTGAAAATCAAACCATTTTCAAAATACACCAAATATCCTGTTTTCAAAATCTTCCACTTAAAAACAATTTCTGCATTTTTTTTCAAAAATTCGCACCTTTCAGAAAATAATAAGTCATTCCTCACAATGAGATATGTGATCCTAGTGGGAAGTCATTCCTCTACAATGCATGTCATGCTCATCTCATTGGATAAACCCATGAAAATTATATTTACAACATTCTAGAAGTGTATCCAAAACACTTATGTACCCAACACCTTGGTAACTTGATGTTCAACATAAACGGGTATGCTACTTCCTTTTATTCTATACATTTCAAGTTCCGTCAAACCTACTCTTGTCTAAGATTTCGACCCAAGGAATATAAAAGAAGAAATTTCAACTCCAAGACCAAGAACACTGATGATCTAATACCATAAAGGAAGGACCAGACTGATACCATTTATAATGACTCTCTAATTCTCATTGGATTGAGAGTACAAGGAGTCATTACTAGGCCTTAAGAGACATCCACAAGACACCAAAGGATGGAAATAAATGCCGAAGGGTTTCAAATACAAGTGGGGGAAGATTTTCCCTTTAATAAATAAACCAAGAAACCAACCAACCAACATTCACTATATGATACATGAACAAAAGAAAGACAACCAAACAACTTAATTTATGTCAAACCACATCAAAGTGCACAACAGTGGAAGACCAAACCAAATATCAAAGTACACAGCGGATAAAAAACATCAGACTCTCAAAATACACCAAGACTCCATGATCCAAAAGCTCTAAGCTCCATAATCACCAAACATCCCCAATCATCACGAGGTAGTACTAAAAACATGGGAAACGTTACCTTTTCCCCTGTCCCAGAAAATAGCATCTGCAAAAGCACCAAAGTTCCAAATCAGGGGTGAGTATAAAACTCAATAGGTTTCCCACAATGACTTCCCTACCCATGCCACTAGGATAGAAAATTTATCCACAATTATATAAAATAGTTTATATAAAACAATTTTACAATAAAATTTTATAACTAAATATAAACAAGTTGCCAAACCATTTATACCAAAAGAAAACAAGTCTAATTTAGAAAAAATTTCCCAGAAAGTTATTTTTCCAGAAATATAACTAAGAAACCTTTAAAACCATTTCACAATATCCCTCTTTGGCATACCCAACCATTTCACACACCCTTGAAACCACCCATGCATGCACATTATGATAGTTCCATACTCATGAGTAGTTTCTCATCGATCTACCAAGTCGTCACAAGGTAATTGTTTCCCATGTTCCATTACTCCTTTGTCACCGATCACAAGGTCATATTTCAACCAAACCTTGTACATATAGTTACAATGTGCCATTAATCCTTTGACACTGAGCACAAGTTCATATTTCAACCAAGCCTCGTACATATAGTTACCATGTGCCATTAAATGTTTGGCACCGAGCACAAGGTCATATTTCAACCAAGCCTCATACATGCAACATGAAAAAACACCACATATTCCCAAAACTCATGCTAATACAACCCTTTCAATAAGACACTTTTTTTTTGAAAACTATTTTTGTCAAAACCATTTAAATGCCAAACCATTTCCATTCCAAAACACTTCAATAAAACTCCATTTTTTATTGAAAAACAATTCCATCACCGTCATTTCAATACCAAACCATTTCAATAAAACACTCCTTTTATTGAAAACCTATTTTTCATCAAACCATTTACAATTCCAGAAAATTAGAAATTTAAAATCATCATTTTAAATTCAAGAAGCCAGATCACTTTGCACAACAAATCTCCAAGATTTTACAATTTCATTAAAACCATAAATCTCTACTAAAGAAGATTTATTACATGCTTTTCACAAACAATTCCATTCAAATAAACCAATTTGAATCTAACCTAATCAATTCTTACAAGAGGAGTCGAGAGTGAAGCCTCCTACCTCAAATATTTTGATGAAAATCACAACGAGCGAAGAACGTTCAAGAAAACCCGGTCGATTCTCCAAAAACCCACCTTAGATCTCTTCTCCTAGCAAGAACAAGACCAAATCTCATCATATTTGGAATCAAAAAACCTAGATCTACCCATAACGAGTGTATATCTAAAAACTGAGGGAATAAGAGAAATAGATCTAAGTAGATATAAGAAACCAAACTAGAACAATAAAGAATGTCTACATACCTCAAGAATCGGGCTTCAATTCACTAAGATAAGCCTTCAGATCGCCTCCAGAATGATGGGAGAACCTTATATTACCTTAGGAGAAGAAAAATACCGAGTTAGAGCTACTTAGGAGAAAAAACAAGCCACTTAGAGGAAAAAATGTCTGAAATCTACCTTTATAGGATCTCATTTAAGTGGCCATACGATTTGCCTGCATGGTTAGACAAACTGTGTGCTAACCATGCATTAGCCACTGCCTCTGTAGACCCTCCATGCATATCTTGGACACACGGTTAGACAATCCATGCACCGCCCGTGGGGAATCTACCACCTCCAAGACCAATTACGCATGGTTTTTCCGTACGGTTTATAAAAACCGTGTGCCGTCCGTGCGACTTCCCCTTTGCGTCAAAACATCATTCAAAGTTATCCCGAATCTCCCATTAATCAACCTTAACCTTTATAACCATTAAAAGTCTTAAGTAAGGGTTACATACCAGAAACTAGGGGTACTACAGCCTGCACCATGACTCCCCAAGCCCACCTCCAATAGGCCAGGGGCTGGTGACTAGCACCGAGTAGGCATATTACTAACATGGGAGGAATTTCCTAAGTACCTGTACACATGAACACATCTCTAATCCCACAAATGATGAAATGTAAAAGAAATGCTAAGGAATAGAATGCATGCATAAAACTAAACACGACCAATAGAGTATGATGAAAAGTAAAGTACTAAAAGTAAATTGGGCCAGAATACAAGCCCACCAAAAACAAGAGTCTGAAAACTAAAAAGTACAAAATGTAAACACAAACAGGTACTGAGACTTTTTCTCATCACTGTAGGAACACCTCGGCTAGTAGGGAACTCAGAAGGCTTGGCCCTGTCTTGGTTTTCCCTGGACTCTTTCAAAAGGCTTATCGTCTGCACAAGACACGACACGTGCGGGCAAAGCCCGTGCAGGGGTGACTATAACAATACTCAGTAGAGGACCCTGAAAAACAAAAAGAAATACACAAAGGAAAGGCACATTCATCTCTACAAAGTATATTTCTACTGATCATATTATAGGATAACACAATCCATGTATGCTCAAAACCCAAACCCGTAGTCTAGAGACAAATCACGCAACCACATACCCCCACTAGGGATTCAGTTCAAAGATTACACGAAGCACTCATCCAGGAGAACTCACTCCATGAGTCTGATAGCTCTGATGAAATCCATCTGAGAAGTACTGTCCATTACGAAAATTCATGAAATATAGATACACTCATTTTGGGAGAACAAACTCCCAAGTGGGGAAAGATCTCGATACACATATGGGGATCACTTCTAGGTAATTGGAGGATAAAGAAACTCATCTGGATTAACCTGCTAGTTATAGTATCAACACCCTGTGTAAGTAGTCACATCGATACTTGACTCTACCTAGCGTCAAGAATAGATAGAGGATCTCGCTCTGGGCCTCTCTGTGGGATACCTGACTCTATCCCAGAAAGTACTGCTAAAGGGATCATACTTCTGAAAGAGGAAACGATACCTGACTGTCAGAGGAACAAGAAAAAGAAACACTAACCCAAACAAAAAATGTTTAACATATGGTGGACAAGAAGATAAGTCCGTTTAATGGAAATTACAAGGCCTGTATAAGTGTCACATCCCATGTCTTCTAACCCCGGGTACTGCCCGTGTACAACGGACCGTCTCACAAGGTTTGTCATATAAAACTAAACTACACGGCATGTAAAAAAGATCACATGCTATGTCAATGTATCTTGAGTCCTCTCCATGTATTCTGGCCATGTGTTCGAACACAACCTTAACCCATGTATTCCAACCCGTGTAATCGGCACACGGGGTGACCCACATTACTGGCCTCGCCAGGCTGTGTGGTGGAGTACACGGCCGTGTACTACACCTCATGTCTGTGTATCCCTTGGATACACGCTGAGTCCCATGTAGTGGCCTTTGAAATTACACATAGGGTCTACACATGATGTTCCGAAGCCTGGTAGTCTATCCTATGTCTGTATACTTCCCAGAATACACGTTGAGGTTCGATAAAGGTCCAACATGCCGTGTGACGGGGCTACACACCATATGAAACCTATCTAACACCCGAAACCCTAGCCACTGCCGCCAGTACCACACGACGTGTTCTTCAGGATACACGTCGTGTTCTTCAGAAATTTACAGAACCGATGTTCTTTCTCACCGCGCCATGGGGCTCCACTGATCCTTGATCCGGCTGTTTGATCATCGTGAAACTGAAGGGTTGAGGTCACTCAATCACCATGAAGCTGATTCTGTCAGTTTTTGGGGCTCCGATCATCCCCCAAAACACTTTCCAATTCACCCGCACAAAGAAATCTTGAAGAAAGAGAAATCATGAACCATGTCGATTCGTCTACCTCCATCACCATCACATCTCTACTAGGTCTTCACGATGTCATATCTCAAATTTGGGATCATTGCGTCATAAAAAAGATGCACAATGATCCGTTGTTCGTTACCCCATGAAGAACGCGAAGAACACACAAGAAAAATAAAGGGGAAAGAAAACCAAAAGCAAATAGAGGATCGAATCTCCACCATCATTCGTCACGGTGTTGATCTACTCCCATTAGTAGGATCAAACGAAGAAAAATCAAAACAGTAATCTAACATGGATTAATTTCCAGAGATCAGCCCAAGAAAAACCCTCCCACAAAAATGCAAGAATCCATAGATCAAACTGTTTTTGGGTTTATTTTCATTCATTATTAAATCCAAGAAAAGGGATGAATAATTGAAATAACAACCCCTACCTCGATGCAGTTGAAGAATGATCACAACATCACGTTCGTTGGTGAGGTTCGTCAGATCCGAGATGCGTCGTTGTCGTCCTTCAACGGTTTCTCCTCCGATGATCCAAGAGGCTCTCTCTCAATTCCTAGGGTTATGAGTTTAACCCTACAAACTTTCCATACATAGGTATTTAAAAGGGAGGAATTAAATCACTGCGCAAAAAGGAAACTCTTAAATAAAATAAATTATTATTTTATTTTATTTCCATTAAACATTCGAAAACTAACTCTCACAGATGACTCATGCCGATCGATGTTAGGCCTCACCTAAGGTAAATTCACTGATCCAAACACAACGATGCCCTTATATTTTTGATCTGGGCACTTGTTTAAATGTTATTAAGCTTTTAAAGGAAAACCTCTCATGTATGTGGTTTAAAATTTTAATTTATTTCAAACATTTATTTCGGGCACTCCGGGCCTCGGAATCGCACTCTATCGAAAGGTCTGGTCTTGAAATAATTTCATATAATATTTAAAAATAATACATGTAAAATCCAATACAATACAATATACCTACTAAAAACACCCTACTATCCCATCCAAATAAGACAAAGTCCATACATAGCTTTTATAAAATTAAAAAAAAATGTCCATATTTATTGAGATATGTTAATAGTTATTGTATGTAAGGTAAACCATTTATAGATATCTCTCTTAAGAACATATAATATCATGAACACATTCATAAATAATTTCTTTAATAATATTAATTTACCTCTTAAAACAAACATCAAACTTTGGATGATAAATAATGATTACCTTTTATTGTATTCCCTTGTATTAATATAGGATTTTCAAATAAAGATACATATTTCATGTATCCTAGTTGGAGACTATAAACCAAACAACCCCATGAATCCAAGAAATATCTCACGTATACTGGTGCCCAAGAACCTATACATTCATATAATCCATAATGGGAAAATGTAGGCTAACATAGTCTATCTATATATAATCATCAAACTTGTTTCATTCATAGTAGGAGTTCTTGGTTGACTGATAAAAATGTCTATGTGGACATCCTCCTACATCCACACTGGGTTAGTAAGAGGATAAATCAATAGTGTATGCCTATAATTATTCACCTTTATCTTCTGGAAGGAAAATAATTGGGATAACAAATCTATATCTAACCGTTACATATTGAGGTAAAAAAATCAAATCCCACAAGTAAAAAAAATTCCCCTTAAAAAATATATCAACTAGAATAATTCACCTCATGCATCACCTCCAAACTAATGTTTAACATATATAATAACAACTTTCTAATGTAGAGGGAAACATTAGATGTATATGACCAAAGACACATCATCTCAAAATATTTTATAAATCAACTAATATACTTCAAGTCAATGTAATATTTCATCTCACAGCTAACCTGATACACAAGATGTTTAATAAAATGAATGGTACGCTTGCACAACCAATTAATGTATTCTAAAATCTATTGAATAATATTAGCATAAAAATTGATCAAACTCCCCACATAACCTAAATCATTAAATATATTGATTAATATAAATATACTATTTTAATCATCATAAAAATTCCCCTCCTTAATAGTATTAGTGATACAAAAATAGAATTATTATTTATATATAACCCAATCAATCTTCCTAAAAACCATGTCCCACTTTTTGATGATTTACATAATGCAGTTATGATCCAAGTATACAATAAACTATTCCTTAATAGGTAATAGTGAAAAGTGATAAAAGAATGCATCATAATATAAAAATAAATGATATTGGTGGTGGTAGGTCCTCTAATATGAGAGTGGATGATGAGAGGCAGAACCCTACCCAACACAATAGGCATCACATTACATTTCATATCCCTTCTCAAACTTAAGAGGAGTCAAAATAAGATATTTTATCATATGAACCTCAAAATATTCATATGATTTCACTAAATTATACCTCCAATAATTATTTATCACATTTAGCTTATTATATTTTATAGTAGGAGAAAAAAATTATAATTTCTAGAAAATATGACTTAATACTTGGCCATGCCTAAAGGTACCATTATCTAAATACATTCTTAGGTTAATATGAAGATGCATCTAGTTGGATAGTCATGGTGACTACTAAAATACATCTCCATAAAAACAAACCTACAAAAAATGTATTAATTGGTTCTAGAAGATGACTAAAAATACTTTTCATATATATATATATATATATATATATATATTCCTTTAATATTCCCTATACAACTCTCGGATTGTCTCCATAGTTGAACTATGACATGAAATAAAAGAACATTTCATCAATGTAAATGAATATAAAGGATATTAAAAATATATTTAATATTAATTCCATCATATCCAATAATATCATAGGTTCATTGGTATTACTATAAGAAGTATCCGGATAATCATAGTGACCATACCTGCTACAAAAGGTAGTCAAAGTAACATCCTCCTCCTCAAACCTCAATAGATGATACCTCAAATATATGTAAACATGTGAAAACTATATATCTCCCTAATGTGGATAAAAATTTATATTGATTAAAGTAAATAATAATGGTTTGTAACAATTGTATTGATCATATTAAGATAGTCTAATAAAACTCGTATACAATTATCTCCCTTCATTGAATAGACCACTGGTGACACCCATAGTGACACACTATAATGAATAATTACCCTATTTTATTGGTATAAAAAAACAATCATTAACTATATCATGTAATTATGAAGCCTCCCAATGATGAAAATATTATGAGGATCATTTGGATTATTTTCTCATTATGGAAATAGAAATATAATTTCAATGAAAACCCATAAAAGGATCCATAATAACCATGGTGAAATAATCTACAAAAACCAGAAGATTATTATATGGTCTCATATGAAAGCCATCATAAAAATACATGATATTTTATAAGAGATTGTTCCCACATATAGAGAAACTATTTCACCCCAACCTATGTTTTGATCCCACTCAGCCTAGGAAAATTAAGTTCCCTTATTGGGTGATATAAAAATAAACTTATGACAGTAGTATTCAGCCTACAAACTGAAATTGATTACCAAATCCATGTAGATGATGAGATAATCACTTATAGTTCTAGTAAAAGGAAGTACCACTCAACCACCACATTATAGATGAATAAAAAAACATAGAGAAATTAATATCATTCCCCATTATGCATCCCAATGGTGAATATAGATTCATCCTAAATTGAATCAAATCCACACACAAGCCCGATAAACCTATAAATTTTAATGATAGAAATAAATGGTAGTAACCAATTTAAATAATGTTTTATGAAACATAATAATTGATAAAAACCATAACTATCATCATGGATTTCCCACATTCAGAGTCGAAGAGTATCATATATTCTCTAACATAGTTTCCTCACTCCATCCCACCCGGATGAATCAGAGTAGTTTGAGAATCCCTTGTATAATGATAGATAAAAACCAAATAATTATATGAATTTTATTAAACTAAATAACTAAAATATACGGAAAAACAGCTACACTCCAATTAAGAGAGTCCTTACAGAATCTTTAATGAAGAAAAAAACACCAACACTAGTAGAACATCAAAAGAGACTCTAGGAAATCAGGTCTATTATATATAGAATTCCCATTTAGAGAGAGAATCACTGGGTTACACAATTTGGAACTAATACTAATGAATATAAAGAACCCTTGTCACTACTCCGATGATGATCATCTTAATTTTTTCTTACAAAATAATGAAATAATGATACCAAAAATAGAAGAAGAAAAACTAATATGGAATTTAATTCCTTATGTATATACCTCATTTGTAACCACTATATAAACAACAACAAAATAATATTATAGTAATAGGTTAATAAAAATTTAACTAATCATGATTCTGAAGCCCATTTAGGGATTTCTTCACCTTTATATTTTTTTGTGAGAAGATTTGGTGAAAAAACTAACCAATATAGAAACCTGATTAATATACTCTATTACAGAAAAATTACAATTCTCTATCATCTTGAACTCATGAGCCTTTACCAAATTTAGTGTTTTTGGATAAAAATACTGAGTAATTCCATTTACACATTGTCCAGGTGATATCCATATGAATTTTTTATTAAACCAATGATTCCCACCATTTTCTAAACTTTTTTCTACTGTATAATTGGTGATTCCAACATTTGAGATCTCAAGGATCTTCAAAAAAATAGAATATGTTCTCGATTCACAAGATCCTTTCCTAAGGATCAAGTGTTTATTTATAACCATGAATTAGTAGATAATTATTCCTAGTGATCACCAAAACATAAAATAACACCCATAAAAGGAATATTTCAATATTTTTCTTAATTAATGTATCATGCAGATAATAGAGTCTAAAAAAGAGGGATTGATATGAGGTATCACCTATAAGGAATTCTCTGAATCTCCCACTATATTCCCAAATCCGTCCAACCTATGAGGAATCATATTTGAAATACTTTAAATAATCCATTTAAAATATGATATTTATAAAAAAATAATCATTTATACCACTTTAATTAGTTAAAATAGGTCTTTAAAAATCTAAATCAACATAAAAATCACATTCATAGAAAGAATAGGTGAAAACATCAAAATATTAAAAATATTTCACCAGATAGTTATTTTATTAACACGGTTATACATTGTGTTTTATGACCATTTATATACACATTAGAAGAATACAAACCTAATAACACATGATCCATAATATTACTACCAACCATGGTCTTATACTATTCTTCCATGTGGAACTCCAACACTCTATATCTCTCCAACAAAATAATAAGATTTTCTTAAAACACATATCCAATTATTTGAAACCTCAAATATCATTAAAACATCAAAAATATATGTAAAAATTATAAAAACAAATCCCTACCAATATTGGAAGCATGACCTATAGACTAAGGAAAATCTAGACAGACACTCTTCTGCACATACATCATCAACCCATGTGGACCACTCACTAATATAGAAATAACCCTCAAATGTATAGTGGATTAAAATATATTTTTTAGTAGACCTACCTAAGACTTATAGAACTGAAACCAGTGTTAGAATGCTATAAGTCCTAATGAAAATTCTTGATCACTAATTAATTGTGGAAAGAAGTATGGAATAACCAATAAACATTTGGGAATAATACCTCTCTTAGAAACTGGACATGAGATATCAATGAATTTGATTACCATTCCAACCATATAATGATATAGAAAATATATTCATAGAAATTAAAATCTAATTACAGAAAACATTTTAACGACTTATAAAAGTTATTAAAATCCAAACCTAAGAATTTATAAAAAAATATTAATATGATATCTATAGTCATAATCTCATTATAGTGAATAAGAGAACAATGTCCAATACAATATATTCAAATGATAAAAAATAAAAATATCTCTCCATAAGAGCTAATATCCAAGATAAAATATCCCGACCATCATATAAAAAACATCAATACCAATAATAATAAAGGATAATTAAATTTTATAGTTCCCCAACACTTAACTGTGTCCATAAGAGTATGCTCTGCATTCACACTAGGGTATATACAAGTTGTTAGGAAAAAGGATCAGTAGGTTACAAACATGAATTAATGTAATTAATTTCACCATGAAAAGTTTTAAATCAATTTTCGTGTCTCTTTTTTTAAAACAAGACAACTTTACAAAGGAATGATCACTAAATAATACATTATAAATACCATTTTCTATTCATAAGCAACACAAATATTCTAAAAAAATGAAATCATGGATCAAGAATAGAATTGAAGCTGCCCAAAATAAATATTCACAATACTCCTATATGAAATAATAATGCATATAGAAAAAACATTACAATATAACAAAATAATGGAAATTGTATAATAAAAATATATCAAGACTAAAAAAGGGATGTTATATCATGAATAAAGTGCCTAAAACTATCCAAGAATAAGTATATAATTCCATGGGATATAGTTTTTTTAAATATTATGAATAAGTATATGAAAAGGTTTTTTTATCTATCCATGTGTGGTATTACATAGTTACATTTTATCTTGGCATTCCCGAGTATCAAACCTTATTCCAAGGAAACTACTAGTCATCATGGAAACATTATAGAAGCTCCATAAATATCCCTCCCAATAGATCTATTAGTCTCATCAATAACACTCCCTAGCTAGTCCATGACATAGTATTAGATTTCATTTTTTGGATACATTCACAGAAAAACATAAACCTATGGTCTCTAATGCGATATTCAATTCCAATCACATAAACAAAAAAAGGTTCCAAGAGAATAATGACTTTAGGAGAAATTTAATTAATCTTTCATTAATAATAAGAAGTCATGAATTTAGTATCATCCATTATAGAATTCAATTTCCATTCTAAAAACCTATATGAAATCATAAAAACATTTTTATGTATTTTCAAAAAACACAGAGTACATGAAAGTTTAATACCTTTGAAATTAAACTCACATATATTAAAAATATAATTCATTCCAATAATATTAACATTAATAGATAAACCATTGGAGATATATCCTCTTATTAGAAATTAAATTTCCAGAAAATAAGGAATATATTTAATGAATAAAAATACAAGGAATGATCCTTAAATAGAATTTATTTTATAGATAATATACCAAATCATTTCTACATCGACCAAAACCAGAATACCTGACTAGGATATGTCCTAAGACACCTAAGAAACAAATTATTAAAACCAAATCCACATCAAAATCATAATATTCATTCAAAAAACTTACTAGGATTTCTAACTTCTATAGAAAAATGATGAATAATGTGATATAAGTGGAAATGATGATGAAATATAAAAGAAACCAGTTATATAATTATTTAAGTCATTAAATAATGAACTAAATAATAAAAAAATAATAGGGTTAGATATAAATATTTGTATAGTGGTTGTACACGTATGGGTGCGAAAATAAAGCGAAAATGAGTTAATTTAATGGAAAATGGTCAAATTAAATTTTGTAATTATTTTAATGAAACAAATTGTTTAGCAGTAATGTTTTCAAGACAATGAACTACATATATGGGATTCATTATCCTCCCAAGACATAACACTCATTGCTTCATTTAATTTGAAAAAAATATAATATCATTTAATTTTTTTTAAATCCCACTACCCCCAAACATCCCTATTTCACTATTAGCATCACAATACAATTAACCATATTTCTACCATGTTCATGAGAATATTCTCCAATTAAATAATTTCCTAACCACCTAACTATAAAATACATCCATAAAAAATAAAAATTAATTAAATATCAAAAGTAATCTTTTTATTAACCATACATATGTCATAGTTGGGAATGTGGAAATATCATTCTTTTATAGAATAATTTTTATCATTTTTCAATATGTACATCAATGAATGTGATAATATAAACTATTGTTTTTATTTCATTCATATAATTAGTAGCCTTAGAGTCTTATTTATGGACAAAAGTGTTATGTTGTATATTCATTCACTAAATATTTATATATTATGTATCTATTGTTGGGAAATTTATTTCAAAACTAACAATGTGAAGGATTATATTGTTGGGGAATCCAACCATAATGAATTAAAATATTAGTCATGATTTGGAAAAAATAACATTTTTCTAATTAGGGATTCCAAGAATTAGTGGTAATAATTTATATTATGATGATATATGTAATGTTTTCACCAAAAAATACGTTAAATTACTTCCTTATATACATAAAAATTATAGGGGGAAATAATGATGATATTTAAATAAAATTATTACCCTTGGGATTTCATTGTAAAACATGAAAAAATATGTGGATATATTAGTTATATTTTCTTCAAAATATTATCATGGAAGTTCAATAAGGTTTATTTTTTAACAATTTAGTGTTAAGATTCTATTTATTTATAACATATGATGATTTATTATTATTTAATTATTCTCACTATGAAATGAATTTATTTGATAGTGATTTTTAGATGATTTTTATAAATTAATTAAATATATTATATTTTAAAAATAAGTAATTAATAAGTTAGAAGGAAATATACATAGATGACATACTATGTAACCCCTGACCCCAGTTACCCAGAGTCGGTGCATTATTTTAATACATTGTCCTGATTACAATGAATCAAGTCCCGAAGGACCAATCAGTTTAGCAGTCTTGGAAAATAGATTACATACATTAACATTACATTAAAATTTCAAACATAAAACACAGTGTAAATAGTTCTTTGAGAACGCCATTATTCCCTTTAGCTTAACCCTGCATATCAATCATAATACACTTCTTGGAATCCTGGGAAAATGAAACATAAGAAAGGGGTGTTCTCAAATGCATAGTAAGGGTAATTAATACAGTGGAAAATGACATAAATATTAAGCATGTTGAATAATTGAAACCACATGCCTTTACCAATAATAAAAATGAATACTTTTATGGAAAGAATATGAGATGAGTAAATAATTACATAATAAAATATATCATGGGTATTATACTAGTCGAATGACCACATGAACCGTCAATATTATTTTCATAATGAGGGAATGTATAATTCCAGACATTCTGAAACATTTTGTCAAGGCCTCGACCAAGACGTCTAAAAATGATTAAGGCCTCAGCCAAAACCATATATCAAATTGGGAAAGGGCCTCATACAATTCCACATCTAGTTGTATCATGAGACCTACCGATACATCGAGGAGCTATAGCGGGCTCCACCCATCACATACTAAGTCTAATACATTCCTCATACGGAAAGGCTGAATCATAACATAAACATTCGTATTAAAAATACCATACGAAATGTCAATACTTTAACCATAAACCATGAATGGTATAAAAATAACACATCCATAGTCAAACATATCAGAAAACCTTCAATAAAATATGGAAGATTAGTATCATAATAAATCAACTTCAAACAAGTTTAAAATCCATCAAAGGATGTTGACATAGATGAAAATAAATTGTAAAACTATTTGAGAGAAATATCCCATTTTCATGAAAACATTTAAAAGTTACACAATTTATAAAGGAAGAAATTTAAATAAAATTTTGAATCAAATTTTCCCATACCACTTTGAAACTTTTTAAAGGAATTAACATTTTTAAAACATTCATGTCCATATAAATAAATCCTTAAAAACCAATTTGAAAACATGGACAATAATGAGAATGATTTAGAAGAATAAATATTTGAAACATTGAAAATGATGTTTTAGTAAAAAGTCCCTTAAAAATAATCCCTTTTAAAACTATTTTATGAAACATGTTCATGGATAATAAATATGTATCAGTAGATACTTACGTAGAAACAACCTCGGATAATAATGAGATTATGAAATTAACCCTTACCAATTTGGTAACTTACGAAACATACACCCCATGAAAGAAGTATCGTAAAATGAATATGTAAATACACATAAATTAAATTTCATTATTGAAATAATACAATTATGGGAAGTACATACACCACGCAAAAGGTAATAGTGTCAATATGGCATGAATCTCACGAGAATAAGGAGTGAGATGAAAACCCCTTACCTTGAAATTTCCTTTAGTCAAGGGTACATTTAACCTCCTGTATGAAGACTATAGTATGTTATTAAATTATACCAGAACCATATTAATATTTAAGATATCATACATTATTCATTTATGACTTTATACTACCCATTTAATAATAATTTCCATGTTTTATTAATATTTCGGGTAATAATCACTTTCTTTATCGTACGTGTTTTAACTTGTTAATCTTGATTATATAACTTAGATTATGATTTAAATACTTACAGAATATAAAACATGATTTATATATCATATATATTTAGAATATAAATATTTATAATAGACATATATATGAAATGCAAAACACCGTTTATGGAGACGGTAGTCCGTATGTACGCATAAACGTTGTTTCCGTTTTCATATAGTATTGAACGAAAGTAAGTGAATAAGATAGATGTAAGTAAATAAATACTTATATATATAAATATATATCTACAGTAGAATTATTTTATCATATACTACATACTTATTAGTAATATATATTTTTATAATCGTCAATGAATGGTGAACTTGGAAATGAATCTCATCGCATCGTGGAGACGATAATCCGTACGTACGCACGAGCGAATATATCATTCTTTTTATTTCAAAATAATATATAATTTGATGGTATATCATACATACAGAATAATTATCATGTTATATTTGTTATTTACATCAAATACATAACATTATTATACCCATTTAAATAATAATGTATTGAATAGCAATTACACCACGACGTGGAGACGGTAAGTCGTACGTACGCACATATGGTGACATGTCATTAAAAGGATGGATAGAATACTGAATATGGTTATACCATATTTATAATAACATCACAGTATATATAAGATACTGGATTTATTATTTTATAATGTAAATAACAAAGAAATAAGAAGTGGAAGAAGAAAGGAACTTGAAAGAGGGCGGTGAAATCATTACCTCTTCTTCGGGTTCTCCCTTTTGATTTTATCAAAAGGGCTCCTTAGGTTTTCTTTATGATCAAAATAGTTCCTATAGGTTTAATTTAGGGATGTTAGGAGGATATTTGGGCAGATTTTGGATGATCCAAAAGGCTTTGGAGGTGTGAATTTGAGAGAAGGGGAAGTGCCCTTTTATAAGAGGGGTGAGGGGCACCTTTGAAAAAACTTAAAATATTATTTTATAATAAATTCATATTCAGTTTAAAATGTCTCCAAAGTGACTTATTTCAAGTATATGGTGGGTATGGGTATAAATACTCTCAACCAATAGGTTTTAGACAAGTTTAGGTTTCCATTTTAACCTTATCATTTAGATTTAACTCTAAGTTAAATAATTTAACTTTTACCATGTATTATTGTATTCTTACATTATATGGTTAATAAACATACTATATACTACCAATAGAACCAAAATTGGTTCATTAATGTCATATATTTTATTATATAAATCCTTTGGCCGAACCTTAGATTTTTAGGACCATTATATCAATTAATAATATAATATTTGTTTTAAAAAATATTTTATGTCAATTTTGATACTATTTGGTATTTGTTTTTTTAAATAATAACAGCATGATTAATTAAAAAAAATACATTTAATCACTCCTAACATATCATATTCACCTAGAAAATTCTTTTATTTCATAAAAAATTTGAAATTATTTTTATTTTAATATTTATAATATCATTTATTAGATTCTTTCATTAATAATGTAATTACTGCATCACCATTGTGTCATAAATAAATTAAATTATTTAATGTTTAAAAATTATAAATAAAATACCATTATGTATGAAATAGTTTTATCTTTCTAATGAATATTTATAATCGAATTTATCTTATGTATAACCCTATATTAAAAATGTTTTAGTTATTAAACTTTGATTTTAACTCTTTTAAGTCTTCTTTGCATTAAATAATAATAAATGTCCTAATCTAATCCAAGTGGACCTAAATGATAATATTTTATTCCTAAGGTTGTTTTTGTTCGATATAAACTTGTACAATAGAATTAGTACATGTGTTAGGGTAATATTAATATCATTTTTACCCTTAATTACCCTATTTACTTTTAACCGTGGTAAATAAAAGTAAAAAATTACTATTCACAAAAAAATATTTTTATCTTATTGAACCAAATTTACTCCTTGATATTAACCATGTCTCTAGAATCTTTGAAATTCTACTCACAGAAGCGGTAAAATTAAGTTTTATGTGAATTTGTAAATTCTCCTAGGAGGTGGGTAAAAGACGGTGAAAAGTTCAATAAAATTTTTATATATCTAAAATTATTCTAAACTAACTACAATTAATTACATTGAACTTATATAGGTATTATGTATCTATTTTGACCTTAATTAAATTTAAATAAAATAAATATTTATTTAAATAAAAATTCGGTTTTAAACTATAACTCAGTGTTTTTTCACTATTCATCAAAAATTGAATATTTTCAGAAAAATACCAAAACTTCACCCTAATCTAATTTCGATATTCCGAATCCAAAAATGAATTCCATTTTACCAAATTAAAAAAATATAATTTGCATTTATTAATTTAAAATTAATTCCCATTGTCAAAACCAAAAGGCGTATTTTTTAGAAACATTATCTATCAAAAGATTGACACTTGTTTATATCCAATCACAAAGTAAAATTACTTAGAATGACAAGAATTGGATTAAATGGTAAAAATATTATCTATTTTTACTTTAAAACCATTAAAATTTACAATTTTACAATATAAATTATTTTGATTAAAAAAGTTGTTTTCAGTTAAAATATAGTATTTTTCACTTTTCACCAAAATATGAAAGTTATCAAAATAACACCAAAAATTTATTGAAACTAAATTCTTATGTACCGATTCCAAATAAAAAGTTTATTATGTTAAATATAATATATAAAAGTTTCAAATATTGGATTTTAAAAAGGGTTCACCATTAAAAGGTGGTAAAAGTGCATTTTTTGAAAAATACTTCTTTTATCTGAAAAAAATAAATTAGTTCTTAAATTATGTCTAAGAAACTTATAATATAGATTCTAAAATTATAAGGATTATATATAGTTAAAAATTTAGTTAATACTATTCATAACCGCTTTTGAACGGCTAGTTTGGTAAGTTATAGTGCACTTGAACTCAGTGTTGCCTGTAGTGCAAGTTATTGAATTACTTTGAAGAAATAATGTACTATGAAATATTGGGGTGTTACTTACTATACATCAAATTGACTGGTTTTCATAATAGGATGGCGTGTTATGAAGATTCATACCTATATTAATATATTAAAAAATATACCTAGAAGATAGACTGTATACCATAAAACACAAGTTGATTTATAGGTTGGAGATAGATATATTAATATCTATCCAAAATTTTGTTTCTTAATTATGATCAAATATTATTTCACAATGTGGAATTGTTCATGAAGTATTCATTTCATTAGTATAATATTTCCCAATTACCATTCAAACTAGACTAATACTTGTTACATTGTGAATTATATTGGATAAAAACAATAATTTTCTATCCAAAAAATTAGGACATCATAATATAAATCCATTTTGGGGATCCCCAATCATGTTCATAGAGTTCCCTAGATATGGTGGTATAGTAGTCAGGAACCATAATGGTTTTGTACTTCCACATGTTTAGTGAAGAGACCCATATCAAAAGGGGGTTCCGTAGTGCAATGTCAATGGTATAGGTTAGTATCATTAAACATATTAGAAAAGTGAATAGTTCAAACTTATTGATAAAATAGTTTTATTTCAATGAATTTGTGATATGTGATGAAAATGGATTGAAATATTCAAATGTGTTTGTATCCACATATTGGAGGACATTGCATCATGATGAATCAAATATTTCATAAATGTTATTTAAAAGTTTCAACTATTGTGTAAACATAATCGTGTATATATGTAAGAGTAATAGATATATTTTTTAGTTAAAATAAATGATAATGTCATGGAGTATATATTATTACATAAATAAATATACAACATTTGGGTCAGTTGAAATGCACATAAGGTTAATATGAAAGTAGTGGAGTTATAATGAGATTTTGGTAATGGTGGAGTTTTCAAAAGGGTAAAATGAGACATTGGATGAATAAGATACATCAAAACCATAAGCACTACCTAAAATATAACGAATGTGATTAAATGTGGTAATATGAGTTGAGAATTTACAATTTCACAAGTGTTTACACAGTAGAAAATGTTTTATTCTATAGTCAGTTTTTATGGTGTTTTATGGGGATCACGTCAGGATCATAGGACGATTATGAGAATTAAATGGTAAAAACTATTATCCAATCACATGAAGAATACAAAAAATATAATAATTAAATGACTAAATATTTTTTTGTTATCAAATTATATATAATAATTTAATGTGTTACACTATAGTTACATATAGGTGGAGAATGAAAATTTCATAGAATTAAAGGTCATTCCAATGTAAAATAGTTTTCCAAAAAACATAGAAATTTGATTGGGATTTTTAGAAATTTAAATTCAGAGAAATATATTTTATTTAATGGAACTAAATTGAAAAACTATGTGTGTGTAAAATAGATAGTAGTATGAAACAGTGAAGATGAAATTTTATTAATCTGCAAAATTTGATTATGTGTTGCATTCTCATAAAACTAAATAGTAGTGTTCTTGATTAATTATGGAGAATAAACAAAACATAATGAAAAAATTATTATTATAGATGAATGGTAATTAATGACGGATAGAAATAAAAATTAATTATAATATAATAAATCATGTTAAAGAAAATGACAATTAATAGCATGAATATTGAATTTCAACAGTGAAGTATAGAATATATATTCTAGGATTATTCAATAGTGTGAAAGAAGGTGATTTCATGATCTATTTTAGAGTTTAAAGGGTCATAATATTAACATAGAGAGAAGGATGTGATGAAAATACTAGATATAAAATTAAAATATCTCTATATTGTATTGCATTAAAAAATAATAGATGATATTTTTATTGGAATGTGACCATAATTGTATTTCTTATTAATGTGGTGTGTGAAGGAGGGATGAAAGAGTATTTATATTTTGTTTTCCATTACTGTCTTCATGGATGGTAATAAAAGTGTATTTATAGTCAAATAATTTTTAAAAATTTATATTATAAACTATTTAATGTTATTTAATTAATATACACACATAATATTAAAAAAAATACTAAACTAGTTCATGTTGTTTGAAAAAATCTCCAAAATAAACAAAATATATATCCAAACGTTTTATCTAATGAAACATACACATTTAAGAAATAAAAATGATATATAAGACTATTAATAAACCTATAATATATGTAATAACAATACAGTCCACCTATTTAGTTAAAATTCCACTTTACATGAATATCAATAATTACAACGTAATGAACTTATCATGAAAACATGAAATAAACACACCCAAAACCGTGAAAATAAAGAAATACAATTAATGAATATGGAATAAGATGTTATAATATAAGCATATAAGGTATTATAAATATTAATATAGTTCCTTAATAATATTATAACATCATTTACTCAATTATATAAGAATCTATACCATTTTTATTGAAGTGAAACTAGAGGTAAGGGATTTCTTAACCCAATTTCATTTCACTGGGTTAAACATATACTACATTTTTATTTCAGGATAATAATTTGTGTGAAATGATAATTTAATATCATAATATTTATTTAAAATATATTTATGTGAATTTACATTAGATATAAATATTCTATTTATTCTATTTTTCTTACTTCCATGATATGATATTAATAAGGGAATCTTTAACTAAAAGACAATGTTTTAATATTTTATGTATTTATTTTATAAAATTTTTATTTAATATACACCATTAATAATGTTTTTAAAGTTTTTATGTGGTAATTAATTAATTTAAATAATTTAATATTATAATTTTCCATAATTTTTTTAAAAATAATCTTTTTACAGTTTTATTAAAAGGTATTTCTTTTAAAAATACTATTATAAAGTTACCATTTTTAAAAAAAATTACATATACTGAATGAATGTAATTTTATTCTTCTATTTTACTATAATATTTTAAATCAAACCTTATATTTTGTATGGTTACCTTAAAAGAAACATTTTTCCACTACACATGTGCAATTTTTTGAAATGAGTTATTTCAAAAGAAACGGTTAATTTTCTATAAAGAGTGTTTTTTTAAGAATTATTTCTTGATTTTATGATAATTTTAGGGTTTATGGGATTTTTATGATAAATTATGGTTACATGATATATCAATTATTTGTGGTAATATGAAACCTCTAATGCATTGGGTACTTTAGATTTGGAGGTTGTTGATTTTTGTTACTTAATTTGTTAGAGTGATTTAGAAAATGATATTATATGTTACCTAAATGTATTTTAAAAGTTATATAATTAGTTTTAATTAATTTTTATTTCTTTTAAAAACGTAATATATTTATATTTTTGAGAATATTTTTCTTTTTTAGAATAAAATGGTATGTTTTTAAGAAAATGTTTTATGGATTTTCAATGGGCTAACATTTGTTCATCCTTTATATCCCTTTTTGATATTTTAGATTAAATAACATGTATATAATTTTTATTCATTGCTTGAAGTATATGTAAGGATGAATATAATGACAAAATGAAAATTGTGATGATTGTTTCTTAAAAATAATACGTGTTTTAATTTTAAATTTTTTTTGTTAGTGGAAATAATAGATACTCTGTATAAGTGTCAACATTTAATTTATGAGTTTACTATGTAATAATTTGTAATAACTATATTAAATTAAAAACACAAATGATAATTTTTAATTAATGAAATAAAACAATTGTTTAAAATCACAAGAATATGTAATTTTTATAGTTGGTCCCTTACAGTTTGTCTTAGAGTAGGGGTTATACATATTTGTATACTATGATTTTTCATTTTTTAGGTTTTCTTAAGAGAAATAAATATCATCGTGGGATAACATGTTATGGGTAATTTTAACCTAAAAGTAGTTGATACCCCTTTAGCGGTTTGATGCAATGAATGTCTAGGATATTAATAATATTTTTTGAGAATGGATTTTTAAAGGTTGTCTATTTATGTATAATATATTTCATGGTTAAATTATTATACAGAATATATGGGTATTATCATTAAAAAGAAGATTTTATTTTAAAATTTCATGTTTTAGTGATATTATTTCATACTGATTAAGGAAAATTTATCTATATTGAATTAATTTGATCTTTCCCAACATTATTATCCCTTCAAAATTATTTGATTATCACTATTATTATGAAATATGATTCAAATGATTTAGATAGGATTATTAGTATTGAAATCACATGAATAAAACTATTTTACTTATCAATGTCCTTTTTCATCCTAAAAATTTATGTTTCATATTTTACATAGGATTAATGGTCATGTCTATAATATGATTTTTTATAAGGGACATTGATTTAAAAAATTATTTTTTTACATTTCTCTTCAAACTATCTTTTTCTTCCATGTCTAATTTTTCTAATATTTCTTCCAAAAATGATTTTAATATTATCTTAATAATGTTTAATTCCTTCTTTACTAATGTTTTACATTTGGTAAAATTGTATGAAATGAATCTTTTTTCCGATTTCTAAATTATTTCCTTTATTATTAATCTGAAAAAAGAACATAAGGAATGTTTTTTAACTTATACGACATTAATTGATTTTCCACCATCATGACACAGTAATTTCATAAGGAATACTTTGTATTCTTACAATCTTATTTTCAAGGAAAATGTTTTATTTTATAATTTCACATCATATAAAAAAAATATTTTCAAACTAGAAAGGATATGTTTTCCCAAGAATTATTTGAAGTGATCTATATATTTATTTTCCATCTCATATTACATTTTAAATTATTTAATTAGGATATCCAAAAAATTATGATTTCTAGAATTATGGTTAGAATTATTTCCTTCTATAAAAAGTGTATACCTTTTGGGTTATTATTGATAAATAGTTATGATATGATTCATATAATTGATTCTAGGAATTATGTATTAAGGAATAAGATTAAAAAGAAATATTAATGGATTAATAAAAATGTTAAATGACTTATTTTTACTATTTTTACCTTTTGATACGTTATGAATAATGGTAGAATCATGGAAATCTAGTAGAATTTGTTTCTTGTAGATTTTTCTGTCATAAATATGGAAATATAATTTCATGGTAATAGATACATTTAAAAGAGGTAAAAATTAGATAATTTTTAGGTATATGTAACCCTTGATTTTACTATTAGAAAAACGATATTTGAGCATCAATGCCTTCACATATGGTGGACATAATATTAAATGTATTTGATGTGTTTTTGTTTTAAAAGAAATCTAAACATGTGGTAAATTTGGATTATACTTTTTGGATGAAAAATGAATGTTATGAGATAAAATTTGGGGTTAAAAATATTAGGGTTATTTTTTAAGAACATTCTATAAAATTTATAAATAAAAAATCATAATATTAATATTGTTTTAGAAAAATGACAAAATTAATGATGGGTGAAAACCTATCACATTTGACAAGGCCACAAGAATTTAACTGATAATGAATAGGTGAAAATGTTGAATTTCCTAACAATGCCTACATGATTCCCTTATTAGTATGATATTTTTAATTTTAATTAAATGATTTGATCTTTGAAAAACGTTTCTATTTTTTAAATATATATTTCAACATATAGATAACCATGTGATTAGAAAAAAGTATTTGATAATTATGTGATTAATGTAATTTCAAAAGACGGTAACTATTTTGGAAACTATATATGATTAAGGTGAATAAAATACTACAACATTTTTTTTGAGAAATAAAGGATTAATTATATTTTGGAATCATATATCATGTAAGTTGATTCAGGTCATTTATGTAAAACTTTTCATATCATGCAGATCAACTAATTATGGAGATTTATTTTTTGTTAGGGGAATTTAGGAGTGATTGATATATTTTTTTGGATGACTATTTGATTAAATCTGCCTGATTTTTGGGTTTCAATTTTAGTTTGTAATAGTTTGAGTAATTTTATTGATTATAATTTTTTGGATGATCTATGTGGAAATTTGGGTTCATACTATATATGTTTTGAGTTTAAATAAGTTATTAATCATATAAAGTATTACTATATTTAAATAACTACATTATTTTACGATAACATTTTAGGTTAATTCCTAATGAAAAAAGGAATATATAGTTATAATTTTATGTGTTTTGGGATCCATAAAACTTGAATTTGATTCCTCTGGTATGTAAATTCATCTTCAATACTCATCATTTTTATAAAACAAGAGATTGAACTAGAAAATTACCGATGATATAAATTATAATTTTTATGTAAGTTTGATTCATTATGTAATTAGTCTACGTTGTAAATTAATTATAAAATTTTAACAAATGATTTATCTGATTACATTTCATACAAAGAAACTAATAGCCTTTAAATCCATCTTAGATTTATAGAATTATGATGGTTTAAAATCATATGACCATGTTATATATCACTCATTATAATTCCATGAGTTGTATCATTACTCATATATGTTAATTATTTTCTAAATAGAAACATAATATGTGTTACTCTGGTAACCACTGTAATTTAAATTATCTCTTTTCAAAACGAAGCTTTATTAACCCTTCAACTGATGTGGGATTTTAAAAAAGGTACTTTGAAAAGTAAAACCCTTGTTGTTGAGACCAATTTCAAGTTGATATGACACAATTTATTAAAGGGAGTATAATTTAAAATATTAATAATTAAAAAGGAATCATTATTCTCAATGTCATACATGTTTCACCACATCATTCATAATCAAAAGACTAAATTTTATTATTTAAATATGACTATTATCACCAAGCCATTGGAATAGAGGGAAGGAATGAAATTAACTAAAATATGATAATATTTTTTTACCCATATTTATAAAATTAATTCATTTGTTAGAAATAAATTATTAATTAAAAAATCAATTGAATATAAAGTATGTGTTTTAATTTAAAGACAATGTTTATTTGCACAATCCAATTTTATCATAATAAATATTATTTAATAAAAACCAGTAAAATATCATAATAAATATTATATGTAATATTTTTTTAAATTTATACAGTAATATTAGTATGGTTATGAAAATAATTAATATTTTTTAAGCATAGAAGCTTAATTTTTCTAAAAGGAATTTTTTCACATTTTGATTGATAACTTGGATTAAAAATAATTCTTGAAATATTAATAAATTTATATTTAAAATATATAATTATTTTTTAAAATTTAAATATAAAATTACCATAGGTTAATGTTTTGGTGCATTCTTTATAGGATTCATTTCTTGTGGTATATTAAAAAAAACACTATTTTACCTTAAAAGTTGCATTCTCTTCTAATTTATTTATATAGTTAAATTATATTATAAATTTCATTTATTGTATAATTAGTCATATAATAAATAAATAAAACCAAAATAGTTCATTTTAATAAATTTAACAATAAAATTTTATATAAAAACATTTCAATATTCTGAACTTTTCACTTTAAAATCCTGCTTTTCGTTTTGTTTGTTCAATTAATTTTATATCTAATTTTTCCAATTATGTGATTTTAATTAATTAAAATTATTTAAATATTTGTAATCATAAGTCAAAAATTAGGTATTAATGTAGTTTTATTTATTATTTGTTACAAATTTACAATGTTAAAAAATATTTACCATGTATTATGTAAAAATGAAATGGGTTAAAGTAAAAAAGGTTAGGTGTTAAAATACCTAAAATCTATGAAATTAAATGGTTGTTTTTTTGGTATTTATCAAAGATAAACTGAAAATAAATATTAATTATTATCCAATGTCATGAAACTTAATTCCACCTCAATGTGGTTGGATGTAAATATAATATAATCATCATTTTAATCACATAAACCCACCTCTCATCAACTATAAATACCACTCCTCACCACCACATTTCAACTCAAAATTATTGAGCATCCCAAATTTTATTCCCATGACTCTATTTCATTATATACCCATGTCCTACTACTTAATCTACCCCCAAAATACCAAATCTAGTGTCTAAAACTATCTTTTATGGAGGTGATATACAATACGTAATTTTCTCAGAGTTCCTTTCTTAATTTATTTTCATATCGTATTTTTTACCAACATCCTTCATACATAATTTTATGATTAATCCATAATAAATTATAAAATTTATTTTATTGTTTAAAATTTAAATTTTCATATCCATTTCATTTATAATCTCCTTTTATGTAATGAAGTGAAACTATTTTCCAAATTATTTTTATATTACAGTCTCCAGGAATAATAATATTTTTGGTTTCCATTAACACCTTCATGGATGGTCATAGATGTTTAATTATAAGTAAATATATTTGAAAAAGTATATTATAAAATATTTCATGTTTTTTAATAATTATAAAAACATAATATTAACTATGAAGAAACTAGTTTATGATGTTTGGAAGAACCACCAAATTAAACTAAACATTTATCAGCAACGTTTTATCTAATGATACATCCTCATGTAAGAAATAAAAATGATATATGGGAAAATTAAAATAATTTTTTTATTCATTAATAAAATTTAATTCCACTTATGGAATTGTAATTCAATTTTACAAGAACATCCGTAATTATACACAAATGAAGCGATGATGAAAATATGAAATAAATGTTCCTAAGACCATGAAAAAATTGAAATATTATTAATGAATGCGTCATAAGATGATATAAAATCATCAAAAAAGGAAGTATAATTATGAATATATTTCATTAATGAGTTAATAAAATTCTTTAAACCATTATAAAGTAGTTTTGAACATGTTTTAGCGAATTCAAACATGAGATAAGGGATAAACTAATGTAATTTCTATTTTTTGGGTTAAACATATACTACATGATAATATAATGATAACTGTAACACCCAGCACCTACATCATTGGCTTGAGGAGGAGGTGAGGGATACTTGGCCTTAAGCTACATTCCCAAGATTCTAAAGGCTGGCAATAAATGTCAAGGGCTTCAAGATTAAATTGGGGAACAATTTTCCCTTAAGAAAAAACCAACCAAACCATCCATTAACCACCACTATATGATGAATGTCGATAAAACATTCCAAAATGAATTCCCAAAATACAACCAAATTGTTCCACCATAAAACCCAAATCCAAAACAAACAACACAATATCATATTACTACACTGAAGACCAAACAACGTAGCACCACATGCCATGATACCACCACAGCTCTACACCAAGCTCCAAGATCCAAGCTCCACCAAGACATCACAATGCACCCCTAGAGAAGGGAGATGCCTTACCTTTTCCAATATCACGATACATGACATCTGCAAAGACACCAAAGTTCCAAAGTAGGGGGTGAGTACTAAAACTCAATAGTTTTTCCCCAAATTACTTCTATACACACGCCACTAGGAGAAAACTATTAGCACATTTATAAAAAACAATTTATATAAAATAATCACAAGTGAAACCATTACCATAATCCATCATACCCTTACCAATCCATCTCACCCAAACCAAGCAACCAAGGGATGGACAAAAAACATGCCACAATCCATTTCATTATTCACACACTAGCACAACAATTTCCAACATGCAAAGAAATACACAACAAAATAACCAAAACAACCAGAGGGTGGAATTTCCGTCCATCCCGTTCACCCATTCAAACCTAGTGGTACTTCCTGACCAGAACCAAATGGTGGAGCTTCCATCCAACCCGTTCACCCATTCAAAACTAGTGGCTCTTCCTATACACTTATCCTTTGATGGTGGCCCTTCCGTCCACTATCCATCCCCTTTTTATAGTGGTACTTCTCTCCACTTCAACACAAAATTACCATCAAGCCACAAACAAGCATATGACCCACCAAGGTCACAACAACATGCAATCAACCAATTCCATTGCATATCAATCCATTTCAATAAATCACCAATTTATTGAAAATCATTTTCCATGAAAATCAGAATTTCAATAAAACATTCTCTTTATTAAAAACTATTTCCATCAATCATTTTCACAAATCATCCATAGCATCCCATTTTAAAATCTCCATTTTAAAATCCACAACAATAGCATTTCACCATAAACCCACCTTTTCCCAAAATACCCAAATGGATTTCAAACCAACTTCACACATAAAAACACAATTAATTTCAATCCAAACAAATTAATTGTAACCAAAACCATTATTTCAAACTAAGTGGAGTTGAGAGATAAGCCACCTACCATTAGGGTTCCGGAAAACTCAACCCACCAACAACCGAACTAAAAATCCAGTGAATGCACCACCGAAACCTCTCTAGATCCCATTCCCTAACCATCACAAGCCTTAAAATCAATATCCAAGGCATCCACAACTCTAGATCTACACACAAAAAGTGTAGATCTAGAAAACCAAGAAAGATAGAAGTGTATATCTAGAGAAAAACACAAAGAACCCAAGTAGAGAGACTTACCCAAGAGAATCCACCTTCAAAACACCAAGGAACCTCTTCAAAATGCTTCCAAAATGAGTGGGAGAGCCCCTAACACCCTTGAAAACTGAAGAACCTGAGTGAGGATTGAGTGGGAGGATGTTTGGAGATGAATGAGGCAAGCCCGAGTGAGCCCATGTTTTAGAACCATATTTTAAGTGGCAGCACGGTTTGGAAAACTATGCGCTAACCGTGCGCACGCTACTACCTCGAGAGAAAGGGTCTGCACGATTTCCTCACACGATTTGGAAAACCGTGCCCAGGCTATGCGGACCCTACTGTCTCCCCCTGTATAGGTTCCTTGAAAATCCGCACAGTTTCCCTTAGCCATTCTCAAACTGTGCACCCATAGAAAAGCCTACAAAATCATCCAAAACCATTAAAAACTCTCCCAACCTCTTCCCAACTCATACCAAGCACTTTAAACACATAAAAAGGAATAAAAAAAGGCTATATACCTCAAATTAGGGGTGCTACATTCTCCCCACCATTGGACTTTTCGTCCTAAGAAAGTAGTGAACCCGCCCTTTGCTGAAAGAGCTCGAGCCACTACTCAACCATCTATTTCTCCCTCCCCCAAGTCTTCTCTTGAAACTGACAATGCTGCCACAAAAAATGAACTAAACCAATGCTTTTACCATGCAAGACTTTCTCTTTCCTATCCACAACCCGCACTGGCATGTACACCAATGAAACATCCGGTTCTAGTTCAACATGATCCCATCAAATTACATAGTCATGATCCGAATAATACTTTTTTAACTGTGACACATGAAACACAATGTGCACCACACTGAACCTAGGTGGAAAAGACAAACAATAATCCACCTCACCAACCCGCTCAATAATCTCAAAAGGTCCAATATACCTCAGAGATAACATTCCCATCTTCCCAAACTATAGTACCCTCGGTTTCTAGTATGTAAACCTTACTTGGTGCTTTTCTTGGTTTTATTTGTTAAGGGTGATGCATGGGAGATTCGGGAGATCCTGGAGTGAATTTTTAAGCAAAGGGGAAGGTGCACGGGCAGCGCACAGTTTGTCTAAACTGTGTGGCCAAATCGTGCGTGACTGACTGAAGAGGTAGTGGCTTCCACACGATCGACGTATGGTTAAGGGAAACCGTGCAATGGGCCGTGTGAGAAGGGTGGATGAGGCAGTAGCTAACGCACGGTTAGTGCATGGTTTGTCAAACCGTGCAGACTAACCGTGCAGTCACTTAAAATTAGATCCTTAAATTGTGGATCTAACTCGTTTTTCCTCTAATTGCCTCATTAAAGCTCTTAAGAAGCCCTAAATCAGGATTTTGGTTCTCCTAAGGTCAAAGAGGGTTCTCCCATCATTCTGGAGGCGATCCGAAGGCTCATCTTGGTGAATCGAATCTGTATTCTTGAGGTATGTGATCGTTCTCCTTCGTTTTTGATCGTTTTCTTAGATCTACTCAGATATACTTCTCGTATACTCTAAGTTTCTTAGATCTATACCCGTTATGGGTAGATCTAAGTGTGTGGATTCCAAATATGATGAGATTTGGTCTTGGTTGTGTTAGGAGAAGAGATCTGAGGTGGGTTTTTGGAGTTTTGACCCGGTGTTCTTGAGCGTTCTTCATCTGTTGCTTGGTTCCACATTTTTATTGAGGTAGGTGGATTTACTCTCGACTCCTCTAGTTAGAATTGGTTGGATTAGTTTCAAATTGGTTATTTGATTGGAATTGATTGTGAAAATCATGGAATAAATCTACTTTAGGGATGATTTATGGTTTTGATGAAATTGTGAAATCTTGGTGAATAGTGTGCAAAGTGACTTGGCTATTTGAATTTAAAATATTGATTTTAAATTATGAAACTGCTGAAATTGTGAATGGTTTGATGAGAAATGGGTTTTCAATAAAAAGGTTGTTTTATTGAAATGGTTTTGATGGATTTGGTTTTCAATAAAAAGGCAGCTTTATTGAAATGGTTTGAATTGTTTGAACACACTTGGTTTGGATGGAAAATGGTTTTCAATAAAAGGTGTTTTATTGAAGGGATGGTTTGGCATGATTGTTGGGAATGTGTGGTGTGTGTTCGTATTGCATGTACGAGGCTTGGTTGAAATAGGACCTTGTGCTTGATGTCAAATGTTTAATGGAACGTGGTAACTATATGTATGAGCCTTGGTTGAAATATGACCTTTTGATCGGTGCCAAAGGTTTAATGGCACATGGGAAGTAATTACCTTTTTATGACTTGGTATATCGATGAGAAACCACTCATGAGTATGGAACTATCATTACGAATCATGCATGGTTGATTTCATGGGTTTGTGAAATGGTTGGGAATGCCAAGACAGGATGTTTGTGAAATATTTGGAAATTTGTTTGGTTATTTTTCTAGAAGAATAACGTGTTGGAAAAGCTGGTTTAAATTCCACTTTGATGCTTTTGAGCTGGGATGGTTTTGGAAAACTTGTTTATATTTAGTTATAAACTGCTTTGGTAAAAATGTTTTATATAAACCGTTTTTTTATAAATGTGGCTAACTCTTCTATCCTAGTGGCGTGAGTAAGGAATTCATTGGGGAAAACCTACTGAGTATTATACTTACCCCTTCTTTGTCACTTTGGTACTTTTGAAGATGTTGTATTCTGAGACACAGGAAAAGGTAAAGCATCTCATTACTAGTGGCTCATGGTGATATTTGGGAGATGCTGTGGAGATTGGAGCTTGTGGACTATAGAGTCGTGGTGTCTTTTGAGAGTCTCATGTTGTTCTTCTGTTGTGTAACTTGATGTTTGGTTTGGTCTTCCGCTATTGTGTACTCTGATGTGGTTTAATATAAATGAAGTTTTTTATTGGTCTTTCATTGTTTCATGCATCATATAGTTAATGGTTAATGGATGAGTTTATTTTCCTAAAGGGAAAATCATCCTCCAATTGTATTTGAAACCCTTCAGTATTTATTTCCAGCCTTTGGCATCTTGGGGTTGTCTCTTAAGGCCTAGTAATGACTTGTTGAACTCTCAAGCCAATGGGAATTTTCAAGTCATTACAAATGGTATCAGAGGGAGGTTTCGATCCTCCGACCTGTGGGTTCTTGAGCGTTCTTCATCCTTTTCTTGGTTTCACCTTTTTGTTGAGGTAGGTGGCTTCACTATCGACTCCTCTTATTAGAATTGGTTGGATTAGTTTCAAATTGGTTATTTGAATGGAATTTATTTTGAAAAGAATGGAATAAATCTTCTTTAGTGTTGATTGATGGTTTTGATGAAATTGTGAAACCTTGGTGAATTGTGTGCAAAGTGACTTGGCTATTTGAATTTAAAATGTTGAATTTAAATTATGAAATTTCTGAAATTGTAAATGGTTTGATGAGAAATGGGTTTTCAAAAAAGGGTGTTTTATTGAAATGGTTTTGATGGATTTGGTTTTCAATAAAAAGGAAACTTTATTGAAATAATTTTAATTGTTTGAACACACTTGGTTTGGATGGAAAATGGTTTTCAGTAAAAGGTGTTTTATTGAAAGGATGGTTTGGCATGATTGTTGGGAATGTGTGGTGTGTGTTCATATTGTATGTATGAGGCTTGGTTGAAATAGGACCTTGTGCTCGATGCCAAATGTTTAATGGCACGTGGTAACTATATGTACAAGGCTTGGTTGAAATATGACCTTGTGCTCGGTGCCAAAGGTGTAATGGCACATGAGAAGTAATTACCTTGTGACGACTTGGTAGATCAATGAGAAACCGCTCATGAGTATGGAACTGTCATAATGAAGCATGTATAGTTGATTTCAAGAGTTTGTAAAATGGTTGGGAATGCCAAGACGAGATGTTTGTGAAATATTTGGAAATTTGTTTGGTTATTTTTCTAAAAAAATAACGTGTTGGAAAAGTTGGTTTAAATTTCACTTTGATGATTTTGAGCATGGATGGTTTTGGAAAACTTGTTTATATTTAGTTATAAACTACTTTGGTGAAAATGTTTTATATAAATTGTTTTTATATAAATGTGGCTAACTCTTCTATCCTAGTGGCATGATTAGGGAAGTCATTGGGGAAAACCTACTGAGTTTTATACTCACTCCTGCTTTGGAACTTTGGTGCTTTTGCAAATGTTGTATTCTGAGACACAGGAAAAGGTAAAGCATCTCATTACTAGTGGCTCGTGGTGATGTTTGGGAGATGCTGTGGATATTGGAGCTTGTGGACCAAGGAGTCATGGTGGGTTTTGAGAGTCTCATGTTGTTCTTCCATTGTGTACCTTTATGTTTGGTTTAGTCTTCTACTGTTGTGTACTCTGATGTGGTTTAATATAAATGAAGTTGTTGATTGGTCTTTCATTGTTTCACGTATCATATAGTGAATGGTTAATGGATGGGTTTATTTTCTTAAAGCGTAAATCGTCCCCTCATTGTATTTGAAACCCTTCAGCATTTATTTCCAGCCTTTGGCGTCTTTGGGATGTCGCTTAAGGCCTAGCAATGACTCGTTGAACTCTCAAGCCAATGGGAATTTGCAGGTCATTACAAATGGTATCAGAGGGAGGTTTCGATCCTCCAACCTGTGGGTTCTTGAGCTTTCTTCATCCGTTTCTTGGTTTCTCCTTTTTGTTGAGGTAGGTGGCTTCACTCTCAACTCATCTTGTTAGAATTGGTTGGATTAGTTTCAAATTGGTTATTTGAATGTAATTGATTGTGAAAAGCATGGAATAAATATTCTTTAGTGATGATTTATGGTTTTGAGGAAATTGTGAAATCTTGGTGAATTGTGTGCCAAGTGACTTGCCTATTTGAATTTAAAATTTTGATATTAAATTATGAAATTTCTGAAATTTTAAATGGTTTGATGATAAATGGGTTTTCAATAAAAGGGGTGTTTTATTGAAACGGTTTTGATGGATTTGGTTTTCAATAAAAAGGAAAATTTATTAAAATGATTTGAATTGTTTGAACACACTTGGTTTGGATAGAAAATGGATTTCTATAAAAGGTGTTTTATTGAAAGCATGGTTTGTCATGACTGTTGGGAATGTGTGGTGTGTGTTCATATTGTATGTATAGGGCTTGGTTTAAATAGGACCTTGTGCTCAGTGCCAAACTTTTAATGGCATGTGGTAATTATATGTACAAGACTTGGTTGAAATATGACCTTGTGCTCGGTGCCAAAGGTGTAATGGAACATGGGAAGTAATTACCTTGTGACAACTTGGTAGATTGATGAGAAACCGCTCATGAGTATGGAACTGTCATAACAAAGCATGCATGGTTGATTTCATGGGTTTTTGAAATGGTTCAGAATGCCAAGACGAGATGTTTGTAAAATGTTTGGAAATTTGTTTGGTTATTTTTATGGAAAAATAACGTGTTGGAAAAGATGGTTTAAATTGAACTTTTATGCTTTTGAGCATGGATTGTTTTGGAAAACTTGTTTATATTTATTTATAAACTACTTTGGTGAAAATGTTTTATATAAACTGTTTTTATATTAATGTGGATAACTATTCTATCCTAGTGGTGTGAGTAGGGAAGTCATTAGGGGAAAACCTACAGAGTTTTATAATAACCCCTACTCTGGCACTTTGGTGCTTTTGCAGATGTTGTATTCTGAGACACAAGAAAAGGTAAATCATCTCATTACTAGTGGCTCGCGCTGATGTTTGGGAGATGCTGTGGAGATTGGAGCTCGTGGACCACAGAGTCGTGGTGTCTTTTGAGAGTCTCATGTTGTTATTCCATTGTGTACCTTGATGTTTGGTTTTGTCTTCCACTGTTTTTTACTCTGATGTGGTTTAATATAAATGAAGTTGTTGATTGGTATTTAATTGTTTAATTCATAATATAGTGAATGGTTAATGGATGGGTTTATTTTCTTAAAGGGTAAATCGTCCCACAATACCGCCAATTCCCATTGGCTTGAGAGTTAAATGATTCATTACTAGGCCTTAAGTGACATCCCCAAGATACCAAAGGCTGGAAATAAATGCCGAATGGTTTCAAATACAATCTGGGGATGATTTACATTTTAAGAAAATAAACCCATCCATTAACCATTCCCTATATGATGCATGAAACAATGAAAGACCAATCAAAAACTTCATTTATATTAAACCACATCAGAGTACACAACATCGGAAGACCAAACCAAACATCAAGGTACATAATGGAAGAACAACATGAGACTCTCAAAAGACACCACGAATCTGTGGTCCACAAGATCCAATCTCCATAACATCTCCCAAAAATCACTACGAGCCACTAGTAATTAGCTGCTTTACCTTTTCCTGTGTCTCAGAATACAACATCTGCAAAAGCACCAAAGTTCCAAAGCAGAGGTGAGTATAAAACTCAGTAGGTTTTCCCCAATGACTTCCCTACTCACGCCACTAGGATAGAAGAGTTAGCCACATTTATATGAAAACTGTTTATGTAAATTTTTTTCATCAAATCAATTTATAACTAAATATAAACAAGTTTTCCAAAACCATCCATGCTGAAAAGAATCAAAGTGCAATTTAAACCATATTTTCTAACACGTTATTTTTCCAGAATAATAACCAAAAAAATTTCCAAACATTTCACAAACATCCCGTCTTGGCATTCCCAACCATTTCACAAACCCGTGAAATCAACCATGCATGCTTCATTATGACAGTTCCATACTCATGAGCGGTTTCTCATCGATCTACCAAGTCGTCATAAGGTAATTACTTACCATGTGCCATTACACCTTTGGCACCGATCACAAGGTCATATTTCAACCAAGCCTCGTACATATAGTTACCACGTTCCATTAAACGTTTGGCACCGACCACAAGGTCCTATTTCAACCAATCCCCATACATGCAATATGAACACACATCACACATTTCCAACTATCATGCCAGACCATCCTTTCAATAAAACAACTTTTATTGAAAACCATTTTCCATCCAAACCAAGTGTGTTCAAACAATTCAAACCATTTCAATAAAGATTCCTTTTTATGGAAAACAAAATCCATAAAAACCATTTCAATAAGACAACATTTTTATTGAAAACCCATTTCTCATCAAACCATTTACAATTTCATCAATTTTATAATTTAAAATCAACATTTTAAATTCAAATATCCAAGTCACTTTGCACACAATTCACCAAGATTTCACAATTTCATCAAAACCATAAATCACCACTAAAGAAGATTTATTCCATTCTTTTCACAATCAATTCCATTCAAATAACCAATTTGAAACTAATCCAACCAATTCTAACAAGAGGAGTCGAGAGTGAATCCACCTACCTCAACAAAAAGGCGAAACCAAGAAACGGACGAAGAACGCTCAAGAACACCGGGTCAAAACTCCAAAACCCATATTAGATCTCTTCTCCTAACACAACCAAGACCAAATCTCACCATATTTTGCATCCAAACACTTATATCTACCCATAATGGGTGTAGATATAAGAAACCGATAGAAGAAAAGAATTAGATCTGAGTAGATCTAAGAAAACGATCAAAAACGAAGGAGAACGATCACATACCTCAAGAATCCGACTTCGATTCACCAAGAGAACCCTTTGATTCACCTCCGGAACGATGAGAGAACCCTATTTGACCTTAGGAGAACCCAAATCCCGAGTTAGGGCCGCTTAGGAGCTTTAATGAGGCAATTAGAGGCAAAACGAGTTAGATCCACAATTTAAGGATCTAATTTTATGTGACCGCACAGTTAGTCTGCACGGTTTGACAAACCATGCGCTAATCGCACGTTACCTACTTCCTCGACCACCCTTCTGGCACAAACTCATCGTACAGTTTCCCTTAACCGTGCTCCGATTTTGTGGAAGCCACTGCCTCCTTAGTCAGCCATGCACCGTTTGGCCGCACAGTTTAGACAAACCGTGTGTCGCCTGTGCACCTTCCCCTTTGCTTCAAACTTCACTCCAGGATCTCCCGAATCTCCCATATGTCACCCTTAACTAATAAAACCAAAAAAAGAACCAAGTAAGGGTTACATAACAGAAACTGGGGGTACTACATTCTCCCCACCATTGCCTTTTCGTCTCCAGAAACTAGAAAACCAATGCTTGTCTGAAAGAGTTTTGTCCACTGCTCTCTCATTTCTTTCTCGCTTTCCCAAGTCTCTTCCTGAATCTGACCACGTTGCCACAAAACCCGCACTAGACCGATTCTTTTTCCATGCAAGACTTTATCCTGGCTATCCACAATCCACACTGGGATATGTACTAGAGAAGAAACTATCTCTAGGTCAATGTGATCCCATCTGATCACATGGCCAGGATCGGGTTGATACTTCTTTAACTGAGATACATGGAACAAATTGTGCACCGAACTCAACCGTGGTGGTAATGCCAACAGATATTCCACCTCTCCATTCTATTCCAGTATCTCAAAAGGACCTATATATCTAGGAGATAATTTTCCCTGCTTCCCAAAACGACGATGTCCAAGTCTTGGAGAGATCCTCAAGAAGACATGATCACCCACAACGAATGAAAACGGTATTATATGGTGATCTGCATAAGGTTTCTAATGACTCTGTTCCATCTCCATCCTCTTTCTAATCAACTAAATCTTCTCCATTGTTTCTTGGACAAGGCTCGGCCTGACTAGTGAAGTTTCACCAGTTTCCACCCAGCATAGTGGAGAACGACAAGGACGCCCATACAATGCTTCAAACAGTGCCATTCATATCGAGGCCTGATAAATGTTATTTTATGAGAAATACACTAAGGGTATATGCTCCTCCCATGAGCCACCAAAATCCAATACATAATCCCGCAACATGTCTTCCAACGTTTGTATCATCCGCTCGGATTGCCCATCTGTCTGAGGATGATATGTTGTGCTCATCATCAACTGAGTCCCCAGTGCTTGCTATAATGATTTCCAGAAACGATATGTGAACCTTAAATCTCCATCTGAGACTATAGACACTAGTACACCATGCCTCTTTACCACTTCTCGGATATATATTTTTGAATGATCTTCCACCGTATGGGTTTCACGAATAGGGATAAAATGGGCCGACTTGGTTAGACAATCCACTATCACCCAAATGACATCGTGTTTCCAGACCGTTCTTGGAAGAACTATAACAACATTCATTGCTATATGATTCCATTTCCACACTGGGATAGGTAAATATAGTAACATACCAACTGGTCTCTGATGCTCAGCTTTAACTTGGTGACAAGTTAAGCACCGCGTGATGAACTCGACCACCTTCCTTTTCATGCCTCTCCACCAAAACTGTGCCTTCAACGCCTTATACATATTCTATTTACCTGGGTGTATAACCAATCTTGAATGGTGTTAAGAATGAAGGATTTGTTCTTGAGCAGTTAAAGGTACAACCATCCGATCCTGAAACCGCAAAACTGAACTCTCATCCAGCTTTCATCCCTCAATGGTCTCCCCACCATTGAGTTTTTAACTCATTGCAACATAGTATACATCAGATGACTATGTATCCTTTACTATCTCCAAAAAATCAAGAACAAGAACAACTGGAAAGAAAACTGGAACATCACCTCTATCTTCACATTCCACAAGCATGTCGGCTAAGACCGACATCAACTACCATTCATCTGAAGCTTCTTTCGCCAACTGAGAATACGACTTTCTGCTTAATGCATCAGCCACCGAATTGCCCTTACCCGGTGTATAAATTAATTAAAAGTCAAAAATTTAAAGATACTCCATCCATATCCTCTACCTCAGATTCAAATCTCGTTGCGAGAAAATGTGTTTCAAGATTTTGTGATCCGTAAACACAGTAAATTTCCCACCAAAGAGATAATGTCTCCATGTTTTCAAAGCATGGACGACTGAAAAAAACTCTAAATCATGTGTTGGGTAATTTTTCTCATGAACCCTCAACTGCCTTGATCCATAAGAAACCACATGGTCTCCTTACATGAGAACACAATCCAACCCTGATCCTGAAGCATCACAATACACCACGTAACCTTGTCCTGATTCTGGAAAAATCAAGATGGGTACTGATGTAAGGTGGAATTTCAACTCTTGAAAATATCTCTGACATTCCTCAGTCCATTGAAACCCACTGTTCTTCTTTTTCAATGCTGTCATAGGTGAATCTAGTCATGAGAAGTCACGGACAAAGCGTCGGTAATAACCAGCTAGACCAAGAAAATTTCATATTTCAAAGAAATTCTTCAGCGGTTGCCAAGAAAGAACAACTTCTATCTTTTATGGATCCACTGAAACACCTTTCTTAGAAATGACTTGGCCAAGGAAATGTACTTCCTGTATCCAAAAATCACACTTTGATAATTTGGCTTACAACTGCTGGTCTCTCAAGATTTCCAACACTATCGCCAAGTGTTGCTCATGCTCAGCCCGTTTTCTTGAATACACCAATATATCATCCACAAACACCACCAAAAAAGAATCCAGATATCACTGAAATATCCGATTCATCAAATCCATGAATACCACTGGTGCATTTGTAAGACCAAAAGGCAAGACTACATATTCATAGTGTCCATATCTGCTTCTGAAAGTTGTCTTTGGAATATCCTCCTTCTGAACTCGTAATTGGTGATATCCTGATTGTAATCCAATCTTGGAGAACCACTGAGATCCCCTTAATTGATCAAATAGATCATCAATACATGGAAGTGGATATCTATTCTTTATCGTATCTCGGTTAAGTTTATGATAATAAACACACAACCGAAGAGTTCCATCTGCTTTCTTTACAAACAAAACTGGTGCTGCCCACAGAGACACACTTGGACAAATGAAACCCTTGCTTTCCAGCTACTCTAATGACAATTTCAATTCCTTTAACTCCATTGGTTCCATCCTATAAGATGGAAGGGAAATAGTACTGGTCCCTGAAAGGAGATCAATTGTAAACTACACTTCCCTTAGAGGTGGTAATCCTGAGAAGTTTTCAGAAAAAACAACAGGAAATTGATCCACCACAGCTGGAAAACTATTTTACTCACTCTCTTCCAATGATGCCAAAGTCAACGCTTCCAATTGGTAAGAGATCATTCCCACCATTGGTTCCAACAAGCTCTTTTTACTTTTCTTTACCATTCTCTCTCCTCTAAAGAGATGGTCGATGCCGTCCTCAGTCGTGAAACTAACTGTTATCCTATAAAAGTCAATGTGAGCCTTAAACCTTGTCAACTAATCCATACCTAGGATTATATCATAGAAATCCATCTCCATCATAGAGAAATCCCATTTCAGCTCAGCTCCATCCACAGTTATAGCACATGCTCTATAAACGAAGGCTTGACATTCTCTTTCCCCAAGAGGAGTTTGCAGTTTCAAGACAGAAGGAATCATTTCCAGTTTTAAACATAGCAAATCAACATCACGTGAAGCAGTGAAGGAATGCGATGCACCAGTATCAAAGAACATTTTCATGAGGGTAGAATTCAAAAGAATCTTACCTCTCACCGTAGATGGTCCAACCTGATCATCGACCATCATCTGCTTAGCTCCATACAATTTCTTCATCACTGCACTATTCTCCTTATTGCCTTGTTGAGATTGCCCTGGTTGAGGAGTCATGGTATTTCGAGAATCACCATGGCTAGCTCTATTATGCTGACGAGACTAATTCTGCTATCCTCATCCTGTCAAAGCATACGATGCTTGCGACGTCTGGGAAGTGTCCCGAACAGCCGACCATGGAGAACTGTGACAATATCACTAAAGATGCCCCATATTGTTGCAATTGTGGCATGCTCTTAGTGGTGATGTACATTCTCATTTCATGTGATCAGTCGAACCACATTGAAAGCAACTTTCTTTGCTCTGGGGTCGTGGAGGATGGTTGACTGATCCCACTATATGGTTCTGATTTTCACTCCCACCTTGGAAGTAGGTGTCCCTCTTCTGCTTGTTTCCAGCATTAAAGTTCCCACCCTTTCTCATGGGTATCATCATGCCTCCTCCTATCAATCCCGAGATATCACGTTCAGCAACCGTTGCTCTCTTCACCATCTCTGTATAATATGTATTACAGAGAACCAAAATCTTCAATTGAATCTCCCACCTTATTCTCGATTTGAAGATGCATGCCTTCAAAGAAGCACTTGCCACAGCCTCTGGTGAAAAACAAACTAAATTCATGAACTTAGCCGCATACTCTATGACAGAGAGGATCTCCTATTTCAAGCTGAAAAAGTCCGTCATTTTTTGGATCTTAAACGTGTGAGGATAGAATTGTTTGTTAAAAAATTCTTCAAAATCCTCCCATGTAAGGACTTCATCCAATTTAGCCGGCACTACTAAATCCCACCACTGACGTGCAAGATCCTCGAGCATATACGTCTCCATCTTTACTTTCAGCTCTACTAGTGTGCCGATGAAATCGAATATACGATTCATCCTGCTTAGCCACACCTCCGCCTTCTCGGGTTCAACATCTCCCCTAAAGTTCGGTGGATTCTACTTCATGAACTGGATGGTATGATCCACATGTCGTGGCTCATTCCTCCAGTTCCCCGTATCCACATCTTGAAAATCTTGGATAATACTTTGAACCAGATATTGGTTTACACGTAGTTTCGGTGTAACCTCATTCTCCGCAGCTTCTTCGGGTTGGTTTAGATGACACCTATCGGGTGCCATTTTCTAAACCAACAACAAACTCCGTCAATCTCACTCTCTAGTAACTGTTGGATTAGTATTTCAAATTATATCACATAAAATATCACAACAATGTTCTCAAACAACCTTTTTCCATGTTCAACCATTTTTGAAAACATTCAACATACCTTTTGAAAATCAATCCATTTTTAAAATTCACTAAATACCCTGTTTTCAAAGTCTTTCGGTTGAAAAAAATTTCTGAATTTTTCAAAAAAAATTGGCACTTTTCACAAAATTCTTACTCATTCCTCTCAAAGAGATATGCAATCCTAGTGGGAAGTCATTCGTCTACAATGCATGTCATTCTCATATCATTGTCTAAACCCATGATAATGAGATTTCCAACATTCTAGAAGTGTATCCAAAAAACTTATGTACCCAACACCCTAGTAAATTAAAGTTCAGCATAAACAGGTTAGCTACGTCCTTTTATGCTATACATTTCAAGTTCCGACAATCCTACTCCTATCTAAGATTTTAACCCAAGGAATAGACAAGAAGGAATTTCAACTCCAAGACCAAGAACATCGATGACCACCTGTTAGGCAAGGATCGAACAAGCGGATACCATTTGTAATGACCCTCCAATTCCCATTGTCTTGAGAGTTCAATGCGTCATTACTAGGCCTTAAGCGACATCCCCAAGACACCAAAGGCTGGAAATAAATGCCAAAGGGTTTCAAATACAATTGGGGGATGATTTAACCTTTAAGAAAATAAACCCATCCATTAACCATTCACTATATGATGCATGAAACAATGAAAGACCAATCAAAAACATCATTTATATTAAACCACATCAGAGTACACAACAACAGAAGACCAAACCAAACATCAAGGTATGCAACATAAGAACAACATGGGACTCTCAAAAGACACCACGACTCTGTGGTCCAGAAGCTCCAATCTCCACAGCATCTCCCAAACATCACCACGAGCCACTAGTAATGAGATGCTTTACCTTTTCCTATGTCTTGGAATACAACATCTGAAAAAGCACCAAAGTGACAAAGCAGGGGTGAGTATTAAACACAATAGGTTTTCCCCAATGACTTCCCTACTCACACCACTAGGATAGAAGAGTTAGCCACATTTATATAAAAAAGTTTATATAAAACATTTTCACCAAATCTGTTTATAACTAAATATAAACAAATTTTCCAAAACCATCCATGCTCAAAATCATCAAAGTTCCATTTAAACCAGCTTTTCCAACATGTTATTTTTCCAGAAAAATAACCAAACAAATTTCCAAACATTTCACAAACATCCCGTCTTGGCATTCCCAACCATATCACAAACCCGTGAAATCAACCATGCATGCTTTTTTATGAAATTTCTATACTCATGAGCAGTTTCTCATTGATATACCAATTCATCACAAGGTAATTACTTCCCATGTTCCATTACACCTTTGGCACCGAGCCCAAGGTCATATTTCAACCAATCCTTGTACATATAGTTACCATGTGCCATTAAACGTTTGGAACCGAGCACAAGGTCCTATTTCAACCAATCCCCTTACATGCAATATGAACACACATCACACATTCCCAACAATCATGCCAAACCATCCTTTTAATAAAACACCTTTTATTGAAAACCATTTTCCATCCAAACCAAGTGTGTTCAAATAATTCAAACCATTTCAACAAAGCTTCCTTTTTATTGAAAACCAAATCCATCAAAACCATTTCAATAAAACACCCTTTTTATTGAAAACCCATTTCTCATCAAACTATTTACAATTTCAGAAATTTCATAATTTAAAATCAACATTTTAAATTCAAATAGCCAAGTCACTTTTCACACAATTCAACAAGATTTCACAATTTCATCAAAACCATAAATCATCACTAAATAATATTTATTCCATGATTTTCACAATAAATTCCATTCAAATAACCAATTTGAAAGTAATACAACAAATTCTAACAAGAGGAGTCGAGAGTGAATCCACCTACATCAACAAAAAGGCGAAACCAAGCAACGGACGAAGAATGCTCAAGAAAACCGGGTCATAATTCCAGAAACCCACCTTAGATCTCTTCTCCTAACACAACCAAGACTAAATCTCATCATATTTGGAATCCACACACTTAGATCTACCCATAACGGGTGTATATCTAAGAAAATGAGAGAAGATGAGAAGTAGATCTGATTAGATCTAAGAAAATGATCAAAAACAAAGGAGAACGGTCACATACCTCAAGAATCCAGCTTTGATTCGCCAAGAGAATCCTTTGGGTCACCTCCGGAATGATGGGAGAACCCTATTTGACCTTAGGAGAACCAAAATCCCGAGTTAGGGCCTCTTAGGAGCTTTAATGAGACAATTAGAGGCAAAAAAATCTAGATCCACAATTTAAGGATCTAATTTTAAGTGACCGCACGGTTAGTCCACATGGTTTGACAAACCATGCGCTAACCGTGCGCTAACCATGAATTAGCTACTGCCTCGGCCACCCTTCTCGCATGGCCTCATCGCACGGTTTCCCTTAACTGTGTGCTGACCGTGTGGAAGCAACTGCCTCCTTTGTTAGCCACACATGGTTTGGCCGCACGGTTTGGACAAACTGTGCACCGCTCATGCCCCTTCCCCTTTGATTCAAACTTCACTCCAGGATCTCCCAAATCTCCCATACGTCTCCCTTAATTAATAAAACCAAGAAAAGCACCAAGGGTTATATACCAGAAACCGGGGGTACTACATTCTACCCACCATTGGCCTTTCCGTCCCCATAAAGTAGAAAACCAATGCTTGTCTGAAAGAGTTCTGGCCACTTCTCTCTCATTTATTTCTCATGTTCCCAAGTCTCTTCCTGAATCTGACCATGTTGCCACAAAACCTGGACTAGACCAATGATTTTTCCACAGAAGACTTTATCCTTCCTATCTACCATCTGCACCAGGATATGTACCAGCGAAGCATCTGGCTCTAGGTCAACGTGATCCCATCTGATCACATGGTCAGGATCGGGTTGATACTTCTTTAACTGAGATACATGCAACACATTGTGCACCAAACTGAACCATAGTGGTAATACCAACCGATATGCCACCTCTCCAACACGTTCCAGTATCTGAAAAGGTCCTATATATCTAGGAGATAATTTTCCCTGCTTCCCAAAATGACGATATCCAAGTCTTGGAGAGATCCTCAAGAAGACATGATCACCCACAACGAACGACAATGGTCTTCCAATAATGGTCAGAAAGCACGATGACATTTGGGTGATAGTGGATCAACTAATGAAGTCGACCCATTTCATTCCAATTCATGAATCTCATACGGTATAGGATCTGTCCAAAATCTATATCCAGGAGGTGGTAAAGAGGTATGGTGTCCCAGTTTCAATTGTATCTGATAGATATCAGAGGATTACATCTCGTTTCTATAAACACTTACAACAATCCCTTGGAACTAAGTTGACCATGAGTACGACGTATCACCCTCAGACAAATGGTCAATCCGAGAGGATGGTACAAACTATGGAGGATATGTTGCTGTCTTGTGTCATGGATTTTGGTGGATTGTGGGAGGAGAACTTGTCATTGGTAGAGTTTTCATATAATAACAGTTATCAGGAATCCATACATATGGCTCTGTTTGAAGCATTGTATGGGCAGTCGTGTCATTCTCCACTATGTTGGGTGGAAATAGGTGAGTCCTTGATGGATGGACCAAGCCTTGTCCAGGAGACTACAGTGAAGATCAAGTTGATCAGTAAGTGAATGGAGATGGCTTAGAGTCGTCATAAATCGTATGTGGATCATTACACAAACTGACGATGTACCAACCTAGGAGAGATCCTCAAGAAAACATGATCAATCACCTCGAATGACAACGACTGTCGAAGATGATCCACATACGATTTCTGATGACTCTGAGCCATCTCCATTCTATTCCTGATCAACTTGATCTTCTTTGTAGTCTCCTGGACAAGGCTCGGTCCAACCATCGAGGACTCACCTATTTCAACCCAACATAGTGGAGAACGACACGACTGCCCACACAATGCTTCAAACGGAGCCATATGTATGGATGCTTGATAACTTTTATTGTATGAAAACTCTACCAATGACAATTTCTACCCCCACAAGCCACCAAAATCCATGACACAAGCCCACAAAATATCCTCTAGAGTTTGTATCGTCCTCTCGGATTGACCATCTGTCAGAGGGTGATACGTCTTACTCATGGTCAACTTAGTTCCAAGGGATTGCTGTAAGGATTTCCAGAAATGAGATGTAAACCTCAGATCTCTATCAGATACAATCGAAACTGGAACAACATGCCTCTTTAACACCTCCTGGATATAGATTTTGGAAAGATCCTATACCGTATGAGATTCAAGAATTGTAATGAAATGGGCCGACTTCATTAGCCAATCAACTATCACCCAAATGGAATCGTTCTTTTTGACCGTTCTTGGGAGACCTATGACAAAATCCATCGCTGTTTTCTCCCACTTCAAGACATGGATTGGTAAAGACTGCAACATTCTCGCTGGACTCTGATGCTCTAACTTGACCTGCTGACAAGTCAAGCATCTCGAAAAAAACTCAGACACACTTCTTTTCATACCAGCCCACCAGAACTGTACTTTAAACACTTTATACATTTTCTAAATTCCAGGATAAACAACCCACCTAGAATGATGATACACCCTGAGAAGATCCTCCTGACAAGAAACTGGTACCACCATTCGATTCAAAAAACAAAAAACAGAATCTCCATTCAGTTTCCAACCCTCAATGGTCTCCCCACCATTGAGTCTCGACCCCATGGTCACACACTCAGAATCAGATATCTGTGTGCCCTTAACCAGGACAACCAAGTCAGGAATCAAAAAAACCAGAAATAAGACAACTCTATCACCCTGGTCCTCATATTACAACTACATATCAACTATAACCAACATCAACTGCCACTAGTCCGATGCTTGTTTCACCATATGAGCATATGATTTTCTACTTAATGCATCCTCCACCAAATTTCCTTTACCTGGTGTGTACATTAAGTCAAATCAAACATATGGAGATATTCTATCCATATCCTTTGCCTCAAGTTCAAATCTATTTTTGAAAAAATGTGTTTCAAGATCTTCTGATCTATATACACCATGAATTTCTCACCGAAGAGTTAATGGCACCACACTTTCAAAGCATGCACCACTACTGCCAATTTCAAATCATGTGTTTGGTAGTTCTTCTCATGCACTATCAACTGTCATGAGACATATGAAACCACATGATTCCCTTCCATTAGAATGCACCCCAACCTTGATCCCGATGCATCACAATACACCACGTGTCCTTTTCCTAGTTCTGGAAAAACCAAGATTGGTGCTGATGTAAGGTGACCCTTTAGCTCTTCGAAACACTACTGACACTGTTCATTTCACTGGAATGGAAAATTATTTCTTGTAAAAGCTATCATCAGTGATGCCAAATGTGAAAAATCACAAACAAAATGCTGATAATACCCAGCTAGACCAAGGAAACTCTGTATCTCAAACACATTCTTTGGCAGTTTCCATGAGATAAAAACCTCTATCTTTTCTGGATCCACTAGAACACCCCTTTCAGAAATCACATGGACAAGAAAATGAACTTCTTGTATCCAAAAGTAACACTTTGAAAATTTGGCATACAACCGATGATCCCTGAAGATCCCTAGAACTGTCTCCAAGTTCTGATCATGCTTTACCCTTGTCTTTGAATACACCAAAATATCATCTACAAACACCACCACAAAGGAATCTAGTTATCTCTGAAATATCCGATTCATCAATTCCATAAACACTGCTGGAGCATTCGTTAGACCAAAGGGCATAACCACAAATTCATAATGGCCATATCTACTTTTGAAAGCTGTTTTAGGAATATCATCCTTCCTCACCCGCAATTGATGATAACCCGACCTCAGGTCAATCTTGGAGAAACACTGGGATCCCCTCAACTGGTCAAAAAAATCATCAATTCATGGAAGTGGATATATGTTCTTTATCGTAACTTGGTTAAGTCTATGATAATAAAAAAAGAGCCTCAAAGTTCCATCCACCTTTTTCACAAACAACACCGACGCTACCCACAGGGATGTTCTTGGCTAGATAAACCCTTTGTTTTCTAATTCTTCCAACTAGAGTTTCAATTCCCGCAATTTAGTAGGGGACATCCGATAAGATGGAAGTGAGATAGGACTGGTCCCCAGAATGAGATAAATCGTAAACCCCACTTCTCTTATGGGAGGTAACCCAAAGAATTCTTCAGTAAAAACATCCATAAACTAATCCACCACTACTTGAAGAAAACTATGCTCAACACCCATTACTGATTACAAGGAAAATACCACCAAACGATATGATAATGTGCCTACTGCTGGTTCCAACAAACCCATTACACCCTGCCTTTTATGCCTCTCTCCTCTAAAGAGATGTCTAACACCATCGAGTGTCGTAAAATCCTCTATTTTCTCATTATAGTCGATGTGGTCCTTAAAAGCCACCCGCTAATCCATTCCCAGGATTACATCATACCCATCCATCTCAAGAACTGAGAAATTCCACATTAGCTCAACCTCACCCACAATGATAAAACATGCTCTACACAAGAAGGATCGACGCTCTCTTCAACCCAGAGGAGTTTGAAGTTTCAAAACTGAAGGCTTCATTTCTATCCTTAAACCCAGCAACTCAACCATACGTACAACAATAAAGGAGTGTGAAGCACCTGTATCAAACAAAACATGCATCAAGGTAGAATTTAAAATCATAGTACCTCACACTCTGGATGGTCCCGACTGATCATCAACCACAACCTGATCAGTTTCGAATAATGCTTTTGTTCCCACACTTTGCTCTTTATTGCTTTGCTAAGGCGTTTTAGTATTCCGATAATCCCCATGAACCACTTTACTCTGCTGATGTGGGGTGTGCTGTTGTCCCCGTTCCGTCGAAGCATACGGCGTCTCTGATCCCTGAGGAGTGTCACATGCACCCGACCTTGGAGCATTCTGACAATAATGCTGCAGATTCCCCATATGATTACAATTATGACATGCTCAAGGTTGTTCCGTACAATCTCTCTTGATGTGGCTCGTCAAACCACACTGAAAACATCCAGGATTTCTCTGGGGAATCGAAGGAAGATTCACCGATCCTGCCATCGGATTATGTTCCATACTCCCACCTTGGAAATAAGTGACCCCTCAGCTTGAACCCAGCATCAGAGTTCCCACTATTCCCCATGGGTACCACCATGCTTTCTCTGCCCGGAGCACCCAACAGATCCCGTTCATCCACTGAGTCTCTATTCACCATCTCTGTGTAATCATCTATACACAATACTGCTACCTTTGAACGGATTTATTACCTTATCCCCACTTCAAATATCCTTGCCTTCAACGACGTGCCAACCACCACCTTGAGTGAAAACCTCACTAATTTCATAAAAATAACTGCATACTCCATCACAGACATAAGATCTTGCTTCAAACTGAAGAAATCAGTCGTACGCTGAATTCTGAATGTATGTGGGTAGAATTGTTTATTAAAAAATTCCTCAAAGCCTTCCCATGTCACACCCTAGTCTATCCCCACTTGGACAACCAACTCCCACCACTAAAGGGAAATATCTGCCAACATATATGTGGCCAACTTCACTGTTAACTCTACCGGTATTCCCAAGAACTCGAAAATCTTGTTCATTCTATTCAACCATGCCTACCTTCTCCGGCTCTGAATCAACCCTGAAGATGGGTGGATTATTCTTTTGAAACTGAAACGCATGATACACAATCCTTGGTTCATCAATTTTATTTCCACTTTCCACATCTTGGAAATCTTCACTTTTCTTTGCACTACCCGCTGGTTCAACTGAGGCTCAGGTGCTACCACATTCTCAGCAGCCTCCTACGGTTGGTCTCTACGATGCCTAATCGATGCCAATTCTATCAACAAAAAACAAACCACCATGAGTCTCACTTCCATAGACATCATGAATTCCCATTTCTAATCACATTACACAACACTATCGCACAAGGCTTTCCACAAGTTCAAATTTTCCATGTTTCACCATTTTGAAAACAAAACCATTTTCAAAATACCAAATTTATTCACATTACAATTTCACACATTCATATAACACAATAAATCATTATACCTCAATGAAATATGAATCCTAGTGGGAAGTCATTTCCACCATACATGTCATGCTCATCTCATTGGCTACACCCACGATAATGAGATATCAAATTCCTATAAGTGTCTCCAAAACACTTATGTACCCAACTCCCTGGTAACTTGAATTTCAGCATAAGAGGGTTAGCTACATCCTTTTATGCTATATATTCCATGTTCCAACATTCCTATGCCTTGATACCATGCCAACTCAAAGAATATACCACAATGAATTTGAACTCCAAATCCAAGGAGCCAAAGCGACCGAACATCTGCTCTCACTTGAAAGCTGAGGGCCAAACAAACTGATACCACTTGAAACACCCCGCCCCTACCTCATTTTCTTGAGGAGGCAGTGAGGGATACTTGGCCTTAAGTGACGTTCCCAAGAGGCCAAAGGCTGGAAATAAATGCTGAGGGATTCAAGATCAAATTGGGGAACGATTTTACCTTAAGACAAAACCAACCAAACCATCCATTAACCACCACTATATAATGCATGTTAATAAAAAATTCCAACATGAATTCCCAAAACACAACCAAATTGTTCCACCATACAACCCAAATCCAAAACAAAAAACACAATATCAGAGTACTACGTAGAAGAACAAACATCAAAGCACCACATTCCATGATACCACCATAACTCTACACCAAGCTCCACCAAGACATCACAATGCACCCCTAGAGGAGGGAGATGCCTTACCTTTGCCCACGTCATGGTACACAACATCTGCAAAGACACCAAAGTGACAAAGCAAGGGGTGAGTACTAAAACACAGTATGTTTTCCCCAAATGACTTCCGTACACATTACACTAGTATAAAACCTTAGCACATTTATATATAACAATTTATATAAAATAATCACAAGTGAAACCATTACCATAAGCCATCATACCCTTACCAAGACATCTCACCCAAACCACGAAACAAAGGGAAATCTAACAAACATGCCACAATCCATTTCATCATTCACACAATAGCACAATAATTTCTAACTTGCAAAGAAATACACAAAAAAACAACCAAAATAACCAGATGATGGAGCTTCCGTCCAACCCATTCACCCATTCACACCTAGTGGTACTTCCCAACCACAACCAAATGGTGGAGCTTCCATCCAACCCGTTCACCCATTCAAAACTAGTGGGATCTTCCTATCCACTTATCCTTTGATTGCGGCCCTTCCATCCACTAGCCATCCCCTTTTTATAGTGGTACTTCTCGCCACTTCCACACAACATTCCGATCAAGCTATAAACAAGCATATGACCCACCAAGGTCACAAAAACATGTAATCAGCCAATTCCATTGCATATCAATCCACTACAACAAATCACCTATTTATTGAAAATAATTTTCCATGCCAAACCACATTTAAATGAAACAACCTCTTTATTGAAAATCATTTCCATCAATCATTTTCATAAATCAACAATAGAATCCTATTTTTAAATCCACAATAATAGTATTTTCCCACAAAACCCCCTTTTTCCCAAAATCCCTAAATGGATTTCCAACCAACATAAAAAATCAAAAAACAATTAATTTCAAGCCAACCAAATTAATTATAACCAAAACCATTAGTTCTAACTAAGTGGAGTTGAGAGAGAGGCCACCTACCTTTAGGGTTCCGGCGAACTTGACCCATAAGAAACCAAACCTGAAATCTGGAGAATGCACCACCGAAACCTCTCTAGATCCCCTTCCCTAACCATCAAAAGCCTTAATATCAAAATCCAAGGAAACTAAAACTCTATATCTACACACAAAAAGTGTAGATCTAGAAAACCAAGAAAGAGGGAAGTGTAAATCTAGAGGAAAACAAAAAGAACCCAAGAGGAGATACTTACCCAGGAGACACCACCTTCAAAGCACTAAGGAACCTCTTAAAAACGCTTACAAACCGAGTGGGAGAGCCCCTCAAACCCTTGAAAACTAAACAAATCAAGTGAGGATCGAGTGGGAGGAAGTTTGGAGAGGAATGAGGCAAGACTGAGTGAGCCCGATTTTTAAAACTCTATTTTAAGTGGACGCACAGTTAGTCCGCATGGTTTGGAAAACCATGCTCTCACCATGCACACACTACTGCTTCGAGAGAAAGGGTCCCCATGGTTTCCTTCAATGGTTTGGAAAATCTTTCATAGGCCATGCGAAGCCTACTGTCTCCCCCTGCATAATTTTCTAGAGAACCCGCACGGTTTCCCTTAGCCGTGCTCAAACCGTGCAACCATAGAAAAGCCTCCAAACTCATCCAAAAACATTACAAACTTTCCTAACCTCTTCCCAACTCATCCCATGCACTTTAAAAACATAAAAATTCATTAAAAAATGCTACATACCTCAAACTGGGGGTGCTACATTCGTCCCACCATTGGACTTTCCGTCCTCGTAAATTTGTTAACCCGCCCTCTGCTAAAAGAGCTCGGGCCACTGCTCGACTATATCTTTCTCCCGCTCCCATGTCTCCTTTTGAATCTGACCATGATGCCACAAAACACAAACCAAACTGATTATTTTAACATGTAAGACTTTATCTTTCCTATCCATAACCCGCACTGGTACATGCACCAACGAAGAATCGGTTTTAGTTCAACATGATCCCATCGAATCACATGGTCACGATCTGATTGATACTTTTTCAACTGCGACACATGAAACACATTGTGCACCACACTAAAACTAGGTGGAAAATACAAATGATAATCCACCTCACAAACCCACTCAAGAATCTCAAAAGGTCGAATATACCTTGGATATAACATTATCTCCTTCCCAAACCGACGATGTCCCAACCTAGGGGAGATCCTCAAGAAAACATGATCACTCACCTCGAACGACAATGGCCGTCGACGATGATCCACATACGATTTCTGACGACTCTGAGCCATCTCCATTATCTTTCTGATCAACTTGATCTTCTCCATAGTCTCCTATACAAGGCTCGGTCCAACCATTAAGGACTCACTTGTTTCCACCCAACATAGTGGAGAACAACACGGCCACCCATACAATGCTTCAAACGGAGCCATATGTATGGATGCCTAATAATTGTTATTGTATGAAAACTCAACCAACGACAATTGATCCTCCCATGAGCCACCAAAATCCATGACACAAGACCACAACATATCCTCCAGAGTTTGTATGGTCCTCTCGGATTGACCATCCATCTGAGGGTGATGCGCCGTACTCATGGTCAACTTAGTTCCAAGAGATTGCTGTAAGGATTTCTAGAAACGAGATGTAAACCTTGGATTTATATCAGATACAATCGAAACTAGAACACCATTCATCTTTACCACCTCCTGGATATAGATTTTGGACAAATCCTCCAACTTATGAGATTCACGAATTGGAATGAAATGGACTGACTTTGTTAGCCGATCCATTATCACCCAAATGACATCGTGATTTCTGACCATTCTTGGGAGACATATGAAAAAATACATCTCTATTTTTTCCCTCTTTCAGACATGGATTGGTAAAGACTGAAACATTCCCGCTGGCCTCTGATGCTCTACCCTGACCTGCTAACAAGTCAAGCATCTTGAAACAAACTCAGCCATACTTCTTTTTATACCATCCCACCATAACTATGCTTTCAACGATTTATACATTTTCTGAATTCCAAGATGAACATCCTACCTAGAAAGATGATACACCATAAGAATATCATCCTGAAAAGAAACTGGTACCACCATCCGATTCCAAAAACACAAAACTAAACCTCCATTCAGTTTCCAACCCTCAATGGTCTTCCCACCATTGAGTCTCGACCCCTTGGTCACACACTCAGAATTAAATATTTGTGCCTCTATAACTAGACCAACCAAGTTAGGAATCAAAAAAACCAGAAAGATGACCACTCTATTGCCCTGGTCTTCACATTCCAACCAAATATCGGCTATAACCAACATCAAATTCCACTGGTCTGATGCCTGTTTCACCATCTGAGCATATGATTTTCTACTTAATGCATCTGCCACCAAATTTCCCTAACCCGATGTGTATATTAAGTCAAAATCAAAAATCTGAAGATATTTTATCCATATCCTTTTCCTCAACTTCAAATACCATTGTGAGAAAATGTGCTTCAAGATCTTATGATATGTATATACTATGAATTTCTCACCAAAGAGATAATGGTTCCACACTTTCAAAGCATGAACCACTACTTCCAATTCCAAATCATGAGTTGAGTAGTTCTTCTCATGCACTCTCAACTGTCGTGAGCCATATGCAACCACATGATTCCCTTTCATGAGAACACACCCCAACCCTGATCCCAATGCATCACAATACACCACGTACCCTTTTCCTAGTTCTGGAAAAACAAAGATTGGTGTTGATGTAAGGCGACCCTTTAGATCTTAGAAACACTACTGACACTGTTCATTCCACTAGAATGGAAAATTATTTCTTGTCAAAGCTATCATCGGTGATGCCAAATGTGAAAAATCACAAACAAAATGCTGATAATACCCAGATAGACCAAGGAAACTCTGTATCTCAAACACATTCTTTGGCGGTTTACATGAGATAACAACCTCTATCTATTCTGGATCCACTAAAACACCCCTTTCAGAAATCACATGGACAAGAAAACGAACTTCTTGTATCCAAAAGTCACACTTTGAAAATTTTTCATACAACCGATGATCCCTCAAGATCCCTAGTACTGTCTCCAAGTGCTGCTCATGGTCCACCCTTGTCTTTGAATACACCAAAATATCATCTACAAAACCCACTACAAATGCATCCAGATATCTCTGAAATATCTGATTCATCAATTCCATAAACACTGCTAGCGCATTCATCAGACCAAAGTGCCTAACCACATATTCATAATGGCCATATCTACTTCTGAAAGCTATTTTAGGAATATTTTCCTTCCTCACCTGCAATTTATTATCACTCGACCTCAGGTTAATCTTGGAGAACCACTGGGCTCCCCTCAACTGGTTGAACAAATTATCAATTCGTGGAAGTAGATATCTGTTCTTTATCATAACTTTGTTAAGTCTACAATAATCAACACAGAGCCTCAAAGTTCAATCCTCCTTTTTCACAAACAACACCGAAGTTTCCCACGGGGACGTGATAAGCCAGATAAACCCTTTGTTTTCTAAGTATTCCAACTAGATTTTCAATTCATGCAATTCTGTAGGGGCTGTACGATAAGACAGAAGTGAGATAGGATTGGTCCCTAGAAGGAGATAAATCATAAACTTCACTTCTCTTATAGGAGGTAAACCAGATAATTATTTATAAAAAACATCCATGAACTAATTCACCACTTCAGGAAGAACAATATCCTCAACACCCATTACCGATTCCAAGGACAATACCTCCAACCGATGCGATAACGTGTCTACTGATAGTGCCAACAAACCTTTTTCACCTTGCCTTTTATGCCTCTCTCCTTTAAGGAGATGTCTAACACCATCATGTGTCATAAAAGCCACTGTTCGCTCATTATAGTCAATGTGGGTCTTAAACACCACCAGCCAATCCATTCCTAGGATTACATCATACCCATAAAACTCAAGCACTGAGAAATTCAACATTATCTCAACCTCACCCACAACGATACAACATGATCTACACAAGAAGGCTCGACACTCTCTTCGACCTAAAGGAGTTTGAAGTTTCAAAACTGAAGGCATCATTTCTATCCTTAAACCCAACAAATCAACCATACATGCAACAATAAGAGTGTGAAGCACCCGTATCAAACAACACTTTTATCAAGGTATAATTTAAAAGAATAATACCTCACACTGTGGATGGTCCCGACTGATTATCCACCACAACTTTCTCAGTTATGAAAAACGCTTTTGTTTCCAAACTCTACTCTTTATTGATTTTCTGAGGTGTCATGGAATTCCAAGAATCACCATGACCCACTTTACTCTGCTGACGAGGGGTGTGCTGCTGCCCCCGTCCCATCAAAGCATATGACGTCTGTGATCCCTGAGGAGTGTCACGTGCACCTGAACTTGGAGAATTCCAATAATAATGCTGTAGATTCCCCATCTGCTTACAATTATTTCATTCTCGAGGTTGTGCCATACAATCTCGCTTGATGCGGCTTGTCGAACCACACTGAAAACATCCTGGTTTGCTCTGGGGATTCAGAGGAAGATTCACCGCTCCAGTCGTCGGATAATGTGCCATACTCCCACCCTCGAAATAAGTGCCCCTCCTCCGCTTGAACCCAGCATTAGAGATTCCACTATTCCCCATGGGTACCACCATGCTTCCTCCACCTAGAGCACCCAACAGATCCCACTCAGCCACCGAGGCTCTATTCAACATCTCTCTGTAATCATCTATACAAATTACTACTATATTTGAATAGATTTATTGCCTTAGGCCCACTTTAAAGATCCTTGCCTTCAACAATGTGCTACTCACCACCTTGGGTGCAAACCTCACTAAGTTCATAAACATAGCGGCATACTCTGTCACAGACATAAGCCCTTGCTTCAAACTTAAGAAATCAGTTGTACACTGAATTATGAACGTATGTGGGTAGAATTTTTTATTAAAAAATTACTCAAAGCCTTCCCATGTAACACCTTGGTCTGTCCCCGCTTGGACTACCAACTCCCACCACTTAAGGGAAATATCTTCCAACATATACGTGTCCAACTTCCCTGTTAACTCTACCGGTGTTCCCAAGAACTCGAAAGTCTTGTTCATTCTATTCAACCATGCTTCTACCCTCTCCGGATCTAAATCACCAATGAAGATGGGTGGAATATTTTTTTTGAAATAGAACTGCATGACCCACATGCCTTGGTTAATCCATTTTATTTCCACTTTCCACAGCTTGGAAATCTTGCACTAGGATTTTCACTAGCTACTGGTTCACCTGAGGCTCAGGTGCTACCACATTCTCATCATTCTCCTATGGTTGGTCTCTACGACGCCTACCCAGTAACATTTCTGTCAACAGAAAAAAAAACCGTGAGTCTCACTTCTGTAGACATCAATAATTCCCATTTCTAATCACATTACACAACACTATCACACAAGGCTTTCCACAAGTTCACATTTTCCATGTTTCAGCATTTTGAAAACAAAACCATTTTAAAAATACCAAATTTATTCACATTACAATTTCACACATTCATATCGCACCATAAATCATTACAACTCAATGAAATATACATACTAGTGGGAAGTCATTTCTACCATTCATGTCATGCTCATCTCATTGGCTACACCCACGACAATGAGATATCAAATGCCTATAAGTGTCTCCAAAACACTTATGTACCCAACTCCCTGGTAACTTGAATTTCTGCATAAGAGTGTTAGCTACGTCCTTTTATAATATACATTCCATGTTCTGACATTCCTATGCCTTGACACCATTCCAACTCAAGGAATATACCACAATGAATGTTAACTCCAAAACCAAGGTACCAAAGCGACCAAACAACTGCTCTCACTTGAAAGCTAAGGACCGAACAAACTGATACCACTTGTAACACCCCGCCCCTACCTCATTGTCTTGAGGAGGCAGTGAGAGATACTTGGCCTTAGGCGACATTCCCATGATTCGAAAGGCTGGAAATAAATGCTGAGGGATTCAAGATCAAATTGGGGAATGATTTTCCCTTAAGACAAAACCAACCAAACCATCCATTAACCACCACTATATGATGCATGTCAATAAAACTTTCTAACATGAATTCCCAAAAGACAACAAAATTATTCCACCATACAACCCTAATCCAAAATAAACCACACGATATTAGAGTTCTACGCGGAAGACCAAACAAAAAATCACCATGTGCCCTAATACCACCATAGCTTTACACCAAGCTCCAAGCTCCAAGCTCCACCAAGACATCACAATGCACCCCTAGAGGAGGGAGATGCCTTACCTTTTCCCCCCTCATGGTATAGAACATATGCAAAGTCACAAAAGTGCCAAAGCTGGGGGTGAGTACTAAAACTCAGTAGGTTTTCCCCAAATGAATTCCCTACACATGCCACTAGGATAAAACCGTTAGCACATTTATATAAAACAATTTATATAAAATAATCACAAGTGCAACCATTACCAAAATCCATCATACCCTTACCAAGCCATCTCACCCAAACCAAGAAACCACGGTAAATCCAACAAAAATGCTACAATCCAATTCATCATTCACACACTAGCACAAAAATTTCGAACTTGCAAAGAAATACACAACAAAACAACCAAAAAAACCAGACAGTGGAGATTCTGTCCAACCCGTTCACCCATTCACAACTAGTGTCTCTTCTCGTCCACTTATCCTTTGATGGTGGCCCTTCCATCCACTATCCATAACCTTTTTATAGTGGTACTTATTTCCACTTCCACACAACATTCCCATAAATCCATAAACAATCATATAACCCACCAAGGTCACAACAACATGCAATTAACCAATTCCACTACAAATCAATCCACTTAAATAAATCACCCATTTATTGAAAATCATTTTCCATGACAAACCACATTTACATCAATCATTTTAAAACAAACTCTTTATTTAAAACCATTTCCATCATTAATTTTCACAAATCAACCATAGCATCCCATTTTAAAACTCCATATTAAAATCCACAACAATAGCATTTCACCATAAACCCCCCTTTTCCCAAAATCCCAAAATAAATTTCCAACCAACTTCACACATGAAAACACAATTAATTTCAATCCAACCAAATTAATTGTAACCAAAACCATTAGCTATAACTATGTGGAGTCGAGTGAGAAGCCACCTACCATTAGGGTTCCAGCAAACTCGACCCACAAGCAACTGAACCTCAAATCCGACGAACACACCACCGAAACCTCTCTAGATCCCCTTCCCTAACCTTAACAAGACTTAAAATCAAAATCCATGGCAACCAAAAACTCTATATCTACACACATAAAGTGTAGATCTAGAAAACCAATAAATATGGAAGAGTAGATCTAGAGGAAAACACAAATAATCCAAGAGGAGAGACTTACCCAGGAGAAACCACCTTCAAAACACCAAGGTACCTCTTCAAAATGCTTCCAAAACGAGTGGGAGAGCCCCTAAAACCCTTCAAAACCGATGAAACTAAGTGAGAATCGAGTGGGAGGAAGTTTGGAGAGGAATGAGGCAAGCCCGAGTGAGCCCGGGTTTTAAAACACTATTTTAAGTGGCCGCACAGTTAGTCCACACGATTTGGAAAACTGTGCGCTAACGGTGCTCATGCTACTACCTCAAGAGCAAGGGTCATCATAGTTGCCTCAAACAGTTTGGAAAACCATGCGAAGGCCATGCAAAGCCTATTGTCTCCCCCTGCATGGTTTCCTAGAAAACCCACACTGTTTCCCCTAGCCATCCTCAAACCGTAAACTCATAGAAAAGCCTCCAAAATCATCCAAAACCATTCCAAACTCTCACAAACTATTTCGAACTCCTCCTATGCACTTTAAACACATAAAAAGGCATAAAAAGGCTACATACCTCAAAATGAGGGTCCTACACTAACTATTTGTGTTAAATTAATTTTGAATATATTAAGTTGTATTTCTACTTTTTATATTCTTTATTTAAAGTCGATACATACATTTATTTTATTTCATTTATTTTCAAATCAAATGAATAATATTTATTAGGGAACCATAAAAAAATTCCTAGTTTATGATTTTCCAATGATTTATTTTCTAAATCAATAAATTTCATGTACATGTTTTTAATATGATTTTTAGGAATGTGTTTATATGAGAATTAATTTTTTAAATTATTTATTTTCTAATTTATCTTAATTTTTTTCAAAAGGATAATTTTTATTATTTTATTTAAATGAATTTATTTTGAAAAACCTCTTTTAATATTTATTTCTTTTAAAAATATTTCTATTATATATATAGAAAGAATAAAATTATCCAATTTTAGGTTACTTTAATATTTTTAGGCACACCTAAAGGTTAATTTCAAAGAAATTTTTTCTATTTTATGTGAACAGTTTTTCAAAATTATTGAATTTATAATGAAAAGATTGTTTTATACAATGAAGGTTATTATAATAAAATCATTTAGGATTTATGTTTATGTTGTGGTTCATGTGAATTTAATACCTATAGATGTTTTAGATTATTTATAATGGTTTTTAATTAAAGTATTTTGATTAAAAATAGGTAATATATTAATATTTTTTAAAAGAATAATAATTTTTCTAAATAAAAACATTTTTTTAGAAATTTTTTTATGGATTTTAACCGGGCTAACATTTTCTGTTCTTTTATGTTCCCTACTGAGATTTTTGTACACATACCCTATTTTTATATTTTTTTTAAAGGTTAAAGGATGACTAGGGATAGTTTTGATGGAAAGATGAAAACCTTAAAGATATTTCATGAACTGAAAACATGTTTTATTTTTAAAAGTGTTAACTTTGGCCAAAAAATGGATACTATGTGAAAGCATCCACATATAATTTATTGGATTACAATTTAATGGTTTGTCAAAAATCTCTAAAATAGTAAACCTAAAATATCTTTATGAATTCATTAAATATATTTCTTATTTAATATCACTAAAATATAAAATATTTAAGTCTGTTTCATTTGCAAAATAACCAGTCCCTCAAATTTAAATCATTCACTAAGTAGATGTTCAACATATAAACATTTATAATAAAAGTTTTTTGACATTTGATTGATATTAATTAAATTATATAATAACCATACCAACAGTTTAAAATTAAACATAAAATATATAGTTTCTTTATATGATAATTAAATAATAATATAAAAACAGTTACTCCATTTTATCAGAAGGAAACACTAAAATCATTGTTAGAGCGATTTATTGGAATGTTTTCATCAAGAAGAATGGAATTAAAATTTACATAAAAAATTCATGCATGGTTTATAATTTTTATTTATTAATATAATACGATATTTCATATGATTTAATGATTCAAGAATCATATGAAAATTTATTCTTTAGTTTCATTCCATTCTACAGAAATGAGATGGTTATTCATGTGTACATGTAGAGTACTTCTTACATGAGATAATATTTCTATTTTTGTTAATATCAACTGATATGAATGAACATTAAATTTTATTTAATGAATAAATTACTATATATTCAAAACCATTAAAATTGAAGAATGATAATATTATACTTTCATTATGAAATATTATCCATAAAAAGTTATGTTTAAACCAATCAAAAAGACAAATTAGTGTAACTTTTTAAAATTGATTCTAATATTAAGAACCAATTTAAGAATATAAGTTATGCAAAAAAATAATATTAAATGAAAATAAAATAATAAATTATATATATTATAAATTTATTTTAAAAAATATATTATGAAATTAAAAATATTTAATTCTTTACGATGGAATTAACCGAACAACCCAAACTGACCGACATAAGTGAAAAAAATATTTAAAAAATTTACCAAAATAACATAAATGTAAATTATAAAATTATATTATTATGATTAAGGGTATAGTATATTTAACTATTGAATTTACTTATTTTAATCATTATTTTCATTGTAAATGAAAAATTATTTTGGATAAAATTTAGTGTTTCGTCTAAAAAATTAATTCCTTGATATTCATGTTATTTAATGGTCAAGAATTATTTTAAATTGTGTATATTGATTTAACTTTAACTTTATATTTATTTATTATTATTTTTCATGGTATTTTTACATCAATATTGTTATTCCTTTCTGTTAATGTTAGTATATAATAATTTTTTACAAGTCATATGCATTATTCCATCTCAATTGCGCTTCTTTTGAATTTTTTTAATGATATGAACCAATGTCATATTCCATTGGTGTATATAATTCCTATGAATATATTTTTTCACTATAATTAGTTTAACTATTGGAATTTACATAACCATTTAAATATAAATCCTCCATTTATTTTTGATACAAAAATTACAAAAAACCATAAATGATTTTTTCTCAAAATCCCTTTATTTAGACACATTATACTTTATAACGAAATCCTAAAATATATGGGGTATATGATACACCATCAAAATGTTATCTATAATATTTATTTATTCATGGAATTATTGTTTCATTTTCAAAAACATTATCATTCATAATATTTGATTGATATTTTAATAAATTTGTACTGTTTTATAGACACTTGTAATTTTTTTGAGGTGTCAAGTCTTTTATTAATTATGATCATCCATTTAACTATTTAAAAAAATTATCATTTCAAATGGTATATTATTTTTTATCATCTTATATTACTTATATTAATTCATATCCTCCACTTTGATGAAACACATCCTCAAATAATTCAACAATGTCTATAAGAATAACTCTTTTACATTCTAATGTCTATATTTATTTCATATTAATGTTCTTCCATTCAAAATTATTTTTTATAATGATCAATGTGTTCTTCATACATCTATTTAACAAATATAATTTGATAGATATATATTTTTTACGATGTTGGTTTCACTAGATGGTTTTAATGAATATAAAAATATTCATACAGAGTATTTTTTCAATGATTTTTTCTTCTAATATTATTTTTAGAATGATGTAAATTGTATTATTTAATTTTTTAAAATGATGTCATAAAAACACTAAATTTCAAAATTAAAATTAAAATTATATATTTTCAATGATTATATATGGATTTTTTTTGAAAAAAGTATTTTTCTATTAATTTGTTTTGAATGAATCTTTATATCAACTCTTTTATTTTCCCAAAGTCTTCCTGTTTGTGGTTTCAATTAAAAAAAGTTAATTAATATTCTCAGGGATTAACAATATCATAAAATTTTTAATGTCTTTAATGGAAAATTGGAACTCTTATTTACAATTAAATTTCAAAATTCATTCATGAGTGCTCTTTATCAATATCATATTCTTTATCCAATATATTTTTCACATGATATAGTCCACATTTTTATAAATAAGGATTATAGAATTATATGTTACATATATTGTATGATCCATCATTTTGACAAAATTTCATATTCAATAAATTTTATAGTAATTTTTTGCTTATAATTCATTTCCATTTTGAATTCCTTATATTAAATTACTTCATTTAAGGGTGTTCATATATATTCCCCAAACATGAATTGTTTAGGGAAATTATTTTCTAAACTCTATATCAATTTATTATACAATGTAAATATCATATGTATGGTCATACTTTATTGGTGGTATATGAAATTAATAGAGTTTAATATCATTAGTTACACATTTATTTTCCTTGGGATTATAATGTCATAATTATAGATAAAATCATGATTGAATCCTTAGGGAATGGCTTGAAAAGGTAATAAATATCATTTTTTATCCTTGTATTTTTTATGATAAGTTTACTGAAAGTATAGTGAATGCATATCTGTAATATTAAATATGTGATATTTGGGAAATAAATTATAATTACATCTAATGAGTTTGGTAATAGTTTTATCTAATTAGATATCATGGGGCATGGGAAATAACATTGGCTAACTAGCATGCATTATTAGTCAACCAAGACATATATGATATAATAGATATGTAATGAGTACTTACTTATTAATATGATTTAATTTTTATGTTATCCCCATATTCATATGATTCCATGCTCATATGAAATGATTATTTACTAATAAATTAACATATGATATAATGCCCTCATTTCATACATTCATGTTTATGATCATCCTCATTATGGTATCACATTTTACATTATAAATTTCATGTTATGATATATAATACTATTTATACTAACATATAACTTACGAAAAAGAATTTTATTGTTTCCATGTGCTCTGGTTATGAATAAATGTACAATATATTATAAAAATAGTTCATTATATTGTATTAATAATTTCTGGGTGATGCTAAAGACTCCTAAAGGATTTACTAGTCTCCAATATTATGGAAAAAGGATCCATATAATGAGAATACATGAGACATTGATAGTTATTTTTCATAATTCTATATATCTCTAAAATAAATGAAAATTCCATTTTACTGTATGAATGCTATGTTGATTATTGATGTGTTTGAAATCCATTTTCCCTAAGTGGTTTTATATCACCATATGATCATAGATAATGGGTATGTGGTATATATTTGGTAGTGTGGTAGTCTGTAGACAACTATAGAGGTCATGATATTGTTGGTTGATGATGATTTATGAATTATGAATCAAATAAAGGTTTTAGTAGTTAATGATGATCATAGTAACATTGGTATAAATGAACATTTTTGTTTTTAGTATAGAATAACTTTGTTTTTTAGGGAATATTATAGTAAAACTATAGTTCAATCAATATGTATAAGTATATCTATATGATAAATACCATATTTTTTGGAAATTTCTTGATTTTATTGTTTTGATATCAGTTAAATCTTAATGTCAATAATGGAATGTGGGTTTGGTTTTCCATATATGTTTCTAGGTGTATGGTGGTGCTGAAATACATGTCATAGGATTATATGAGGAGGAAACATCGGGTTTATAAGGGATCCAAGTTCTAATAAACCCAAAATAACCTCTATGTATTTATTTCACAAATCCCTTTCTAGGTGAAATCTTTTTCACCATGAAATCGTGCAACACTGACAGAACGCACCCCTGGGTTGACAGTTCTCTATGACCCTAGTAAGGGTTGATTTTTTTCTTTACAATAATGACATATCCATAACTATTCTTAAATATCAAATGTTTACCATGAACCGCCTCCAAGCATCAAGAGACCCTTTTCCAATAAATACACCCTTTATTGTGATGTCTTAGTATATACTTAGACCTTTCAAATTTTAAATTGCACTCGATTTGAGAAGTACCTAGAGCATCGTGAAAAAAAATGAAATGGATCAAACAATGTATAAAATATTCATGAAACTCCTTTTACCAAGTTCTACAATACCTCCACCTTAGGCGGGTATATCCTTCATGAATTCTTATGACCTTTATAAAGGATGATGGCCCCTTTGGGTAATTGAGGCATCCTGAAGCATTCATCTTTGGAAAAACACTCCTTCCAGGATCCATGTCTCTATCCTAAGGTAGTTACACCATGGTCTATGAAGCATGTTACTTCAGGAAGAACCTTACCTTCATTAAGAATATTAGATTCATACAGAATCACTCTATGAGGCCTTCAACTTAGTGTATCCTTCCCATGGGTCTCTCCATGTTTCATGTAACACCCCAAGATTTTATAGTGTGTTATTTCTTCAAAATAATTAAATAACTTTCATTACACACAACACCGAGTTCAATTACACCATGACTTACCAAACAAGCAATTGAAAAGAGGTTATGAATAGTGTTAACTAAATTTTAAACTTTATATAATCCTTATAATTTTAGAATCCATATTATGAGTTTCTTAGACATAATGTAAGAACAAATTCATTTTCAGTATTGCACTTTTAACAACTTTTAATGGTGAACCCTTTTTAAATACTATATTTTAAACTTTTTGACTAAATGGGGACATCAAAAATTTAAAATGAAACATCCCAAGCTTCCACGGTACGCTAGCGTGTGTTGTACGCAACACCGAGTTCTAACACACCATAACCAATCAAACTAGCTGTTATGATTAGTAATACTGACTTTTTGAAATTATATATATTTTATATTTCAAAATGGACTTCATTTTTGGATTCAGAATATCAAATATAGCCTAAGGTGAAATTTTTGTACTTTTCGGATAACCTTCATATTTTGATGAATAGTGAAAATTACTAAATTTTAATTAAAAACAACTTTTTAAAAAAAAATAATTAATAGTGATAAATTATGAATTTGAGTGGTTTTAAAGTATATTTAGAATATATTTTTACCATTTAATATAATTTTGGTCATTGGACATAATTTTACAATTAAACCGAACATAAACAAGTGTCAATCTTTTGATAGTTATTATCTCCTAAAAACACGCTTTTTGTTTTGACAGCGGGAATTAATTTTAAATTAATTTCTGCCACATCTGTGTTTTGAATTTAGAAAAATGGATTCCATATTTGGAATCAGTATTTCCAAATTGTGTAAATAGGTAACTTTTATTTTTAGACATTTTGAATAATTACTGCGGTAAATATTTTATTTACCATGGTTAAGGATAAATTCGGTAAATAAGGGTTAAAAAATAATATTATAATAATACTAAATTACCCTAAAACGTGTCCTATCCTTATTGGTTGATACATGTTCGACCATAGGCATCTTTGGGTCGATTTTGGGACCCCATGGTGCCACTTGTAGGTGATAGGGACACTTTTTTTTAATTAAGTTAAAATGAATAAAAAAATGACACAAGCATATATCTTTTAGCAAAACAATTATTACATAGGGTTATATATGTTGGATTTTAGTTTATAAATATTCATTAGAAAGATAAAAAGATTTCATACATAATGATATTTTATTTATAATTTTTAGACATTAAATAATTTAATTTATTTATGACACAATGATGATGTAGTAATTACTATAATAGTGAAAAATTAAAATAATTGATATTATAAATAACCAAATAAATAAAATATGAAACTTTTAATGAATTAAAATAATTTTCTAGGATAATATGACATATTAGTATTGATGTAATTAACTTTTTTCTAAGTAATCATTCTGTTATGAGTTTCACAAAAATCAACTATTGAATAGTGTCAAAATTGACATAAAAGAGTTTTTAAAACAAATATTATATTATTAATTGATATTAAACACCTTCAAAGCCTTTTGGTTCGGCCAAACTCTGCCCCAATACTCTCCCAACTTCCCTCACTACAACCTAGGGGCATTAGTTTGATCAGAAAGCCATCCTAAGGAGCCCTTTTGATCAAATCAAAAGGAAGAACCCGAAGAAGAGGTAATGATTTCACCACCCTTTTCCAAGTTCCTTTCGTCTTCCACTTCTTCTTCCTTTGTTGTTACCATTATAAAATAATAACTCCAGTATCATATATATACTGTGATGTTATTATAAATATGGTACAACCATATTCAGTATTCTATCCACCCTTTGAATAACATGTCACCATACGTGCGTACGTACGGCTTACCGTCTCCACGTCGTGGTGTAGTTGTTATTCAATATAATATTATTTGGATGGGTATAATAATTATGTGTAACTCATGTAAATAATAAATATAACATGTTAATGATTGTGTATATATGATATACCATCCATTTATATATAATTTTAATATCAAAAGAATGATATTGTCGCTCGTGCGTACGTACGGACTACCGTCTCCACGAACGCGATGAGATTCATTATCCATCGTATCCATTAAAGTATAATTATCATATGATGATTTAAAAATGATGTTTAAGGACTTGATATCATAATGGATATGAATAAGATACAACCTATCGATAACAAACACGACTTATGTAACAAAACATATAAAAGAAAATGAGTAAGTTAACACCCGAAACGATGATAATTAAAAGATATTATTAACAAATCAATGTTAAAAGATCATATATGATATCATATTAATAGATATGATTCTTGAATAATTTAATAACAATTATTTCACTATTATACAGGAGGTTAACCTACCCCAAGCAAGTAAAAGTACAAGGTAAGGGGTTTTCATCTCACTCCTTATTTCCGTGAGATTCATGCCATATTGCCACCATCACCTTTTGTGTGGTGTATGTACTGCCCATAATAATATTCTTTGTGTAATACACTCTAATTTATGTGTATTTACATATTAATTTTATGATACCTCTTTCATGGGTTGTATGTTTCATAATTTACCAAATTGGTAAGGGTTATTTCACAATCTCTTCATTATCCGAGGTTGTTTATACGTAATGATCTACTGGGATCTCTTCATCATCCACATCCATGTTTCTTAAAAATGAATTCGAAAACATTTTTACTATTTACTAGAATATGGGTTAAAGTCATTTATACCCTTTTTTGACTTTTTGTAAGAGGTTTATAAAGGAATTTTTCTGTCGTTTTCCAAACAAGGTGCTTTTTAACCTTTTCGACAAAATTAAGGTAAGAATGTTTTTTTAACTTATACGGCGGGTGTGGATATTTTCCGCCGTTATAAAATCATCGAAGCTTCCCTTACAAGATAATAATAATATTTTCAAAAAAAATGTTTTATTTCATAAATATAATACTCTTAAATGATTTCAAAATAGAAAGTGATATTTTTCTAAAATAGTATTTATTTCATCTATATCAACATCCTTTGATGGATTTTAAGATTATTTGAAGTTGATTTATTATGATACAAAACATCCATATTTTATTGAAGGTCTTGTGATATTTTTGACTGTGGATAAGTTATTCTTATGTCACTCATGGTTTTTGTTTAGAGTATTGACATTTCATAAGTTATTTGTAATCCGAATGTTTATGTTATATTTCAACCATTCATTCAGATGAATGTGTTAGACAAGTATGTTCTGGATTGGGGACCGGTAAAAGTAAGCCCTCCGGGTTGGTTTCCGGTTATTAGAGGAACTCCGGTTTGGTTTCCGGTTATTAGAGGAACTCCAGGTTAGTGTCCGGTTATTAGAGGAACTCCAGGTTGGTGTCCGGTTATTAGAGGCACTCCGGGTTGGGTTCCGGTTACAGTTAGCCCCAAGGTCTTGAAATGAGGCCTTGACAAAGAAATTAAAGTTCAGCATTATGGATTCCATCATTATGAAAGTGGTTATTGATTTTGCATGCGATTATTCGATTAGTAGAATATCCATTTGAATAAGTAAATGGAATTATTTAATTTTATTTATGCCATACTATGTTGAAAGTTCAAGTTTGAAAGGCTTTTGTTTTAGTTATGCATTGCCTTAAATGTTTACTCTTATTTATGAAAGTTTCCGCTATATTGTTATCCTTACTGGGCATTTGAGCTCACCCCTTTTCTATGTTTTATTTTTCTTAGGAAGTGAATAAGTAAATTATGAATGACCTGCAGGGATATTATGAGGGGATAATAGTGTGGACTGTGGAGACATTATGTTGTTGTAGTAGTTTTTCATTTTATGATGTAATGTAAGACTTATGAATATATCTAGTGTTTCCAAGGCTACTAAACCAATCGATCTTTCAAGATTTGATCTTTGTTGTGATCATGCCAATGTTATGTAATAATGCACCGACTCTAGGTAACTAGGGTCGGGGCGTTACAGTTGGTATCAGAGGAAGTTTAGTGCAAACCTTGGAAGCTAGATTTAGATAAACTCTGATTAGAGCACATAGATTTAAGATGAATTTTGAGGATTAGTATAGAAGAACTTCCTAGAATTTTGGTATTGTAGAGATTTTGCGAGTTTTCCGAGCAATACATCCCTGTCTGGATACGAGCAGGTAGAGGCGGCTCTGGCACAGATGTTCCTAGGGGTAAAACCCGAAAACACCGCTTTGAGCTAGACTCGAACGGGAACTGGTGCACGACAACGGGCCTTGCTGCACTCTTGGTTACAACACTCTCGGGGGATATTCTTAGGATAACTCTCATTTTCTTTACAAATCATTATGAAGGGTTTATGAGTATATACTTCCTCAAAGGATACATTTTTATGATTATGGATTATATCCCTAAACTATTTAATTTATGTTATTTGTTTTACAAGTTTGGGATTAGGTATTGTTATTCATAAACTAATCTAATGTATGCCATTGTTTAGAAATGGCACCCAGTAGAAGGAATGAGAACTCTAGCAATGCACATGATACAAAGAGAAAGAAGGATCATATATTTTATGGTCTTAAGCCAGAATTTACAAGAGAAATAGTCTCTCATGTATTATCATCATATGAAGAAATAATATCATGTGTTGATAAGATAAGTAAAGAGTTTACTGAGTCCTATGGCTTTGAAGGGAAGCAAGAGAAGAAAAGGATGGAAGAGAGAAAGATGGATAAAGGGAAGAGGGAAAAGAAGAATTTTCCCATATGTGATAACTGTGGAAAGAAACACCCTGGAACTTTCCTGAAAGGAATGGAAGTTTGTTATAAGTGTGGAGGAAAAGGGCACAAAGTACGTGACTGCAAGGGTAAGAAAATGGTTTCAAATGTACAATGCTTCATTTGCAAGGAGTTTGGACACTACGCAAACCTATGTCCCAGCCATCAGACTATGCCGCAAATGATTCTATTGGATAATAATCAAGTTATGATACTACCATAGATGAAGAGGAATGATTAGAGTTCTTATGTTGATTATGTCAATTGAGTTTTGTATCAACAATGTACTTGTTATAATAATTATGGAGTATATAAGGATTGTACTGCAGTACTATTTCATTAAGGACTTGAGATTGTGTGGAATAAAGAAAAGTGAATCAATAGCAGGATAAATTTTTGGAAAATATATGGTTGAGAGAATGATAAACCATAATATAGTTCTGATACCGAGGTAGTGATTTTGGAATAATACATGATTGTTTTGGATAAATTATATTGGATATTCTTGACTACCTTGGAACTGATTAATGATTTGTATATTCCATCATTGTTGGGGTTTAAAACATTTTTGGATTGATGAAGTATATCCAACATTCTATATGGAATAAGGGAGAATGAATGCAATCAATAAGGAATATGGTAATTCAGGATGTTTCAGTGTATTAAAAGAATACATGATGAAGGTATTCATATGATATTACGGGGTAAAAAGGATGTACATTATGTTTACCTTACTTATAAATGTTGGACTGTGAGTTTGGACAGAAGTATTTTGGATAGTTCTAGTTTGGATTATTTTGGATTGCAATGAAAGGACAACTTGGAGGTCGGGCGGCAACCCGTCGCGTCCGGCAAGGCTGCAAGACTTGAACCCACAACTGAAGGGAAACAAGGGTGTATCACCTACCACTGGCCCACGAAATATCCTGGATTAAATAATGTAGTTTTTTTTAAAAGATCTGGTAGATGAATTATAAATTCATTTATTTTGGAACCCTATATGAATAGTATAAATAGATTTTTTTTACGTTCTATTATCTTTTAGAGTGAAAGATGAGTTTGTGGTAGAAATTTATTAATGGATAAAACTCTAATTATAAAGTAAGTATATATCCTTATGATCTTATCCAATCTCAGAAATAAATTCCTCAACATTAAGAAAAGGAACTTAGAACAAAAATGTTGTCCTAGATGGTACCTTAAATCATCACTAATTCATGGCTTTGGGATTGTTGGCCTTTTCATAGCCATGTTCTCTACCACTCTCCATCAGATAATTGATGGTTATATTTCTCTTCCATATCCATATTTTCCTACATGGAACCCTATTATGTGTTATTTTCGGTAATCTTCATACTTTCCACTCTTTATTTTAAATAGAGGCCTCATTAATTCATTTTTCGATGTGGGATTTCAACTAAGATATTTTGAAATGTCAAAAATGTGTTATCCCAATACCCTATGTTTTGTTGAACCGATGGTATTTAAAATCATCATAGATTGATGAGTTTAAGGACCTCAATTTTATACTTTTTTGTGATTGATGACCTCAATCACTACCTATAAATATTTACGTTTTTTCTCCAATTATATGTCTATAATTGCCACCAATGTTCTCCTAATAGAGATCATAATTTGGTGGTAACCCTTTCATTTCTCTTTTCCTCATATTAAGACTAAATTTTAGTAACCTAATTTCCGATGTGGGTTTTCCCACAAATATATTTTCTATTTTCAACCTTTTATTTTCGAAGAACAATTTCAAATTGCGAGGACGCAATTTATTGAAGGAGGGGAGAATGTAACACCCCAAGATTTTATAGTGTGTTATTTCTTCAAAATAATTCAATAACTTTCATTACACGCAACACCAAGTTCAATTACACCATGACTTACCAAACAAGCAGTTCAAAAGAGGTTATGAATAGTGTTAACTAAATTTTAAACTTTATATAATCCTTATAATTTTAGAATCCATATTATGAGTTTCTTAGACATAATGTAAGAACAAATTCATTTTCAGTATTGCACTTTTACCAAATTTTAATGGTGAAACCTTTTTAAATACTATATTTTAAACTTTTTGACTAAATGGGGACATCAAAAATTTAAAATGAAACTTCCCAAGCTTCCACGGTACGCTAGCGTGTGTTGTACGCAACACCGAGTTCTAACACACCATAACCAATCAAACTAGCTGTTATGATTAGTAATACCGACTTTTTGAAATTATATATATTTTATATTTCAAAATGGACTTCATTTTTGGATTTGGAATATCTAATTTAGCCTAAGGTGAAATTTTGGTACTTTTCAGATAACTTTCATATTTTGATGAATAGTGAAAATTACTAAATTTTAATTAAAAACAACTTTTTTAAACAAAATAATTAATAGTGATAAATTATGAATTTGAGTGGTTTTAAAGTATATTTAGAATATATTTTTACCATTTAATATAATTTTGGTCATTGGACATAATTTTACAATTAAACCGAACATAAACAAGTGTCAATCTTTTGATAGTTATTATCTCCTAAAAACACACTTTTTGTTTTGACAGTGGAAATTAATTTTAAATTAATTTCTGCCACTTCTATGTTTTGAATTTAGAAAAATGGATTCCATATTTGGAATCAGTATTTCCAAATTGTTTAAATAGGTAACTTTTATTTTTAGACATTTTGAATAATTACTGCGGTAAATATTTTATTTACCATGGTTAAGGGTAAATCCGGTAAATAAGGGTTAAAAATAATATTATAATAATACTAAATTACCATAAAACGTGTCCTAACCTTATTGGTTGATACATGTTCGACCATAGGCATCTTTGGGTCGATTTTGGGACCCCATGGTGCCACTTGTAGGTGACAGGGACACTTTTTTTTAATTAAGTTAAAATGAATACAAAAATGACACAAGCATATATCTTTTAGAAAAACAATTATTACCTAGAGTTATATATGTTGGATTTTAGATTATAAATATTCATTAGAAAGATAAAAAGATTTCCTACATAATGATATTTTATTTATAATTTTTAGACATTAAATAATTTAATTTATTTATGACACAGTGATGATGTAGTAATTACTATAATAGTGAAAAATTAAAATAATTGATATTATAAATACCCAAATAAATAAAATATGAAACTTTTAATGAATTAAACTAATTTTCTAGGATAATATGACATATTAGTATTGATGTAATTAAAATTGTTCAAAGTAATCATTTTGTTATGAGTTTCACAAAAATCAACTATTGAATAGTGTCAAAATTGACATAAAAGAGTTTTTAAAACAAATATTATATTATTAATTGATATTAAACACCTTCAAAGCCTTTTGGTTCGGCCAAAATATGCCCAAATACTCTCCAAACTTCCCTCACTACAACCTAGGGGCATTAGTTTGATCATAAAGCCAAACTAAGGAGCCATTTTGATCAAATCAAAAGGAAGAACCCGAAGAAGAGGTAATGATTTCACCACCCTTTTCCAAGTTCCTTTCTTCTTCCACTTCTTATTCCTTTGTTGTTACCATTATAAAATAATAACTCCAGTATCATATATATACTATGATGTTATTATAAATATGGTACAACCATATTCAGTATTCTATCCACCCTTTGAATAACATGTCACCATACGTGCGTACGTACGGCTTACCGTCTCCACGTCGTGGTGTAATTGTTATTCAATATAATATTATTTGGATGGGTATAATAATGATGTGTAACTCATGTAAATAATAAATATAACATGTTAATGATTCTTTATATATGATATACCATCCATTTATATATAATTTTAATATCAAAAGAATGATATTGTCGCTCGTGTGTACGTACGGACTACCGTCTCCACGAACGCGATGAGATTCATTCTCCATCGTATCCATTAAAGTATAATTATCATATGATGATTTAAAAATTATGTTTAAGGACTTGATATCATTCTGGATATGAATAATATACAACCTATCGATAACAAACACGGCTTATGTAACAAAACATATAAAAGAAAATGAGTAAGTTAACACCCGAAACGATGATAATTAAAAGATATTATTAACAAATCAATGTTAAAAGATCATATATGATATCATATTAATAGATATGATTTTTGAATAATTTAATAACAATTATTTCACCATTATACAAGATGTTAACCTACCCCAACCAAAGAAAAGTACAAGGTAAGGGGTTTTCATCTCACTCCTTATTTCCGTGAGATTCATGCCATATTGCCACCATCACCTTTTGTGTGGTGTATGTACTACCCATAATAATATTCTTTGTGTAATACAATCTAATTTATGTGTATTTACATATTAATTGTATGATACCTCTTTCATGGGTTGTATGTTTTATAAGTTACCAAATTGGTAAGGGTTATTTCACAATCTCTTCACTATCCAAGGTTGTTTATACGTAATGATCTACTGGGATCTCTTCATCATCCACATCCATGTTTCTTAAAAATGAATTCCAAAACATTTTTACTATTTACTAGAATATGGGTTAAAGTCATTTATACCCTTGTTTGACTTTTTATAAGAGGTTTATAAAGGAATTTTTCTGTCGTTTTGCAAACAAGGTGCTTTTTAACCTTTTCGACAAAATTAAGGTAAGAATGTTTTTTTAACTTATACGACGGGTGTGGCTATTTTCCGTCGTTATAAAATCATCGAAGCTTCCCTTACAAGATAATAATAATATTTTCAAAAAAAATGTTTTATTTCATAAATATAAGACTCTTAAATGATTTCAAAATAGAAAGTGATATTTTTCTAAAATAGTCTTTATTTCAATCTATGTCAACATCCTTTGATGGATTTTAAGCTTATTTGAAGTTGATTTATTATGATACAAAACATCCATATTTTATTGAAGGTCTTGTGATATTTTTGACTGTGGATAAGTTATTCTTATGTCACTCATGGTTTTTGTTTAGAGTATTGACATTTAAGAAGTTATTTGTAATCTGAATGTTTATGTTATATTTCAACCTTTCATTCAGATGAATGTGTTAGACAAGTATGTTCCGGGTTGGGGACCGGTAAAAGTAAGCCCTCCGGTTTGGTCTCTGGTTATTAGAGGAACTCCGGTTTGGTCTCCGGTTAGTATAGGAACTCCGGGTTGGTGTCCGGTTATTAGAGGCACTCTGGGTTGGTGTTCGGTTATTAGAGGCACTCCAGGTTGGGTTCCGGTTACAGTTAGCCCCAAGGTCTTGGGATGAGGCCTTGACAAAGAAATTAAAGTTCAGAATTATGCATTCCATCATTATGAAAGTGTTTATTGATTTTTCATGCGATTATTCGATTAGTAGAATATTCATGTGAATAAGTAAATGGCATTATTTCATTTTATTTATGCCATACTATGTTGGAAGTTCAAGTTTGAAAGGCTTTTGTTTTAGTTATACATTGCCTTAAATGTTTACTCTTGTTTATGAAAGTTTCCGCTATATTGTTATCCTTACTGGGCATTTGATCTCACCCCTTTTCTATGTTTTATTTTTCCCAGGAAGTGAAGAAGTAAATTATGAATGACCTGCAGGGATATTATGAGGGGATAATAGTGTGGACTGTGGAGACATTATGTTGTTGTAGTAGTTTTTCATTTTATGATGTAATGTAAGACTTATGAATATATCTAGTGTTTCCAAGGATACTAAACCAATCGGTCTTTCGAGATTTGATCTTTCTTGTGATCATTCCAATGTTATGTAATAATGCACCGACTCTGGGTAACTAGGGTCGGGGAGTTACATTTCATCCTTTTTTCTGACACTTGTTTGTAATGGTCAAGTGATACAAACCTCCATATACATATATGATTTGTTCATCTATAATTAAAGTCACCATGTAGACTATACCAACCAATGATGTGGTATTCCTAACTTTCATTGAGGCCCTTGAATCCCATTTACCTTTTTCTTCTTAGTATAGGTTCATTAATCCCCCTAGATCCACAACCTAGTGACGGAAAAATAAACCTCATGAGTGTACTACTCCACACCATTCCATTCTAGAATTTTTGAATCCACCCCCTTCTAAGGGTTGATGAGAAATAGTTATGATAGAAAAATGGCTAAGGAGTGACTTGCCTAATAGGATTTGGGCAATCTCAATACCTCTTCCCTCTCTAATTATGCTTTTTCACCATTGGCTACTTCCATTCATAAGCCTCGATCACATGGAATTAGAACCTACTCACATGGAATGTGAATTACTTGGGTTTATATAATGTGTAATACCCACACCATCATTCATTATCAAATATTTCATGACTAGAAAATAAATTATACTACTTCCTCTTGTTTCCCAAACTAAGCTTGACTCAAATGGTCTTAGAGTTTGGTAGCGATTGTGACACCTATGCGAGATTTTATTCAAAATCACTTGGGATACATATGACTCTTCTTTGAGGTCTAAACCTAACAATCCATCCAATTCTACAAAAAAATCCATATACTCCCCAAAATCTAAATATGAACCCTTTGATGTGTTACATTAGGGAGACCTTTGGAAAATTTCACTTTTCTATCAGATACAGAGAAATTGAAATCAAACCAAAGAAGATAAAATACATCTACAATGTCCCCCCTCCGAACAACCTTTGGGAGATCTAATCCATCAAAGGAAACTTAAACAATATATGCCTATTCATTATGATCATGTATTGAAATATAATCCATTTTATAGGTTTATGAATAAATTTTTTTTTTCTATCAATGGGATGAAGTGTACAAAACTATGTTTGAGGATATTGATAAATACCTTTTTCCACCACTGGTTCATATGCCATTCATCTCAAGGAGGTAGTTAGTAATTTATGTGACCACTCTAGAATAATCCCTCTGTACCATCCTCAAGAAGATGAACAATGAAGGGATGTATAACAATATATTGAATCTCATTTTCATGCTCGTTGACACATAGTCTAGATACTCTATATTCCAAAGGAGACTCTTCACATTGGTTTTCATTGTACAGATGCTTCCGTACTACATGCAACACCATGATATACAATTAGTATTCTATGTGGATCCAATAATGTATATACTAAACCACCACATGTTTAAAGGACATGTTGCATGCTAGGAAGTGATACTTCAATAGGATGAAATCAGGTTTTTTCAATAGAAATTGTCCAAGTGTTAGAATCAGAAGACTTCAATGATACTCATTCGACCCCATCATAGAAGTCCCTAGATCTTGATATCCCAGAAACAACAATAAACTCAGTGGGCCAAGATATGAAAAGAAATAATATTCATTTAGATGGTTCCTCTAATATTCAAACCAGTAGAAGGATCAATGATCCCAAGCTCAAAAAAGTAGTTCTAGGGATTTTCTTCATCACCTCAATATAGGATGTCATGCCATATTTATTTCTGCTATCAGAGGGTTGCACAAAAAATTAAGAAAAACATAAATCCCTAATTATTATCCTCAATATGGTTGTTGTGATTTATTTTCAACACCTACATGTGTTGGGAGACTCCTTGTTAGTCATAAAGAATATCAATGATGACTATCTTTGTATGTATCTAGAACATATTCCCTATCTGAAATGAAAATTCAAGCTTATTTTCTAGTTCCCTTCAAAGCTGTATGTTAATCACACTTCTTGGTAAGAGAATGATAATGTAGATGCCTTGAAAATCCTTACCACACATTTTGAGGATCTATAACAAGATGATATGTTCATTCATGTGGTTTATCTAAGTGTTATTTCTCTCGTCCTTCCAAATGATGATGATGAACAGTAGAAAAAGAAAATAACTATTTTTGATTCCACATAAATCCCTATGGATACACAAGCTATAGAAGGAGAAACACAGTAAACAACACCTTTCATTATATCCATCATGTCACACTACCACAATATAGACCGGAACGTGACTAAATCCATCGACACGTAGCGTAGTTCACCCTCTATTGTGGTCCCAACCATTACAATACTATAAATATACATTGGTTTTATGTAATTATCATCTTCTGCATTCAAAGAGATAAGATTAAAATGGTTATCCTAGAAGTTCATGTCATGTACTAAAGTGGTCATTAGGCATGGTTGAGTCTCTCCCACCAAATTTAATGGATGGAATAATTCATTCCCACGGTGGTACATGAAAATATTTTGTTCATTAAAAGGTTTCACACATCTCAAATCAATTATAACTTCGTCCATCTACCATTAGAGCCCCTACGTACCACCAAATATTCAAGTACATTCGTAATATGGGGACTTGATGGAGTGGGACCCTATCCACCAGTAGCAGCACCGTAGTGAAGGTTTATTCTGACCCCAACTAACTTCTTCTATATATGGGAAGAATTGATTTCTCTCATAGAATTCAATGACTAATAAATTTTTTATTTTGTGATATCCAATATCATTCATTTATTTGGAGTTCCTCATAATATTTTTATCAAAATGGGCACCAACATCCAGGCTTCTAAGCTAAATGTTTTGTAGGCCATGTACAACATCTAGTCCAACCAGACATCACCCAATCATGCAATAGAAAATGGATAGATGAAGGAATTAAACAAGCCCCTCTCTAATATTCTTCATTAGAAGGTGGGACAGAAAAATAAGAGTTATCCAAACAAGATCCCCAATGCTCTATGCGATTATTATATGTTTACCTAAAATTGCACCTTAGTGACTCAATATTCCTAGTGTCAAAAAAGAGGTAGTCCTACACATTAATATCCCAATTAAATCACTAAAATATCCATATTTTATCACCACACATTTGAAAAGATATTTGAGGTCCATTTATCTAAATAGTAATCTCTCAATGGAAAAATACTCTATGTCTTGAACAGTCTATAGAGGCACCAGAAAAAAACTGCCAAAGAATTCAACAATAAGGTTCTCCTCCACTTGTTCCTATAAGGTGATACGGTGTTGTATATCTAAATGACAATGATACAAGGTAAGAATCCACTATTACTGGAAAGTAAGTGGGTGAGACCATACCTCATTTACATGTCTATCCCCTTGGTGAGTACTATATGGCTTCCATGGATGGGTTGCTCGTCCCTCATCTAAACAATGATAATTTCCCCATGAAGTACATTGTTTAAAGAGTTTTACACCATGAGAACAATATGTAAATATAGGTACATGTTCCAAGATATATGACCTTAAACTAGAAGTTAAATATCATGCATTGTAACATCCCTATTATTTATAAAATAATACATTTTCATATCTATACTAATGCAAATATGGCCTTTATCACCGCTAGAAAAGGGAATCAACAATACTAGAAAAATGTTGTTAATTGAGGCAAGATAGGGGGTCCCTTTTATCAATGCTCTGAAAAGAGCTGATAAAGGACCCTTTTATTAGTACTAAAAAGCACAGATAAAAGTTAAAAAAGCAATAAAAAATTATTTTTTCAATTTGGGGAGTGACTTCAACAGCGCTTGAAGCCCCATTCAACAGCATCCCACCCCCACTCTAGCCAGCACGCCCCAACCACCTCACCTCCCATTAATAGCACCCACACTCCCTTTAACGGTGCTAGGAATTATTCCCACCCACGTGTGTGACCTGCCTCCCCCAGGATTCAAACTCAGGACCTGTTATATGTGCGTCGAAGCCTTTACCACTCCACCATATTGCTTTTCTCTGTATTTATTAATATATCTATATCTATATAGTTATATTTATTTATATGTATATATATATATATATTAACACATATATATTTATATTAATATATATAGATATATTAATATATATATATATATATATATCTATACATTAATAAATATATATATCTATGTATATTATTATATATAAATATATATTTATATATATCTGTATATTTATATATATATATATATATATATCCATATATGAATATATATATAGTTATATTTATATATCAATATATATATTCATATATTAATATATATTTATAAGCCCAATTTTAAATACATTTAAAAATATGCTTTTTGGTGTGTGTTTATAAATAAATAAATACATATATAGAACACACACACACATTATATGTGTATTTTTATGTATAATTATACATATTTGTATATATTTACAAATATTATATATTAATTTATATATACATATATTTAGAATATATAGATAATATATATCAGTTTGACAATATAGACGAATACAAATACACACACACACACACAAACACATCACATATGTATATTAATATTAATATATTGGTATTTTAAAAAAATAGATATTAGTTTTTTATTTAGATAATCCTTATATATTGAGAAATATACTTTATATGTAAATATGATTAATTATTTATTTATAAATTTAAATTTTTATTGGTTAATATAGAAAAATATGTATATATTTTTATATAATTGATTATATGTAACATTAAATTATGAAAAATGATAACATTTCAAGGCTATAATATCAATATAAATGTAACCCTTAGAATAAATTCAGTCCCCATAGAAAAGGGTCAAAATGATCCCGTGAAACGAGGCTGAAATTCCATCAAGTGTTAAAATATTTGGGTATGCGGACTAAAAACTCAGTTTTGGAAGCCTTTTGGGCCCTTTTGGCCTCAAAAAATGTGACAAAAGGTTTCCTTGGGTCGTAATGCATAGAGATCATAACAGGCTTCTATTTGATATGTTGTAGAGCTCAAACAGACACCTGGATGAAAATTTAAGACCGTTTGAAGTTTGAGTTACATTTTCAACTTATTTTATATCTTTTATTATTATTTTTTGATTTTTTTGTGTCTTAAAATTTTTATTAAATGATTATTAGTCGATGATAATTAGAAAATTATTAATTAATAATATTTTCCAAAAAAACTTTAAATATATTTTCACTAAATTTCTTATATATTAAATTTAATAGTCTATTTATACATATTTAAAAAATATTTATTATATTTATATCAATATAAATATATTCATATATCAATATACTAATTTCATGAAAATTTATATATTTTTTGAAATATGTACTTTATCAGTGCTAGGATAAAGCGCTCATAAATACCACCTTCATCAGTGCATAAAAAAAGCGCTGATAAAGGGTTACTTTTAACAGCGCTTTTTTTAGCACTGTTAAAAGGGACCTATATCATCACTTTTTTCAACACTGATAATAGAACCCCCTTTATCAGTGATTTTTTTAGCACTGATAAAGGGTGGCACTGCAGAAACTCAGTTTTGTGGTAGTGCTAATAATATTTATGAATAAGATAGTAATTTTATATTAAAGGGGACAAATTTTCTGAGAACATACTTGAAATTCAAAAATGGGTTTCTCTGAAATCTTATGTTGCACACAACTTTGAGTTATACTAAAAAATAATACAACAATAATATTTGTATTTTAAATCATAGTTAACGCCTAGCCGTGGTATTGGAAACAATGAATAGAACTGACTATAATATGATTGCACATGTTTTTGAAATGTGTTTACATTTATCCAATAAATTATAGAGTCTTAAAATGAGAAAGAATCCAATTTCAAGCATAAAATACTATAATATTTATAAAAAGCTCATTTTATCACCTTTTGATTATGAAATATTTTTAAATCTAGTTTTTATCTCTTTTATAAGTTATATTTGACAGAATAAACTTCTTCTTTGAATTTGTAAGATAAAAATTTACTTTGGTTTAAATTTTTATATTTTTCTAATAAAATTCATATTTTAATGAATAGTGAAATAGAACATTTAAACTCAAAACTACCTTTTCATAAAATTTATTTATATAAATAGATTGTCCTTTTAATTGTTTTTAATGTGTAATTATATTATATTTTTATCATTTAATCAAATTTTCAGCATTAGAAGTAATTTCACATTGAAACTTGATATAAACACATGTAAGTCTTTTGATGGTTTTTTACTTTAAAAAACATGTTTTCACGTTTTGAAAACAAGAAATAATTTTAAATTAATTTTTTATAGATATGTGTTTTGACTTTGTTAAAATTTATTACATATTTTTAATTATAAGGTCTAAACTATGTAAATAGTTCCCTTTTATTTTTGGACATTATTAATAGTAACCTCAGTAATTATTTTTGTTTACAATGGTTAAAGGGTAAATCAGGTAAATAAGGCTAAAAAATATTATTATAATAATATAAAACTACCCTAACATGTGTCCTAATATTATTTTATGAGATATGTCCGACCATGATCATCCTTAGGTTGATTTTAGGACCCCATGGAGCCACATGGGTGTGATAATGACATGTTATTATAAATAATTTAATGTAAAAAAGAAATATAATATAAACATATATTTTTTTACTAAAACTATTTTAATATGGGGTTATATAAATGATATATTTTCTATAAATAGTCATTATAAATCTAAAAAAATCCTAAATCATTGTATTTTATTTATAATTTTTAGAAATTATATAAATAAATTTATTTATGGAACAATAATGATGTAACAATTACCTTATTAATGAAAGATTCAAATAAATAATATTATAAATATTTAAATAAATGTAATTATAATATTTTAAAACCATCCACTAACTTTATTCAATAGTATGACATTTTATATTTTTTTAATGTAGTTTTTTTAATTATTCAAGTTGTTATGACATTGTCGAAAATCTATAACTAGATAATGGAAAAATTGATATAAATGTGTTTTTAAAACAAATACTATTTTATTAAAAGATATAATTGTAAAACATATCTTATAATCCCCCAAATTACTTATATAATGTTATAAATTTCATTAATGATCCCCTTGAAGTTCTATTTCAATTTTATTGTAACCCTATTAACCATATATGGTAAAAAACAAGAAGACGTGGTAAGAGTAAATATATTTAACTATGGGTTAAAGCCAAAGGATAAGGATATATTTTTGATTAAAACATATATAAAACCAATTTTATAAGATTATTTTGACCCATACTCATATTATCCACGAACTATATCACTTTAGAACTATTATGATTCAAAAATCTATTTATAATAAAATAATATTTCAAGACATTCTTAAAGTGCCCCTCCTCCCTCTTATAAAAGGCCACCACCTCTACCATCTTACACGCACCTATAAATCCCCATAGATCATAAATATTCTACTCAAATAATCTCCCAAAATCCCTGCATTCCTCCAATAATTCTTACCTTGGGCATAAGTCAACTCAAGGAATCATTTTGGATCAAATCAAAAGGATTTACCAAATTTAGAGGTAACGTCTTCTCTCAAGCTACATTAATTTGTTTTCTTTCTCCAACAACCTATAATCTATTTAGTACATTATTTTATATCAAAAACTATATCCTCAACATAATATTATATTTTTATGCTAAGGGTTCGACCTACACATACAGAAACCTCCATCTAATGGATATAGACCACATTGTTTCTTTGTACGGAGAACTACTACCTCATAAAATGATGATTATTCAATTTTCATATACCACCTAAAATGGTTTACATTATGATAGCACTATATTTATATATGATATATATTATATTTTTATTTTATAAATTATTTTTTAATTTTTATTTAGAACATACCTTTATGCTTTACATGTTGTGTAAATACGATAATTTCGTTTGAGGAAGTGTTGACTACCACCTCTACAAAGGGATGTGACTCGTTCCCTCATTTGAATATTATTATTTTAATATGATGATGAAATGAATGTACCGTTAATGCGTACGTACGACCTACCGTCTTCTTAAACAGTTCATTTCATTTATTATCTCCAAATATTATGGATTTTATAAATACATATATATTGGATATATATGATATTTATGTGATGAATAATATTTTGGATATTATGGTCTTTTGACTACTTTGAGATTTTACATCAAAATAAATTCAGTTTGGACTTAAGTACCGAATATCGACAAAACATCCTATATGAACATAAATAATTATGTAATTTTTATAACATGGTAATAAGTTATATAAAAGGAATAATGAACATTAAAAATTTTCTCAATAAATTAGAAATTAAACTAATTTTTTTTTATTCAGGATCATAATGATTGTACGTGACGAGTCAGACTCAAGGTAAGAGACTTCATCTCGATCTCCATTCATTAAGGTATATTTCTATAATATACACCACTTTATTTTATACACTGTACTATAAACTCTTTTACATTTATTTTCTTCCAAATATAATCTTTTTTTTTCTATTAAGTGTTGTACTTAATGAAAAAAGGAATGTTTTTAACATATGTGGTGACAATGAATCTTCTACCAATGTAAATGTTATTTGATATTTGGTTTCCTATAAAGACTTAAATTTTTTAAAAGGAAAATAAATAACATAATTTCATTTAGGTGTTTTGGTATTGAAATGGTTTAAAAAAGGATTTACTATTTCAAGGTCTTGAGATTATCTCTTATGATTACAAATGAAATTTTATTAGTGGAATGTTTATAATTGCAATCTTTTATGTGTTATGATTATATAATGGTACTTCGACTTCTGATGGGATGTTAAGTGACAAAACAATGACAGGATATACCAAATATGGGTGTAACTATGATAAAACATGGATGGGGGGTTATATTATAAACTCTAATTCATTTGGTATGGAAGTCATCCATATGTCCATTCTATTTAGTGATATGTGTAGAAGTCGACCGTATGGTTATTCCATTTATGTATGTTTATGTCATAAGTTATCTTAATATTATATATTTTTATTTATATGGGTTTATTCTAATCTTTTATTTTAAAAAAGGGTGTGCAATGAGCTTATATTTAGTAAAGAGTATTTACTACTTCATAAAGGTGAAAAAGAATTACTTTATGAAATAGTATTCATGGTATTCATGTTTTCGCAAGACTAACAATTTTCTTCTTTGTGTATCCCTTCCTGAGATTTTTATTCTCAACCCATGTTTTCAAATGTTTTTCATAGGACTTAAAAAAAAATATAGTCATGGATGGGATCAAGTAAAAGTTATGCTATTAAAACATGAAACTATACCGTGTTTCTTTTTAAACTATTTTTATTTTCTATAAAAAATGGATAGTGGGTACAAGTGTCTACATGTAATATTTAAGTTGTTATGAATTATTTATGACCTAATACTCAAAATATATAAAACTAAAATGATCCTTGATGTGGATTAAAGTCATATTATTGACATATCTCAATATTAAGTAATATTTATGGATGGGGCCTTGTAGTTGGTATCATATGTTCATTTAGATAACATTAGGAGATAGAATATTGTTAATAGAATATACATAAAATATTTTTTACTTTATAGTAAAATGGAAATTATGTACCATTTTAAGATTACCAAATTGATATATATAAGACATGCTTTTTTGGAATGGATTTCCATAGAGGAAATAGGGTAGCTATGCTGGGAAGACATACGGAGGGAAGTAAACTTCCAAATCAACATCCTAAGATGGTTGGAATCAGAACTTGATATATTGTTGCAGTGATCAATCAGTTGAATTAGGTGATAAAAAGTGGTGGTGTCTATGCACGAGATCAACCAGACCAACCACAGATGAATATGTCGATTGTGGAGAATTTCATGAGGCAACGTCCCCCATCATTTAGAGGATCATCTGACCCTGTGCAAGATGAAGGATGGATTCATGACATGGAAATGATTTTTTATGTAAGGGGGTGTTCAGAAAAACCAAAGGTTAGTATTGTTATTTATCATTTTGAAGTTGAACCTGATTAGTGGTGGTTAATGATTAAAAATATAAGAGGAAGTGAATAGATTGACTCTATGGAATATTATGAATTTAATAATATCTTCCTTGAATAATATTTGCCTAAGGAGATTCAACATAGGATAGAAAAGTAATTTTTGGAATTGAGACAATGAAGGAAGATTGTGTGGCTGCATATGATAATAATTTCACCTATTTATCAAGGTATGTCCCAAAATTAATATGGGATATTGGTAGTAAGATAAATCAATTTTACTAAGGATTTAAGCAAAACTATCAAAGGATATTAGCTTCTCATGAGTTATAAAGCTATGAAAAACATGTCCGATGTGCGATGAAGGTAGAAATGGAGTTTTTTTATGAGAAATTGTTCCATGAGGGAAAATAAAAGAAGCGATATAGTTATCATGCAATGGGAAATATTTCACCAATGAAGCCTAGAGGTAAGAAAACCAAATTTCCAACTTGTGAGAATTGTGGTAAAAATAATTCTAGATAATTCATCTCAATGTATAGAAATTGCTGCCATTATGGTAAGACTAGTCCAATTTCTCATAATTATAATGAAGATGACCAGGAAGGAAATGAAAAACTAGCAGTAAAATGTTTTAGTTGCAATGAGATTGGACATTATTCCAATGTGTTGTCAAATATGATTACTCAGGGTGGAAACCAGCAATATCGAAAGAAAAAGGGCATGGAAAATCATTTTCTACTACTTAAATTGATGTGGGACCATCAAATGAAGTGCTGAAAAGTATGTTTCATGTTTTTTCAAAATATTCTAATTCTATATTTGACTATGGATCTTTACATTATATCATTTCAGAGAGCATTCCATGTGAATTAGAAATAAAACCTCATGAATGTGACATATAACATTTGTTAAAGACTCCAGGTGGAGTTATTAAAGAAACCAATATTTATAGGAACTATCCAATAATACTTAGTGGGATAGTATTTCTGGAAAATCTTGTTGAACTTCCCATAGTGGAAGTTGATATCATTTTTTGTATGGATTTTATTTTAGATTATCATGCTAAATTTTATTGTAATGGTATGAAATATTTATTTAATGATTTCATACATTTGAAACATATTAATAATATGAAATATTGATTAAATATGGCACTAAAAGTTATCTAGCTCATGTTTTTGGAAAGAATGAAACAATTTTTATTAGTGACATTATTGTATTGAATAAATTCACAAATTCTTTTCCTAATGAATTGCCTGGTATAGTTCCCAATCAAGAGGTTCTATTTAATATTGATTTTTTTCTTGATGAAATAGATATTTGTAAACCCCCATATCAAATGGCTCAAGTATAACTAGCAGAATTAAAAAAAAAGTTTCATGAATTACAAGATAAAGGTCTCATTCGACCTATCACTTCACAACGGGGTACCCCAATTTATTTTTCAAAAAGAAAGATGGTTCTATGAGATTAATTATTTATTATAGAGCCTTGAAAAACAAAACTATTAAGAATTTGTATTTTTTTCTCATATCAATGATTTTTTTGATCAGCTATTTTGAGCTTAATATTTTTTGAAGATTTATTTGAGTTCTGGGTACCATCAGTTGAAGGTGAAGGTGGATGAAATTCCAAAGATAGCTTTCCAAATGAGATATAGGAATTATGAGTTTGAATTAATGCCCTTTGGTTTATCTAATGAACCTATTTTATTTATTAATCTCATGAATAGAGTTTTTAATCAGTTTTTTGATCAGTTTATGGTTGTGTTTATAGATGAAATTTGGATATACTCTAAAATTCAATAGGAACATGAAGGTCGCATAAGGATTGTTTTTGAAACCAATAATGAAAATAAACTATATGGATTGTTTAGTATGAGTGAATTTTGGTTGAAATTTTTTTCTTTCCTTCATCATACAATTTCTAAATATGGCACAACTATTGACCCTTCTAAAAAAATGCTGTCAAAGAGTGGACAAGACATAACAATATCACCGAGATTCATAGATTTCTTCAATTATAAGGTTATTACTAAAGGTTTGTAGAAAACTTTTTTCAGTTATCTAGCCAACTAAATAAGCTAACACATAAGAGAATTATGTTAATTTGGAAAAAATAATTTGATGATTATTTTCAGGAATTGAAAAGATTATTGATAAATACACATGTTTTTTCCATGCCTTCCAGGAATTTTAAATTTGTTATCTGTAGTGACGCATCATTGAATGGAAATGGTTGTGTCCTAATATAGAATTATCATTTAATTTATTATGTTTCACATCAGTTGAAACCTCATGAGTTGAATTACACTATACATGAAATGGAATTAGCTTTTTTTGTTTCTGTATTACAAATTTGGAGGAATAATTTTTATGTTGTAACGTGTGAAATATATACTAATAACAAAATATTAAAGTATATATTGAATCTGAAATAATTAAATGTGATAAGGAGTAGATATATGGGATTAATTGTGACACCCTGACCATGGGCACATATTATTTTATTCCTTTCTCTATCCTGTGTCTTTTGAATAGAGTTGGGTTTGGGTTTGGGTTTGAATTTTTTTAATCTTTGATGTTTTGGTGGGTCTCAAGCTGATAGGAGGTCTCTATATGGTTAGCAGTGCCCGTGCATTCAACCTTAGTGAATACGCGGTTTCCCGATACTTAAAATAACTAAATTTTATAAATGTTTAAACCTGCATGATAAGTTTATTTTTGTGGATAATAATAATAATAATATCATTATTAAATTGATATTAATATTATTATTATTAAATTTCAATTATTATTATTATTGGTCAGGTTTTAGTTTATATATTTATTATTATTATTATTATTATTATTATTATCATTATCATTTTATTTTATTTTATTTTTTGTTCTTGTTTTTATTTTTTTAGGGTTTTAACCTACTTACTTTTTTTCTCATACTAATCATGCTAATTTTTTTATCCTCTCATGAACCTCTCATCTCCCCCCTAATTCCAATCAGGCTACCCTTTTTTTATCCTCTCACATACCTCTCCTCTCCCCCCTAATTCCCATCATGATAACCCCTCTTTTTTTATTTCCTCACGCATATATCCTCTTCCCCAATTCCCTCACGCACATATCTTCCTTTTTCAACCTATGTGAAGTGTACTACCACCCCACTCATGCCCCCCCTGGCGCGACAGGTCTCCACATCATAGCCTCCCTACAAAACCCCATGGCCAGAGCTTATCAAGGTTGCAACCTCCTCTTCACGGTGACCTGCAGCAGGCACACATGAGCCCTCAACTGAGTTTATCTAGCGTGCAATACCCTTTCTTGGATCTCTCTCATTGCTCGATATTTCTTATGAATTCTTCATGTTTCTCTAATGATTCAAATAGGTATGGTTTTTAGACCCCTTCTCCTTCATCACATTGGTGATTTGTTTCTCTTTTGGTGCCAGGTTTGGATTCAACCAGAACCCTAAGGTTGGGATATCATGCAATTGTTGTGTTCTATCTTGAATAGGGTATCCGAAGACCTACTAAGGTCTTGTTCTTGCATGTTCGAACATCTTCCTTCGAAGGAGAAGCAGGTTGAATCCATTTCAGTCCACCACAGACATCCAAAGTATCATTTTATGCCCACTTTTTGGTTCCTTAGCTTCACTATACCCTTAATTATTCAACTATAGTGTTTTTGAATATTTTTGAAGTTGTTAAAAATATGTTTTGAGTTAGTTCTTGTTTACGTCTTCATGCGTCTATGATGATATTCTTGTTTAAGTGCCAAGTATTTCTTTGATAATTTTTAAAATAGGACTTTCATCTCTCTGGTACCCTTGTATAGATTTTGTGTTGTTTTGGCATTGGTGGAATTGGTTAAAATTGGTCTTTGGTGAGATTATTTAATTAAATTTATGTTAAATTAAATTGATGTGATTTTCAGGATGATTTCCTTAGATTTGTTTTATAAAAATGTTGAAAATACGATTTGGGTTTTACTTGTAGACTTTATGATTTTTGTAGGGTTGGTTTTTAAATTGTTTCTTGATTGCTTTGTTTGGCTTAAATTTTATTTCAGGGATTTGTGGTGTTTTGAGTTCTGGGGTTTTATCGTAGGGAGTTGTGGTTGGTTTCAAAATCATGCACACATATTCCAATGTTTGGATATGTATAGGTATATATATCTTATGTGTGCGTGTTCCCTCATGGTGTGGGGAACATATTCATCAGTTTAAGGATATATATATATATATATATGGTAGTGTGTGCATGCGAGCGAGCTACTGTATGAGTTATAAAGCATAGTGTGACCATTATATGAGGTAGGAATTTCCATAATTTATCTTATACGAAGATTTCCTTATGCACTTGAATTATTTCATTTAATTTATAAATTTTATTCACACCATTATAAGCATGATATTTTATTCATTTTAGTTTTTTTATGATGGTTAAAAGTGTTAAAAATATCTTTGAAATAGTTCCTTGGTTATGTGTAGGTGTTTCTATGCCCTTACTCCCTGTTTTAATCCATTTAATGGTTGTGTTTTCTTAATTAAATCTTAGATTATGTTTCGAACCTCTATTTTATTTATAATTAACTTATGGTAGTGTTTTCTTGTTGAAATATTTGATCAAAAATTGATTTTTGGATGCTCCTCTATTTATGCACATGTTTATACCATGACAACTTGGTTGGAACTAACTGGCTTTATTTGAAAAGGGTATTGTTAGATGTCTTGAGTGGTGTTTTCTTGTAGAAACGTTTTATGGAACTTTTTTGTCCTATGTTGGTTAGTTTTATGGAACTTAGGTTTTTTGTAGAAATGATTTCAAGTCTCTTTGAATTGGTGTTTTTCTCAAATCCTTGGTTTTATAAGCGGTTCTTGTTTTCTAAATGATGTGGGTCTCTTCGTGCAGTTCATTAAATTTGTTTGAAAATAAATCCATGAGTATATGCCCATTTTTCTTTTGGTGTATATATTTTATTGAGTGTGTGGTGTAAGGAAACACTTGGTTTGTTTTTACAAAATTGAACGTAGTATCACTAAAGAATTTCATGGCAATGCTTTGATACTTGGAAACTAAGGGCCTGTTTGGATTTTAAAATAAAAAAGTGGTGTTTAGAGTTGTTTAAGAAGATATTCCAAAATGTTTTCATAAAGGCATTTGATTATGTAAAACAAGAGACTCTTTTTACAACTCCAAGTGTTCAATAAAGTGTTTTTGATAACTGAATGTTGTGACAAACCAGTTGGAACTTTGTATGTTTGACATGTATGTATATATATAAGTATATGGGGAACTCCTATCTAGGGTAACCCTTTATGGGTGAATGCATAGGAAGCGTCTGTGTTTGGGGTAGGCAAGTGCGGTGAGATGAGTCACGTGTGCGAGGGACTTCCTAATTACACCACATTATTATAACCACCATGGGTTCTTGGGAGTCTTTTAGATGATCGAGTGATGGTTGATGACCAACCCCGATTAGATGAGTTGGTACCCCCTAGATTTTGTTTTAGGCCCGGCAGGATTTTCCACTAGATTGGTCAGTTAGGGCGGCTGGTTGGTTATAGAATTTGGAGCTTCACCATACACCGACAGGTGGTTCCAAAACCGAGTACATCCAGGGGTCTTCTAGGGATGTTTAGGATCACCCATGGTTACTGGATTATTTAAATTGCTTGTTTACTTTCCATTTCACTAGTTTATTTTCACTTTTCACTTTTTACTTGTTTTACTCTATCCCAGCTTTGGTATTTTTTATTTTGGATTTCATTTACAAAATGAAAAATGATTTTGGAAATGGTGTGTAGCGTGAGTTGGGTTTTTAAATGGGATCAACATGCTTCTTTATTTTTAAAATATGAAAACCCTACTTTTATATATGTATTTCAAACTTGTTTCAGTGTACTGTTTTAGAAAAGAGAAATTTTGGATTTAGTGGTTTATTTTTGATATCCCTAATAAGCATCTCACTGCTCACACTTATTATATCTTTCCTGTTACAGGTTCAGTTTCTCGTGCAAGTTCCTGGTTCCGCTGCTCAATGTTGGAGCATGCTTGGTTCTTAGTTGGGTGGTGACCTAAGAGGTCACAAGGAGGTATGTGTAGTTTTCTTCATTCCAATACTAGTTTTATTTGGTTATCATTAGTTTTTGTTTATATATTTATCTTTTTTTCATGGTCCAAATTGTTCCCAGCATCTAATTATTGATGATCAACACTAGTTTCTAGATCATGGGGATCGGTAATGCCCCTCGGGCCATGCCGAAGGACAGCTTGGGAGACCGGTTTAGGGTCGACCTGTGTTGGTTCATGAAAAAATGGTATCAAAGGAGACCCTTTTTATTTGGGTTGTCTAGTAGAAGGAGATCAGGAGAGTCGGGGATTAAGAGGTAGGTTACGGGTCGGTTCCTGATCACCACCACTCGTGATGAGACTTGAGTTACCAGGGTTAGTACGGGTTTTGAGTCTTTTGTCTTGGGTTGTTTTGGACTGAGGGTTAAAAATGGAGGCGAATTGGTTCATGTTGTGGCCTCACATGAGGTGGTGACCCATGTGAAGTCCACATTTCCAACTCAAGGTCCTCTTAGTGTCATGCCTTACTTGGGGCATGGCTCACCACCATGTCGCTAGGTCATACATATGAACTAGTTCCTCATTGTGATGGTTTAACGTTGGTTGTGTTTCATTTTAAATTCAGTTGAGGTGAGTGTGTGTTAAAAATTAAGGTGATTTCAAAATGAAAATAAAAATAATGGGGTTTCTTCCAAATTGTTTTTGGAATTAGTAAAGTAGGTTTTTAAAGAGAAATTGTATCAGTTTTGAAAAACATGGTGTGTGTTTGGATTTGGTAAGGAAAAGAAGTGTTTGAACCTTTTCACTCTTTATGGAGGGTCACACATGCTTGGTTATGTATGGAGAGTGCATGGGGGGAACTTGTTCATAGATTATGTGAGTGATATTTAATGAATGCACATGTGATGGTTCATAAGGTTCCATAAGTGAGTTTTAGAATTTTAAAGAAATAATGGTTTTGGAAAAGTGATTTTTGCTTTTCTTTGTATATGTTGGGATTAGGGGTTTGTCTCCCTTGGATTGTGTTATTTCTTTGATTGAGTTTTGTCTAGATGAGAAGTTTAGATGGTGTTTTTTGTGTTGTTATGATTATGCGGCCCAGAAAGCCTCCAAAAGTTGTTAATGAGTTATGCCAAGTTCCCAGTTATTTTTGTGTGTTTACTGCATATCAAGGTAATAAAAGTCTGTTCGAGGTAGTTGTATAGTTCAAAAAGATAGTATGTCTTCATGTTGTTGGGAACTCCCAGGGTAGTTAATCTTCGTACCGTCCCATAGTTATTTGAGGGTTCAGTTCTAGACTAGTAAAGGTGGGATGTCTCATCATCGTTAGAGTCTCAAGTGTAGTTGGTGTGGGTCAGACCTTGTGAAGGTTCCCCATATGGCAAGGATATTTGTCCATAATAACTCCCAATTTTTTGGACCGTTCTCTCACATGCCACTAGTGTGGCCGGTTCAATCATTCTAAGTCGCCTTCTCACATCCCTCTGAAGTCTTGATACCGTGCAACTATTTGGGACACCGGGAAGAGTTCTGAAAGAAGTAACATTCTGGAGGAAGGATTTAGGAACCTGAGTATGCAAATTCATGACTGTGATGTAGGATATGCTTCATCCATCAGATCCACAACCATAGGTCTTGTGGTGAAGCTTGTGCACAGTCAGGAGTTGTCGAGTGTGTGTGGAACATTGAATATGATCATGTTTTCAACTTCATATGGAAATACCCAAGTTTTTCTTGTTCGATTCCAGTCGCCTTAGTAAAATCATCGTTGTTTTTGTGGTGTGATGAGCTCATTGTACCACAATCTAAGAATCATCATCTGCTCTAAATGTGGATTTTAAATTATTTGTATTCCTTTAGGGGTGTTGGTCCCGTGAATAGAGAACCCGTTCTGATTATGAGTTTGTTCTCAATTGCATTCATCAGGGGAATGTTTGGTTTCATGAATTAATGGGTGGTGTTTCTAGGCCCCTTCTTAGTTCGGGAACTTTCCCATGTGCTTTAATTTAGGGTGCTTTAGTTTTGTTGGGGATTCCTCTATCTTGGTGCCCCGGTGCATTCATTTTCCATGTAATGGTTTTAAATACTAGTTGTGGAGTTGTTCTGTTAGTGTTTAGAAGGTGGGATGAGTTTGGTTTTGGAGTTACCGTGTTCCCCCCGGGGTGGTTTGTTTGGGTTCAAGGGTTTCTGTATTAGTGAATTCTTGTGGTGGGGAGAACCCTCTCATGTTCTCCCCTCAATATCGGGAACTGGTTTTCCTTGAATTGGTCGGGTGTGATGTTTGTTGGTAATGGTCACCCCGAGGCTCCTGGTTCTCTATGATTTTGTCAGGGCATGGACTCAAGTAGTGTCAAATGTTGGATTTGTGACTTTCTAGGGGTAGAAAGTGTCTGTGGTGGGGAGAATTGTCACACCCTGACCACGGATGCCTATTATTTTATTCCTTTCTCTGCCCCGCATCTTTTGGAAAGAGTTGTGTTTGAGTTCAAGTTTGAATTTTTTTTGCTTTGATGTTTTCGGTGGGTCTCGGGCTGGTGCACGGTATCTGTACTATTAGTAGTGCCCATGCGTTTGGCCCTGATGAATGCGTAGTTTCCTGATACCTAAAATAACTAAATTTTATAAATGTTTAAACCTCCATGATAAGTTTATTTTTGTAGATAATAATAATAATAATATCATCACTAAATTGATATTATTATTATTATTATTAAAATTCTATAATTTTTAATATTATTATTATTTTTGGTTTGGTTTTAGTTTATTTATTATTATTATTATCATTACCATTAATATTAATATTTTATTTTTTGTTATTGTTATTTTTTAGGGTTTTAACTTACTTACTCTTTTTCACTCTCATACCAATCACACTACCTATTTTTATCCTCTCACGCACCTCTCCTATCCCCCTAATTCCAGTCAAGCTACTATTTTTTTATCCCCTCACATACCTCTACTCTACCCCCTTAATTCCCATTTTGCTACCCCCAATTTGTTTTTATTTCCTTACACATCTATCCTCTCCCCCAATTCCCTCATGCATATCTCTCCCTTTTCCCCCTATTTGTAGCATCACACCACCCCCATCGTGCCCCCCTTTGGCGAAATGGGTCTCCACGGCATGTCCTCCCTATAACACCCCATGGCTAGAGATTATCAAGGTCACAACCTCCTCTTGACGATGACCTGCAGCGGGTGTGCATGAGCCCTCACTTGAGTTTCTGTGGCATGCAACCCCCTTCCATAGATCTCCCTCATTCCTCAATATTTCTTCCAATTTATTCATGTTTCTCAAACGATTCATTGAGGTATACTTCTTAGACCCCTTCTCCTTCATCGCGTTGGTGATTTGTTTCTCTTTTGGTACCCGATTTGGATTCAATCAGAACCCTATGGTTAGGATATCATGCGATTATTGTGTTCTTTCTTGAATAGGGTATACGAAGACCTCCTCAGGTCTTTTTCTTGCATGTTCCAACATCCTCCACTGAAGGTGAAGCAGATTTACTCCATTTCAGTCTTCCGCCAACATCCAAGGTATTGTTTTATGCCCGCTGTTTGGTTTCACACCTTTGTTATGCCCTTAATTATCCAACTATAATGTTCTTGAATATTTTTGAAGTTGTTAAAAATATTTTTTGAGTTAGTTCCTAGTTTACTTCTTCATGTGCATATTATGACATGCATGTTTAAGTGCCAAATCTTTCATTGATAATTTTTAAAATAGGACTTGCATCGCTATGGTACCCATGTACAACTTTTCTAATGTTTTGGAATTGATGGAATTAGTTAAAATTGGTCTTTGGTGTGATTGTTTAATTATTTTAATGTTAAAGTAAATTGATGTTATTTTGAGGGTTTTCCCCTTAGTTTTGTTTTATAAAAATGGTGAGAATGTGATTTGGGTTTCACTTGTGAAATTTTTGATTTCTGTAGGGTTGGTTTATACATTTTATCTTGATTTCTTTGTTTGTATTAAAATTTATTTTAGGGATATGTGGTGTTTAGAGTCCTGGGGTTTTATCGTAGGGAGTTGCGGTTGGTTTCGAAGGCACTCATTCATATTCCCAGGTATGGATATGTATAGATATATGTATCTTCTGTGTGAATGTTCCCTCATGGCATGAGGAACACATGCATCAGTTTAAGGATGTATATATATATATATGGAAGTGCGTGTGTGTGAGCGAGATGCTGTTTGAGTTAGAAATCATAGGGTGACCATTTTTTGAGGCAGGCGTTTCCATCATTTCTCTCACCTAGAGTTTTCCATAGGAACTAGAATTATTTTATTTAATTTATAAATGTTAATCACACCTTTATAAGCATGATATTTTATTCTTTGCAGTTTTTTTTATGATGGTTAAAAGTGTTAAAAATAGATTTGAAATAGTTCCTTGGTTATGTGTAGGTGTTTCCATGCCCCTACTCCTCATTTTAATCCATTTAATGTTTGTGTTTTCTCAATTAAATCTTAGATTATATTTCTCACCTCTATTTTGTTTATAGTTAAATTATTGAAGTGTTTTGATGTTGAAAGATTAGATCAAAAATGAATTTTTGGATGCTCCTCTGTTTATGAACATGTTTATACCTTGCCAACTTAGTTGGAACTAACTGCCTTTATCTAGAAAGGGTACTGTAGGATGTCTTAAGTGGTGTTTTCATATAGAAACATTTTATGGAACTTTTTTGTCCTGCGTTGGTTAGTTTTACGGAACTTAGTGTTTTTGTAGAAATGATTTCTCATCTCTTTGAATTGGTATTTTTCTCGAATCCTTGGTTTTATAAGTGGTTCTTGTTTTCTAAATGATGTGGGTCTCTTCGTATAGTTCATTAAAGTGGGTTGAAAAGAAATCCATGAGTATATGACCGTCTGACTTTTGGTGTATATATTTTGTTGAGTGTGTGGTGTAAAGCAACGTTTGGTTTGTTTTTACAAAATTGAACATAGTAGCACTAAATAATTTTATGTAAATGCTTTGAAACTTGGAACCTAAGGGCCTGTTTGACTTTTTAAATACAAAAGTGGTGTTCAAAGTTGTTTTAGAAGTTCTTGTGAAATGTTTTCAAAAAGTCATTTGATTATGTAAAACTAGAGACCCGGTTTATAACTCTAAGTGTTCAATAAAGTGGTTTTGATAACCGAATGTGTGACGGCCTGGTTGGAACTTTGTATGTTTGACATGTATGCATATACAAAAGTATATGGGTCACTCCTATCTAGGGTAAACCTTTATGGGTGAATGCATAGGAAGTGTCCGTGTTTGGAGTAGGCAAGTGCGGTGAGATGAGTCACGCATGCGAGGGCCTTCCTAATTACACCACATTATTATAACCACAATGGGTTCCTAAGAATCTTTTAGATGATCGAGTAATGGTTGCTAAACAACCCTAATTATATGGGTTGGTACCCCTGTATTTGTTGTTAAGCCAGGAGGGATTTGCCACTGGATTGGTCATTTAAGGCGGCCAGTTGGTTATAGAATCAAGAGATTCACCATACACCAACAGGTGGTTCTGAAACCGAGTACATCCAGGGGTCTTCTGGGGATGTTTAGAATCACCCATGGTTACTGGATTATTTACATTACTTTTTTACTTTTCGTTTCACTATTTTATTTGCAGTTTTCAGTTTTTACTTGTTTTACTCTAGACCTGCTTTGGTATTTTATATTTTGGATTTCATTTATAAAATGACAAATGATTTTTGAAAAGGTGTCTAGCATGTGTTTGGTTTTTAAAATGGATCAAAATTTTTCTTATTTTTAAAATATTAAAACCCTACTTAATATATGTATTTCAAACTTGTGTCAGTGGACTATTTTGGAAAAGAGAACTGTTGGATTCAGTGGTTTATTTTTGGCATCCCTACTAAGAATCTCGGTGCTCATGCCTATTATATATTTCCAGTTGCAGGTTCAGTTTCTCATGTAAGTTCTTGATTTAGCTACTCAATGTTGGACAAGGCTTGGTTCTGAGTTGGGTGGTGACCTAAGAGGTCACAAGGAGGTATGTGCAGTTTTTTTCGTCTGACTGCTAGTTTTATTTGGTTATCATTAGTTTTTGTTTATCTATTTATCTTTTGTTCAAGGAAAAATTATTCCCAATAGTTAAGTGTTTATGCCCGTCACTAGTTGCCAGACCATGGGGATCGAGAACGCCCCTCGGGTCATGCTGTGGGCCAGCTTGGGTGACTGGTTCAGGATCGACCCGGGTTGGTTCGTGACATTAATCGTGGATTATGATTTCATGATTCATTACCATGGTGGAAAGGAAAATAATGTGGATAATTCTTTGAGTCGAAATAGTAATGAAACATTAATGATACTAAATTTTGAATGAGATCCATTGGTTATTGATTTGATGAATTTTGGATTGGATGTTGTTGGTGTAGGGAATTACCCTTTATTGTTTCAGGAATAAGTGAAATCATCTCTATCATACTGAATTAAGAAATCATAGAAAGGAGATAGAGAGTAGCAAAAAAAATGTAGAACTAGTTAAGAAGGGTAAATTACTTGAATTTAACATTGATAAAGACTATTTCATGAGGGTTGGAAAGAGATTATGTGTTCCATGAGATTCATAGTTGAAGAATGAGTTGTTATGTGAAGCTCATAGTTCTCTACTTTCAGTTTATCCTCAAAATACTAATATGTACAAATATTTTCAATATTATAATTGTTGGGATGGAATGAAATGCGATATTTATGAATTTACCCTAAGATGCTTGATTTGTTAATAGGTTAAATCATAGCGACAATTACCAAAATGGATTCTCCAGCATTTTCCAGTTCCAAATTTGATATGGGAAAATGTGTTCATGGATTTTGTAGTGTGATTACCAATGAATTATCATCAAAAAATGAAATATTTGTTATTGTTGATCAATTGAAAAAATATGATAATTTTATTCCTATTCTAGATACTCTGTCTCTGGATCAACATTATCTTTTTTATGTTATAGAAATAGTCATGTTATATGAAGTTCCCCTCTCTATTGTATCTTATCATGATCCCAAGATCACTTATAACTTTTTTAAAGGCCTTCTGAAGTCATTGATAAATGAATTAAATTTTAGTATAAATTGTCATCCTCAATCATATGGGTAGTTAGAATGATCAATTTAGAACATCGATGATATGCTACATCCCTGATCAATGGATTACCAGGGAAGTTAGGATCAACATCATTCTTAGGTTGAGTATTTTTATTATAATAGTTGTCATTCCAGTATATATATGTCACCATTTGAAGAATTATATGTAAATTGGTTTCGAACTCCATATTTTTGGGACGGAGTTAGTGAAATAAAGTTAATGTGACCTGAATTTGTATAAGAGATGGTAGAAAAGGTTTAGTGGATTCAAAAGAACATGAGTACAGTTTAGAGAAGGTATAAAAGTTATGCAGTTGATCAGAGGAAGGATCATTAATTTGAGGCAGATGACTATGTCTTTCTCAAAGTCTCTTGAGGATGAAATGTGACGCGTTTTGGTAAGAATGGAAAACTGAGTCTACGATTCATTGGACCCTATGAAATCCTGGAGAATGTTGGATAAGTTTCCTAAAAGATATATTTACCTCCATGTTTATCCCAGGTAAATAATTTTTTCATGTTTCAATGTTGATAATGTATATTCCGGATCCATCCCGCATTTTGAGTCCATAAGTAGTTCAGTTCGAAGAGAATATTTCTTATGAGGATCATCCAGTACAAATTCCTAACCATAGATATAAATTTTTTTGGAATAAGGGGATTCATCAGGTAATGATTTTGTGAAAAAAACAATATGGTTTCATAGGAAACAAAATAATCTAAAAATTATTTGAGGTAGAAATACACCCACTAATTTGATAAGAAAATAAAATTATAGGGACTTGATTTCTAAAAGCGGGAAGGATGTAACATCCCAAGTATTTATATAATAATACATTTTCATATCTAATAATATTTATAAATAAGATATTAATTTTAGTATAAAGGGGACACATTTTATTATTGTGTACTCGACACACAACAATAGGTTTTTTCTGAAATCTTACATTGCACCCAACTTTGAGTTATACTGAAAAATATTACAATAATATTATTATTATATTAAATGGTAGTTAATGATTATTTTTTATATTGGTGGGAATGTACATTATTAACTATAATATGATTAAACATGTTTGTTAAACGTTCTTACATTTATCTAATAAATTTGACAAGATTACAATGAGAATAAATCCAATTTTAATCATAAAATACTCTAATATTTTTAAAAATATCATTTTAAAGACTTTTTATGGAGAACCATTTTCAAATCTAGTTTTTGTTAGTTTTATATGTTACATTTGAAAAATTAATCATCTCCTTTTAAGGAGGAGTTTTTTTACTTTGGATGAAATTTTGGTATATTCTCGATAAAATTCATATTTTAATGAATAGTGAAAAATAATGCATTTTAACTCAAAACTGACATTTCATCTAAATTATTTATATAGGTACATTATCCTTTTAATTGGTTTTAAAGTTTAATTGGATTTTATTTTTATTATTTAATCCAATGTTCATTATTGGAAGTAATTTCACATTGAAATTTTATATAATCACATATCAATATTTTGATGATTTTTACATTTTAAAACCTTGTTTTCTGATTTTGATAATGTGAATTAATTTTACATAAATTTCTGCTAATTTTTTGTTTTAAAATTGGAAAAATGGATTCCATATTTGGATTCTGAAGGTCCAAATTATATAAATTGGTCCCTTTTTATTTTTGGACTTTCTGAATATCCTATTTAGTAATTATTTTAATTTACCATGTTAAAAGGGTAAATTAGGTAAATAAAGGTAAAAAATAATATTATAATAATTTTAAACTACCCTAACATGTGTAATAATCCTTTTGGATCATATATGACCGACCATTATCATACTTGGGTCGATTTGAGGACCCCATGCTATCACATTGGTGTGATAAGGACATTTTATAATAATTACTTTAAAATAAAAAAAGAAATGTAAGATAAACAAGTATCATTTTACTAAAACTATTTTAAGGTGTGGTTATATAACTAATACACATGACTATAAATAGTAATTAGAAAAATAAAAATTCTTCCTAAATCATGGTATTTTATTTATAATTTTTAGACATTTAATAAACAAATTTATTTATGACACAATGATGATGTAACAATTATGTTATTAACAAAAGATTCAAATAAATTATATTATAATTATTTAAATAAATGTAATTTGACCATTTTGATGAAATACAAGATTTATTTGGAATATTACTACATTATATATCTTGGTTAATTTAGTTTTTTCTAATCAATCAAGTAGGTTTGACTTTAGAAAAAATTTATTTCAAAGTAGTGTCAAAATGGACTTAAATGAGTTAAAAAAAACTATTTTATTAAATTATATAATATTAATAGAAATATAATATTCGTCCATATTACTTGAATAAGGATAAAAATTTCATTAATAAACCACTTTATGTTCTCTTGTTATTTAATATTAACCATATACTGTAAAAATACAAGAAGACATGGTAAGAGTTGATTTATTTAACTAAGGGTTAAAGCCAAAATATAGGGTTAAAATTGTGATATAAACATGTCTAGAACCTATTAGTTGATAGTAATTAGACTAATAATCATATTATCCTAGAACCTTGTTACTTATGAAATATTATAATTTGAAAATCAATTTGTAATAAAATAATATTTCAAGACTTTCATAATGTTCCCCTCCTCCCTCTAATAAAAGGACACCACTTATACCCAATTAATCACACCTCTAAAAACACATGGAAAATTAAAAATATTATCAAATAATATCAAAAACATCCCTAAACACATCAATGTAGGATTACCTTGCACAGAATGCAAATCAAGTAGGCCATTAGGCTCAGCTCAAATGAAGTTACTTGATTTAGAGGTAACATCTTCTCTCAAGATCCTTTAATTTATTTTTATCTCCAACCCCTTAACCACTATTTATTCCATTATTTTATAAAAACACTAGTATAATAAATATAATATGATTTTTAATTATAAGGGTTCATAATACACTTACACACACCTCTATCTAATGGATATAGAACATATTGTTTTTGTATACCACAAACTACTGCCTCACGAAACGATGATTGTTAACATTTCTCTTATCACCTCTCATGGTGGCCATTATGATAGAAATATATTTAAATATGATATATATTATATTTAAATTGTCTCTATTATTCTATATTTTTTTTAAAAACACCTTTATGATTTCAATGTTGTGTAAATATGATAATTTCATTTGAGGATATGTGGACTACCACCCCCTCAAAGCGATGTGACTCATTCCCGATAAAAATGGAACGTATAAAGGATGATTTTATTAAAAATATGAGACATAAATGTCATTAATATTATATAAGTATTATAATACATATTTATATCATTCCATTATAATTTTATTAATATGACAAGGAAATGAAAGTAGTGTTCATGCGTACGTACAACCTACCGTCTCCATTATGGTGCATTTAATTACATATCCCAAAATATTATGGATATTATAAATATATACTGTATATATATATATATATATGATATTTATATCATGAATACTATTTTTTATATGATTGAATTTTGACCACATGAAAAATTTACATCAAAACAAGTTCATTTTCGTCTCAAGTTCCGAATATCCACAAAACATCCGAAATGAACATAAATCATTATGTAATTTTTATAACATGGTAATAAGTGATATAAATGGAATAATTGAATTGAAAAAGGTTCCCATGAAATAATAAATTAACCTATTTTTATTATTCCGAAACAAATCTATTGTACGTGGTGAGTTAGACTCAAGCTAAGGGGATTCATCTCAATCTCTATTCATTGAGGAATATTTTAATAATATAAACCTTATTCATTAATAATTTGTATAATAAACCCTTTTAATTTCAATTTAATTCAAATGGAGTCTTTTTTTCTCTATAAATCATTGTACTAAATGACAAAAATAAATGTCTTTAACGTATACAGTGATAATGACTCTTCTACCATCGTAACCGTTATTTGATATTTGGATTCCTCTATATGAATTAATGTTTTAAAAAGTAAAATATATCCCATATTCTCTTTTTGGGTTGTTTGGTATTGAAAATATTTTTGAATGTGGATTTACTATTTCAATATCTTGAATTGATCTCATGTGGTTACAAATGAAATTTTATGAGTGAAATGTTGATAATTCCAATATTTTATGTTTTTTGATTATATAAGGGTACATGGACATTTGAAGAGTGGTTACATGATAAACCAATGATGGGTAGTTATATGATAATCCAAATATGGGTGGTTCTATGGTAAACCATGGACTGATGGTTACGTTATAACCACCAATGCATTGGGTGTAAAAGTCAGTTGTATGTCTATTCCATTTAGTGATATGCATGGAAGTCGACTGTATAATTATTCCATTTATGTATGTTTACACCCCATGTTTTCTTTATATGATATATGTTTATTTCTATGGGTTAATGGTGTTATTTTGGTTACAAAAAGGATAATCAGTGAGATTATATTCATTGAAGAGTACTTATTACATAAAAATGTTGACAAGTGTTACATTATGATAAAGTATTCTTGGTTTTAATGTTTTCCCAGGACTAATAGTTTTCTTCTTTTTGTATCCCTTACTGAGCTTCTTATTCTCATCCCATGTTTTGAAATGTTTTTCACATGACTTAAAGAATAACTGATTCAAGGATGGGATCAAGGAAAAGTTATGTTGTTAAGACATGGAATAACACCACATTTATTTTTTAATGAGTTTTTGTTTTATGAAAATAATGGATAGTGATTATAAGTGTATACATGTAATATTTGAGTTGTTATTTATAATTTGTGACCTAATTATCTAAACAAATAAACCTGAAATGATCCTCGAAGTGAATTAATGTCCTATTATTGACTTATCTAAAGATTAATTAATGTTTATGGATGGGGACTTATATGTATCATGACATTAAAATGTGTACATGTATTATTTAGTAGTGTATGGTATTGTGAAGACATCTGTGGTCCCTATTATTATCAAGTTATAGTTGATGTGTCTAAAAAATTCCTCTCTAAACCCTCCCCCACTAACATCCTAGTTACATGATGATAAACCACATAGAAACTAGTGTCCTTACCGTATGATGTTTAACTGCATGAACCAATCCTATCACATGATCTTAAACTTTGAAATTATCATTCGAGCCACTCGAGGATAAACTAAATTACATCCATATCCTAATTGCGCATCATTTAAATAAATAAAAACTATTACCCTTTCCACATGACGATAAGCTACGTAGAATTTATGTAAAAGTTTAATGAATTTAAACTGTTTAACAATTTTCATCTGGAATGCACGACAGAAAATGGAATAGCACCGTGATGTTCTTGCATGATAGGACATCGTGTTCACAAATTTTCATCTACCATTCCATGTTCATAAACTATGTATGTCATGATTCCCATCCTCATGGGATACGTAGCGATGCTTTTATTTTTTGTCCTGGTGTATCCACTAAACAAAAACAACAATGACAATAAAAAAGAAGAAAAAAATTCCCTAGTCCCTATCTATAGTTCAGACATAAGCAGAGAAATATAATTCCAGAACTATGTTGGGATTTATTCCCATCCTAATGGAATTCCTAGAAATTCCATGAAAATATGTATTTGTATCCAACCACAAACCCGTCTTCTTTTGACCTATAGCCACATTTGTGCCATGTGAGCCTCCTTGGTTCATTTATCTATGGTATCCTTCTATAAAATCTATATAAATTTCAACAATTCCAATCTCAATATACTCCCCAGGAAATTTTTTTTGTAATCAGTTCTCCTTAGCCATCATTCACATAAGGGTTTCTACCCCTTTATGCCACATATACCCATTTCATAGAGCCTCTTCCCTATGTCTGAACTCCATGAGATTAAACAGGGAGCCTATAGTCCAATAATTATGAAATTAAATATTATTTAGGTATTCTAATGGATGTTTTATATAGTGTTGTAACTCATTTGTTCTCATTTTAATTTGACTTTCTATTACACCACCCTACACATAACTATTTGGGATACCATTCATCCTATTTCAAACTCTCTAAGAATAAACTAAGAACTATGTTACTCAATACATAACATTAAACTAAAATTATTCTTTGAATAGTTTTGAGATGTCTTATGATAATCATGGTATGACTTGGTTTCCAGACCAAAGAGGTTTTCCCTAACTGTGTTGGTCTCTTACCAGGATGTGTTCAAGAACTATGTGTGGATTTATTCATTCTTTAGTAGGATAACTAGTGACACCCAAAACTAAAATATTGAGTCTATCCATGATCATTCCTTATTTTAAATAAGTTCATCTTAATCCTCACCACATTTTTGTAAACAATATAGAATTCTTATAACTATTTGTGTCTTGATTCCCATCTTTATGGGATATGTAGAAACGCCAAAAAAAATTTCTATGGGTTCATCTGTAAGTATATCAACCTTTTGGCCCATTGGCCTCTATTATAGTATAATATCTATGAGCCTAACTTGAATGTCGATCATATTAAAGTATCTATGTGGTATATGAAATCTCTTTGTTGTCATTAAAATCAGGTTTTATCTCATGATTGGAAAATATATACACATGGAAGGAAAGTTTTTCAATTTTTCCATGCATCATGACATAAGAATGTATGAAAGAATTGTATAAGCATCATGACCATAAAATGAGAGCTTACAGTCCAGAAAAAATTACATTAAAAATTTATCAAAATCATGAACTAATATCACTACATGATACTCCCTTTCCACACTCTATGTCTATCTCAGTTTTGATTCCCATTACAATTTAAATCTAGATGAATCACTTAATGGGGAAGGTCTCATGTCTTTTTTGGATCACCACCTATTTTTCTCCAATTAACTAATGGATCATTGGCCACATATAAAGAATATTTTTTTCGAACATGGTCAATAGTTAACCCCACATTTCTCTCCCTATTCCAAAATAGTATTGTGGTCATTCCTAGGTTTTGAAGACTGTAAAAAGTAGATCCCTACTAACTAGTCTCTCTTTCATCTAGACTAAATGTTTCGACTTACCTCATTTATAGCATCTTTCGTCATGGTGAATTTCAACAATTGGCATCTACCCCAATGTGCACTTACACATTTTGGGTATACCCCATGTACCATTCCCTATTTATCCCACCCAACATTACTCATGTGGGATTAGAAATTCATGCGGTGTGGGTACCAATGTGGATGAGACACACCTAGTAATATTATTTCAAACTCCATGACTATAAACTAAGATCCTCACATGGTGAATTTGGTGTGGCATCATACCTCCTATTTCCTCATTAAAATTGGGTTTTCTTTTCATAATTCCTTATATTCTTTTATTGAGAATTCACGTGGTCTAAGACCTCTATCCTTAAACTATGAGAATATAGTATGTTCAACATGATGTTAAACCTTTGGTCCTTATACAGGAAGTATGGACTTAAATTTTCTACAATGTCCCAATCACATTATGTTAAACTATAGGAGACATCTTTATATAATTATATTAAACTATTCCATGAATCTTCCCCACTATATGACATTAAACTTCATGTTTATCAACCTCAGTGACACAACATAAAACTAAAAAATATCCTAAGACCGTTTATGAGATACAATTTTTTGAAGCTACTAATCTACCACATTTTTCACATTTTATTATGTCTCTCAAAAAAAAAATATAATGCTCCACTAGAAGGTATGTTTGATCTCTATACAAACCAGTATGACTATGTCCATTTTATTTGAGTCATAGTGATGTAATTATTAGAGTGTTACAACACATTCAAACATTTCATCACTCTATTTACACTCTTTACATGTCCCTTATTTGTATCTTTATACTCTTAGATATCTCAAGGGACCCCCTAACGGAATATTACCTTGCCATGTTGGCTCACATACTATGTTGGGAAAATTTTCCCAAAGACATTGGACTATCATTTGATACATGTTTTGTGTTTCGAACATGGTCACCTATCGACCCTCATTTTTTTTCTCCACATTTCAGGTTAATTGTAAATATTTTTCATTTCGAACATATTCACCAGTTAGCCGGTATTTCCAGATCACATCCTCTATGTTCCAAATGATGGGAATCATGATTCAAACTTCTCATTCCCATTTTATAAATAGAATGTAATGTCCCTAGTGTTACCTCATTCATGCACTATCACTCATTTGGAAAATAAATTTTGTTGTTCTTGGAACCATGTTCTCTGGTCATAACCTCTCTCATCTCAATAACTATCTATGGTCAATGAAAAATAATATACCCAATGTGTTTGATGGTTATATAACACTATCATACAAAGTGGACGATTATGTGATCATCCCTTGTCTCTCACCCCAGGAAAGACCCTTGTGAAATTGGGGAATGAATATTAGTCATCTTTCTGACATGACTGATGTAATGTAGTTAATCAATGCAAATAAATGTGTCCGTACACATAAAATAAGTTATCAATAATGACCCAAAAAACTGTGGAATTAGTAGTGGACATCCACATATTAGATTAGTTTATGACTCCTAGACAGATTTACCATGTTTCTCTATACCTATGACTGAGCACTGAAGCTTCTCTAGCCTTTTTAATACGGCATCCAAGCATTCCTACTACTACCTAGGCTCTATTTCACCCTCATAAGCTATTGGGTGGACCTCATTGGCCTTGATCTACACCTGATCTTTCTCAGTTCATAGATCTTCCATTTGATGTGGCACCTATATTTTCTTCTCATTATTAACCTCTATATGGGACTTCAGTTGGTTGAAGAGACTTTATTGAGTATGAATGAAGGTGTAGTGCTTCTCTATTTTTACTTATAGTATCTAGAAATATTGGTTTAATTATTGAAATGTTTTCACAGTATCATAAATCCCATGTAATTAGGAATATTAAAAATTTTCTCTCCCCTCAAGTATATTTTCAGCATGATAATAAGTGAAATGTTCATAGAGGCCTTGAGCATTCGCCCCACTGAAAAACATATTTCATACCAAATGGTGAGGAGAACCCATACGAGACACTATTTTTGAATCTGGAGTTTTGTCAATGAAATTTTTGATACACTTCTATTCGTGATGTCAGATTATGTGATTATCCTTGACTACATCAGAGTAAAAATCATCTAGCTCTTTGGGATCTGCAAGCTTGTAATATAGAAACAAAGAAAAGAATTCAATATCAGGATCCTCCTAAAACATTTTTTCAGTTAGGATGGTCTCTATTTCATGAGGTTTGTCATCCTCATTTGATCCCATCTTGGAAACCTATCATCCATAAGTTCTTTGAGACCATTGGTTTCACTCACAACTGCAAGTGACTATTCAATAGAGGTCATGGCCTAGTCTTCATGGTCACTCAAATGAACATAGACTAGTATAGAAGACAAAAAATGGAACATTTATTCTCTAGACATTTCAAATAGAGGATAACATGATACACACAACACGGTTCATAAAAGGAACTTGTTAGTCAATCTGATTACTAAATCATTAGTATGAATCTATAAAGAGAGGAATTATAAAAGATGAACACTAATATATTGATATCTTATCTATCTACCATTATAATACCAATAGGTGGTCCCCCATAGATTATTTGGAGCTCCAAGTATTCTAGGGTGGCTGGAATAACTTCCTAATCATTGGTTGACCCGAGAACTACTTCTACCTAGGGAAAAGGCCCCAAGGCATGTTCCTTTATACCTATTGTTGTACCTCCAACACATTTATCTAAGGTCTCACATTTGAGGTTCTTTTAGACTAATTATTTTGATTCATATAATTTAGGTGGTAATAAAGAAACAACATAGTGAAACTAAATATGTTGAATCATACTCTAAGAAATTCAAGAAAACCCCCCAATTAGATTACAATCTAACTATTATTTTTGGGGATCACTTCCTTAGAATATTCCCCCCATGATTCAAAAAATTCTTCTGAAAAGGAACACATATATCTAGATTAGATTCTAGAAAATGTGAAGGGGAGGTAATGTCTATTATCAACCAAACCTGGTCTATCAATAGATGCAGAAAACCCCAAAAATGCACCAGGTCCATAAACGCTGTAACGTATTGTTCCCCTATTCTAGGTCCATAAACGTTGTAACGTATTGTTCCCCTATTCTAGATACATGAGGAATCATCCCTTCAAAAAACAATATTAGAATGGATTATCCCATGCCAAATGTGATTTTCCCACATCCCCTGAACATCATATACTTTCAGTTATACATCATAGTTTCCCCATGATTCAGTAGATATAGAATCATCTAAAATGTCCATTCAGTGCAACCACTTCTTAGGAGATGGGAAAAATGCATTGTAGAACCCCCTAAATGGATACCCTTCCACTTGGGTCTCCCCAGAATCATTGGTCTACCTTCCCAATAGTCATCATCCTAGTACTACCACCTCTCTTACTTCACTAAACCTTTCCTATTAGGGAACATGAACTACTAGTCTCATTGATTCACCATTTTCTACTTGGACAACTCTTCTTCCATGACATAAACTCGATACTACCCTACCCTAATCCCATGGTAGAGGGATCACTCATTCATTAGACCATATGGTCCACTAAAACAGCCATACTCTATGATATGCAGGCACCCAGATGTTCACATGATAATGTGTTGTTGCGTACATGAATGTGGATGGAAGAATCTCATTATGAATCTTCCCATCATCCCATGGGAAAATGATCCATAATTTCCTAATCACTGAAATATGGGCCTCATGATCTACCGTCGAGTACACATTTAGTGTCAACCTATGTATAAACCTTAATTGACTCATAAAATTGTTTGGGTTATATGAATTAGATATTGTCTCTCCATCAACCCTCTCCACTAGCAGCCCACCCTAGAAGACCATGAGGTATGATATCTTCTCCTTAGTCCATATGACATCATCAGTAAGAACCCTTGTCGTCAAAAGAAAAAGGTGGTAGGTAAATTTATCCGCAAGTCTGACATTTTAAAGTACATTTACCAACCCTATCTTGAATGGGAAACATTCTGCGATGTTCAGAATCACTGGCGAGATGTTTGTTTCAAGGGATATATATGTTTTGGATATTCATGGACCCCCTTTTATGAGACCACCCATCTATAAAGGAAGTGAAATGGCCCACAGACATGAAGAAGTGTCTTCCCAAACTAATGTGTTGAATTAATTTGTACAAAATTTCTAGAATGAGAATTATAGGACTAACATTTTTCCATGTCGCCATAAATACCGCCATTATAAAGTTATAGAGTTTCACCCCCAATTGTGCATCCTTCACCGGATGAATCCACCCACATATTTGTGTCACAATGAATCTAATCAACTTGACTATGGGTTGAGGATTGATTTTGATAGTGTAACCCCAAAACTACCATTGTCTCTCTTCTAGGATTACCCAATAAGATCCCTCCATACCAAACTAGACTCCTCTTGGAAAGGTGTGTGGAATAATCCACAACTTCCCTTCTGGCTCCACAACCTCGGCATGCTCCACATTGGGGTAATTGTGAGTATTTCTTAACCATGGCATAATATTGGAATCCCTCATAAATGATTTCTCTTTAGTGTTCCCCAAAGTAGATCAAGTAACACCTTATCTAAATGAAAAAATTATTCCTAATTCTCCCTCACATTCTCCATAAGTATGAAATAAAGCATCTATTTCCATAGACAAAATAAAGAATTAAGTTAACTCGACAGAGGACTAAAACTTTTATTTTTTAAAAAATCAATATATTAAGGTATATATTTCATTTTAAATGTTATATAAACTCATGTATAAATTTTTATCTTCCTTAATTTATGTATTTGTAAAAAATTAGTATGATGTAATTTATTTAAATGAGATAAAATATAAAAAATTATTATTTTAGATCCTTTAGATTAAATAATATGTTCTATAACATTTATCATACACTATACCAAACATAAAAACTCACAAAATATTATTAATATATTATTAATTATTTCATAATAAACACTACGATTTCCAACTATTATTTAATGTTAAATTAAAAATGTAAATAATTTATAAGAGTTAATGATTAAAATCATATTTTCAATAAAACCCATTTTCTGTGTCATATATATTTTCTTCAAAAAATGAATTTATATAAGAGTTAAAATTTAAATTTTATATTGTGAAACTAGTTTTTTAATTGTTCACAAAAAATTAGATTTTTATTTATTATTTTTATTTTCATAAAATTATCATTTTTTAAATAATAAATGAAAATTCAGGTCTCTTAAAAATGTCTACTTTCATTACATTATATATATATGTGAAAGGAATATAATTTTATAAAATATTTAAAATGGTAAAATTTATATTTGAACATTATTAATATGAATTATAATAATTTTTTTTCAAATAATAATTTATATTGAAAATATTTACTTAATAAAGAAATATTTAATTAATATTTTTATAGTTGTTTCATTTATTATTTTAATTAATCCATTTTATAGTGAAAATTGGTTTTCTTTTTCATAGAATGGGAAATGTTTTTTTTTATTTTGTTAAATCATTTAATTTTCTAAAATTTTGTAACCATAATAAAATTTATCTTGTATATATTTTTAGTGGTAAAAAAAAATGTCTTTAAAAAAATTTATATGGTTTTCATTTATAATTACAATAAAACATTACTCATATTTCTGAACATAATTTAGTTAAATTGAGCCCAAATTTTAATTCATGTGTTATCATTTTTGTATAAAGGTTATACTTATATAATAGGAAAACAATAATAAATATCATTAATATAAAATTATTGGTAATAAGTGGATAAATGTCTAATCTATAGTGGCTCAGTTATTCTTAAATTAACATGACATATAGACATTATAGAAATAGTTTTTAACATCTAATATTATACATAAATTTCATAAAATATTTCCCTTACCACATTCACCTAACATTCTTTCTATTCCATTCACAACCCTTGCATGCCAACCATTTTCTTAGAAACTTCCATCTTCCTCACATATAAAATGGTGAAAAAATAAACCCATTGAATATCATACTCATATTTAAAAATTTACCTAAAACACATAAAAAATATACTCTATGTTATATCCATTAAATTTTTTAATACACATTCTCACAAAACATATCCAAATCCACTCAAATATATTGAATTTATAAAAAATAATTTCATTTTTTAAATATTATTAACAATTATTTTGTATTATTAATTTCATATTATTTCATTAATATAAATAACAAAACTATATTTCAAGATTTATCTTAGAATAATTTGTTTGTTGATATTTATTTATAATTTTGAATAACCATTATACATTTTCTTCCACGTTTTAAGTTAAAAAATAGTTATTAATGAATGTGTGCACATTACCACCTCCAAGATGTGGCACTTTGGTTTTCAATAAACACCAATCATTGATAAGTAGAAAATATTATTTAATAATAAAAATATAATATTTATATCATCTTAATTATTCTAAAATTATATGGCAATTTATTTTATACATTTGTTGTATTCTATGAAAATTGGTGCATCGTCCTTGTGGACATACAGACTACAACATGAATGAGATGATGCTTCTCTGATGTTTTCTAATAAACTATTATGAACAGAAATACAAATTAATTTAATTTATATTCAGGGTTATTTAATAAACCATTATATATTGAAATGATAATACTATTCATTCCATATGTAATATATGTAATAAACGGTATTAGTAAATTTTACAATTAATTTGACAGAGAAGAGACAACCGCTAGGATATTTATGTTTGGACCAATAGTTTATTGTGAGTGAGGGGGGAGTTTAATGTCAAGTTAAATAATTTACATGCGGTTACATTTATTAGTCTTAATAGAAACTCTCAATAATTCTATCATCCATAACTGCGTACAGACCTTCTTCACAAAGGCAGGTGGTTAGTTCGTGTTTTAGAACCAATGATTCTTAGGGGATCTCATTGGTTGAGATTATGTTAGTCCAGACTCATCACACACTATTAGGGGAATTCTCTCCCACCCTAGGACACTCTTATAGATTTATGATATGTTATTGAATCTATTTATACTTTGGATGTGGGATTAGTTACCCTATCCAAATGATATTGGGGTAATCATGTTTATATTTAGAATAAGGGAACCTCGTTAGTGAATCTATCTATATGTATATGAGTTTCATCATTCATTTCCCCAGTAATGAATATATGATTATTTGATGATCCAAGATAATAAGGTGATCTAAAAAAAATCTATACAATTTTGTAGTTAATATTCCATCGAGGGTATTGAGTAATTATGAGGAATCATATCATATAATATTTACTGTAGGGATAAAAACCAATATAGTTCCTCAAAAATATGTTTTTTAACATCATATAGAATGTAAATATGTACGAGAACTTAGGCCCTAAAAATTTGAGATAGAGTATCAAGGAGACATTCAATGTATCCTAATTATTACATGAATCATAGTTATGATAGTTATTTATTTACTTGGGGACTTTCCCTAATGTATATTCCCTTATATGGAATATTTTTATAACATACCACTAATTGGGGCATACGTAATTGAATTTCCATAGCTGGTGTAGATTCGGGATGTTAGTGATGTGTTCATTGAACCTCCCAAATACCATTGGAGCTATTATTGGTTTGTGAAAAAATAGATAAAATGTGATAAGACTCATTTAAAATAGATGTGGGTCTTGAATACTATTAATATTGTTGTGATGATTAATATGGATATCGGTCCCTAGAAAGGGATTCTACATATCCGGGTTATCAAAGGAATATGATTCCTCATATTTAAATTGGCTTCTCATCCTATTAATGGAAGATGTAGAATGATCCTAACATGGGAATTATTGGGTCCCAATGTTTAAAATAGTATATACATGGTGGGAATTACCCTGAAGTGGATTCCCATTTCAGTTTGGGTTCAGGCCTTAGGATGGAATCCTAAATATCTTGGTTATAGTAGTAATTAGAGTCCCCATTGTTCATTCACATACTTGGGATAGTTCCAAAGTTAAACTACCTTATATGGGGGTATTTATATCATTACACTCATAGGTTCATACATCATGATATTTCCCTGTATGTTGGATATTTAGGATGCCAATGATGTGCTCATTGTGACTCTAGAATCCCACATGATCTTTGCTTTGTGTGAGAAAAAAGAGATATAAAGTGATCAACATCATTTCATATAGATGTGGGAATTTTTTACTAGGAAATCACATTGTGTGTTTAATATGCAGATCATACCATATAAATAAATCATGTGTATCATAGTTTTGAAAATAATCAATGTCCCTATAGATCAATTGGTTGGGGAAATTTGACTGACAATGGACAAGGTTATCTATTCCAAGGATTCTGGTGTCTTGATAGTGGATTACGAAGTGAATAATATCATAATTATAACTCCCTAATCCCAAAAGAGATATGATTTATGTGAGAAACAAGGAATAGAATATGATCAATTTCATTTCTTTAGGATTTGGGACTTTTGTGTTGTACTAACCTTTGGATGCTTAATACAGTTCTCTGACCTTAGGAAGGAATCCTACCTATCTTGGTTATAACAAAACTTATAGTAACAATAATTCAATTTGGTGTGGATTAAACACTAATGATGGAAAATGTTATCACATACTAGGATTCCCATGTCCTGGTAGAGGCTTACGATGAAAATTATTCAATCATTGCAACTCCCCATGACCACATGATCTATTATTGGCATGAGAAACTAGGGATGAAATATGATTAATCCCAGTGCTTCTAGATAGATGAATTATGTGATTGGTCTACCTTTTTTATTCTTAATATATAGGTTTATTCATAGAAATTAATATTATTTATCATTGTAATATAAATAATTAGTGTCATCATAGATTAATGGGTGGGGGATTACACACTGACAATTGAAATGTGTATCAATTCATAGGATGCCAAAGTTACATGGCCTTCTTATCTGTCTAACATGTATTGTTTTTCGACTCAATATTCCTTGGATCTCTTCTTGTCATTTTTTGTAGGGGCTACCTAACATATCCCAAAACAATCACACAATACTATTCGGTTTTTCATCATATATAGAATAATCTATATGGAATGTCTAATGGTTGTAACATGATCAAGACTTACCTATCTAGAGGACATCACATGAATCAGATGGCTTGTCTTGGATGCCATTAGATGATCCTAATTGACAAGATCATAGGGTTTTTCATGATCTACTTGAATTTTCCTTGTGTTATCATGATATATTGTTTAAACGTTTAGAATTTAATGAGATTCAATGATATATATATGGAGGGTTAAACAGGATCTACGATGGCATGTCTGGAGGTAATCACAAAATCCAATAGACAAGTCAGGACGAAATTACATGTTCTCACTAGCCTATCTAGGGGACATCATGAGAGAAAGTTTATATACCCTGGTGGAATTTTAATACCCATCTTACATTTTTTGATTAATATATATGGATTGGGATAGTTGTTTTATGGAAACAAAATGTTTTGTATGGTGATCTTATCAGACTTCATGCTACTTGGGTAGAATGCCCGAAGGGTACCATGTTACTTTCTTTGACATGTCAAAAGTACTTAGAATGATCCAAATATAATACCAATGGAGTTTCATTGCATGTGGGAAACATTTCCTAGTATAGTCACATGTCTGGGGTAGTTCATCCAAATCATATGAGGATCAACATATATGTTATTTATAGAATTCTCCTATATGTTCGTATATTTTCTTGAATTTTATTGAAAATTCCTTTTATTTGTTCCCTATTTGTTCATTATTATATTGTTTTAAGTATCACATGATCCAAAAGATATATGGGATGTTCTTCATGTATCCCACCAAAAACCATTTCCATGATCAATGAATTATCACATGGAGTGCCTATTAATGTTCCATGATTTCTTCTATCATTTTATGGAACAGACATGACGGAACATACCTCAGTTTCAAGATCATATTCTCCTATCAAAATCTCCATTGGTTCCTAGGATCATCGTTGTATATTTAAAAGGTCAAATCCATCCACACTATAATAAGATGTTTGTTTTTCATTGTGGGTGTGGTATTTGTAGACTTATCTTCTATAGTTATTCACCACATTTCATAGTGTGTATCATGTGAATCTATGATGGAGTTAGTGGAGGGATTCAAGGTCACATGTTTCATTAGTTCCCTCACCAGGTCATTTTGGGGGGTCACATGATTTTAAGCAACTACAAGACCATCTCATCAAAGACCCACTTATTGGAATACATCATAATTAATGGGGTCTTCTTAAATCTTTTGAACATTAGGAGGTACCTTCAAATTGTTATAATGACATGTCCAATTTCCCATGAGTGATTTGGGAACATGTAGAATGGACTTTTCCTGATCAAATGAGACTTGTATAGGACATTCCTTGAGATAAATATGACCCATAAATAGCCTTTATAAAATAAAATTTTATTTTCAAGGGGTCTTTCAATACCGTTCTTCTGATTTCCTAATAGTTTCATGTTATTTATGTGGCCTCAAGATCCCCCTCCTTCTCCATATCTTATTTTTTTATTTTCAATGGATGGGGATCTTGTGAGGTTGTATGAGTTTTTATAAAGGTTATCACTTTACCTATTGGTTATACATTGTTCGACCAATTAAATGTCATGTGGAGACATGAAAGTATTTCATGGACAACCCATTTAGTTTTTCTTATGGATCCAAAGGAAGAGCAAGAGGTTTAATGTACATTTATAATTCCATTTTCTTGATAAGGACGACATGTCTGTGGACTTTCGTGAGATGATTCAGACATGTTTATTGGTTCATTCGGTGTTATGTAGATCACAAGAGGTGTGTCATTTGTTTTTAAGACCTCAAGATGATTTGGTCTTATCCCATTTTATTTAATTTTTTAATTTTTTAATGGAATTGGGTTTTGGGAGTTTTCGCAAATGTTATCATGGATAACCATTTTCCTTACTAGTGATGCATTGTTTGAGTCTTACGAATATAAGAAGATCCTACCTTTTAGATATTTTACTACAATTTTTTATGGATTTTTTATTATTTTTAGGAACATGTCAATTCTCTACTAAAAAGTTTCTTGATCAGTGGAGAATCTCATAATTACATGCAAACATTTTCATGGACAACAACCCCATTTTTATATGATGCATCAAATGAAAAATGCTAGATATCGCATGGGTGAGTGAGTTTTATCATGGAATGCTGCTTCCCTTGTATATAGAGAATCATGGGAATAATTATATATCTCATGATAGTGTGTGATTATTATCACGGTCAATCCCTTTTCATATCTATGGATCTGAAGAAGCATCACATGGTGTTCAATGTATCCTATGATCTTATTGATTGGACCACACCATCAAATGGATTTGAGGAAATAAAATAATAAAGGGGGAATATATAGGCCATATGGGCTATGGATTTATATATACAGGATGATTTTTAGGATGGATGGAGAGCATTCACATGATTATTGGTGAATTCACATGAAATATGATGATATCAGCACCCCATTTTTTTGAAGGAATCATGGGTCTGGGTTCACATGATGAAAGGGTGATGCATGGAAAAGGGTGGAAGGATACATGATAAAATAAATAAAAATCATGTATCGCATAATTCAAGCTGAACAAAGGTGTTTTGTAGACAAAGGGTCCTGTGGAGGTATTGTGTGACATTCAAATCTCTAATCAATCATGAAAATGGAGTCATGCGATGGAATTTCATGTATGATTCACTTCCCTTCCCATCGAAAAAATTTGTTGATTATGTATTCTCTTCATGTAATAGTATAAACATAAGAATATATTTTCTTATGTACACATGAATATTTCTTCCGTATGGTGCAGACTTTAATCAGATCAATATGGTGCATCGACTCTTGAGTGTTGTTATTGACCAGCTTTCTCAAGGCATCAAATAAATTATTTATGTCTTGATCTTACCTGAATGACCTGAATTTATTATTTTTTTATTGATTTTTGATAAAACCCATTTCAAGGGATAATGGGGAACCCTTAAATGCCCCATAGGCTTAGAGATTATATTACCCATAGGCTTGGAGACATTACAGGACCTGTAGGTCTTAAGGAAATCATACAAACTATGACTACTTGAAACTTCCCTCCCCAGCATCTACATAGTGATCAGATCTCCACATTTACAAGGCTATTCAGCTAGCTGTTCTGGGGAGTGATGCACATGCCTAGTACCAATGGAAATGTCATAACCTCACATTCTTCCAAATCCATTATCCCTACTCTAGTGAATGCGCCTTACTCTTGAATCCTCCTCGGGAGCTAGTTCCTTGTAGAATCCGTCTAGGCATCTTCATATTAGGTGACCCTGAAGGCCATTAGGTGGCCTTGATGGCCTTAAAGTTGACCCAAAATCCTTACTAACCTGAAGGCCTGGGTGGCCTGAAGGCCTTAAGAACTCTAAGCCTAAATCGGTGGACCAAGGTGAATAGTTCTGGCTACTACATTATTGAACAATACTTTCTACAGTAACTACTACAGTACCTACTACAATACCCTCATAGTACTTCTACAATATTCTACAATAACTTGGAATTATGCCCCCACTGGGTTTTGAACCTTGGTCTCATGGATACACTTAGAGATACCTCACCAACTGGGCCGAGGCTCATATGCTATTTATGGATTGATCATATCCAAAAATTGAGTATGTTTCCACCATTCAATGCATGCCTAGGTATCAGGTAATTTGATCTCATTATTTTCTAAGGTAGAACCATTATATGTGGTCTCCTCCATGTTTTCATGATGGTGAATGTGTAGATGAGCTCTTAGTTCTATCATTGTAGTAGTATGAAGTCCTAATGGTACTACAATGCTTCCCATTATGCATTAAGTAGTTCCTCATCCCTTTTCATGATGAGTTACATGGTGCTACTTCCCTTAGCTAGTTAGGTCACATGATTCCCTAGCCTTACATAATGACGAGATCCTTCAATAGTGAATTATTTAGCATTATATCCATCACCATCCTAGTGAATGCTGCAAGGTGATCCATTTCAATAGCACCCCAGCAATCAGAACCATTATAGTTGATGATGTGGTGCTTCACCACCTTTTGGTTCCCCTTATCATTTTCACTTCTCATAGAACATAGCATAGGTACGCATGCAACTCAATATATATTTACTTCTTTGGAAGAATCAATTTAAAAAATGTGTTATCCTATCACTTGATTTGCCCACTCATCCTCATGTTTGGAATATGGTTGTGATCTAACCATGAACATTTGGATAACAATTTCCATAACTCCACTATTGTGAATGCATCATAGATCTCTAGGTTTCTATATAAGGATACAACTAGATCATTATTTATCAAACATCACATCATTGATGACCCGAGTGGTGGAGGACATCCAAGTTCCTAGTTATGAGTTGGAGTGTTTGAACATGGGTTTCAAGATGAGGGTTCTAGGATATTGGATGACTATAATGGTGTGGTAGGAGATATTGCTAAGGATAAAGATTCATTACATGGTGGATCACCTTTTCACATGAGTGAAAGAATAAAATATTTCATAAATATCTTCGTGCAACCCTTATGGTGACTGAGATGCAATATTTTTCAAGAAAAATGAGAGATATCCATTAGGGGTGGTAACCACCTCAAACACATGATCAAAATTCTATATTTATAGAAGAATCTTCGCAATGCCACTATGCATCCTAGAAAGGTTTTGTGTCCAAAAAATATATTATTATGTTCATAAAAATTAATTTCATAGATTTAGATCTAAGGATTATAATGCAACACGATATATCATCAAAGCACTGAAACATCTTGTATTATTATGGTAGAAGACATTTGGATTTGCGCAATCACACAACCTAACTGAGGATTCACAAAATCACATGATCTAGGAGCTGTGATGTGAGTAAGATCACTACATGCTAATGAAGGTAGAGAGGGCCTAATAATTATCCTCCATCATCGGAACTATTTCATCTACATACATGTGCATCATTAATGTTGTTACAATAACACATAACCACCATTTTCAATCATACTAGGGTACGTGGTTCAACATGTGGATTGATATTCTCATGGATGTTATTCATATGGTGGTCCCAACTTCAATGTTGGAGTTTTAGTATGGTTCAACTGATGTGTAAATACAGTATTGTGGTTTCACATGATATCATGTCAGGGAAGGTGTTTTGACGTGATGGAAATTTCATCATAAGGATTTGAACTCGACTTGGATAATCCATCGGTTAATTTTTTGGACTGTGAAGATGATGAAGAAGTTGATTCCCATCCATGAAGGAATTGTGTATTTTCCTCCTTCATCATAGTGGGTAATACAAGCATACATGTGTTCATATCATTCCTAAATACTTCATAGAATAATGTATATGGAGTCATTACATGAATTATGGAATCATATGGACTTGATGTTCATGTATCTTGAGATTACTTCGACAATTCATGAATTTAGTTGATCAAATAGCCTTGTGGAGGCATACATGTCTACCATATCCACACTATGTGAAATTGGAAACATGAAAATATAATACCTTGAGGGTGAATATGATGACTTACAAACAAGTTTACTTATCTCCCAGCATGCACCTTAAACATCAATAACATATGTCAATATAAATTATGATTTTCCAATTACTCATGAAATTTGTTCTCCCTCATAAAATTTTGTGAAGAACAATTATGAGCATTAAAAAATTCCCACATTATAATTAGATTTGATCATAATTAGAAGAATCTGATTCCATGGTATGTTTAGATAACATTGCTTCATATTTGAATTTAAATATGTTTTTGATATTAATCCTGATAAGGGTATTTTCATGAGTGTTTTTACTGAGAGACTTCATGTTTTATCTAGAGGAGACTCTAGAAAAAGTGTTCTTGGATCATTATTGAATTGACTCTTGATGGATTGTCAAGGATACTAATCCTTTGAAAAATATTATGTAAACCTAAATGCCAAGATCTGAATATTTAAATTATAATAGATTATTATTGAGATTTGATCATGAATTACCACTGACATTAGATTTGTTTCACATATCTTTCATAGATATATTTAGAGTACCTAATTCACAAATGGATAATATGTATAGAATAAAGGTCCTAAATTGAGAACACATTATATTTTTCTGTGGAATATAATCATGATGAGCACAACTTGAATTTTTCCATGTACAGATGATGGGGATTACATTATTTTCCATTCCTGTTGACTAAATCATTAATGCACATTAGTTTTGGGTATTTTAGCTAACACCTTGTATTTTGGTAGTTTAGGTGCTTGTAGTTGAAATATTTTATCTCTGTATTTTAGGTTCTTCAAACATAGACCATTTTTTACTATAATTTATGGTCATATAATGGACCTTCTATAACAATAGTTTAATATATATTAGCTCATAACTTCTATCACTTGGTTTTATGGTCTTTTAGATATGACCTTTTATCTCATTATTTTACTATATTTTAGCTCGCACCTTCTACCATTGTTCATTAGGGTCATGTAGAATGTTCATTCTATCACTATAGTTATGTTTATTTTATCTCGAACATAATCAATGATCATGTATTATGATGTATAAATTATAGTAATGTCCCAAAACACACCATGGTTTGGATTTATTCCTTGTAATTTTCTAGGCTCGTGAGGACTACAGATTCTTTTCGGAAAGGGTGAGATGCCTCAGGATGGTAGGTAAAAGACATTATGCATTGCTACACTTGGAAACAGATGATTATCCACTATTTTCCATTAGTAATGGAGGGATTATGGGGGTAATATTAGTTAAGGGTGAAATACTATGGATGTTAGGTCCTCCTGGACAGCTATAACTTTGGGGATATAAGTCATAAAACAAAAGTTTGAGTCTGTGAAAATGGAATGGGGTAGTCATGCTAGGGATGATACTGAACACTAATAGATTCCAGGTTCTGTGAAATTCTTTCCAGGGCTCATATGGATTGAAGCTCTTTTCTAATAATGAAAATATCTCATTAGATGGTATGTCAAGGCCCTTATGAATCAGTAAAATGGAAAATAAAATTGGATCCTAACTCATTTCCAAGGGCCATGAAATAGTTTTTGAAGAATAAAAAATATATAAAATTTGGTTGGGTATTGGAAGAATGCTATTCATAAAGGTTTTTTTATCCCTAGGGTAGTTCAACTCTTAAATTGTAAAGCTTGATCACTATTCCATGTGGTGTTGAATCACAAGGTGTGGGTCATAAATGGTTATGTAATGTAGTGTGAGATTCATGCCTTGAGATAGGGTATAAACCAAGGTGACATAACATTGATGATGTCAAATATTATTTAACAGTTTGGTATAAGAATTTTAAATCATGGTCCAAATTACTAAGGACTTGCGGATAATATGGGACAATCATAATGAGAATTACCCAAATCACATTGAGGTGTTGAGTTCTTCCATGGTGATGTTATGGCTTAGAAGGATTAGAAAGGCCTTTTGTAGAGGAATGTATTTTGAAGAACCATGGACTATATGTAGGATCCATAAGAATACATGCCTAGTCTAGAAATGGGTAACTACACTACCAAAAATTCATTTATTGCAAAGGGTTTTTTGTTACGAGGAATAGTATTTCCACAAATAGTCAATCAAAATGTACTATTTTCAATGGGAACCTTTTCCCATCGTAAATAAATAATTATTAGTGATGGGAATCTTTATCTCGTCGCATAAGGTTTGGTTGCACTACATGCCAAACCACGAGAAGGGTATTTGTGACGGGTGGTTCCACCAGTTACAAATACCTTGTAGTGGATTTTTAGCATGTGTGATGGGTTTGATACCCCATTGCAAATACCATAGTCACCGATTAGAATTTTCAAAGGGAACCAAGGTAATTATTAATAATCCATATTAATTAGCATTAATTATTAATAAGTATAAATTATTAGTAGTAATTAATAATAATTTGAAGTAAATAGTGGTAATTATTAATAATTAGTAATAATTAATGACAATTTTAAATAATAAAAAATAAGTAACAATTAGTAATAAATAATATTTAAATAGTAATAAATATTAATAATTAGAAATAATTAGTATTAAACATTACTAAATTTTAATAAATATTAAAAAATAGTAACAATTAGCAGTATTTGGTAATAATTACCATTAATTAGAAGTAATTAGTTTTAATTAGGAATAATTAATGGTAATTAGTAACAATCTGAAATAATTTGGAGTAATTAGTGGTAATTAGTAATAAATTATAATAATAATTTCCAAATTGCAATAATTACTAATAAATAGTGGTAATTAGTAATAATTAGAAGTAATTAGTAACAGTTTGCAACAATTAGTAATAATTAGTAGTGAATATATATAATTATAAATAAAAATTAAATAATATGTAATAAATATTTATAATTAATACTAAATATTGATAATTAATACTAAATATTAATAATTAGTAATAATTAGTATTAATTTACAGTAATTAGTAATAATTTGTAATTATTAGTGGTAATTTTTTTTAATTAGTGGTAATTCATAATAATTATTGGTAAATAGTAATAATTAGTGGTAAATAGTTATAATTTGAGATAAATAGGGATAATTAGTGGTTATAAGTAGTAATTAGCAATAATTAGCAATAATTATTGATAATTAGCGATAATTAGAGATAATAGGTAATAATTAGCAGTTATTAGTAATAATTAGAAGTAATTAAAAATAATTAGTGGTAATTAGGAATAAATAGTAGTAATTATTAATAATTAGAATTTATTATGAATAATAAGATATAATTAGTAATAAATAGTAATAATTAATAGTATATAGTAATAATTAGTTGCAATTATTAATAATTAGTAATAAATAGTGGTAATTAGTAATAATTAGTAAAATCATATAATAATTAGTAATAAATTGTAATAATTAGTAATAACTTGTAATAATTAGTATTAAATTTTAATAAATTGTACTATTTTGTAATAAATTGAAATAAATTGAAATAAATTGAAATAAATAGTAATAATTTGTAATAATTATTAATAAATTGTAAAAATTAGTAATAATTGGTAATAATTAGTAATATTTAGTGGCGATTAGTGGTTTTTAAAAGTGATTAGTGGTGATTAAGATTAATTATATCTTATCATAAATAACTAGAAATAATTAGTAATATATAGGAATAAGTGACAATAATTAGGAATACATTGAAATAATTAACTTTTTTCTTTTTTTGGTTAATGTTTTTCTTATATATAAATATTCAAAAAAACTAATTATTTTAGAATTTTTAGAGAAATATGGAACAATGAAGTATACAACAATCATTATTAGATGATCACACATAGATAAATCAGTTCTAAAATCCAAATGGTTCTAGTATAAATACAATATATATTGAGGGTGTTGAAACTTCAATATCATTATCATTATCATCATCAAAACCATAATTTTTTATAATGAAAAATTATGTGTCCATGTTAAAAAAATGTAGTCTGGGGATATTTGACACATTTGACAATGTTGGGGGTTGTCTATTGAATTTTTGTTTTCAAACAAATTATGTTTTTTGGTATCAATATAGTGAACACAGTTCATGTGAAGACACTAATAATTTGGTTCCGGATCCATCACTATTTCAAAATACAGTTCAAGATTTGGAAAGGTCATATTTTTGAAAACATAAATATGAAGATGATGTTGATATAAAACATGAATTGGTACTATCTAAATTTTTTAAGTTGTTGTGGTCTAATGAGGATGAATTATATCCTCATTTCAAGATAAGATAATTTGAAATGATTAAAAAATTTATATCCATTAAATTAGATAATGGAGTGTCAAATAGATGTTTTTATCAGATATTATATTTGGTTATAACATTGTAACATTAAGTAAATGTGTTGTATAAAAATTTATATGAGAGAAAGAGGTAGGTTTTTAATCTAAGACTTGATTATTGGAGAATTCATGAATGTTCAAATGATTTCATCATATATTACAGTGAAAATGAGTATTTGGATAGTTTTCCTCACTAAAAAATATTTCACTTTTTTTACAAGATCATATCTGTCCGTAAAAGTGCATTTTCTGTTGGTAAAACTTTTTACCAACATATATGTCCCAGTCACTAAACTGTTGGAAAAAACTCTATCGCTAATTGCTTTGGCGACAGACAAAATCATTCTTATGCAATTACAATAATACCAATAGATAATATATATGTTGGTTATAATGTTTAGAAACAGATTATAATGACAAATTTTTCTGTTGGAAATAATATTACCAACATATAATATATATGTTGGTTAAAGTGTTTAGCAACAGGTTTTGATGACAAATTTATCTGTTGGTAATAATATTACCAGCATAGAATATATATTTATTTATAAATTACATTTGAATAAAATTTATAAAATTTTATTGCTCATAAAATTAAATATCATATTTATTATTTTATCATATATAATACATCGATTTTATTTAATAAATCAAATACGATTTTAACACATGTTCAAAAAAGTTTCATATTATAAATATTAATTAATTTGTCATATATAATACATCTACATTAATTATTAAACCAAAGAAGATTTTAACAAATTTTCAATCTTAGAAAAAAATTAATTATATTAATAATGAAATTTAATACAAAAAGATCCATCACACCCCACTGACACAATGTCGAGACCACCCCCGACCCATCCATGCCTCCACAAGAGCATCCCATCCATGTGAGCAAACATCCATTCCAATGAACCAACTCCCACACCAGACACTAGCGAGTACCACCAAAAAACCATCCATGGCATGCAAGTGAAAAATCCATGCCAATGAATCATATCTAGCACCAGTCAATCAATATCTTCAGAACCATCTCATTCATGCTAGTGAGCACTAGCGACCCATCCATGCTAGAAAGTTAGAGCTCCATCAGTATTCTATCTACACCAGATCCATGTAATGAGTTATAGAACAAAACCCCTAAATGGGGAAGCTTCCATCCATGAGTTAAGTATGAATAAAACATTGGTGAATAGAAAACAATGAATAAATCATTCCCTTTTAAATAAACATGTGTTAAGTGATGACGAAAGTTACCTCATTCAAGATCTTTGTAAGAATACAAAATGTAGGAGTAGAATGCCTAAATAGCCAATTCTTCACATGCTGGACTGCTAACATGAGAAGTAACATTTTACAATTTGAAGAGATCTCTAAGAACATATGAAAATCATATGATGTGAATACACTACAAAAAATATTTATTTTTTTAGAGAAAGTGGAAACATGAATTGGTTTCCCAATTAATTCCCTAAAGGAATTTATTAAAATCAAAGATAATAGTACATACACGAGGTGCAAAGAGCTTGCACCAGCCGGAAAAAATATGTGGGAAACAAAAGTAAAAATCATACAGTCCACTCAAAACTGGAATACTGACTAAGAGAGGAAGCATCATGACCTTCAATGTTGTTGAGCATTCCAGAAAATTCAAACCTTTAAATCTGGAACTAGAATCAGATAACATCCTAAGAGATCTTGAAAAAATTTGTAAATTCATGAAGATCAGCAAGAGGAATCCTTATCTTCATATCATAACTGATAAAGCAAACCAAAATAGCTTCAAGGAATTTCAACAAACCAGCGATGTGAACAATGCATAGAAGAATCAGATTACACTATCCATGTAACAGAGGTAGAACATGCTCAAAGTTAGGATTAAAAATCAGATCCAAACTAGTAGTAAGTAGACAGTGCACTAGAGTAGACAGGCCAAAAGTAGAAATCAGAAAACAACATCCCATATGCAGCAGAAAATCCCGAAGAAGACAGAAACATAGCAACCAGAATCCAACAGTAGAAGATATCCCAGATTCCAGCATCAAAAAAACTTTCATACCAGAAAAAACCTGAAAAAATAGTGGAAAAAATAAGCTGAAACCAGCACTTCAGAAGATGCAGCATCCTTGGAAATAACAACATCATATCATATAAGATAGTCAGAAGAAACTAAAATAGAAACAATGAGAAGCAAGACACCAATCAATAACTACGGATTATGGAGTTTTTTGGAACTCTTTCTTCATTCTATCATTGAAAATGTCCTGCTTAATAGCTAATAAAATGTCACTCAACACATTATCTAAAAGGAATTTTCCTTGGTTTGTTTTAACAATGAAAAAATATTTTTCCACAACATATTTTAAATGAATCAAAACACAAAATAAAGCACAAGAATAATATATAATGAATACTCATTTCAAAGAATTGACAACATGGAAAGTACCAATTGATATTGAGGGTGAACATTTACAATATTAATCTCAACTGTAAATTATTCAATAACCATAAAATGCACAAGAACACTCCAGAAAGAAGAAAGTTTTAGAAAGCAGACATAAACAAAAGTAAGAAGCAGGTCTCAAAAAATTTACTTCAGAATCAAATTCAGAAAATAAATGTAACAAGTGAAAGAGATACTCACCTAAAGAATGCAGTTTTATCCTCTTAATTTATCCACAAAACATCACCCTTTCTCTTAAAAAGAATGAAAACTTGTTGAAATCTAAAATTCAAAACAATGTTAACCATTAATTACAGCAATGTAGTTCAATTTAAAAAAGACATAACCAGATAGTAAAAAATAATAGAAAATGAAAGTGATCTCAATAACCTCTAGTTTTCCAGGATGAATTCAGAAGTATCCTATAATTGATCCAAAAATAGAGAACCATAATCTCCCTGTTTCCATTAATGTCCAGTTTTATTGTTCCAACAAAATAGATTTATTCAAACATGAGATGCATCATTACAATTAAAAAAAGAGAAACAATCAGGCCTAAATTAGAGTGGTGATTTAAAGAATCTACAAGGCTAAATATTGATTTTTAATTTGAAGCCCAATGACCTAAATGTCCCCCAAACTAATAGAAGGAAACTATAACATGTGAAAATACCTTCTTCCATTGTTAAAAGAATATAGTCATTGATACTTTGCACATTGTGGCGAGAACTGATTGATATTAACACTCAGTTTTAAAACTCAACAGAGAGAAAAAATGTTTTGAAGAATACATGTGCCGCCAAAACATAAAGGTATCAAGAAGGTTAAAAAAAATTCCTCCCTAAAGTAAATAGATTCATCCCATTTGAAAGAAAATTTAGTGCACACATGCATTAGTTCAATGAAAATTGAAAATGATTTACAATTTAACACACAAAACAACATGTAAATCAGCTCTTTTCAGTAGGATAAGAGACAAATTTTGTAAAAATTTAACATTACAATCAATATGAAAACATTATTTATGAAAACTCTTACAATGATTTTCAAAAAAATAATCATGAAATATAAATTTCACGATAAACAATAGAATGTATTAAAACTCAACAATCAATCAGCATGTAATGTATTTTAGAGTCTAGGCACAAAAACTCATCAATAAATAACCATAAAATTAAGTACATACTCAATGAGCACAATGCCAACATGTCTTTAGACTCAAAACCCATCATGTTTTACAAGAAATCAAGTAGTTTTATAATAACCAAGTTGTACAGACATAGTGTAGTGATTATTTGAATTCAAATATTAGGCACGAACACAAATTCATCATAACAAATGGGTTCCGACAGGTAACAAATTGAATGAGAAGTTTGATTCATATTAAAATCAAATAAAGAAATTACTTCCCTACAATAAGAGGGTTTTATCCTCTAACCATCCATACTACTATTTCTAAATTTCACTCAACCTGATGGTGGGTGGTTGAGAATCTAGGCTGAGAGGGGATAGGAATTATAGGAGATGAAGAGTATGGCTAGGGAGATTGTGGAAGGTGGGTTGTGGCGGGGTTGCGCAGGTATGTTGAGGATGGGGGGGACACTACAGATGGAGGGGTCATGGGGGATGCTGAGGCATTGGGATGCTGAGGATGGAGGGGTCACTAGGGGGGGTGCCGATTGAGAATAGGAAATGGGTTCGCATGAGGATATTGGCGTGGAAAGCCATAGATGAAGATGGAGCCAAAAAAGATGCAGGTCGTGTTATTGAGGGAAACAGTTGGGGTTAGGGGAGGAAGAAGTGGGGTGATGGGAGGTGAGGCTAGAGCAGGGAAGGGTGGGATGTGAGGTGGGAGAGCGGGAGGAGAGACGACTCCGAGATGCGAGACAAGGGGCAGAGATGGGTTGCCGATTAGGGAAAATAACAAAGGTGTTCCAAAAATACAATGTAACCAAACATTTAAAACAATTGATATGTAAAAACAGAATGTTCCAAATAGGCCACAACCATCAGAGGAATTTTCCCATATTCTTCTCAAGGGTTCAGACTCACATCTCCGTTTGAAGAAATAAAACATCCATGATTATTGGAACTCATGAAATCTATAATATCTAGAAAAGAAACAACCTTGTTCCCATTATAATTAGTATTTATTGAACAAAACATTCATGGAATTGTTAGGGATTCTCACATTCATACACCTAACCCCAAGAGTATCTTAGTAACCTCATTTATTAGAAGCTCAAAGAATTCTTCCTCCATAATCATTATAAAATCCCTAAACCAAATGGTTGAATAAGCTTCATGAGAAAGAATCAACACTACGAAAAACTCAACAATGAGGAAAAAACACATTTTAACTGAGATTTTAACTATTCAACAAAGATGTATACAGCAGGTCAAACATCCTAACAGATTATATTGAAGCTGTGATTTTTTGTCATCGAATCCTATGTATAAGCATCCAAAGGTTGTTAATCATACTATCATTGTGTTTATTAATGAAAAATAATATTCTGGAGCTATTAAGAAAGGGATGCCGCCTGAAATCAATCCATAAACAAGTTTAACTCCCTGAATCAACATAACATCATACAATAAAATAAATAGAATGTTTTGGTTATTAGAACCATATGACAATCCGCAAAATCACACTCCTAAATCTAAGTCTACATTTATAATCTCTGTGAATGATTTAGAAAATAAACTACAGAAAAAGGAAGGAGGTGAGACAGATGTGTGATGGGGGCGGGCAATGGCGATGACAAGGAGGCATGCGATGTGTGGGATGAAGGCGGGTGATGCGTGGTCAATGGGATAGATCAGGGATGGCGGGATAGATTGGGGATGGAGGTGACAAGGAGGAAGGATGAAGGTGGGATGGAGGAGGGCAATGTGTGGTCGATGGGATCGACTTGAGATGGTGGGATATACCAGGGATGCCGATAACAAGGAGGTGGGACAAAGGCAGGCTGATGAGATAGATCGGGGATGGTGGGATAGATCAGGGTTGGCAGCGACAAGGAGGTGGGATGATAGCGGGACGAAGGTGGGACAGAGGCAGGATGGAGTGTGGTCCATGGGTCAGCGATTCGGGTTTAGTGGTGTTATTTTTTTATAAAAAATATTTAAATGTTTATTAAATAAATAATATTGAATGATATAAAAACATTTAATATTTTAAGAAACTTGAATAAACAATATTGAAAAATATAAAAAACATTAAATACTTTGAGAATTTTGTAATTTAAATCAAATTATGAGATGTTTTTAATAAAACTCTGGGAAATAAAACTTTACTTTGGTCATATAAATAATATATATATATATATAAAATATGTTTCTCTTGATTAGTTATTGATAAAATCTTTTTTATTTAATAGTTTATTGTAATAGCTTTTTTTATTAAAAAAGATTTGTTAGTAATAGCGTTATTAATAACAGATTCATGTGTTAGTAAAAAATGTTGGTATTATTATGATAAAGAAATAGATTAAATTGTGGGTAAATGATATGCTGGTATTAAATGATCAATACCAACAGATCATTCTGTTGGTAAAATGAATTGTTGGTATTAAAAATTAATAATAATAAAACTTTATATCTGTTGGAAATACTCATTTTTACCAAAAAATATATTATCTATCAATAAATTTATGTTGGTATAAGACATTTTTTTGTAGTTCCTACATGTGGAAGATCACAGTATAAAGAGGCTAAACTAGGGAACTATAGATCGATTCCTATTAAATAATAGAGTTATTTCCTAGTTACTCCCATATTTCAGTGTTTATCTAGGTCTCAAAAATTAGTGTCATTGATGTCATGGCACAAAACAAATATTTCAACTAGGAAAACATTAAATCATCCCTTTGACAGTGATTCATGGAAACATTTTAACATGTATATCCATATTTTTCTTTCAAAATCCTAAAATGTGTGATTATATATTTCTACTAACAGTTTATGTCCATTTGGTTCTTATAGAAGTCTATATTCTTGTTGGCATGTCTTCATTACTCCATAAAATTTACCACCTAGGATGTTAATGAAAGAGCCATATATTTTTTTACCTTATCAATTCCATGAGATCTGAACAAGTATATTGATGTATATTTGAATCCATGGGATGATGAGTTAAATGTTTTGTGAAGTAATGGTGTAAATACATATGATGTTTCTATGAAAAAAATTTCCCACTAAAAGCTACATTTATATAAAAAATTGGTGAATTCTTAACATATTTCATGTTATCTGCATGAATTACACATTCTCTAAAACCATGTCTATACTATATGAGAAACAAAAAAGTATTTATTGTCATAAATATAAGAAAACCATGTTTTTTAACTAACATCATATATTCCTTACAACAAATCATCCCTTTTGGAGGAACATATATCATTTAATAAAAGGCATAGTTGAAAGAGATGGAACGCCAACAATGATAATAGGTACATAGTTAAAATCATTTTCCACTTCCTTACCACCAATTACATTTTGACCCTCTATAAACTAACAAAACATTAATGCCTTTGGGTAAGAATACAATTGGATAAAACATAGAATTTTATGGGATTTGAAATAATGGTCTGATTTTTTGGACTATCAAATGTTCAATGTCATTACTTTTGAAAAAAACTAATTCAATAATATATTTTCTATAGTTTTGGATATACCAGTTAATAGCATTGTTAATATAAATGAGTTATTAGATCATGACCAAATTTACAAGTGACCAGAACATGATATTTTTTAAAATGTTAGATCCTAGAATTTAATGAATCCAATAAATCTTATACAATTTTGAAATAAATTTTTTTATTATTATTTTAGTGGATCTTAGATTAGAGATGTCTATATGGTTATATATCCAATTTCGATAGATGTATCAGAAATGGTAATATTACCAAAACAAAAAGTCATGATTGTCCTGAGATAATGGAAAACTTTTACCAATATTATTAATAGGTATTTTAAATTATATGATTTTGGGTGAAATAATAGAAATATCATATTTTTTATGAGGTATTTTTGTGGTGACAATAGACTAAGGTGCACTATGAAAAATGGAATAATATGTTGTTTTAATTTTTTTCAAACTGGAAAAAATATTCCTAACAGTTTTGTTTGACTTAATTAAACATTTGATATTACATTTTTCAGAATGAATCAAAATGTGGAGGACTAATACAGTTTCGATGGATGTAACCATTTCAAAGATGAATGCAGAAATTGATGAAAAAAATTATATAACAGTGAATAAGATGAAGTATCAATCAGAGAAGATTATTTGTGGGAGGAAATTTGTTTTTTATGCTCTCATTATTTTCAATTTGAATATCCCTAAACACATAACTGAGTGGGCTGTAAGAAGGAAATTTATGACTATGAAATGAGAAATCAATTATTAAATTTTAATCATCCTGAACACTGATTTTGTGGAGTTAATGTACAACAAATTTCATGTGATTAACATCACATTTATCATACATATGTTATGATCAAATGTGAAGAAATGGAACCATTTTTCTTATAAATTATCATTTCGAATTTTTTATAATCAATTTTATAGTAAATTAATATTGTTTTATTTATAGGTTATGTGATAATAATATCAATACATATCTCCCACAAATGATAGTAGCTTCACTGGAAGAACGTCAGCAACATAATTTTTCCTAGAGGTTTTATAAATTATTTATGGGTTAATATAAAAAAATCTATATATTATTATATTCATAATTGTTTTACAAATTTTTTGGTATCTAAACATGATAATAAAATTGGTAATAAATTTTGTGTATTGAGTAACGCACCATATGAAATGGTTCAATTTTATAATTCATATATGGTGAATTATTTTCTATTACATAATACCCGCATATGGGAAATTAAGAAATTAATACTGGATTTTTCTTAAGAGGGCATCATCATATAGATATTGAAGTTGAATTTTATGGCATGCTGGAGAAATTATTTATCCATGTTATCTAAAAAAAATTATATAATGATGTTTAAATGTTAAGTTTGGGATACTGAGAGGGGATTTAATGTTCATATTAGACACATAATCATTAATATAAAATATAAAAGACTTAAATAATTTAAATGGACCATTTTTATTTTCTCATTAGGATCATCGTGTTTAATATAGAAATTATTGTGCTACTACAAGAGAGTTGGGTGTTTGTTGGAGCATAATAAAAATGAAATATTAGGAAAATTAGTTTATTCAATGTTAATGATGTTCTATTTAAGTTAAAGGAATTGAAACTTTTCAAGAGATTACAACAAATCCATATTTTCAACGAAGAGACATGAATATCGATGTTGACACCCCACAGTTAAGGATTTATGGGGACAATGATGTTATTGATGTAACAAATGAATTTGAAATGACAAGAGATGATGAAATTAAAACTTCTATGGAAATTGATGATAATAAGGAGGAATGTGAATAAAACTTCATATACTAAGATGAGTATAGATATGAATATTGACATAGTTAAATGCTAGTTGTAATCAAATATAATATATATCTATATATAATAGTTGTTTTCAACTATTTTACAATAAATTCTATTTTGTGTTTTTGATGGAATCAAATCTATTTCATGTATTTGAGGAGGATAGTATACCTAATGATGAGCAGGATGTTGGATCATATGAACCTAAAATTACTGGTGGTGTAGTGTGGAATTGAAGAGGTTTTGGTCTTGAGAGGTTAATGATTCCTGACCCTATCTGTGAGGGACATCCACATCTAGGATTCGATCTGTTCATTCAAAGGTATATTTATATATATATATATATTGGTTAGTTTTAATTTAATATCATTAATTTATTTGTATACTAATTATTTGGTTATTTTTAGTTTTTTTCACAGATTTAAGAATATAGGTATTGGAAAGGGGAGTTCTATATTGTGAAATTATTTTTTAAGAGCATGGGTTACATAGGATTAGATTTCCATTGTTGTTGAACACCACATGATTGATCATTGGATGGTACTTAAATAAATAATATTTATTTGGAAATTAATTTAATTAATAACATGATATTATTAATTGATTGTAGTGTTTGTGTATCTCATTGATGAGATCATGTGTGAAACTATCTTCCAGACATTGGAAGGTTTCATGCAAAATCGTTGTTGTTAGTTTATTCATAATTTTTGGAGGACATCATTGAGGAAATTAGTAGTCAAATATTTTGATGGGACCTGATACACCCAACGATATGATTACACTTAATTTCATGTTTGGAATTACATATGTCCACACTAGATGAGTTGTATTTTTTATAGGATATCATCAGTTGGTCAAAAAAACTGGGGTAGAGATGTGGTGACACATTGGGAATGTATTTTTACATTTAGTATGAATTGGGAACATATGGTATGTACCTATCCCATTTATTAATATAAATCAAAATTTAAACTATTTCTTATTCATATAGGTTGTTAGACAGGCCGATATTATGAGATTCAATATTAATAGGTGGTTGTATAACAATCTTGTCACTATAGAGATTAGAGGTGATCACCATCATCATATTAGGGTGAGTATAATTTCTTTACGAGATGTAAAATTATCTAAGATAATATTTTAACTATTTTAATTTTAAAATGAAATTAAAGAAGTCATATGAGGCTGTGATGTCTCAGACACAAACTAAGACATAGACTAAGTGAATGGATTAGATTGGTGTAGTCGGATTTTATGTGGCATTATGGATGTAGGATACCCAATATTCCTTAAAGAATAGTTGTGTTGTTGGTATTAACTTTCGATTGATGATTGGGAGTTATTATATTACTGCTACTATCTCAGCATACAATTTTATAGGAAATTGTGGAGATTCATCATCATCTATTGCACAGTATCAGGAGCAACTATAAGCTCAAGGTGAGGTTATAGAGTGTATACGTAGGGGGTAGGAGTAGCTCTGTCAAAAGCAATAGTAGTACCAATATGAAGATATGCATCGATGGAAGCAGTAGCAGCAAAAGTAGATGATGGAGTACTTGTAACGTCTGACTCATGATTTTGGAGTGGAGTCCCCCCCACTTCCTCCAGCTTCTCCAACTCCAACAAAAGACCCTCCCCCTTAATGATGTATTTAATTTTAATGATAAAACATTTGAATATACATTTTTTGTAATATTATATATTTACATTTCTATAAGGTGTGTTTTTATATTATTGAAAAAATGTAATTTTATATTAATTTATTACATATTTATTTTTTCCTATTTTATTACCTTATTATTTATTTAATAATATTATTATATTTATTATTTATTTATTAATATATTAAAATTAATTTTTTTTATTGTTTTATTATTATTAATTATTATTCTTTTTTTATATTTTTTCAAATATTGATGTTTTTAGTATTTTATAAATTTTAATAATAATAATATTATTTTTATTTTTATTAATTTTATTATTATAAATTTTTTTACTATTATAATATTATTAATATTAATTTAATTAATATTATTTTATTAATAATATTATTAATAATATTATTTTATTAATATTATTATTTTACTAATATTATTATTAATATTATTATTTTATTAATATTATTATTAATATTATTATTAATATTATTATTAATATTATTATTAATATTATTATTAATATTATTATTAATATTATTATATATTTAAAATTATTTTATTATTTTTATTATATTAATATTATTTATATTATTAATTTAATATTATTCAAATTATTCTTAATAATAATAATAATATTTTTTAATTTTATTTTACTAATATTATTTTATTATTATTAATAATATTTTTTATTCAATTTTATTCATAAGAGTTTGCTTTAATTCTTTAATTTTTTCAAGAGGGCCCCATTGTAATAGGTTTAAGAAAAACATGGAGAACTATTTACGACAGACAATCACCAAAAATATTACTTGTGATGCCATTTTTATATAATGGGGTATTTGTGACAGGACCCTATTGCAAATGACCTTTTGTGATGGGGTCCCATCGCCAATGCTCCATCATAAAAAAACTCTTTTTCGAGTAGTTCTATAAGCTAGGTATCCTTCTACAGGGTCCCTGGATGGTTTATGAGGATTTGAGGCACTCAAATAATGATGTGTGATTTGTGGAATTTTTAATATCCAAAAAGGGTTTGAGTACCCTAAATGTTTTATCACCACCTACCGAATATAATCTCATGTTGAGGAAATGTGAAAAATCATTACACTATCTTTTTCTAGAACTAACAGTTCTAGAAAGCATAGATTTTATTTTAATAGGGTTATAGTGTATAACTTATGAGTATTATGACTTATTTATTTTCACCCTAATTATTTCCTAAATTATTGAGTTGTTGAGTTTAGCGAGCGAAGACTTGAATTTTTCTCAGGCCATCATTTTTTTTCTTTTCAACCTGACAAGTTTTTTGTCTTCATTTCAAGTAATTTAAGGACTTTTTATTTGGACTATTATGAAATAATTCTTAAGGTAATGAATTATTTACAAAAGTGAAAGTAGTATCATGGTCATGATGCACATAGACCTAATATGGGGGATGATACACAATATCACAATATGGATTCCCATAGTCAAGATTACTTCAACATTCTTCTGAGTAGGAGGTAGAAATATTGTAATTCATGGATGAAGGTTCTCATGTCATTAGTAATGATACTAAAAAATCATACCAGGGATGATCTTGAACACGCTTAGGTGATGATGTCTACCATGATGATATCCATCCACACAAGGATGAAAATTCCATTTTTTTAGAGTGACACATAAGGTTAATGACCATAACTACATACAGGAGCCAAAGGCATGCATTCATATCCAATAAAATTGTCCCTTGAAGTAGGGTAGATTTTTCTAGTTTCAATGAATGATGTATGAAACTTGTGGTACTTGAGACATGATGTAAGATTTATTGATTGAGGTGATTAAAATAAGATTGAAGAAACATGTGCTTTGGATGATTGGGGTAAAGATCTCGTGGTCCTTTGATACGGTTTGAAAGATGGGTGATGGAATAAAAAGTTTCTCTTCAAGTAGTAGGGCCATGTTTGTCTTTGTTCATTTTAATATCTTGGGGTAAGGATTCTTGTTGGGTATTTTATCATCGTACTGTAGGGAAATTTTCATTTTCAAATTATAATATCTTGTGATAAGGATGTTTTCGATATATTTAAACTTCAAGTTGTAAGGATATGGGAAATGACATGAAAACTATTTCATGATATATTGCATACACAAGAGTGATGTACATTAATCTATCACATATTTAAGTTAAAGTAACTTATATGACTCAACCCTATGTAGTTGGTGCAAATATATATTATTGATTGTTGTAGCTGTACACACAACTTGATATCTATGTTTCACTATGAATCCTATGATGACAAGAATCAGGACACATAATTTTATTCAATGGGAAACAATCTATGCCCATATATCACGTATGTAGGAATGGGAATTGATTATGATGATTTTTGATGATGGGCCCATGATTGGAGATCTGAGAGTCACTAAGTATCTTATGAGGATCGGAAACATGAAACACATAGTTCCTAAGGGAAGCTGCAATTTAATTTCATACGAAAATGTTATAGGCTTCTCATCATGAAAAGGGGTACTTTTGTAAGAACCAAGTATATGAATTTGGGTTTCACTACATATCATTCAGTAATAGGAGAAAGTCCATATGAAGTTCTTGTGGAAGGATATTTTGACTAAAGTATAACCTATACATAGGTATGTTGAATTTTTATGTTCATTGAAACTAGACCTAGGAATACAGATCATGGAATAACTATTTATATTATTATTTCATGAATCAAGTCACACATACTTCATAAATGGAGTTGAGGTAGGGGACCAACTCTAGCAAAAGAGGTTCTCTCAGGAAAGTTTCACAAGACTATACAATTTTATATTTTTAATGGGACATAAACCATGATGTTTTAATCATAATGCTATGATGTCTCCTGGTATTCCATTTATGGTCTTTCATTAAGGACCATGATTAGACTTCATAGAGATATTATGCCTTTTGTATTTGGAAGCTATTACCAAATTTTGTAATCTAATTTGAGACATGCATAGCGTGAGAAACATTTAATGATGAGTGTTATTCTCTACATGTATAGGAAATTAATGGAAGGATTGTGAAAATTTTCATAATGTGGTTTCATGGACAATATATTGGATAGAGGAGTCCATAATTATCTCATCAAAATGAGAATCAAGCCGTACATAGTTCTAGAAAACCAATGCAATCTAATGTTATTCATACAAGACATTAGTTGTGTTGTTTAATGTCTTTTGTTAAGGTTGAGGTAAACCAAATGTGAATGAATACAAACTCTATGTATCTATGCAGTTTTACATCATGTAGTAAGGATGTTTTTAGTGAATTTTAACATCATGTGGTAAGGAAAACGATCATGTGTATATTAATGTTTTACTTTCAGGGATTAAGATACTATACGGTTTAATGACATTAAATTTGGATGAGAGGCAACATACATTTTGAAATCTTGATTCGATGATGACTACATATTGTATTTATTCATGTGGTCATTACATTGGATACTATTTATTTTAATTTATTTCTGATAGGATATGGGATGCTTTTAATTGAGCCAAACTAATTCAACAATATAATTTTATGATTTCTCAACATATGAGAGTTATTCAAAAATTACTATTCAGGGAAAAGGAATATTGAATTCTATAGGTAACATTTCCTCGGTATCATATGATAATGAGTTGGTGTTTCTCATGTAGTAGTATGTGTGGTGGAATGAAAGGAACATAAATCATATAATATCTTTTCCGGGTAGGAAATCTTATCCTTGTTCACCATCGTTAGGATTATAATTGACATCATATTACTAATGGTTTCTATATATCCATATTCCACTTAATAATAGTGAGATGAGTGATTGGAATCGATATTGTACTCATGATATAATTTCCTCAACTCTCTAGAACTGAATTTGGTGTCGTTATTCATCAATATTGTGTTAACGTCAACGATCCTAGTAATTAAATGAGACCTTATGAAGATGATGATATTATTTTTCATGATTTATTTGTGGAGTATTATATCAGCCAATTTTTAAATGACATTGGTTTTAGTTTGGAAATTCCTGAACTACTTAGTTTTGGCTGGGGGATATAGCCCCAAAAATAACAAACGACCATGAATACATATCACTATGTTAAAATTACAGGGGTTTATAAATGATGTTATTATGAATTTAAAATGTATTACATTTCCTAGTGAATTTCACAAAGTCTTGTATCATGGAATAACAGTAGTAATCCATCCACCAGATTTGGTTGGAGATCCTAGTCCCAGACTATTGACTGCTGAAGGAAACCATATAGAATTCATCCATGATGGCATGAGCATGTATTTATGATATGAATCTATCAATGATTTGGTTTCAAACTCTCTTTTAGGGTGTTTTCTCATTTAGGTAATCCCATAGGCTAATGTTCTCTGCACGGTGTCAAACATGCTCCTTTCTGACTCATTTTTCAGGATATTCACCTTTTGGAGGTAACAAATTATGGCTTCCATCCATATATGAGATTATATTAGTATATCACACTCTAATGTAGTTTTAACTGATTTATTTCTTCCATATCATAGTTGAAAATTGTAAAGTCCAATCTTCAGTGCATGATATGGAAGATTGCATTCTCTTAGTGAGGGTCATCCCAGATTATGGATGCATTATCCAATGAATCAATGAGGGAATTACGTGATTAGGGAACATGATGCAATGTGGTCTCAAAAGGTAACCCTCCTATCAGTCCCCTAACATGGCCAATGAGAGGATCTAGTTCTTTATTTTTTATGGCATATTTTCCTTTCATTTTCTTTATTACTATTTTTGAATCCCCCTTAATATCCAGTTAGGGTATATGTAGTTATAGGGCCTGTTCCAATCCATCGATGTGGTGATGGTATGTGGCTTAATTAATTGTGATGCTTTTTTTGATAGTGATAAATATTAGGGAAAATATATTTTATAGAGAGAAATATATAATCTACAAGACAACCCAATTGAGTCATACTTTTTCTAACTTTTTCCTGATATGACATAAGTAAATTCTCTCAAAACTCATCTCTCTTGTCTAGAGAGTGTCATCGGCATAGAATACTTCCTAATCTATAAGATCAGTGTCCACATGTGTATTCTCTAGGACAAGATATTCTACGAGGAAATCATTCATGGCATTCCCCTTCACTGATTTCTATGATAAAAAATAAATTTTATATTTCTATAAAATAAAAGAACATCAATCCCAATTCCATGTCAGTATAAGATGGTCAAGGATGTAGTTGAGAGGATTAGTAGTAGGGAACATATGGAATTTAAAGTGCTGCATGTAATGCCTCTTATTTCTCATTAGAAATATTACTGCAAGGAAGTTCTTCTAAAAATACGAGTAAGTGTTCTTGTTTAATATCATTGTTTGGCTGAGTTAGTAAAGACTATTCTCACTCCCTATAGTGTTTTTCTATGAGAGGTGGGATATGATTGGGTATTACATATAAGACACATATAATATTAGTATCCTCCATCCCAGCCAATGAATCAGAACCAGTGGGTGTAGTAAATACTAATTAATAATTTTGATGGATTATTAGTAGCAATCATCCCATTTATAAGGGATTCCATTCTTAATTTTCCTCATGAAGGAAAGATTATTTCTAGACTAGTTTTTTGTGAAATATTTAATGTAGTTAGGGGTCCCTTATATACAACTAAATTACTTGTGATTTCCATGTCACAAAACTCTAAAAATAGAACTTTTCATTTTTTATTTGACTTTAGTGTCATGTTGGCATACCAAATATCTATGGAACAACCCTTATATTAACCTAAAAGTGAATTTTAATGGATTCATCTTTAAGTTGTGTTGTCACATCTTTTTAAAAATTATTTTATGATTTGTGATGTGTTTGCATCATTGTTGAGATTTTACCACCAAGTTGTCGATGTAATATTCACGTGTCCATCCCTATAGTGGATTAATAATATGATGTATGGAACTTTGATCTTTCAAAGAAGACTTTTCCCACACTTATAATTCCCTTGAATGGTTATATTTGTGTTATATAAATCCCCTTCCTTGTATACCAATCATTAGAGCATTCAAATATGTATGAGATTGATTCCATTTCCATTATCAATCATAGCCATTCTAATGCCAGTATTATGTAGTTGTATACAAAATAATATATTTTTTTGATTATGGATGACCTATTACGAATCATCCCCTTTGAATAAGATGGTTACATTGAATTCTGATAACAAGGTCTCCATTTGATCAACATCAGTTGCGGTGAATTATATCACAAATTATTTTGGTCTTTATTGGGATTTAATGTGTGCCTCTCTAATTTCTTTAGAAATGTTGATCACATCAAGGATTGACATCTTGGATGGGACATCCTCTAAATAAAAAATAATATGATACTTTATTTCAAGAGGTTAGTGCTTCATGAAGTGGAGTTTCTCCTAGAAATGTGGCTTAGGAACTAAGGCATTTTAGGTAGATTGTCTTGGTACTTGTTCAAAGGTTTTGGAAGTATCATCTTCCATCAACATAATTCATTCCAGCCTTACCAGTTTCCTAGGATTATCAAGTAATCATACCACCTATAGTTGGTCATACAAAATAATTGGATGTGGATTAAAAATAGAGGGTTCTAAGACAAATCCATTAAACTTTTTTACATGATGGATTCCATTACCATGGGTTTGAGCTACATATATGTCCTTTGCAGAGACATGACCAAAATATTTGTACTGACCAATCCCATAGTGTCACATGTATCCTCAGTTCTTATACATGCATCCTCATGTTCCTCGATTATGTGTTGGAAACTCATATTATGTGGCATATCCACCATCATATATGGGGTATAAATAGTGTATCACATTTATAGAACCAAATATGATCTCTTATTCTGATAATTATTCAAATTTTTAGGGTGGTTCCCATTCTTCAGATGTTGAAGGGATGATATTTGCATGATTTAGAGGTTACTATTGAGTATAATATCACTCCTCAAATTATATTTCTCCTTAAATTTAGTAGTCACTCACATATTTTAGAAACATATATTATGTCACCTTATTGAGTGGTGGAGCTATAATGTGTTTGATTATATGTGGTCATAGGGTTTCATGGGTTTGGTCAACTATTTTTTTGAGTCATCTAGATTTTGAACATTGATTCACACCTAGATGGAAATTTCAACCAATCACTCACATATTATGACTAGGAAATGGATACATAGGCCACCTACTCTAAAGATTTATCTAACACAAAATATCTATAATTGACAATACATTAAAATATGTATTTTAAGATCAAGTAGACCTAGATATTTTAATGCAGCCTGATATAAAAAGGGTAGTGGTCAAGATGGTTTGTGATTTTGACCTCATCGAGCTTCCTAGGATTTGGTAGCTATAGATGGATTCTATCCACTACTTCTATGAAATATCATGGGATGATTTAATTTTAGAAAGAGAATGATTTATTCATTAGTTCCTCAAATATTGGGTGACCCTGATTTCTTTGTGCTTTTGTCTAAAAGCTATTATGTGTTTTTCACTACTCGATAAAATGTACATGGTGGTTTAGGACATTCCTAGGTGCTGGGATTGGCACTACTACTAAAATTATAATTACAGTTTTATCCAATTATTTTTATATAGGTTTTCCATATGATGAGGTCATGAGTCTATATTGAGATCAGTTTCACTAAGCGGCATCCTCAAGATGTTATTATTTTTCTTTAAACTAATTAAACACACCTAGATACTTCATTAAGATCATAGGTGTCTTAAACTCATATAAGATATTCTCATCACAAAGTTCCAATAGTTTCTCTAATGATATAGGCATGATGAGTGAATATGTTAAATAATAACATCTTAATATGAAGGTAGGAACACACTCATTTTTTCATTTCGTGAATATTTTTAGGTTGAAAATTGTTTTTTCTCCATTTTGGAAGTTAACCGATAAAGTAATATATGAAAAAGTTCTTTAGATCCAACATCAGATGTATCTGAAAGGCAGTTTTACCAAAAAAAGGTTTTCCCTATTATAGTTTTTACAAATCACCCTATATTTTTTTTCCTGTTATTGATCTTAGTGGTTAATGATCTTACCACATTGGGATATTATGTTTGTGATATGTTGCACAGGGTTTCCTACACTGTCAAAGTAGATAAGGTAGTATGGCCGAAATTTGGTGGGGGAAAAAGTGTTATAAAAAAACATAGGATATGTATTCCTCTCAGGCAACACAGGTGTACATTGCACTTATATTCATTCCATATGAGTTGGTAGTTACTTGATGATGTTAAGAAGAACATATGTTAATTTTTTATGAGACACCTCCCATATATAGGGAGTGGGTGGGGTCGATGAGGTGTCCCTTCGTTTATCTCCCACTTATTATTTATTCTTCTTAGGAGTGAATGATGGTCCTGAAATGGGAGAGGATGTTTCCAAAAGAAAGGTTTGTCATGAAAATTTTGGACATCCTAATTTATGTAGATTAGCTTCCATGTTCTGAATCTAGTCTGATGCCCAGAAGACACTATTTATATAGAATCATCTATCATAGGGATAATATCCATCTCTACCTAAAGATGATACGTGATGAGAATATTACCCATGAGTGTCTCTTAATTGGATTTTTAAAAAAAAATTCTCTTGTCCTCATATTCTTACAACTATTCTACCATTGAGGTAACCTCATATATTCTTGTAGGTGATTGGGTTGCATCAATATCATTCCTTTTTTATTTGTAGTACTCCATTGTCATGGTAGAAAATTGGTATTCAGAGTGCTCAGGATTTGAAAAATCCTTAGTTTCTAGGTGCATAATGCCTTAGTGGTTTCATCTATATCACCGTCCAGTCAATGTAGATTTTTTTGTGGCAACCCTTTATATTTTCATCTTCATCCAAAATTACTATCATATTGATAGTGATGGAATTTATAGTGGTATAATGGTGAATGGTGGTTATTCCATTACTTTTGACACAAAAATATGATTCTACACTAGATTTTTTTGGGTCTTTATCCATTCCCCTGGAAATATCAGGCCATTTTTAATATTGAACCTGACAGTTTATGATTGCATTTATCTTACACTCCACTCATCTTGTTCAATGAACATTGATATTGAGGGTTTTTATGGTCATGTATACCGAATGGGGCCATAATATAATATAGTTTTCTTTTGGTTGGATGAACATATGAGATACCAACAATTGATTTTTGAATCTCAACAAGGACAAGAACGATTCCCTCTGTGGTGACAATGGTGATGAAAATGTATATTCTACAGGTTGGGGGTTATTTAGTGATGTAATTGGCATTGATTGATCATATTATTGAGGATTTTTTTATTCCATTATGGGATTTGATGACTCTATGAATGAAAACTATGATATAAATTATCCTTCCCTAGTGGGATGGGGTTGATGTTGAATGAACATTGATTTCCCCATGAACATCTCAAGGGATGATAAATTGGGTAAGTTTTTTGAGATATAAATTCCCCCATCCTAGTGGGATGGGTATTTTATGAAAATAATGATGATACATCATAAATCCTCTTAGAGTTGAAAATTTTAGAGTTAAAGGAGGTGGGGAATATTCTCCCAACACAGTGTACTAGTTCTTTTCTTGGATGGATACTATGGGTGTTGCTACTACATCTTGTTTAATGCGCGACAATTGTGCTAACACGAGAGATGGGTGTGATGGGAAGACATGATTAGATTATTTATTTATAGGATGTTTTATATTTTATTACAACATCATATTCCATGCTTTAAATTAATTATTTTTCTATAATGGGGACATTTAAATGCTAATACGACAATCATCTCCCTTTATTCCTGATGTTTTTGCACCATTGAAGTGGGGATATTCTGTTTTAGTGACCAACTATATCACACTTTACTTGGTAATCTAATTTTATTAGAGTCTATATGAAATTATATGACTCAATATATGAAGGGTTTTACTGTTCTAGGTACATAAAAGTGTTCAATTATCCATATTTATCCCATCCTTAGATATACATGTCTAGATATGCTCATGAAATTAGTGGATAGAGGGTTCTTACAATGAGATGACAACCATTAAATTTGTTTTTTTCTTTATTTTCCACTCATGGGTTATGAGACATGTAAAATTTATCCATATACACATAGAAATATATATTATTGATAAGATGATTGTGATAATCATATCCTGTATAGGGGAGATGTCTAGACATTAGTCGCTGATGAGTAGCCCAAACATTTTGACATAGATAATATATTCACTTCTTTTATAGATCATCTATGAAATTATATTCAGAATTAGAAATGGGACAAAAAATGATGTTGATATTACTTATATATATATATATATGCCAATTTCAACCTCCTATTAATCAGACATACACACCTGCATCCGATCAGACCATAGAAGATACTTCTCTTAGTTATTTACAGATTGGAGTGGAATAATGCTAAATGTTTGTGGGGAAACTATATGTGGTTTACCATGATTTTTTAGGGAATATATATATGATGGAGTATATGTTTTTGAAACCTCCTTATATTAAGGTTTTTGGGAAAGGGAAGGATTTCCATGTCTATGGGAGATATCACCTAGGGGAGGGGGACCAAGGTTGATGTCATGAGAAGAGTCTGTATGATCCATGTCCATCCTACCACCAGGAGGTATATCATTGAAATGATCATATTATAATTTTTTTAAGAGTTGATAGACACTTGGTTTGTTTATAATGTGTCTCAAATGACCTCAAGAAATATATCATTGAGCATATTAGGAATATGGCTATCTTTCTGTGCCTTGTCGGGAATCTAATGACCTCTCTTTTGAAGTTATGTTGGTATATGTGTTTATTATATTACTGTTGTTGGAATATTGTTATAACCATTTGGGGTATTGGGAGTTGATCCTACTATTATGAAGCATCTAGAATATTCTACTAATATTCTTCATTGTTTATAGGAAAATGTGTCTGTCATAATGTTTTATTCTTACTTGGTGTTCCTCAGTAAAAAGGTGAGTATGATCAAGATCTTGAGCCTTTGGAATATGTAATTTCCCTTTTGTGGAAGGTATATGAGCCTCCCTGAGGCATGATTCATAATCACCTACTGATACCTACTATGAATATGAATATAGTCCTGGTTTGAATATGAATTTTTCACCAGAATATATACGAAATACTCTAGAAAGGGATAAATGTTATGAGAATCCTCATGTATTACCTTAAAAGGATAAAAGTGTAGTAATTACTTGGAAGGAGGAATATGTAGCTGGATTCCCTAATCTACTGGAATATTCCATTAGGATTCAAGCATAGTAATATTAGCTCATTCTAGATGAATTTTCCATTCTCAATTGGTTATCCCTAGTAATAAATGAGATAGGAGACTGATTCTATGCCTTTAAAGTATGTATCATGTCATCCTTGATAGAAATATGAGCATGTCTTAAGGTATGTTCCCCTCTCAATTGGTGATCCCTAGCCAAAATAGTGATATGTGTCTGATCACAGGCCTTTGGAAGATTCATCTAGACATTTTAGATAGGGATGTTCCAATGTCCCAAGGCATGTTTCACTACATCCTGGTGAACCCCTAAAGGAATGGGAGTATGAACCTAGTCCTACATATCATCCTTTATGGAAATATATTGATAATTATATTGGATTAGAGGACGGATTTATGAATTCACTAGATAAAAAACATGTTCAAAATGATAAGAGTGTTGAGCTAGAAAAGATATATGGATATAAATATTCACATATCCCTATATCTATACAATTTATAGAATATGATAGTGTAGTTATTTCCCTATTTCTAAGATGTAATAACATTTTAGAAAAGTGAAATAAGTATATAATTATGAAAAATTTCCATATCAACTATATACTAGTAGATATCATTGATTGATGTGGGGATATGTGCCCACTTATAACCTCCTTATGCCACAAGAATATGCCGACGAGCTTCATGATGTGTTTAGTGATATGTTCCTTTCCCACAATTACTACTAAAATATTCCCACATACATTCTCTATGTGAGATGGGATATGAGCCTACTCGCTAGTTCCATTTAAAATAAGTTGGCAGACTTCATCTATGGGAGTTGGAATATTATCTCACTCTTGGTTATATGAATTATTCCTCACCTAATGCATCTTACTTATTTCACATACATGGGTTTCATAGGTGGCGATTTTTTAGGTAGTACACTTATCTGGTGACTGGTCGGTACAGATGGGATAGTGTTGGAGATGAAGGATGACTAGAGCCCTCTTTAGTGGTCTCTGAACAAAAAGGGAGATGTATATGACACATTAGTGCACCTTAATCATATATTTAAGTAGTGTATTTTCATTATACTAGGATATGATCCTAAAGTATTTGGTCATTGAAATAAGTGACACTATCTTAGCTTCATCATTCCTTGAGTGATGCAGACTCATCGTATCCATTCTTGGTGTCCCTTATGGAATGAATTCAGGGTATAGATTATACTACATTTTTGGTATTCCCATACCAATGTGTTCACCACCTTTGGATTAAGTTATAGGGTGGGTGGGATAATTTATGTCATTCAGGGTCTCCAAACATATGTGATTTTCCAAAATGGTCACTTTAGGAATAAATTATCTCGGATTGGTATAGTGTTGATGAGAGAAGTATCTTTGGTCTTTTAGACAACACATAATAAGTTTATAAATTTTAGAATTACCATAATAATGTTGTTTTATCAATCATATATACATGGTTATCACAATTTTCCATTTGTTCCTGATCTGGTTGTTCTAGTCGTGTGGAATTATAAAAAAGAGGATGGCCATCTTTCATTGGAACCATAATTATAGCGTATATTCTCTATTATTTATACTAGGATTATCATATTTTGTTGATATTTCAAGAATGATTCCTGATATATGATTAACTAATAATTCTATTTTTTGAAATATTCACTTTGGGTTCAACATTTTTTTTCATATAGTGTGAAAATAAAATATCCTAATGGATGATAACCCAATAATTTTTTTACATTCTAGATTCATGTTTGGTTCAATAGTTTTTGATATAGGGTGAAAATAAAATTTCTTGATGTATAATAACCCAATGATTTTCTATTTGACATATTGACCTCAGGTTCACTATATTTTTTAATTAAAAAAACCTCTAAGAGAAATCTGTTTTTCTTAATTGATGCTTGTGAGTCATGGAGGAGTCATATGTGCTATTTAGTCTTTTAATCTTGGTTACCAGTATTATTCTTAATAGAAACTCCCAATAGTTCCCTCATCTATAACTAGGTATAGATATGCTTCTTAATGGTAGGTGATCAGTTGTGGTTTTAGACACCATGATTCCTAGGGGATCACATTGGTTGATAGGATGGGAGGTTGGAATCATCACACCCTATTATGGGGAATTTATTCCTACTCATGAACACTTATATTGATTTAATATATGTTCATGAGTCTATTCTTAATCTAGATATGGGATTGGTTACCTAAAAATGATCATGGAATAATATTCTATATATAAAAAGAAGGTGGATCACATTAATTAATTCATTTGTATGTTTTTAGGATCTTCATCTATTTCCCCTATAATTAATAGTATTTATATGTTTGATTATCATAACCAGGAACTTCTGAATTTACTGCTATGAATGGAGGTAGTTAGTATCCGTGGAGGGGATTGATCCATTATGAGGAAACCTACATATCTTGTTTATTACGCGAATAAAAAACAACATAGTTTTTTAATCATGTTCCCTTTCACATCATGAAGAAAAGATATATATGTGATAACTTTGTCACTGGATAACTAATCTTGAATCTCAAGGAAACATCCTATATATCCTAGTTATAGTATGAATCAGAGTAATCATAATTTTTTCACACCCATGGGATTGATACGAATGTAGATTACCTGATATGGTGGATTTTTATGTCATGCCATTCACTGGGGCTTACATACCGAGGTTTCCCTTTCTGGTGGAGAATCACGATGCCAATGATGTGTTCATTATGACTCCCAAAGGCCACATGATTTATATTCATTGTGAGAAACATGGGATATCACGTGATCATCCTCATATCATAAGGATGTGGTATTTTTGTACTAGGAAATCCCTTGGGATGTTTAATATGGATCTTGTGTGATAGATGTTTTCTTACATATCCTGTTTATGGATGGAATTAGAGTCCTCCTAGTTTAACAAGCTTATCATTCTATTTAAAGATGATGTAGAATTTCATACCATGGGAATAATTGGGTCTTGTTGGATTAAATTTCAGATACATGGAACAAATTACACCAATGTGGTTTCTGATTTGAGTTTGGACTCAGGCCATTAGAATGCATCCTACATATAATGGTTTTGGAAGGAATCAGAGTCATCATTGTTTTCTAACACCCTTGGAATTGGAATCAATTTATATTGACTTATATGGGGTATCATAACATCAATCCACTCATTATGGATTACATACATATATTTCCCTAGATGGTGGATATTCTTTATTCCAATGATATGTTCATTGAAACTCCATAAGACCAGATGGGCTATACATGGTGAAAGAAAAAAGGAATAGCATGTGATCAATCTATTTTCATTAGGAAGTGGGGTTTTTGTTATAGAATAGACATTGGGATGTTTAATATGGATACTGGTCCTCAAAAAGGTTTCCTATTCTTCTTGGTTAAGGAATTAATCAGACTTATCATAGTTCAATTGGTCAGGTCTTACACACCGATGGTGAATAGGGATATCAAGTCCTTCGATGCACATTTTTTCATAGAGGCCTATGATGTTGATGATAACATTATTTTAATTCCCTAAACCCATGTGACATATTCTTAGTGTGAGAAATAAGGGATGTGAGATGATCAATATGATTTCTTTTGGATGCATGACATATGTGTAGGGACTTCCATTTCTATTCATAATATAGAGATTTTGACTTAGGAAGGCATCCTACGTATCCTGGTTATATAAGTAATCAAATCCATCATAGTTCAATTGTTCATGTCTTATACACTGAATATGGCCAAGGTTATCAAATCTTGGGATCAATGGGTCTTCATAGAGGCTTACAATATGAATGAAATTATAATTTCAACTCCATAATCCCACCTGAGCTATGCTTAGTGTGAGAAAAAAATGGATGGATGATGATAAATCTCATTTATCATGGATGAGGGTGTAATGCAATGGGATTGACTTTTCGATTCTTAATATAGTGCTCAGTCCTTTGGAAGGAATCCTATGTATCCTGGTTATAACATGAATTAGATTCAACATAGTTTAATCGAAAGGGGTTTCCAAACTGATGATGGACAAGGATATCAAGCCTGGGGATTCCTGAGTGACCTGGAATACGTGCCTATCAGAAATAAATTTGGTTCACTCTTGACATACCTTGGTTTTTGGGTGAAATTTCAATGGGTATTCTAAACATGTCCCAAAAAAAAAATCATATAATCAACTTTTATCCTCCAAGGGGTGTCACATAATCTTAATAGATTATGTGAAGGTAGAAATAAGATCATGGATATATTCTATTTATGACAACCCAAGACCTAGATGGATTTCCCTCGAATCTATCACATGATCCTGGAAGACATGCTCTGAGGGAGTCACAAGATCAAGATGACTTATCCAAGTGTCATTAAGAGATCTAACTGACATGTTGAGTGGGTTTCAATGGGATCAATGAGATATAATTGGAGGGTAATAGATGATCTAGGATGACATGTCTGGTGGGAACTACAAAATAATGTTGACATATTTAAAGTACCTCACACGTTCTTAATGGCGTGTCCAGTTGAAATCATGACAGTCAATTGATATTCATGTGTTCTTTTGAAAGACTAAAAAAATGTGATGGTACAACTATATGGGTTGGTATACATGCTTAATGGAAATTTTAAGGTTCACATAGTGAGTCTGGAAGTCACCATGATACACTAGTGGGATTCCTTGGGGGATCCATGTGACTCACTTTAAAATTTCCCTAGGACGTCACATGATTCAAATAGAATAAAAAGGTTCCTTGAGACGTGGGAGACATGTCACATTGGCTTCTCATGTCCTAGGATGTTATCAAAAATAATATTAGGATCATCATATATGATCTTCACATAAGTATCCCATATATTTTTCATTATGCTAGAAATTTATTGAAAATAGATTAGATTTTCTATGTATTTGTTCAATATTATATTATTTAAACACCACTTAATCTTTTGGACATTTTAGATGTTCTTTATCTGTCCCTCCATAAGCCCTTCCTATAATCTACGAGTGATCACATAATATTCCTATGCATGCTACATTATTTATATAGTTTTTCTCTGGATATTAATTGATGGAAAAATCCTTGGTCTCAAGATCATCTACTCCTTGTGAAATTTTATCTCGTGCCTGGGTGCACCAGTGCAAGGTTCCATGGAGAATTCCTTCTACATTAGGCTCTAAAATGCGTTTCTCATATTGAGTTGTAGGATTTATACACCTAAACAAAATAGTTATTCTAAAAATTTTGTGGAATGTTTCATACAATTCCATTGTGGATATTCTGAAGAGATCCAGCATCATGTGATTCATGAGTTCCCATTTTAGTTCATTATAGGGTCGTCACATGGTTTTTTGCTACCAAATGGTAATCCATTCAACACCATATTCATTATATTATAGATTAATTAATAGGGCCTTTTTGAATATTGTGTACATGAAAAAAGAACTTAATATTGTTATATCGACATGTCCACTGGACTTCATGAGATCTGGGGTCTAGTAAAAAATACTTTACGTTATCTCATGTGATCTATCTTGGAAATTCCCTAAGACAATGATGTCCTGTAATTGGGACTTCATGAAATTATATTAGATTGTCAATGGGTTATGTGAGACCATGTTGTGGATATCCTTGTAATGAAGACTGATTTCTATGACTGTAATAGGGTCCATCTTTCTCCTTATATTATTTCATTTAATATTTTACAAAGGTTGGGTATACTGTAATGTTTTATGAGAATTTATGAAGACAATCAATTTACCTCTTGTGTGATGCATCATGTGACTAATATAAGGTCCTGTGGAGACGTGCAAAAATTTCATGGAAAATTTGATCATTTTCCCCTTATGGAGACAAAGGGGGAGTGTGAGGTTTCCTATACAATTTTCATTCCCTTTATGTGACAATGATGAAAAACCATTGGGCTATCATTGGATGAGGAAAACATGCCGATGGTTTTTTTGGTGATTTGTATATATAGTGGTCTATCACATGTTTTTATGACCATAAGAGGCTCCATATTTATCCCCTTTTATTATTTTTTTTATTTTTCGAATCCTTGTAGGTTTGTGGGTTTTCCGAAAGATTGTTGGGGAAAATCATTCTCCTTGTAGGTGATGCATCACATTAGTTTTATTACTGTAAGAGGATCCATCATTTTATATATTTTCATTATTTTCTGGAAAGATTTTTTATGATTGTTAGGATGTTTTTGGTTGTCTAATAGGGTATCTCTCAATTATTATATGATATCGTTAGAGAATATAAGAATTTTCATGAAAAACCCACACATGTATTCAATGAATTTTATGATCAATTTAGGCTCTAGTGTGGTTTTGAGTGAATTTTCATGGAAATATACTATATTTTCCTATGCAACATCATGAAAGAAATGCCAGATCTCATGATGGAATGCGATTATTATAATAATTAGTCCCATACACTTTTCTGTGGATCTGAATAAGCATCACTTGATGTCCAAAGATACATGTGATCCAATATATGGGATCATAGGTTCAATGGAATTCAACTCCATCTTATAATAGAGTGATCTTATCCAATCCATATGAACTAAGGGTTCACATATATAGGGTGATGACCTACATGGATGGAAAGGAGTCACGTCATTATTGGTGTATGTCTAAGACATATTAAGATTATAGAACCCTAGTTCACATGAGCACATTATGGGTACAGGTTCTACTGATGAAAGGGTTACACATGAACATGGGTTAAAGGATCAATGATGTAGGCCATCATATATATATGTCACATAGTCCATGTTGTTCAAAGGTGCTGTGAAACTAAAGGTTTGTATTGGGGCATTGTGTGAATCCAAAGTAGCAAAAAATCATGCAAATAGAGTCATGTGATGTAGTTTTGGACAAGTTTCACTCCCCCACCCATGGAACCAATCTATGTAATATGTATTCCATTAAAAAAATGGAATCCAATGTTGCATGGAGGTTATTATGCACACATGATTATTTCATGCATGTGGAAAAGACATCCATTGAATCAATAAGGTACATTAAGTCATGAATTTTACTCATGATTTTATTTCCTAGGGCATCAAATAAATTCATTATTTTTGGGTAATATCCATAAATTGAGTTGGTGTCCACCATTCATCATATAAATGGGTATAAAATAATTTTATTAATTTATTTGTAAATGTGGGACCATGATATGTGATCACTTCCATGTTTACATGATACTTCATGTGTATGCGAGCTCTTAGATCCATCAATGTAGTAGTATGAATCCCACAAGCTAAAACTTCTTTTACTAGGATGGGATACACAATGTCTCATCCATTAACATAATGGGTTAGTCAATGATACTAACTTTCACAAGATGGGTAATGAGATTCCTCAACCTCGCAAAAAAATATCAATAGTTCACAAACTCTTTCTTTGTCACTGGATCAATTACTCTACTGTCTTATATACCAAGGTGATCGAGGTAAAAAAACCATATAAATCTGAGCCATAAAAGTAGAAATTATAGATCTTCACCACCTTATGGTTCTCCCCATCATTATCAATTCCCATATAATGTGGTGTAGTTAAGATCAACGCACTATATCTCTATGATTATGGAAAATACTAGGTTTGAAAAATTCTTTCTCAAATCTTTTGTTTTTTTCTGACTCCCCTCACATTTACAGATGATTTTTCTCAACCCATGAACTATTGTACAACACCCTCTCATACCCCACCTTTATTAATATATTAATGATCTCCTGGTTCTTATCTATGGAGACTGCCATATCCTTCTCTATGACAAACCTCATAGCCTTGAAGTACAGGGTGGTGGTGGACATCTGAGTTTCCAAGTACTAGTTGGTGGGTTCGAACATGGTGTTCATGATGAGGAATATAGTCTTCATGTTTTTTATTATTTGGCATGAGGAGAGTTATCCCAAGATTAAGATTCATTATATGGTGGATCATTTCTTCATCACAGTGAAAACATGAAATATCGCGTAACATTCTTCATAAAACCTTTATAATGTTAGCTATTATCTATTTTCATAGAATAAAATTTCACTACCATAGGATTAAAAAACAAATAAACTCATGATCTACCTATTTCATATATAGAAATGTCTTTGTACATATTTTTTTCATTTAAGAAATGTGGAATTTCCTATCAATACATTCTTCCATTCATCAAAATAACATTCATTTATTTAAGTTTGATTATTATTCCACATAAATATATGTCATTGAATAATAAAACGTTTTTTAATTATTTTTGTGAGATGTATTTGTATTTTTAAAATCACATAAATTAACCATGGCTTTGCAAAATCCCATTATTTGTGTGTTGCAATGTGAGTAAGTTCACTGCAGGTGATGAAGGTGGAGAGGATCCATCCATTATCATTATTTTAGGGATATCTTCTATCCACATTAATGTTCTATGTGAATGGTGTTATAGTAACACCTAACTAAAAAGGTCAAATATACTAGATCTCGTGTTTTATCATGTGTCTTTATCTTCTCATTGAATAACTTCGTATGCCCATCCCAGCATGAAAGAGGTAGTTAAAGTATGGTCCCCCTTATGCATGGATCAAGAAGAATGGTTTCACATGATATTATATCTTTCATTATGTCTTGATGTGATAGAAATGTCAGTATGATGAGTTATATCCGACTAGGACAATCCCATTTTTACATTATTGATTTATGAAAGTATAGAAGAAGAATATTTCTATCCATGTGGAACAACGTATTATCCTCTTTCTTCATAGTGTGTAACTCCAAAATACATTATGTAATTTAATTCCTATGGACTTTGTAGTAGAATTTATAGGAATAAATTTCACAAAGTATGTATTCATTTCAACTCCATGTCCTTGGAACATGAGACACCTATAATAAATTATGAATTTACATGATCACATAATCTTTTGTATTCATATTTGTGCACCTTATCCACTCCAGCTACAATAAAATAGCCAAAACTCTAATTCCATGTGGTTAAAGATGACGACATGCAAGGTCATTTACCCAATTCCTAGCATGAACCGAAACATCACTAGAATATTTCATTATGTATTATGACTATCCAATTACTCATGGAATGTTTCTTTCCATGGTAAAGTCTATGATGAACTATTATGACCATCATCTTTTACAAAATAGAATATATTAATTGAAATTTTCTAAATTTATTCTATTAATGAAATAATATTTTAAACTACTGGGATTAGTAGATAATATTTTATTAAATGACATATAAATTATCAACTTATAATGACTATGATGATATATTATTCCATTTTTCCATGTTCAACAAATAAAATGATTTAGGATGAATATAACCAAAAAACCTAGAATGACCGACTAAAGAAAAACATTTTTAGAAAAAACTAAAAATGTACAATAAATTGACCTTAAAAATTAACATAACTGAAAAATATTATTAGGTAAATATATAATGACCATAATTTAATTATATGGAATATTAAGTGCAATCAAAAAATGCTTTTATAAAGTGTTTTATCTCAAAAATTTCTTTCATTGATAAGAAAATATATTTATGCACCTAATATACATGAAATTTTCTATATTATAAAAAATATAATTTATATTACTTTATTATTATTCATTTTATTTAACTTCTACTTCATGATATAATTCATTCATGGGGATTTTATTAGAATTTTTCATAATTAGTATGTATTTTTCAGTCTCAATTAATCTTTATTTAGACATGATTCAATATAATGAACTAATTTTTTATTTATATTATCTATATAATTCCCAAGAATATATTTTTTATATTAAATTATTTTCCTCAAGGAGTTTAAATATCCTTTTGATTTATATGATTCCAATGATGTTATATTCAAAAATCACTAAAACCATAAGATGTTTTCTAACTCAAAATACTTTCACTGAGATATGTTGTAGTCTATATACATAATTAAATATATATATATATATCATATATGCTAAGAAATTGTTATTTTTTAAATATATATAAATTATTCATTTTATACGAAGAGAATTTTCTTCCTCTTTATCCTTCAATGGATTCTATTAAAATTTTACTCTAGTCATAATTATTTTATCAGTTGAAGTCCTTTTATTATAAGAATCGTGATGAATATTCTTTTTTATGATCATACAAGTAACTTTTTCAAAATATTATATTATAAAATTATATATTTATCATATATCTAGTGATATTACATCTCTATAATAATATTACCCCCTTTCAAGAAAATTTCCATAACTAAAATCATGATGTTTACAAGAATTATACTTATATATTCTAATAAATATGCTTCTTTCCTATCCATGTTTTATCTACAAAAATAAATTTAGTACTTTTTTTAAGTGAAATTCATTATTATCATCATATATTCTCAATTAATGGTTGTATAATCAATTTTATGATATTAGTTTAACTAAATGGGTTTATGGGGCTTTAAATTCTATATATATGATTATGTTTAATATATATTTTGTCATAATGTAATGTTTAATAGGATGAAAATTTACATCATTCAAAAAAAAAAAAAATTAAAAACAATTCTTCCACAACATTTATTTTCCAAAAAAATTAAAATATTATTTTGAATGTATCCATATAGTTCATTTTATTGAAAATTTTATACCTATAATATTCTTTTAATGGAAAGTATCAATCAATAACCATGGTCGTTTTATAGTAGAATTATTTTATATTCTGTCATGTTTTCATTAATATAAATTATTATTCATATAGATTAATGAAATCATCCTATATTATTTAAAAAGAAAAGGTGAAATTCTTATTTTTTAATAAAAATTTTCTATGTCTTGTATGACTGTGCTTGAAATATATTTAATGATAAAGTGTATTATTAATGTGATACCACCTAAATGAATTATCTAGATGGATTCTGAAGTTATATATTACATCTAAGGTATCTGACATAAATAATTTTGACTTTAATAATCATTCCAAATTATAGGCATGATTTATATCCAATAATTTTACTATTTGAATGCCCTATATTCCATTACATGATTGAAGAGTGTTCACCTAGATGCACAAGGAATTAATTAACTAAAATATTGATTTCTAAAAAATATTACCATTTAAAATAAATAATAGATACCATATGCATTTTAATCTTAATTTAGTAGTATTAATGGATAAGAAGTATAATTTAATTTGATACCCAGTTATTTTCTATGGGTTTTCATTTCATGTTTATTGATGTAATTGTGAATGATTCCCTAGGGTTCATGTTTTAAAGTATATAAAATCCAATTTATATCAATGGATTTTGTTGATATAATAATTGAAACCATGTTTCGCACATAGATGTTTATTAATTATGAGATAGGTGACCCAAAATTATATATTCATCCAATGTAGTGGGTAATTTTTTCAAGTCATGAGTTATCATATTTTGTTGGAAGTGAGACTAAAAACCTATAGTGTGTAGCTGGATTGCCTATCTAATAATGTGATGTTAAAAAGAATGGATCCTTGAATTATGTTTTTGCTTTTAATTATATAGTATCGAAACATTCATATGTTTCATAATCTTATGTTATCTTCATTTATAATACATATACATATATACATACATATGTATATATATGTGTGTGTGTGTGACATCATATATTTATTTAAGTATTTCATTCATAATATCATCCTCATTATGATATCATGATTGGACTCATGTCACCCATATAATGATTTATTATTATGTATACCATTAATGATCATTTGATCATACATCTTAAAATGATTCCCATTCACCAAATCATGAATAATGTACAAGGATTATTATGCATACATGTATATAAGATGTGGATAATTTATGTGAAATATTGAAGACTAATTATAGTTTTATTATGATCTTATTTAGTTTGAAATGTGACTATTTGATACGATGAAATTACATTTTTTAGTTAATTTATTTTCATAATTTTTAAAAACTCTAAAATAAATGGTCCATTGATTTTAAATGTTGGAATGATATTTTAATCATAAATATCTATATTATATAGATTGTATGTTTTTTGTTTTTTAACTAGATCAGGGGGTGTTGGTATAGGGGTTATATAAAGACCCCTTTGGATATTTAATGATGTTGTAGTTGTTTTTATCTAACTATTTTGAACCATTTTGGGTGTTCTTAATGTTTTATATTAAATAAACATGACTGAAAATCCAATATTCAATTTTAACAAATAAAACTAAAAAATTGAGCAAGAAGTATAAATTTCAATTTTTTTTTAAAAATAAATTTTTTTATAAGTAAATAGGATATATAGATCAAAATTTACTATCATATTATAGAATTAATAACGATTTTCAATGTTTTATGAAGTGGTTTATTATTTTTCGATTTATTAGTATAATGAGATAAATAAATATAATTTGAAAGTGAATATTATTTTTTGAACATAATAATTTGGAATTTAAGGGATTTCCATGAGATATATATTTATCACATCCACCATAGGCAGATGCATGAATAACCTCACCAATTACTCATCTATGCGGCCTCTATTGAAGATGAAATCCATTGTGTTTTTTCTCGAACATGGTTATTATAGACTGTGGGTGTGTCAAGATATACAAGCATCAAGTAAGTCAAATCCTAAAATGGGATTATCTCATGAAATTTCATTGGGTGGTTGAGGCAAAAAATAAGTAATTAAATGGAACCTCACAGAGGAAATTTTCAATGTAGTTCAGTCCTCCATGAAAACTATTCATCCATTTTAAATTCACAAACATGTATAAAAAATAATGAACATTTAATTACTTTCTACTTAATATATTAAAATTTGGTTCTTATGAATAGTTATTCATGTAGTAACAGAGTTCATGAAGTGTATGAAAGAACCATGAAACATCATATGAGATCATCTGATTCTCAAAGATATGATGAAAATAAATTTAGTAAATATATTCATGTTTATTAATTTTATATTTATAAAGATATTATTCCTAGATCCCATTTTAAGAATAGTTTTTGAAATTAAATTTGATAAAATGATGTTCTTAAAATATTCATAAAATTGAATATATGAAAATATTCTCATAAAAATCTTATAAACCCTATATGTTAACTTATAATGAGAATTTGAAGCCCTGCTGAAATGTTTATTATATGTTATTACACTAAGAAATTGTTTTGTGGTTCATGGATTTCTCAATTTTTTATGTGAACATGAATTATTTTTTAAAATTGATTTAAAGTATTTGAGGATACTTTTTGAGGTGATTATATAGTGAATGTTAGTTGTAAATGAGGACACATGGAGTATGAGATTCAAGTGGTTTGAAATAATTTTAGTATTTATTTAATCCATAAAAATGATGAGTGTTGAGTTCTCCATGTGAAATAGAGATTCCATTAACATTGAAATTGCTAAAGAATTAGTAGATTACCATATTTTTATGGAATATCATTTTCTAACCTTGTATATATTATATTATATATACCCAATAATCCTCTGTAATTATTGAAAAATAATTTTTATAAGATTATTAATATCATAAAAATTTCAATAATATTTAAGTACTTCATAAGTTTGTGATAGAGAGAGAATCATTCCATTATAAAGAATATATCATACATGAATCATATTCCCTTAACATAGAATCATTTCCCAAATATAATATATTAAAAAAAACTCATGAAAATAAAACAATAATAATATACCATTTGGAATAATATAGAAAACTTTGTGATAAGTATAATTTCAAAAATCGGTTAATCATTGATGTAGAGTTTATAATTGTTACGTTTAATTGTTCATAAAAAATAAATAATCTAGTTTTCATAAGAAGTTTTACACAATGGTGTTGAATTTCCAATGTACCGTGTGATACATGATTAAGAAAACATTTTCCCACAATGAAAATTGTGATAAATATGGATTTATGTGTCCCATAATACTGTTAACAGAAAAAAATACTGATATTGTTGACGATGCTTATAAATTTTCATGTGTCATTAACAATTGACCACATTTTATTATGTTTATCTTCAAGGATTGAGTATAAATATAATCACCAACATTTTAAAATACAACCAAAAAAGAAATCATAATCATTTTTAAGCCTTTTTGAATTTATAAATTATTTTGTCTCTATTTGGAAACTGGAAAGAATATATTGAATATATGTTTGTTCAAATTGTATAGTCTAACAACTTGTGATTATAGTGGATAATATGTTATTAAGGTGTCTTACCAATCATATCATGGAGTGACCTATGATATTGTAGTAAAATATTTTAATATTATTATTTCCATGTGTTATTCATCATTTGGGTGATGATGAGGAATCATATAAGAGATGATTTAATAATAATAAGTGAAAAGGTATAATTGTATTAACATGGAAAACGTAAAGACTGAACACTACTTTATCCTTTCTATCAATGGTGAAAATATATTGCGAGCATCAATTTTTTTTACATAAATCATCTATTACCATTTTTAAAAATAATGATGTAACAAATATAGATAATTCATAATATTAAAAAAATCAATGTCGGTACATTTTATAGAAAAATAATCAAAATTGAAAACATTTTATGTTATCTATATTCTATAACATTTATATGAAGTAAGATATGCTATAATATAGGATTTCTACATATTATTAAATATTCTCCCATGTAATTTTTTGATAAAATAAATATAGAACTTTATGTAAATGATCAAAATGTAATTTTTATGTCTCGTTCAGAAAAATTATAAAAATGGAACATGACCTGAAAAAATTAAAGTCAATTTGGGATAAATCTGAAACTAGGTTTATATACAACGTGAATGTTAAGGAGGTAAAATTGAAAATTTTGATCAGACAATTTGAATGCATTAACATTTTTTTAAATAATTTGATACTATATTATATAAGGTAGTGAAAATTTTGACAATTTCTTTTTTTTAAATGAAAGGATTGATGATTTTACTATTCTAATACAGATGAGGAGAATTATTCCACATAAATTCAATGACACTTTTTAATCATTTAATAATAGAGACAATATTTACCTCAATTAATTACATAATATTCAAACATCTTATGAAATCTAAAAATTTATATCTTTCAAAATTAATATAAAATATGGTATTTCCATATAGGCTATCATAAAGATGAATGTTTGAGATAATGAAGATGCATAATAATGATATTATGAAAATGAACTTTAATATGATGATTTTAATATAATATTTCCATTACTACATATTGATTTTTTAAGGTTAAGTAAAGGAAAAAATCATTATTGTTATATAATTGTAAAGTAATTGGAGACATCATAATAAAATATACAAAGAAGGTGATTTATAAACTATAAAAATATGAAAATAATGAGAACCCAATGAAAAATAATTAATTTAAATGTTCAAAAAATTAAACCAATATGGTTGGATTTATGGAGATGTTCATTATAAGTAAATGAATACTTTCATGTGAAATGAAAATTATTCTGAATCAAAAATATTTATCCATTATGAGGTAAAAAATTGTTTTATTAATAATTTTGAAAATATTATTGATACATAAAGTATAAAAGAAGATGAAATTAAACTAATAGAGTAGGAATACGTGATAATGAATGAATTTGATGCCTATCCTGATAAAATAACTTCTTTCAAGAATGGAAAGAGGATGGACGTGAATGAAAAAAACATATAGTTAAGGTAAATGATAAATATATCATGAATATGACTACTTATATATGTTATATCATGAAATAAAAATGTAATTTTTATAAAAATCAAAATATAGTAAAAGTTGGTGATGAAAAAAATACTATCAGAGAAGAATAACTTTCCATGATAGACTTATAGTTACTTAAATACTAGAATGGAATAAAGAATAGCTGATAATAATTCATTAGGGTAGTTTATTTTAAAAAAATAAATAGAATGAGGTGGGTATTGGGTATAAAGAGGAAGTGTAATAAAGATTCTATTAACATTCAAAATCATCCTTTTATATATTATAATTCTACTTTAAAAAATTTATTAGATTAGACCAAGATGATTACACAAAATATTTATTCTATATCAATATAATATAGTAATACCACATCATTTATCACCCTATATAAATTTTAATAACATTATATGAAAAAAATTTAAAAAATCACTTGGACCAAATGATTATCAACATGGAATATCAGGTTTTAATGGATATTACTAAAATTGTGGAGTGTTGGGACTAAGTCGTAAAAATATCAGATCAGTTGCTACCAGATATAAAGCATGAACCAATTTGGATATTTTTTTATGAATATGATAATGGGATTTATATGTGATAAATATATGACTATGATTTTTTCCATTCTATTAATATATAAAAAATATGGTTATATAGATGAAATTTGGGGAATATGTGATTATTATGGTTATATAGATGAGAAAATACTTCCTTATATACATTAATATTCATGTTATATCAATGAAAGTATATTAATTAAGATTAAATATGAATAAAAATAATTATTTTCTATATTTTCATTTAATGAAAAAAATATTTTAAGTGTGAAATACATGATAGTTGGTGTTCCTCCAATATGATCAGTTGCACTATAATTTTGAGAATCATATAGAAAACTAAAGAGGGAGTATTGAATTTTTCAAATGACTATTCCCTAAATTGGAAGGATTTTATTATTTTCAATTTATGTAAAAAATGAAATTCTTCTTAATTTATTATTTATTAATGGTACAATGAAAATTTTTCTTAGTGCTAGTAAAAAAGTTATGGTTGACCTGAGTTAGTATTCATGAATGATTCATGGGTCCTAAAAATATAAATTTATGCAAGGATCATAGAAGAAGGAAAATAATTTTTTTTAAATAGTATTAAAAATGGTGATCTAACCAATTACTTCTACTTGAGTTACAATGTTGAAAAAAATTATGACATATATGGCTTAGCCATCTGGGCCATAAACTCATGAGTAAAACAATAAAAAAATGATATTATAATAGATCTAGCAATCACATTAAGAGAGATTTATTCCATCTATTATTCTTATAATAATTGTATATTGGATCATGTTTCTCATATTGAATTATAAACTCTACCTACTAGAGTCCTTGTGATTATTCACACCCACTAATTTAGTCAAAGGATAAAAAATTCATCCATATATGAGAAATTTTTCATTATATAAATTGATGGTTAAAATAAAATATGTAATTAAACATTTATGAAAACCAACTGAAAAATATTTCAAATGAAAAAAATAATTATAATAAAATATGAGGACATATAACTCTATACTATGAAATTGATATAATTTAATCCCGAGTTTAAATGTAATTAATTTGAACCTTGACCTTTTAAATATTTTTTTGAAAATTATAATTACAAACATGTAATAATTAATTAATATTTCACACCATATAAACTTAAATGGTATTTCATACTAGAATATGAAAATAATTTTTGAGGTGGGAAAAATTTTGTTAGATGATCATTAAAACTCAATATATTTCTTCTGGGAAGCTATCACTACTGGAAATACTGTTTTTCCCAACGGGTGTTTACCAACGGTTTGCTAAAACCGTTGGGGTTGAAGGATTAAGGGAGTCTTCACCAACGGTTTTATAAAACCGTTGGTAAAGAAATGGCTAGGGAAGCCTTTCCCAACAGTTCACTGAAACCGTTGGGAAAAGCCACACCTTTGCCAACGGTTTCTTCAAACCATTGGTAAAGGGGTGTGTTAATCACCCTTTTTCCAATGGTTCTGTTGAACCGTTGGGAAAGGGTCACCCCTTTTCCAACGGTTTCCTCAAACCGTTGGTAAAGGGGTGTGTTAATCACCCTTTTGCCAACGGTTCTGTTGAAACATTGGGAAAGGGTCACCCCTTTTCCAACGTTTTCCTCAAACCGTTGGTAAAGGGGTCCTTAGCATCTCTTTCCCAATGGTTTTTAAAAACCGTTGGGAATTATTTCCCCCATATCCACCCGCAGGGCTGCTCTCCCCCATTCGCATAGAAACCTAATTTCATCCGCTCCATCGCTCTCCTCTCGCAAACTCCCCTATCCGAAGAGGTGAAAACCATCTGAAATCAGGTATTTTTTCATTTATACACATATACTTCCTTATTTTTATTGTTATTGCTTTAGTATTTCAGTTTTAAGTTATCAATCCACCTCCAGCTCTCTGCTACTTTCCAAATCCCCCATCCGAATAGGTAAAAACCCATTTGAATCATCTCAAATCAGGTAATTTTTTGTTTATACACATATGGTACCTTGTTTTTATTATTTTTATTGTTATTGCTCTATTATTTTAGTTTTATGTTATCAATCCAGCTGAAGCTCTCTGCTACTCTCGAACTCCCCCATCGGAATAGGTTAAACCCCATCTGAATCATCTCAAATCAGGTAATTTTTTCTTTATACACATATGGTACCTTGTTTTTATTGTTATTGATCTAATATTTTAGTTTTAAGTTTGGATTTTGCTGTGATTTCACCATGTAAAATAGGGAAATGAATGAATATTTTGTTAATTAATTAGTTTCCCCTGGAATATCAGTTGTGTTATAATGTCCATGCTAAATAAAGGGGTAATGTAATAAAATACCTTGAATAAATAAATTGTGTAAGTTGGGGTATGTTGCCTCTATGAGAGGTTTTTTGTTGTGTTTCATTGTATGTTGTAGGCTGTTTTATGGGGATTGAGGTGACTAGTTGGGCTTTGTGATATGTGGGGTTGTAATGTGATGGTTAGTGGGCATGGATGTGTCATGTGAAGTTGTATGATAGTGATGATGTGTGGTGGTGTTGTGTCGTGTGGAGGTGTTGTGTGATGAAGTTGTGGTGTATAATGTGGTGAGGTGGTTTTGGTTGTGCGGTGGTTTGTGATGTGCAATATTTTTATTGTGATATGTGGTTGTTTTGGTGAGATGGTTGGTCGATGTAACATGGTGTCGATGGTTATTGTGAGATGGTGAGATGTTGTGTGGTGGTTTTATTAGTTTCCTGGTTATCTATGGAATAAAATATGATGTTAAAACAAAAAAACAAGATATTAAATAAATGAGATGGAATAGAAATGGATGTGTGGTAAATGGATTTAATGAATTTAACATTAAATGAATGGACAATGTAAGTGTGAATAAAGTGTCTTATAAATGAATGTGAGAAATGATATGCGTCTTGTGTGGTGGTGGTGTGGTTTATGTGTTTTATGGTAGTAGTGAAGTGTGTGATTATGTAGTTAATGTGAACCCATAGGTTGAGTATTTTGTGCTATCTATATATCATGTATTTTTATGTTATTTCTACACATTCTAGGGGGGTGGTATGTCTAGGTGGTGGTGGTGGGGTTGCAGGGGAGGGGGGTGTGGGCTATTTGGGAGGGTGGGTGGGGCTATCCAGGTGGGGTACGGGGTGTCCAGGGGGGTACGGGGGTGGGCGGGTTGTCCACAAGGGTGGACGGGCTGGCCACGGGGGTGGTCGGGCTGTCAAGGAGGGGTGGGCGGGCTGTCTAGGGGGGGTGGGTGGGCTGGCCACGGGGGGTAGGGGTGTCCAGGGGGGTGGGCGGGCTATCCAAGGGGTGGGGGCTGTCCATAGGGAGAAGGGGTGTCGAGGGGGGTGGGTGGGCTATCCACGGGGGTGGTTGTGCTGTCTAGGGGGTAGGGGGTGTCCACGGGGGTGGGTGGGTTGTCCACGGGGGTGGGCGGGGCTGTCCATGGGGGTGGGAAAGGCTGTCCACGGGGGTGGGCGGGGCTGTCCAGGGGGTGTGGGCTGTCCTGGGGGTCTGGGTGGGGTGTCCTGGTGGGGGAGGGGTGTGTGGGGTGTCCAGGGGGGGTGGTATGTCTAGGTGGTGGTGGTGGGGTTGCAGGGGAGGGGGTGTGGGCTGTTTAGGAGGGTGGGCGGGGCTATCCCGGGGGGGTATGGGGTGTCCAGGGGGGTACGGTGGATTGTCTGATGTTTCTCTAATGATCAAGGACGGAATGTTTGGAGGACATCACAAGTCCTGACTGGTTGATTCTAGAAGCAATTTCATGATAATGGATGTAATGCCTATAGGGAATCTCTTGATTTTGGTGATCTTCTCCATTTTCATCAAAAGACATGTTTGACACACTGGGAGGGAAACTCTAGAGTCAGTGTGACATATCTTGAAGGGTGATTTATGTCCATAGTGACATGATTTGAGGACATCACATGACCTAGTTGGTGTGCCTGGAGGGTGTTAAGGGAGCCATCTAACATTCCTGACATTTAATATGAGACTGAGATAATATGTATTGATTACCCTATATAGAAGTAGATACATATCTATTGGAAAACATGTAGTCTGTATGGTGAGAATTAAAGGCTTTTCATTACAATGGTGGCATATTCATGGGTGCCATCTGATTTTATTTGACATGTCAAGGGGACATCAAATGATCAAAATAGGTTTCCAATGGAATGTATTGTGAACAGGATGAAATTTCCTAGTGCAATAAAATTTCATAGGTGATGCATGTTATGAACATTAGGGTCAACATATATTTCCTTCACCTTAGTCTCCCATATTTTAGTATTTCATCCATCCTTTTATCCCAAATTCCATAGATTTATACATTATTTTATTATATTATGTCTCAAATTATCTAAAATATGTGTTTGATGTTCTTCACGTGACCTATCATAATTCCTTATCATAATCTATAGTGATCATGGGAAGATCCCATGCATGATTCATGATCACTCAAATTATTCTGCAGATCAAACATAATGGAAGCCTTACAGGATGTGAGATAATTATATCTATGAAATCTACTCAGGTACCTGGTGAGGAAGTGCATATTAATTCAAAAAGGTAAATCGCATATGGGGATACCATACTAATATGGTTATGTGATGAGGCATGCTCGGATGTGATAACACATTAAGTTCTTGTTGGTTTTACATTTTTCAATAACACATTAGTATGTTTTTTTCACATGTGTAGTTGATACCATGATTATTTTCTTCCTTTATCGTTTACTTAAATGTATTTTCTATTAAATTTCAATCCTATTGAATTGTTTATGACAAAATGACTTATATGAATTCATTTGACAGAATGGGCAGAAGTTGGATGTATGAAACTGATCGTATCTCAAGCGATTTTCAAAACAATTTGGAGAGCTTTATATATTTTTCATTTCACAATGCTTCAGATAGTGGTCGCATACACTTCCCATGTTCCAATTGTGTTGGTAGACCTTGGTTGAGTCATGAAGAAGTCAGCTACCACATAAACAAAAATGGTTTTCAAGAAAACTACTTTGTGTGGTATCACAATGGGTAGAAAATGAAATCTCAAATTGGTGATGATCGAAATGAAAGGACTGGAATGGAGAATTTGTTAGATGATCGGTTTCCGTTTATTCGTCATCATGAAAAAGAAAGGATTTCGACTCAAGAAGACGTTGATATGAGGACAACTGATGCATCTAGTGAAAATGATGATATTGATAGGGTGAAAAAATTGAATGATGCTGCCACGACTCCAGTATATCGACAATGTGATAAAATGAAAAAGCTGGAATTTTTAATCCGATTATTTCATGGAAAAACTATTTATGGGATTTCAAATACAGCAATCGATTACATTCTTACCCTATTAAAGGATTTACTTCCAGATGATGCAGATATTCCCTCAAACCACTATATGGCATGGAAGTTAGTTGAAGAACTTGGATTTTCCAGAAACAAAATTCATGCTTTCCGGAAAGATTGTAGTTTATTCTGGGAAGAAACCACTGAACGAAATGAATGTATAAAATGTGGCACATCCCACTGGAAGTCAAAATCTGATGAAACACCATCCTGCGTTCCACAGAAAGTAATGTGGCACTTTCCATTGATCCCCAGACTCCAGAATATTTTTATTTCTGATGACATATCAATAAAAATGAGATGGCATGATACCGAGAGAAAGAAGACTAATGATGAGTTGGTTCATCCTGCAGATGGATTTCCATGGCAGAGATTTGATTCTCGACATCCTGATTTTGCAGCTGACGTGCGTAATGTGAGGCTGGGTCTTTCATGCGACAGTTTTAATCTGTTTGGACAGATGCTTACTTCGCACAGCACATGACCAGTTTTTATACACATTTATAATCTTCCCCCATGGTTGTGTATGAAAAAATCTTTCACTTTCATGAGTATACTCATATCTGGTCCTTCTGATCCCGGCACTGATATTGATGTATACGTGCAACCTTTAATAAAAGAGTCGAAACTTCTTTGGGATGTGGGTGTGCACACATACGATGCATGTTCGAAAGACATATTTCAGATGCGTGCTGCACTTATGTGGACGATCAATGATTTTCCGACTTATGCAATGATGTCTGGATGGAGCATGAAGGGAAAACTGTCATGTCCAGTTTGTATGAAGAATACACGATCCAGAAGACTGAAACATCGTTGTAGTTTCAGTTTTATGGGACATCGATGATTTTTGCCAAAGGATCATCCATATAGAATGAATCGTCGAAGATTTGATAATACTATAGAGACCGATGATCCACCTCAGCGTATGTCTGGAACTGATGTGCTTAATGAATTGAAATATTTCAGTTTTTCGTTCGGGAAGTGTCAAATGAAATCTGGAAAGAGAAAGAATGTTTCCACAGAAACTTATTACAATTGGAGGAAGAGGAGTATCTTTTTTGATTTTCCTTATTGGTCAACCAATTTTCTACGTCATTTCTTAGACGTAATGCATATTGAAAAGAATATATGTGAAATGTTTCTTTCAGTTCTTCTAAATTTCAAGGGGAAGACAAAATATGATTTACGATCTCGATTTGACTTGGTGGATTGGGGCATCAGACCAGAATTGCATCCTGTGCGTATCAGTGAAAATAAATGGCAACATCCATGTGCTTCTTATGTGATGACACCTACTGAAAAAAAAAACAAATTTTGGAAGTATTAGAGACTATTAGAGTTCCTGATGGCTATTCAAGCAACATATCTAAACGGGTCAACAGAAGAGATTTGAAGCTAAAATCTTTGAAGACTCAAGATTATCACGTTCTACTACATGAGTTGCTTACAATAGAAATCCGTCATCTTTTGTCCAATAATGTAAGGGTGGGTGTTATTCGGTTGTTCCATTTGTTTAGAGATCTTTGTGCTAAGAAGTTGTCCAAGTCTTTCTTGCAAAAAATGTTGACAGATGCCCCATTAATTTTGTGTGAGTTGGAGAAAATATTTCCCCAATCATTTTTCACATGCATGCTGCATCTGACTGTCCATATTCCAACTGAAATACTTCTTGGAGGACCTGTTTCTTTTTGTTGGATGTATCCAACTGAAAGAAGTATGTTCACATTAAAGTCTTATGTTCGAAACAAGAATCATCCTGAAGGTTCTATCATGAACGGTTACTTAGCTCAGGAATGTATGGATTTCTGTTCGATGTATTTGTCTGATCTTACTACAAGAATGAACAGACCAATAAGAAATGAAGAAGAACAATATGAGAAAATTGAACCCAGTTTTCCATCACTTCCTCAAACATGAGGAATTCCTGGATCATATACATTGAAGACATTAATCCATGAAGAGCGGGAGATGGCACATTGCACAGTTTTGTTCAACTGTGATTTGTTCGATGACTATATCAGGTAACAAAATTGAATATGTATATCTTACATATATATCTGTTAAACTATTCATATTTTTTATCTACAGGGAACATAAAACAATGATAAATAGGAAGCATCGTTCTTTATCTTTGAGAAGGAGAGAGACTTTGCATAGCAAAGAGTTTTCTGCTTGGTTAAAATTTAAGGTAAAAATATTACTGTTTAAATTAATTATCTCAATATTTACTTAAGTTTAACTGTCATTTATATTGCAGGTATTGAGTTTGTCTGCTGACTCTATCTCTGAGGAAATAAGAGCTTTGGATTTTGGTCCTAATACCGTGGTTCGTGACTATAAATCAATTGTTATCAATGGGTACAGATTTATTGTCACTGAACGAGCCAAAAACATGAGAACACAACATGATGGTATTATGGTTACGGCCACAACAGATTGTTATGTCAGTGCATCAAATAGTAGACCGCGACTTGAAAATGTGGGTTATTATGGAGTCATTGAGAAAATAATAATATTGTATTATTACTCTCATGGACGAGTCACAATGATGAAATGACATTGGTTTGATTCAATGACGAGACATGGCACATTTATTGATGATTGTGGATTTCAAGTAATTAATATGACCCGCACTCTTGCTACCGAAGAACCATATGTGTTGGCATCAATGGCTAAACAAGTTTTTTATGTCAAAGATCAACTTCAACCTGAATTTGGTGTCATAGTTGAAGTAATTACAAGACATATTTTTGATGATGCTGATGATGGAATTGACACTGTCCCTATTGCCATTGGAACCAATCCATTTATTTATTTTGATGAATCCAATAGCTCAATTGTCAGAGTTGATTGTGAACCTGAAGTTGTGGTTGGAAATATATAGAATCATTCATCCATGTTCTCAATTCTTTTGGTTTACCTCGAGTTGGGTTGTTAAGGTTGGTAATATTCATATTTATTTAGTATTGATCAAAAATATGTTTTAGCTGACTTGACCGTTATGTGAATTTTCAATGTTTATTGGTTGCTATTTTATTTGAATTGCATTTTCTAATTTGGAATTGAACTGTATTCAAACCAAATCAAACAATATTTCTAACTTGGTGAACATTACAACTTGTATGTTTTATTAAATTCATTCAAGCTCTTCTAAAACAATTGATAGCTAAATTACCAATGAATCCCCTCATTCCCTCATATATTTAGTTTTTTGGTTTACACATTAATTTCCTTTTTCTAATTAATTACATATTTGTTTTCAAATGCAGGAAATGCAGCCAATTGAAGAGAGACGAAGAAAAAAAAATGGCGAAGAACAATCGTCGGATGGAGGAGATGGGCATTCCACCATTAGTGCCTACAATGAGTACTTTATTTCAAATATATATATATATATATATATATATATATTTACAGAATATATAATGTCATGTGATTGATTTTTTGTAAACTTTTTTGTAGGATCCACCGTTACGTCGACAGTTATTCGACGAGGAGCCTAGTACTGGTCCTAGTACTCAGGCCGGTGGTACGAGGAGGGTTCGTACCAGAGGTGGACGTAGAGCTGCGCGTGCCCGACTAGACCCTGCCCCTCCCACTGACATTTCAGCCTTCCCACATTCTGATCCCGGTGTGTCGTTAGGGACACACGAGGTATTTAGGCCTCCCATGTTTTCGCTACCTTCTGCATCTTCTGCCCCATCATTTTCACATCCCATGATGATTCCCACTCCCCAGTCAGCATCAGGTCATACAGCTGTTCCATCTTCTTTTCCTTCTACTTTTGTCTCTCCGAGCTTTTATATTTCATCGTCTTTGACTCCTGTTCCACCAGAGGGTGTTCCATCAGGTTCTGTGGATCCGGCGCCACTCATTGATCAGACTAGTGCAGGTATATTTATAAAACCCTAACAAATTTTTATAGAAATATTTATTTTCATTATAACATGTTTTGATAAAATATTTGTTTTTCTTTCATGACAGATACATCTACTGATAGGAGGTGGGGGTGGGGTCGTACACGCATGTGTTCGGTGTGGAACCGTCGCACACAGGTTATGGTGGAATATAATGAAGACAATCAGATGGTTGAGAAAACAATGCAGCAATGTCGGAGTTTTCTGGCGACGCTTGCCAAATACTCCGACATCATTCCCGTCAGCCCGCTGTCGTGGAGACATTTTCCACATGAGGTCAAAGATAGAGCTTGGGCAGAGATATGGGTAAAAAAATCTGTTGTATTTAATGCCATGAATTATTTTTGTATTTATATGAATTAATATTTTTATTTCAGCTTCGATTTAATTTTCCTGATGGTGAGGGTGCACGACTGGAACGTCTAAAGGATTTAGGCGAGCTTTGGAGAGCCTACAAGCATGAGCTGTATATTGGCTGGCGTGCTAGAGTTGGCACTGAGTTAGAGGCGGTACCAGTCGTGGATGATTGTCCTATAGAGCAGTATCGTCAGATGATTACTCATTGGACGAGTACCCAGTTTAAGGTATGAATTACATTTGAGGTATTTAAATAATAACTTTCAAGTTTTGCATTAATATTATCCTTTGCATTATCGAATTTTATTTAGGAATCATCTGGAAAAAATAAAAAAAACATTGATGCAAAAAAATACCTCCATACACTAGGACGCACGACGATGCCGGGTCATGAGAGGCAACAGGTATGACAATTGTTTATAAGTTTTCTTTACGACTTACATTTTCTTTTGTTTCCTCAATTATTTAATCATTTTCTAAAGTTTTTATATAACTTTTGTTTTCAATGTCATTGCAGAGGCAAGTACAAAATATTGAAGGACGTGTGCCTCAAGCAAAACTGTTTTGGTCGAGTAGACGAAAAAAGGATGAAAGTGCTGTCAACGAAGCGACTCAACAGCATATTTTAAGTTTTAATTTTTTGATTTTATATTTTAATATCTATTTTGTAACTTAATAATATATTTATATTTGTAACAGGATGCTTTAGAGGCCCTCGATGCCCAAGATGCAGACAATTTTGGGCCATCTGATCACTTACATCAGGTGTTGGGAGAGGATCATTCTGGCAGAGTACGCTACCGACCTAGGATAGCCCCGACGAGGTATTGTCCTGCCTCAGGTACGAGTTGTAGTGCCACCGAGCTGCAGCAAGTTAGGTCACAGGCAGAACAGGCTGAGAAAAGTTCAACAGAGACGGCAGAACAGTCTGCTAGGGCAAACAGTGCATTTATGAAATTTATTGAAGTTCTACGTCCAACACTTCCAGTAGAGGACAGCCCAGTGATTAATGAATACATGTCGTCGATACATTCTATATATGGTGCACCATGTGGCAGTTCCAGTGGTGGTCAGGCCGATGTCCAGCTTGAAGATGATGATGGCGAGGAGTCTGATGCAGAAGAGGAGGGAGATGAGGAGGGCAAGGAGGAGGGCGAAGGCGAGGAGGAGGGCGCTGTGGAGGGTGAGGACGATGAGGAGGACGATGACGAGGGTGATGATGATGATGATGGTGGTGATGGTGATGCTAATGTGGGACATATTGATCCGTTACATTTTTGACTTATATTACTGAGATTTGATGTTTAATCTATTCTAGTTGTTGGTTTTATCTAGACTCGTAGTATAGTATTGGAGTTGAGTTATTTTTATATATTGTCTGTTTTTATGGATGTTGTTGTCTTTTAGTGGTTGTGTGTTTGAGAACTCCCTGGACAACCCCCCTCATTCTTGGACCCTGGACAACCCCCCCTCCCCCTGGGACCCCGAACACCCCCCAAACACCCCCCGGACAGCCCCGCGGACAGCCCCCTGGACAGCCCCCGTACAGCCCCCCACCCTCCACCCTGGACCCCGGATAGCCCCCCGGACAGCCCCCCGGACAACCCCCTGAACAACCCCGGACAACCCCCTGAACAAACCCTGAACAACCCCTGAACAACCCCTGAACAACCCCTTGAACAACCCCCAGACAACCCCCTGAACAACCCTGGACAGCCCCCTGAACAACCCCCAAACACCCCTCGGACAGACCCCGCACAGCCCCCCCCCCCCCACCCTCCTCCTTGGTCCCCAGACAGCCCCTCAGACACCCACCAAACAGCCCCCCCGGACAGCCCTCCGGACAGCCCCTCCACCTTCCTTAATTTCATTAGCTCTGAAATGTTTCATAGCATGATCAACTAAAATCTAATCCATACTAAATATGATATAAAAATATTCTATATGAATTTCCATAAGATTTTAAGTGAAAACAAAAAGTGACATACGAAAAAATGACCAAACGCATTCGAAATGTGTTGATGCTTTAGGACAACGATCCATGGGTCATATGTGACGTTTACAAATTAACCCCGCCTCAATCCGAGGCGCGATGTGGTCGGAACAACTCAAAGTGTATGTCTTTTGTTTCAAAAGGACATCATTTTAAGTGAAAAACATCAACTGGCATACGGAAAACCATCCAAACGCATTCGGATTGTGTTGATACTTTAAGACAACGATCCATGGGTCATTTGAAACGTGTACGAGTCAACCCCGCCTAAATCTGAGATGCGGTGTGGTCGGGACCACTCTAAGTGACTTTCTTTTGTTTAAAATGGACAGTATTTTAAGTACATATGGAAAACCAACCAAACGCATTCGGTTTCTGTTGAAACTTTAGGAGAACGATCAATGGGTCATATGTGTCGTGTAAGATTCAATGCCACCTCAATTCGAGGCGCGGTGTGACCGACACCACTCAAAGTGTCTCTATTTTGTTTAAAATGGACTTCATTTTTAGTGAAAACAACAAATGACATACGGAAAACTGACCAAACGGATTCTGATTGTGTTAATACTTTAGCACAATGATCCATGGGTCATATGTGACATGTACTAGTCAACCCCTCCTCAATCCGAGGTGCGGTGTGGCCGGCACAACTCAAAGTGTATGTCTTTTGTTTCAAAAGGACATCATTTTAAGTGAAAAACATCAACTGGCATACGGAAAACCGACCAAACGCATTCGGTTTCTGTTGAAACTTTAGGAGAACGATCCATGGGTCATATGTGACATGTACGAGTCAACGCCACCTCAATCCGAGGTGCGGTGTGGCCGACACCACTCAAAGTGTCTCTATTTTGTTTAAAATGGACTTCATTTTTAGTGAAAACAACAAATGACATACGGAAAACCGACCGAACGGATTCTGATTGTGTTGATACTTTAGAACAATTATCCATGGGTCATATGTGACGTGTACGAGTCAACCCCGCCTCAATCCGAGGCGTGGTGTGGCCGGCACAACTCAAAGTGTATGTCTTTTGTTTCAAAAGGACGTCATTTTAAGTGAAAAACATCAACTGGCATACAGAAAACCGGCCAAACGCATTCGGATTGTGTTGATACTTTAGGACAACGATCCATGGTTCATTTGAGACGTTTACGAGTCAACCCCGCCTAAATCCGAGACGCGGTGTGTCCGGTACCACTCTAATTGTGTCTCTTTTGTTTCAAACGGACAAGATTATAAGTGAAATAAACAACTGGAAGATGAAAAACCGACCAAACGCATTCGAAATCTGTTGAAATTTTAGGACAACGATCCATGGGTCATATGTGACGTGTACGAGCCAACCCGGGCTCAATCCGAGTCATGGTGTGGTCGGGACCACTCTAAGTGACTTTCTTTTGTTTAAAATGGACAGTATTTTAAGTACATACGGAAAACCGACCAAACGCATTCGGTATCTATTAAAACCTTAGGAGAACGATCCATGGGTCATATGTGACGTGTACGAGTCAACGCCACCTCAATCCAAGGCGTGGTGTGGCCGACACCACTCAAATTGTCTCTATTTTGTTTAAAATGGACTTCATTTTTAGTGAAAAAAAATGACATATGGAAAACCGACCGAACGGATTTTGATTGTGTTGATACTTTAGCACAATGATCCATGGGTCATATGTGACGTGTACGAGTCAACCCCCCCTCCTCCTTGGACCCCGGACATCCCCCTAACACCCCCCGGACACCCCCCCGGACACTCCCCGAACAGCCCCCCAAACAGCCCCCCACCCTCCTCCTTGGACCCCGGACAACCCCCCGAACACCCCCCGGACAGCCCCCCGAACAACCCCCGAACATCCCCCGGACAGCCCCTAGACAGCCCCCCGAACAGCCCCCCCTCCCTGGACCCCGGACAGCCCCCCGGACACTCCCCGGATAGCCACCCGAACATCCCCCCCTGCTCCTTGGACCCCGGACACTCCCCGGACCCCCCTCACGCGCGTTTACGTAGCGCGCGCATCACTTAAAACACGAATATTGAGCCGTACCGCGCACACCGCACATCCGATTGACGTTCCGTCTGCGCGTACACGTCACAAATAATAATTAGAATGTTGCATGGTGGTTTCAGCTCAATCAGAGGTCGTCCTCTATGAATTTGACGGTTGGACGCCCGTTTTGGCCGTTTATGACACCAGAACTGCGTTGTCGGTCACCGCAGGCACACGGAAAGTCCGATTGACGTGCCGCCTGCTCGACCACATCATAAATCACTCACCCGTATTTGTCGTCTGATTTCAGGCCATTCCAACATCGTTCGGCCCGTTTGGACCCCCCTCACGCGCGTTTACAAAGCCCGCACATCACTTAAAACACGAATATTGATCCGTACCGCGCAAACCGCACATCCGATTGACGTGCCGTCTGTGCGTACATGTCACGAATTTTAATTAGAATGTGTCACGGTGGTTTCAGCTCAATCTGAGGTCGCCCGCTATGAATTTGACCGTTTGACGCCCGTTTTGGCCGTTTATGACACCAGAACTGCGTTGTCGGTCACCGCGGGCACACGGCAAGTCCGATTGACGTGTCGTCTACTCGACCACTTCATAAATCACTCATCCGTATTTTTCGTCTGATTTTAGGCCATTCTGAAATCGTTCGGCCCGTTTGGACCACCCTCACGTGCGTTTACGAAGCGCGCACATCACTTAAAACACGAATATTGAGCCGTACCGTGCAAACCGCACGTCCAATTGATGTGCCGTTTTCGCGTACACGTCACAAATAATAATTAGAATGTTTCACGGTAGTTTCAGCTCAATCTGAGGTTGTCCTCTATGAATTTGACTTTTGGACGCCTGTTTTGGCCGTTTATGACACCAGAACTGTGTTGTCGGTCACCGCGGGCACACGGCACGTCCGATTGACGTGACGTCTACTCGAGAACTTCAGAAATCACTCACCCATATTTTTCGTCTGATTTCAGGCCATTACGACTTTGTTCGGCCCGTTTGGACCCCCCTCACGCGCGTTTACGAAGCGCATGCATCACTTAAAACACGAATATTGAGCCGTACCGCGCAAACCGCACGTCCGATTGACGTGCCCTCTGTGCGTACAAGTCAAGAATAATAATTAGAATGTTGCACGGTGGTTTCAGCTCAATCCGAGGTCATCCGATATGAATTTGACCGTTTGACGCCCGTTTTGGCCGTTTATGACACCAGAACTGCGTTGTTGGTCACCGCGGGCAAACGGCACGTCCGATTGACGTGCCGTCTGCTCGACCACTTCATAAATCACTCACCCGTATTTTTTGTCTGATTTCAGGCCATTCCAAAATTGTTCGGCCCGTTTGGACCACCCTCACGCGCGTTTACGAAGCGCGCGCATCACTTAAAACACGAATATTGAGTCGTACCGCGCAAACTGCACGTCCGATTGACGCGTCGTTTTCCCTTACACGTCACGAATAATAATTAAAATGTTTCACGATGGTTTCAACTCAATCCGAGGTCGTCTGCTATGAATTTGACCGTTTGACGCCCGTTTTGGCCGTTTATGACACCAGAACTGCGTTGTCGGTCACCGCGGGCACATGGCACGTCCGATTGACGTGTCGTCTACTCGACCACTTCAGAAATCACTCACCCATATTTGTCGTCTGATTTCAGGCCATTCCGACTTTGGTTGGCCCGTTTGGACCCCCCTCACGCGCGTTTACGAAGCGCGTGCATCACTTAAAACACGCATATTGAGCCGTACCGCGCATACCGCACGTACGATTGATGTTCCGTCTGCGCGTACACGTCAAAAATAATAATTATAATGTTTCACGGTGGTTTCAGCTCAATCCGATGTCGTCCGCTATGAATTTGACCGTTTGACGCCCGTTTTGGCCGTTTATGACGCCAGAACTGCGTTGCCGGTCACCGCGGGCACACGGCACGTCCGATTGACGTGCCGTCTGCTCGACCACTTCAGAAATCACTCACCCATATTTTTCGTCTGATTTCAGGTCATTCCGACTTCGTTTGTCCCGTTTGGACCCCCCTCACGTGCGTTTACGAAGCGCGCACATCACTTAAAACACGCATATTGAGCCGTACCACGCAAACCGCACGTCCGATTGACATTCCATCTGCGCGCACATGTCACGAATAATAATTAGAATGTTTCCTGGTGATTTCAGCTCAATCCGAGGTCATCCGCTATGAATTTGACCGTTTGACGCCCGTTTTGGCCGTTTATGACACCAGAACTGCGTTGTCGGTCACCGCGGGCACACGACACGTCCTATTGACGTGCCGTCTACTCGACCACTTCATAAATCACTCACCCGTATTTTTCGTCTGATTTCAGGCCATTCCGAAATTGTTCGGCCCGTATGGACCACCCTCACGCGCGTTTACGAAGCGCGCACATCACTTAAAACACGAATATTGAGCCGTACCGCGCAAACCGCACGTCCGATTGATGTTCCGTCTACGCGTATACGTCACGAATAATAATTATAATGTTTCACGGTGGTTTTAGCTCAATACGAGGTCTTCCGCTATGAATTTGACCATTTGACGCCCGTTTTGGCCGTTTATGACACCAGAACTGTGTTTTCGGTAACCGCGGGCACATGGCACGTCCAATTGACGTTCCATCTACTCGACCACTTCAGAAATCACTCACCCGTATTTCTCGTCTGATTTCATGCCATTCCGACTTCGTTCGGCCCGTTTGGACCCCCCTCACGCGCGTTTACGAAGCGCGTGCATCACTTAAAATACGAATATTGAGCCGTACCGCGCAAACCGCATGTCCTATTGACGTTCCGTCTGCGCATAAACGTCACAAATAATAATTTGAATGTTGAACGGTGGTTTCAGCTCAATCTGAGGTCGTTCGCTATGAATTTGACCGTTGGACGCCCGTTTTGGCCGTTTATGACCCCAGAACTGCGTTGTCGGTCACCGCGGGCACACGGCACGTCCGATTGACGTGTTGTCTGCTCGACCACTTCAGAAATCACTCTCCCGTATTTTTCGTCTTATTTCAGGACATTCCGACTTCGTTCGGCCCGTTTGGACCCCCCTCACGGGCGTTTACGAAGCGCGCACATCACTTAAAACACGAATATTGAGTCGTACCGCGCAAACCGCACGTCCGATTGACGTTCCGTCTGCGTGTACACATCACGAATAATAATTAGAATGTTTCACGGTGGTTTCAGCTCAATATGAAGCCGTCCGCTATGAATTTGACCGTTTGACGCCCATTTTGGCCGTTTATGACACCCTAACTGCGTTGTCGGTCACCGCGGGCACACGGCACATCCGATTGACGTGCCGTCTTCTCGACCACTTCAGAAATCACTCACCCGTATTTGTCGTCTGATTTCAGGCCATTCCGAAATCGTTCGTCCCGTTTGGACCACCCTCACGCGCGTTTACGAAGCGCACACATCATTTAAAACACGAATATTGAGCCGTACCGCGCAAACCGCACGTCTGATTGACGTGCCGTCTGCACGTACACATCAGGAATAATAATTAGAATGTTTCACGGTGGTTTCAGATCAATCCGAGGTTGTACTCTATGAATTTGACCATTTGACGCCCGTTTTGGCCGTTTATGACACTAGAACTGCGTTGTCGGTCACCGCGGGCACATGGCACGTCCAATTGATGTGCTGTCTCCTCGACCACTTCAAAAATCACTAACCCGTATTTTTCGTCTGATTTCAGGCCATTCTGACTTTGTTCGGCCCGTTTGGACCCCCCTCACGCGCGTTTACGAAGCGCGCGCATCACTTAGAACACGAATATTGAGCCGTATAGCGCAAACCGCACGTCCGATTGACGTGCCGTCTGCGCGTAAACGTCACGAATAATAATTAGAATGTTTCACGGTGGTTTCAGCTCAATATGAGGTCATCCGCTATGAATTTGACCATTGGACGCCTGTTTTGGCCGTTTATGACACCAGAACTGCGTTGTCGGTCACCGCGGGCACACGGCACATCCGATTGACGTTCCGTCTGCTCGACCACTTCATAAATCACTCTCCCGTATTTTTCATCTGATTTCAGGCCATTCCGACTTTGTTCGGCCCGTTTGGACCCCCCTCACGCGCGTTTACGAAGCACACGCATCACTTAAAACACGAATATTGAGTCGTATCGCGCAAACCGCACGTCCGATTGACGTGCCGTCTGTGCGTACACGTCATGAATAATAATTAGAATGTTGCACGGTGGTTTCAACTCAATCCGGAGACGTGGTGTGGCCGGCACCACTCAAAGTGTCCATCTTTTGTTTCAAAAGGATGTCATTTTAAGTGAAAAGCATCAACTGGCATACGGAAAACCGACCAAACACATTCCGAATCTGTTGATAATTTATCCCAACAATCCATGGGTCATACGTGACGTGTACGAGCCAACCCGGGATGAATCCGAGTCGCGGTGTGGCCAGGATAAGTCTAAGTGGCTCTCTTTTGTTTAAAATGGACACCATTTTAAGTACATACGGAAAAACGACCAAACGGATTCGGTTTCCATTGAAACTTTAGGAGACCGATCCATGGGTCATATGTGACGTGTACGAATCATCCCCGCCTCAATCCGACATGCGGTGTGGCTGACACCACTCAAAGTGTCCGTCTTTTGTTTCAAAAGGACGTCATTTTAAGTGAAAGACATCAACTGACATACAGAAGAACGACCAAACGCATTCGGATTCTATCGATACTTTAGCACAACGATCCATGAGTCATATGTGACGTGTACAAGTCAACCCCGTCTTATTCCGAGACGCGGTGTGGCCGGCACCACTCTAACTCTGTCTCTTTTGTTTAAAATGGACATGATTATAAATGAAAAGAACAACTGGCATACGCAAAACCGACCAAACGCATTCGGAATCTTTTGATAATTTATCACAACGATCCATGGGTCATATGTGACATGTACGAGCCAACCTGGGATGAATCTCAGTCGCGGTGTGGTCAGGATTAGTCTAAGTGTCACTCTTTTGTTTAAAATGGACAACATTTTAAGTACATACAGAAAACCGACCAAACACATTCGGTTTCCATTTAAACTTTAGGAGAACGATCCATGGGTCATATGTGACGTGTACAAATCAACCCCGCCTCAATTGGAGACGCGGTGTGGTCGGCACCACTCATAGTGTCCGTCTTTTGTTTCAAAAGGACGTCATTTTAAGTGAAAAACATCAACTAGTATACGGAAAACCGACCAAACGCATTCGGATTGTGTCGATACTTTAGAAAAACGATCCATGGGTCAAATGTGACGTGTACGAGTCAACCCCGCCTCAATCTGAGGTGCGGTGTGGCCGGTATCACTTCAGGTGTATGTATTTTGTTTAAAATGGACATCATTTGAGGTAAAAATATAGGGTATAGAAAAAACTGATCAAATTATGAATTGAATTTCGGATTCCACATATAATTTTCATCTAAATTTTAAATTGAATTCTATATGAATTATGTACGTTTATAATTACGTTATGAATTCTAATTTAATTATGGATGTTTATAGTTTCAGGATCCATTATATGTTAAATGTGTATGAATTTGTTCGTAATTGTATATGTATGTTTTATTTTATTGCAGGTACAATAATTGGATTGAAAATGAGGTCAAAATGAGGCCTGATGGAGAGGGGCCTAATGGAAATGGGTTGTGCAAATTGCAGGCTGCTGCAATTTGCAGCATAGGATATGCCAACAGTTTAAAACCGTTGGCATATAATCCTAAAGAAGTTTATACCAACGGTTCATTGAACCGTTGGTAAATATCTCTTTTCTCAACGGTTCTAAACCATTGGGAAAGAGTTCATCCATGGGGATATCCCAACGGTTTGGGGAGAACCGTTGGGAAAACTATTGGGATATTGATATTTCCCAACGGTTCTCCCAAACTGTTGGGATAGGGTGGATTTTGTGAGCCTATACCAACGGTTTCCAGTAAACCATTGGGAAAACCTTTTCCCAACGACTTACTTCCCTACGGTTATCAGAACCTTTGGTATATCATATACCAACGGTTAGAGGGGATTTCCCAATGGTTGTGAACCGTTGGGAAATATTATATTTCTAGTAGTGTATACAGACTTTTATACACATAAAAAACATATCTATGATGAGTTTAGACACATATAAAATTCGTTCAGAAATGTTGTAGAGTATAAATCAAACATTTATATTTTGATAATTTTTAGTAGTTCTCTCTTTATAATGATTAATAATATAAATTAAATAAAATTTATAGATAATGATGAATTCATTCTCATTTCAATTTCAACTTATACTATTGACTATAGATTATTGCAAAAAATATGGTCGGTGATTGTTAACAGTTGTGATATAATCATTATTGAAAGTTAGATAAAACATATATAATAGTTAAGGAATATATAATAAATCTACTCAGTTATGAAAATCCTATTAAAAAGTTTTTGGGCCTTATAATTGAGAAACCTTTTATAATACAAACAATATGAACATTTTTTGGTGTGAAATGGGATTTATAATGTGAAAAGATTATTTTCCTATTAATTGTTTTGATATTTTTTTGGTATTTCTATTCATCATAGACATCACAAAATTATTATACATATGAAATACTGGGGATATAATGTATATATATCATACTTATTCATTCCATAGACGTTTTATGATAATTTTGACTGAGCATGTTCATTTTTTTCATTCACTATACTACTTTGGTTTGTTTATGATTGTGATTATATGATTTAGGTAAATATTATCATTTCAAATATCAGTTTTTCAATATGACTGTTTATGATTATTTTTTTGACCACATTCATATGAGGAATGAATTAGAATTAGTTTGTTGTGGGGGTCCTAGTTATAGATAGCCCATAAATTAAATGTCTTGTATCCTCATATAAATTATTTGGCCAAATTAGATGAGTTTTTGTTTACATATTTAAAATTTACTTTTTAATAATCTAGATAATAGGTTTTAGATATCAGAAATTATAAATTACCACATTATGAGATAATTTGCTGATATACATGTTATTATTTAAGTATTTATAATATTCAAGGATAGGTTTTATATCTATATTATTATTTTATGGATTTGTTTTATCATTGTTTATTTCATCCATATTTTGATTATTTAAGTGATTTAATTGGGTGTGATTCCATTTTTAAGCTTTATATATTTATTATTATTATTTATTCCTGATTTCATTTTTTTGTACGCTTACCCCTACTGAGCATTTTAGATATCGCCTATATTATTTGATATTTTCACTTGGATAATAAGAAGTTTTTTTAATTTATATGAAGGGATATTTTTTAGTAATAATGGAATTACTATAGAAAATAATAATTGTAACAAATATTTTCAATTTTATTGTGTGTTTAAAATAAGTATCTAGTTTTTACAATACTATTAAACTACTTGTCCATTATGGATGCAATACCATATATCTAGTACTAATGTAAAAAAGTAACAATTTTCTCTAGGATACTAGTGTTGGGTACATTACCAATGTCAATTGAGGAAGTTTTGTAGAATCCATGAGAATTTGATATTGGAAAAAATAGAAAAGGGAACACAAACCTATGATATAAATTGACGATATGTATAGAATAACATCCTAAAGTTTTGGTAATATAATTATTGTGTGTTTTTTCAATGAAATACATCCAGTATTGGATAATAGAAGATGAAATGGTTCTGAAATATACTGTACATTAGGTTAATAAATCTGAAAAATTAGAATCAAGATTGACTTAATATATTCCTAGTATATGAAATAATGCTATACTACACACCTAGATTGAATCACAAGAGAGAAATTCTTGGGAAAATTTACAATTTCTTTATAAACCATCCTTTTGTAAGTGAGTATATCTATAAAATTAATAGCCTAGTTTAAACCTATAGTGTCATCATTAGAATATAAAGTTCCATGATTTAGAAACACTATAACCTTTTCATTATTAATATGTAATTTACCACTATGATTAGTGTTTTACACACAATGATTGTCGCTTCAAAAAAGGATGGAACTAGAGTGAACATGGTTAATAATTAATGTAATTGATTATTTGATGACGAGAAACCATATGGGATGACCACTAGGGTGAAGGATATTGTGAATATTTTTAGTCAGTTACTAGTATATATGATAAAAAACCATGACCTTAAAAAACTCTTTAAACCACCATAAAATATATTCACGGATTCCACTAAGAGAATGAATAGTGGATTTTATAGAAGAAATGGCTTTTGATTTATTTCATGATTAACATGATGAAATATACATCCAAAAGAGTGTATTAATGGATCATGAAAAAATATAATTGCTGGAAAATGATAACAAAATAAAATTAATATATGTGGAAAATGAAAATTCATGTTATCTAATGAGATTATAATAATAGTCAATGAAAGGTATTATTGATGTACTAATGTTAAAAATGTGCAATGTAAGGTAATTTGGAAAACTAATTTCCACTGGGTAACGCACATGAAGAGAATCGTCAGGGTTATATGAGTAATGGGTATATTTCTAATGATGATGAGGCTATAAATGAAATTTATAATATTGGAGGTATTAATTAATAATATAATTATTCCTTATTAATGTTTTTTTGAATTATTTTTAATGAATATTGTTCATGTGTTAGTATTGAAGACTTATTTTATATGATAATTTTATCAAAAAAATCTCATTATATGAGTTATTAAATGTATAAATATTATAATATATTAATTTTTCTTTATGTATTTAGAGTATAAATTGAAATATATGGATGACCAAGAAATGTGATTAAGTGTAATGTTGTTCATTTAGTAAATCAAATCATTGAGTTAAGTTAACACTTAATATATGATTTTTGTTGAGATAATATATATAATGGGATGATTAAAGGATATATATTGGTGTCCATTGTAATATCATGAACCTCATCCATTTATTTGGAAGAGTTGGTGTTGTTACTAGGAATTAAGTGACACTACCAGGACACCAAAGGTTGGAAAAAATTTCATGGTCCTCAAAAATATTATGGTATAATTATCCATTTTATGATAAATCATCCAAACTACACCAAAAAGAAAAACCCAAACTGTATATGATCTATGTGAATAGAATATAAATAAACATAACAAAAATAAATTACCACAAAATAATTTAGGAGGAAAACAAAATAAATTCTTGATGGAGACCAAAAATCTATAAAAAAATGACAAATTAAAAAGTTTCATCAACCCAAAAAACTCCAATTTTTCTCAAATATTAAAATCAACAAGACATGAATAAAAAATAAATTATCCTCATAAAATAACCGAGATACCTTTCATTTAAATGTGTCTCAAAAGAGGACATATGTATATTCAAAAAGTTCAATTGAAGGGAGTGATTCTATAATTAGTTGGATTTCCTTAATGAATTCCAAAATCATGAAACCATGACCTAACTTTTAATCAAATTTATATGAAATAGTTAAATATAGTGAATTAATTTATATAAAAACCATAAATAAGTTTTCCAATGAAATAATAAACAGAGACTATAAACCACATGTCATTTGATTCTGCATATTCATTTTCTTGACCACATAAACATCCAAAATATCACTCATGATGGGTGTTTCCATTGATAGTGGAAAATATTTTTCACATAGTATACCATTTATAGTGGTGCTTTATAACCATTATCCATCCCAACCAACTCACACCAAAATGTTTCTTCCTATATGATTCCATTCCCTTTACCAAAACCAATTCTCATTAAAATAATTTCACATTAAACCATTTATTTTATTTAATGCATTTAAGTTACCATTGAACATTCATTTAAAGCAATAATTGTTTTAATACATAATTTTAAATTTACGAACAAGGGGTTATCAAAAAACTAATCACCATTCAAGAAATTAAAATACAATACCAATAAAATATTTCCATCAATAGTAACCCTCGAATTTAATTTCCATTTATTAAAAATTATTTCATTAAAAGTATGAAATAAATTTCTACAACATGTGTAGTCGTGACAGAATCCTCCTACTTTGAAATAATTCAAAACAAAACTTCATGATCCTATCACAAATCATATTCACTTCATTATATACAAAAATATATCAAAATAAAAAAAACCATAAAACATTGATTTGTCAATAATATATTAGATCTATGTTTACAAAAATGATATATATATATATATATATATATAAACATATGAAACATCGATATAATAGTTCCTATAAATAATGAGAAATTACCAATGAATTTTGGCCACCAACTCACATGAATTTTTCTACATATCACTCTCAGATCGAAGGGAATTATCTCTCATGCATTAGGAGGACAAAATAAATATTTTTATGGGGTTATTATGGGAAAATTGAGTTAAAATGGTGTTAATTAATATTAGATACACTTTTTATAGAGGTCCAACATTATTCTTTAATGTGTGGTTGCATGGTTTATAAATTTTTTGCCAGTCGTGCGGTGCCACTGCATAAGATAAAGAATTTTCACCCTTATCTATCATGGTTAGACAATCATTTTACCAACTATTCATTTCTCTATGATATATGTATCATGGTTTATATTTTTAATTATCATGGTTCAGATAAACCATTCTCCAATAGTGCCAAGCTATTGTCCCTCCGTCAACATGTTTCAATATTTTCTATATGGGGTTCATTAATTGTACCAATCACCACCAATTAGTGGGCATCTTGAAAGGACTCCAATGTATTCAAGAAACAAGTAAAATATCTCTAACAAAATCCATCATTATTTATAAAAAATAAAAAATAAAAAATAAAGGTTCTTCTAAATCAAATTGGGGGTCCTAAATCCACACCACTATTGGTCTAAACATCCTCAGAAATTATAAAAACCATTTTTTTGGAAGAGTTTGGGTCATTTCGCTACCATTTCTATTTTTTGATCCCATGTATCCTATGGAATAGAGAAAAGATTTCATATAGCCTACACTAGAATGATTCATTCCCCACACAAGATCTTCCCTTTCCATTCTATAATCATTACTAGCACATAAAACAATATAGAATATAGATCTAGGTAAGTGTGATCCCATTAAATAAAATGTTAAGGATCATGTTGGTTTTTATTTAACCAATACATTTGAAACACATGGTTACCTAAACTAATCCATGGTGGAAAATATCACTTATATTTCACATCACCAACTAGTTCATGATTCTCAAAAGGTCCTATGTATCAAAGAGATAACATTCCATGATTAACAAAACAATGATACTCAATCCATGAAGAGATTCCCAAAAACACATGATCATAGAACTCAAATATTGATAATCATAAAAGTGGATTCAAATTAGATTTCTAAAATCTATGAGCTGTATAAATTCACCTTTAGATAAAATGATTCATCTATGTTGTCTATTTCACATGTTAAGGTCCAATGAATAAAGTATCACCTGTTTCCACCTATCAATGTGGATAAAATAAGGACATCTATACAATATGTCAAATGAAGATGTATCTATCTATTTTTATTATGTTTTATTATATGAAAATAACTATAATGGAATGTGTGAAGCCCTGGACTAGCTCTTTTAGATTAATTATATAAAAAATGTTGTGTATATTTTTTTATAACACACATGATATATACACATATCATTTTACCTACCAAGAACATTTTCAATCTCTGTTTAAGATAATTATAATTATACATAAAAACTAATAAATATGTACAAAAAGTAAAGATAATTTCAATATGTGTGCTACCACTTTATGTGAAGAAAAAAACATATTTATTTTATACAAAACCAATGAAAACCATTTTAAAACCTTGTGTGAGGATTAATTTTCTTATTAAAGTTATTTAAAAAGGATAAAGAGAAAAGATATTGAAAATAATGTTTGAAAATAGATTTAAAAAAATACTATCATAATTTGAAAGTAATTATGTCTTGAAAGTGATTTAATAATAACTGAGTGATATTCCAGAAAAACATTATGAAATCATTTCAAAGGAAACCATGAGGCCACTTGAAACATTTAAGGATGTCTAGGCCTACCCACTTTCCTTAGGAATGGTTTCACTACCCATTACCCTTTTATGTTTAAAATATTAAATTTCCAATTTTTTATGAAATTGTTATTTTAATGCCTTATATATATTGTCACAACCCAACCCATGTTGGGGATCGAGCCATAACTACCCCAAACCCACCTTCATAGGCCAAGGGGTGGAGACTTGTGCTGAAGACACAACAAAACTCATAGTGGCATTTTCATAAGTACTTGTATGCACTCACATGGCCAACTCAATGAAAATGTGGATGGGGAAGGGAAAAAATGAAGCACTTATATAAAATAAACTTGGCATGCATAGACACCATGACAATACAAATGTACAGTAGTGTAAACTAAAATTAATGGGGAATGATACATGCCCAATATGAAATATTCCCCAATATGAAAAAACTGGAAATGTGTAAATAGATGAGAGATTAAAGCTCCCATATCCCAAGCCATGACCACTATATGAGGTCCAAGAACATAGTATCAATATAATCATCTGAATTCACTATCAACATGTCAGTCACTTTCATAAGACACAACATGTATGGGAAAATCCCCTATAGGGGTGACTACATACATACCTAGTATAACACACCTATAATGGGAAAGGGGGAGCTATAAGAGATATAATTAAAGAGGGAAGCAGTATATAGAGCAAGGTATAGTGAAAGAGTATGGCTCAACCTAAAAAAAAGGGGAAAAGTAAACTCATCCAAGAACAACAGGATAAACATGGTGTGTATATAAAATACATGTCAATACATCGTGACCTAAAGTATGATAGTAAACTCACCCATTCTAGAGAAGGTCGACATAGAAAGAACATGGCATGCCCCACATGTATTCACCTATGAAATAAGAAGAGAATCCAAATACAATATGTGAATCCTGAATAAATAATATATATAAATTCTCTATAAAAAACATCTCAAAAGATAGATTAAAGGGATTTCCATCTCAGAAATCATACCAAGAAGAAGAGTCACCAATAGTTCCAAAATAAGTCCCTCAATGATGCCCAATATGTTGTGCGTCTACCCCGAAGACATAAGTCTGAGCAACTCAATCACCAAACCTTGATACTATCTATTTGGGGAGGAACATGCCCACACATACAGTTTTAGGTTGTGTCATAATAAAGAATCTAGGTTGGGAAAGTGTACCTCCTCCTTTTGAGTTTAAAGCAACATCAAAACATGTATTGTCACTATACTGCACATTCGAGGGGCCACCAATTCTAGGTAAGGATCCCATGAAGTGTTAAGACTAGAGGGTCTTACTCTAATATTCCCCAAGGAACTCCACTACCCTTTCCTAGTTGAAGGTAGAACTCAATAGTCTCATTAGAGAACACCACTTCCTTATCCTACTATAGGGTAATCATAATAGGTTCATCTGGGAACTCCACATCCCATCCTTACGATAGGGTAAGCTTCAAACATCATGAAATCCCATAGCCTTTCCCAGAAATAGGGTAACATAGAATTATAATTGGGGAAAACACTACTTAGCCATAATAGATGGTTCTCCTAAAATGTAAATGAACTATATTTCCCATCCATACTAAATGGTAACATGGAAAGATCATCTGGGAATGCCACTACCCATTCGTGCTAGAGTGGAAGCTCGAAAATATTTTGTGATCTTTTACGATCACTATCTTCATCAAGTGTCACCTCAATATTTAATGGATGGAGCTTCTTGCATCATATGTCAAAACCCACAACAGATGGAACCATCATGTTCTAAATAGAGAAATGCTCGATATGGGATATTCGCATGCCTCAATTAGACACATAGGGAAGAGTTGTATGTCCCCGCATCTTTCTTGAATGGAACCTCACGGACATGATCTATGAGGAAAGATTAAATATGTGATATTGGTCTCTATAAGTCCACCTATATTTTAGTCTTGCATAAGGTTCATCATTAGGACACCATATGAGGGAGATATATCATATACTAGGTTCTGAAATATTATTATTATTACTATTATTATTTGGTGTTTTATTGACCAATGGATCATGTCTGAAAAATGTATCTAACATTGGTCTTAAAATGTCCATGTAAATTATAAGAACACAATGTCACTAACACTTCATTAAACAAACACCTAGTTTAAAATATATAACCAATATAAGATTATTTATCCCTAATTTATATCCCATATCTTATATATCATATCTAATATTTTATATATTATATTTCATATATTATATATAACACCACATATCTTATATCTCATATATTATATCTCATATATAGTATCTTATATCTTATATCAAATATTTCATATCTCAAACCAACAGATCGAGCATCCATATACTGCAATGATTACATATCATTGCTTCCCTCAACAAACTATTGTGGGATCATCAATCCGTCGCAAATCGAAGGCCAGAACAAGATCAATGTTTTTTGTAAATGTAGATATGGGATAGTAGTAATACTACTAAAAATGAACGAGAATAATTGAGGGTAAAAGTCACCAAAATCATATGTTTTAAACCACACCATCCAAGTTATCATAACATGCGATCAAGAATGGGGAACCAGGGTTAGTGCAATGATTAAAAATTATAAAATACATTAATTGATCTCAAAAAATTCCTTAAAAAGATACACATTGAAGAAAGAATAATGATCTGCTCAATAGTTTAATCTAAAGGTATAAATACACAAAAAGATGAGTCCTGCCTCTATTATGGATTGGCCATTGGTGATGAATGTGGTTACATAATTATTTATAAGAAGCTATTATGTTAATTTCTTCTTGATCTAATCTTATATTACATCCCGTCATCATTCTTCTCCATTCACTAAAGTTATAAGGGAGGAGATATTGTTGGAGAATTCCATATATTGTGAGGCAAGTGCTGGAAAATTAATTTTAACTATATATTTATAGACATAATTTTAGATCAAATAAATTTAATTAGTTAATTAATTAAATTAAATTTATCCACATAATGCACTACTAATGTGTGAGGGGTCCAAATATCTCATGCCGACTCATTTTATGGTTCACCTAGGGAAAAAACCACATTACAGACCTAATTATGGTCTCTGGTTTTTGATCCATTAAACTGTTTAAATGTTTCAATTTTTTTAACTAAATGTGTATGCATAGTGTAAATTTTTTTAGTTTTTTTATAAAATGAATTTTGAGAACACTGAGCATTGGAATTATAGACTATGTTAGTGCCTATATATTGAAATATATATAGAAATATTTCAATGATTTACAAGGGAAAAACTAAGTATCTACATCATTCCATCCTTAACAATATCCATCCCTAAAATTCAAAAGATAGGAAAAAAATGGGATATTGTTCCAACTCCTTGATCTCCCACTCCCATAAAATCTCTGGACCATTTCATTACTTCTAGATCAAATTAACTAAAGGGGGGGTTCATTTTCAAGTGGTCCTCTCTTACTGATGATCGATCTCCATAGGGGTTCGCAAAGGAGGCTTTATCCTTGATTTCTAGATCACCCTAGTCAATGACATGAATCGGGCCATGCATGTATCTCTTCTGTTATGACACATGAAAGAAATCATTATCTAGATTTATATTTGGGGTTATGTAGAGGTTTTAGGAAACCTCAAGAACTCTATACATGATCTCTAACTGGTCGATAAACCTTGGGGATAGCTTGCCTCCCTAACAAAACCTCTGAAATTCTCATGGTGGTGATACACAAAAGAAAATGTGGTCTACCTTCTCAGTCTACAAGGGATTATGATGGTAGTATGCATAGAATTTCTATCTTTTCTAGGCCATCCTCATCCACACCCAGATAAACTGTACCTTCCCCATTGTCTCATGTATGAACTATGGGCCCACTAGATATGTCTCACCAACCTTGATCCAATACAAGGGTAACCTGGAGGGTCACTCGTGTAGGATCCAAAACATTCAATTCCAATGGTATAGTGTTATTTGGTTTTGTATGGAAACTCTACCATGATTAGGTGATCCTAGTAGCTCCATCCAAAGTCTAAAATCTAAGCCCTAGAATAAAATATATCACCTGGATAGTTTTCCTTTTCTACCCTTAAATTTTGGGATAAATGGTTATACTCATCCTCACATGGTTCTCTAATTCCATTAACATGCCTCTCCATAATTGTGATGTAAACCATGCGTCACGATCAGAGACAATAGTTAAGGAAATTTTGTGAAGGCGAAAGTTATCCCATATGTAATGCTTCCTAAACACTCAACCTAATTATGCCTCCTGATGGAAAGGATGTGAACAGACTTCATTAGTCAATCAACAATCAACTAGATCGAATCCTGGCACTTTTCTATGTCTCTAGGCCCTATGGAGAAGTCTATGGATATTTTATCCCACTTCCACCTCGAGATCTCAAGGTGTTGCAACAATCCTGCCAGAATATGGTGTTCATCCTTCACCTACTAACATGTAAGGCACCTAAAGATAAACTCATCAATTCTTCTTCTGATGTAGGACCACAAAAGCTACTGATAATGGTCTATGAATGTTATCCCCACATCGGTATGTAAAACTAAGTGATATGTGTGGAACTCCCACATCAACTCCACCCACAATATGAATGGAGCCACTGTTCTCCCCTAGAAAATGATGTGATGATTCCATCCATCATAATATATAGTCGATGCATCAAATTTTGATATATAGTCACTCAAAACCACTTAGTTGATTTCTCTAATCTATGACACTCTCACATGCTCAAAAAGAAATAGAGTCAACACCCTCGACTAAAGGAAGGTTTTACCCTCTTGTTCCACCAGGTTGATCGGTAGGGGAGATAATTACTATAACTATTACTTCACTATGCAGGATGAGGAATTAATACTAAGGTAATCTACTACAATGTTTCCCTTAATATGTTCATATACTATCACAATGTCATAGTAATGTGGAACTCCAACCAGTGTCATTGTCATGGGTTCATGCCTCTCTTAGTGAAGACATACATGAGGCTCTGGTGGTATGAGTAAACCACAATGCGATCTCCCATAAGATAGTGTCTTAACTTCATTATAAATAATACTACTTATTCTAACTCAAGGTTATGAGTTGCATAGTACTGTTAATTGGGTCTCAATTTCCTCAACACATATACATTTATCATTTGATGATTCATCAACTCACAATGAAGACCATCTCTTAATGTATCACAATACAATATGAACTCAATGACTTTGTCTGGTATTCTCACACATGATCACTCTTAAAACTCCCTCAACTATTGAAAGGAAATCTATCACTACTCGATCTAGGTAAATGGATATCTATTCCACATCATCAAGGAAAAAGGATATGTTGTCATGGATATGTTCAGAAAAAATATCATGTAGTAATATGCCAATACATGGAAGCATCACTCCTTCAATACTCTCTTAGTAGGATCCCATGAAATAATTTCTTCAATCTTAACTATATTTATTTCCAAACCATTCTTGTAAATTAAATTCCCTAGAAATTGAACATAAATAATCAAGAACTAGTACATCGAGAGATTTCCAAAACAAATAGCGCTATCGATGAAAATCAAGAACATTTCTCAAGTTATTTACATGATCCTCCTCTGATGCAGATTATATTAGTATGTTATCAATGAATTTGAGCAAAACTGGTCCATGGATGGTTGGAAGGCATAGTTCATCGAATTGATGAAAATGGTATGGGAATTCATCAAAATAAAGGGAACCACTAGTAACTCAGTGTCTATAACAAAATCAAAATGGAAAATTTAGAATATTATATTGTGAACCCTCAACTAGTGGTAGACAAACATAAGATCGATCTTCGAGAACCATCTCGTACCTCGCAAATGGTCAAATATGTCTTTTATCCTTGGTAAGGGGTACGTGTTATTTATTATGGCCACGTCTAGGCAAGGATAATTCATGAAAAAATTTAAGCTCTCATATTCCTTTTTCATGAACACTAGAGATGACTTGGGAGACAAACTAGGTCTAGTAAAACCATTCTCACGAAGTTCCACTAATTGAATACCTATCTCTTGAAGCATAGTAGGTTCCATATGATATGCCTCCAAAGGTGTCAGGGTAGTCCCAATATGCAATTCAATGTAAAACTCCATATCCAACCATAGAAATAGCATCAGAATGTCTTTGGGGAATACATCCATATAATCCTCTACAAATAAAGGAACCTAGATTCTTGAATGACCTACAAAACTAATGGATACAGTTTCAAACTAATTGAGGATATGTTGTAGCCTCCTTCTGACTAAACTCCACTCCTGTTCGACGATGGATCAGAGGTTTCAAATAGGTTTTGGGTTTTGTTTAGGTGGATTGCGGCTTTTCAAGAACTACCAGAGTCGGTTTTATTTTTCTTGGACAGCTTCTAGTCTTCTGTATCTTTGACGCCGCTGGTGTTCAGAACCCTCTGGCTTTCAAATCCCTGCTCCAACTTCGGGTTCCTCTGCGCCTCTCCCTGTCAGATTTGGAGTAGGGGTTGCTATGATGTTTTGGGATGTGTGGTTTGGCGGCCTTTGGGGCTAGATGCGCGGGATGAGTCGATGTCCTCTAGTGAAGATGGTTCCTAGTTTTTTAGATCTATTTGGTAATTCATCCTCAATGATTTCGACAAAGTTTTTTAGTGATTTTTTTGCAAATGTTTGATTTTTTTAATTTTCATTCGGTGGAAAAGTCATTTTGGAATCTGGTTTCGGTGTTATTTGTTACTGTTGCGGTGTGCAATGTCGGCATGGATGGTGATGAAGAGTGTGAAGAAGATGGTGTGGATGTTTAGTATAACAGATGCATCAGCGGTACCCGGTATCTAGTAGTCTCTGGTGCGGTAGTAGGACAGTGATGAAGATGTGGTGATGGATGGAGATGAAAAAGCAGTATTGGTGATGATGATGACTGGCAAGCAACAATGGTACTCATTATGATGACGTGGATCATCGCGTTTTGTTGATATCTTTTTAATTTTGAAATTTTGTCATCGAGTTTTGCGGAGGTTATTAATTTTGAAATGTGTAATGGGTTACTTAACTTTCAGGTTCCCTCTCACCCTTAAAGTGGATTTTGATAATCCAATAAAAAATGAATTTTCAGGTTAGTTCCTTCTCACTAAACCCACTTTCCCTACCACGATATCTCACTCAATAGATAAGGATAATATCATATCATCAGTGTGTAGGAATATAAATTCTCTATTGTGGAAATAAATCTAATATCAGACCATGGAAATCCAATACATACCCAATATAACGTCATATGGTTCTCTTCTTGAAATTATAGCTTTCACTTATGATGGATGAATGATACGGAAGAATCATTCCTTGTAGGAACATCATGTATAAGTTTATCTGTAGAATCTCTAATGGGAGGTACATCTCCCACAACAAGGGTATCAAGATAATAGAAGGAATGAAACCAATGACTCATAATACTGAGGAAATAGTAGAAAAAATAGATCATACCTCTTGTTGTCTCATGTGATGAAAGATTGTATATATCCAAAGCATGGAAATGTATGCGTGCCCATATACCATATCGTTAAGCCTAAGGTGAACCACCTAGTGCTGGTGGTGCAAGGACATCATCATGTCATCCTCTACCCACAGTTCCTCTTGCCCCTCTACTAGCTTCCACTCCCTGGGGACCATAATATCCATGCCGGGGAGATCCCTGATCATGGAGTTTCTTCTGTCATGGTGGTCCATCTAGTATCTATTTTGGATGCTCAACAAATGAGATCATACAATTTCATGCCATGTGAAATTTCCCATCAAAGGCATTAAATCGACCCCCTTAGTCTTCCCTAGTGCTATGTGATTCCCCTATAATATACGACCATATCCCTGAGTCTACTCACAAAATGTTCTCCTACTTTAAAATATTGTTGATTGACATCTGTTACATACTGTAGAAAAATCATTTTTGGAAAACCACTGTCAGCTCCAGCAGCCTAGCGTCCCTATATCCAAAAATCTCTATATCATGTATAACGACCCATACTTTACATACATTGCTAATACTTCAAAATTGAAGTACACTTATTACAACATATAATAAAACCAGGAAAGGACCGTATAGGTATAATGTATTTAGATACTGGGAAACATAAACAACTGGTTCATAAATTGTCTACGTTGTCTCCCATTTATTTCATCATATCTAGAGTCCCTTTTTGGCATATCCTACTTAATAACCTTCTTCCTGACCTGGGGAAAGAAAACATACAAAATGGTGAGCTCAAATTCTCAGTAAGGGTAAACAAAAGAAATATCAATCACATCATATTCATAAGAACATAACATTTTGGAAATATTCACCTACAAAAGAGATCATAATTTCATAACATGGGATAAATCATAGTAGTGAAATGTAATCTCAATAATAATAACTTAAAACATAAAACTTTATGGCATACACACATGATCATAGAGAATCATTTCTTGTAGTCAAAAATAATTTCCAAGACTATCTTAGCGGACAAATTCTATTTCTGAACCGAGTTCACTCCTCATTTCAGTCCTGTTTCACTGAACCGGTTTAACCTGCCATTCCAGCCATGTCTATCTCATGAGATATAAATCTTTACCCAATGCATTGGATGGAGATATAGGTCCCACCCATCACATAATGATACCATTCTTATGTGTTCCACAAAATCATAAATCATACATCATTGCATAACCCATGTAATAAAAATGGGATTCTTAAACATCATGACATCATAAAAAAATTCATATAAGATAAAAGAATTCATAAAAATAATTCCATCACAACATAATTAAATCAATGTAATAATAGGGATAGAAACAGAACCCTATATTATCTTATATGGAAAATAATTTTGATAAAACACTTGAACTCCATTCTTGAGGAAAATATCCTTTCTACTTCAAAAACATTTTTCATTTCTTGACATGTCATATAATTTTAAACTAAAAGAAGTTGATTAAAAATAATCTTGAAAACTTGTAAAGGAATCCTCATGGAAATAATGTTCTAAAAATCCATTCATGCCGTATAAGTTAAAAAAAACATTCTTCTCGTACTGTGGCCGAAAACGTCAAAAAGTACCTCGTACGAAAAACGAAAAAAGATTCCTTTCAAATCTTTTACTAAAAACTCACTGAAGGGTAAAATTGGATTTAGACAATTTTAGGAGGATATAAATAATATTGCATATTGAGTAAATATGGATGTGGATGATAAATATTCCCCAGTAAATTCGGAAGTATAAACTATCTCGGATAAAAAAGAGATTGTGAGATTTTCCCTTACGTTAGGTCTGATTTGCTTCGTAAGTGTCCGAACCTCTTGGATAATGATTTAAATAATTTCATTGACTTATTCCAGAATCATACTCATTGTTATGATATCATATATGGCCATACTCTTAGTTTCTTATTAGTAATATTTCATTGCTACTTGTTATTCGGGTGTTTATTATTTTTTGTTCTTATGCGTGTTTTGTTGAATAAATTCTTATTATTCTCTTTAGGATATAGATAAATCATTTCCAGAATGGTATTAGTGTAATATATATCATATTAATTCATTCAATTCATTTATATAATCATTATTCAATGAAGATCATGTAGAACGAGCCGCATCAAATCATGGAGACGGTATTCCGTACATACGCATGAGCGATGATATCGTTCCCATGATCGTGGAATTGTATTGGAGTGTATGTATACTATTTTAGAATCAATATCACTTTAAAATAATCATATATAGTTATTATTTACACCATTATACCCATCCAAGTAAGGTGGTGGTGGAAAATAGATTACACCACGGCGTGGAGACGGTATTCCGTACGTATGCACGCGCGGTGATTTCGTTTTTCCATAGGATGGATAGATGGTGAAATATGGTTGTTTCATAATTATAATAACATACCATTATATTAGTGATACTGATGTTGTTACTTCATAATGAAAAAACTAAAAAAGGATAAGTCGAAGAAGAAATAAAGTTGAAAGAACTGGTAACAGACATTACCTCTTCTTTGAAGCGCCTCTTTGAGACCTCCTATTAGGGAACTAAAATTGGAATTTGAAGAAAACCAGGACCTATAGGATGTTTCTAGGGAAGTAAAGAAGAGAATTTGGCAGGTTGTGGATGATCTTTAAGGCTCAATGTGGTTTGAGGAAGAGAGGGAGGAGGTTCCCTTTTATAAGGGAGGAGAGGGGCACCTTAGGAAAAACTAAAAATATTATTTTATTATAAAGTCATATTCGGTTTTTAATAGCTAAAAATTGATTTATTTCAAATCTAAGGTGGGGATGGATCGCAATCCTCTCATAAAATAGAATTTAGACATGTTTAGGTATCTATTTTAACCTTATCATTTAGATTTAACTTTAAGTTAGATAATTTAACTTTTACCGTGTATTCTTGTTTTCTTACACTATAAGGTTAATAAACTTACTATAACAGGCCAAAAGAACCACAAGTTGTTTATTATTAATATATATAACCTTATCTAAGTCATTTTTTTCTAACATTAGATTTTTATGAAAAAAATAACAATTAATAATATAATATTTGTTTTAAAAACTATTTTATGTCAATTTTGACACTATTTGGTAATTGATTTTTTTGAAAATCATAATAGAACGATTAGTTTGAAAATAGTTAATTAAATAAATAATAACATGTCATATTAACCTATAAAATTATTTTAATTCATAAAAAGTCTCAATTTACTTTTATTTGGTTATTTATAACATCAATTATGTCAATATTTCATTAATAAGATAATTACTGCATCATCATTGTGTCATAAATAAATTAAATTATTTATTGTCTAAAAATTAAAAATAAAATACCATTATGTAAGAAATCATTTTAGCTTTCTAATGAATATTTATAGTCGAATTTATCTTATGTATAACCCTATATTAAAAATGATTTAGTTATCAAACTTTGATTTTAACTATTTTAACCCTTCTTTAAATCAATTAATAATTATTTTATTAATCTAATACAAGTGGGCCTAAATGGTCATATTTTATTCCTAAGGTTGTTTTTGGTCGAATTACACTTATCCAATAGAATTATGGCATGTGTTATGGTAATAATAATATCATTTTTACCCTTAATTACCCTATTTACTTTTAACCGTGGTAAAAACAAGTAAAATGTTACTATTAAAAAAAATTATTTTCATCTCATTGAACCAAATTTTAGTACTTGATATTAACCATGTCTCTCGGAGTTTCAAAATTCCACTTACAGAAGCGGTAAAATTAATTTTAATGTGAATTCGGAAATTCTCCTAGGAGGTGGGTAAAAGACGGTGAAAAGTTCAATAAAAATTTTATATATCTAAAATTATTATAAAATGACTCCAATGAATTGCATTGAACTTATATAGGTATTATGTATCAGTTTTTACCTAAAATAAATTTAAATAAAATAAATAAATATTTAAATAAAAAGTCGGTTTTGAAATAGTAACCCAGTGTTTTCACTATTCATCAAAAATTGAAAGTTTTCAGAAAAATACCAAAATTTCACCCTAGGCTAATTTCGATATTACGAATCCAAAAATGAAGTCCATTTTAAAAAATAAAATTTAAAAAATTTCAAAAAGTGGGTATTACTATTCATAACGGTAGTTTTAGTAATATTTTAATAGCATATCGTTGTTTAGTGAAACTCAGTATTGCGTACGACGCAAGCTATCGAGGAAGGTCGTGATTGTGTGTAAAGCAAAACAAGATAGTGTTGTGTGTAGTGAAAGATTCATTTGAGGATTTATATAACATTAAAACAAAATATTTCTCATAAAAGTATCGGGTGTTACATTCTACCCCCCTTAAAATAAATTTCACCCTCGAAATTCGTCACTTTGTAACAAACAGATGAGGATACCTCTCCCTCATCATATCCTCAAGCTACCATTTAGCTTCTTAAAATTGGTGGTTCCTCCATAAAACTTTAACCAAGCGAGTGGTCTTGTTCTGTAAGACTTTTTCGCTACGATCCAGAATCTCTATCGTCTATTCTTCATAAGAAAGATCTTGCTCAAGCGGTAAAACTTTTGAGCTGAGTACATGTGAAGGATCAGGTATGTACTTTCTTAGGAGAGATACATGGAACACATCATGAACTTGGGAGAGATTCGGTGGAATCGCCAATCAATAATCTACCTTCCCACCATGATCTAGAATTTTAAAAGGACCGATATATCTAGGGCTCAATATTCCCTTCTTTCCAAATCTCATGACCCTCTTCCAGGGAGATATTCGTAAGAACACTTTATCACCCACTTCAAACTCTAGGTCTTTTCTTCGGTTGTCGGCATTACTTTTTTGTCGACTCTGAGCTGCTCTTATGTGTTGTTGAATAGATCTGACCTTTTCTGCCATCTAATCAACAAGATCAGGTCCTAATAGCTTTCTTTCCCCAACTTCATCCCAGTAAGTTGGAGTCCTTCATTTATTTCCATATAGAGCTTCATGAGGAGCCATCTGAATACTGGAGTGAAATCTATTATTATAATAAAATTCCACCAAATGTAGGTGTTGATCCCAACCACCTTTGAAATCCATAGAGAAAGCTCTCAACATATATTCTAGAGTTTAAATTGTCCTCTCAGACTGACCGTCTGTCTGAGGATGATAAGCAGTGCTGAAACTCAACTCTGTATCCAGAGTATGCTGAAGACTTCGCCAGAACTTCAAGGTAAATCTCAGATCCATATCAGATACAATGGAAAGTGGTACTCAATGCAATCTTACCAATTCCTTTACATATATCCTAGCAAGATGATCTAGAGAGAAATCCTCTCTAATAGAAATGAAGTGTGCAGAATTTGTAAGACGATCAACTATGACCCAGATAACATTATTGCCTTTGGATGTTTTAGGAAGTCTGGTGACAAAGTCCATAGTGATGTTTTCCCATTTCCATTCGGGTATGGGTAATGGTTGTAACATACCCTTAGACTTTTGTCTCTCATCTTTAACTTGCTGACAAACCAAGCATTGAGAGACATATTCAAAAACATCTCTTTTCATGCTATCCCACCAGAAGTACTCTTTCAGGTCCCTATACATCTTCGTGCTCCCATGATAAATAGAGAATGAAGAACTATTAGCCTCATCCAACAGCTCCTTCTTTAATTCTGGGATGGGAGGAACACAAACCCGATTCCTGAACTTTATTATCCCATCACAATCAAGGTTGAATTCAGGAATACTTCTCACCTTCTTTTGTAACTCTACATCTTCTTTCTGCACCTCTTTAATCTTCACATGTATAGATGGTTGAACATTCAATTGAGAAAGATACGATTTCCCCTTTCATTATAATTCCAAGATCCATCCTTTGTAAATACATAAATATTGGATATTTTGTGATTCTCATCATGGATAAGATAGCATGGTCTTGTCGACTTAATGCATCTGTCACCTTGTTTGCTTTCCCAAGGTGGTAATGAATTGAACAGTCGTAATCATTAATCAGCTCTAACCATCTTCTTTGGCGCATATTCAGATCCTTTTTTGTGAAAATATACTTTAAAATTTTATGATCATTATAAATATCACACCTTTCTACATAAAGATAATGCCTCCAAATATTTAATTCAAAGATTACCGCAGCTAACTCCAAATCATGAGTTGGGTAATTTTGCTCATGGATTTTCAACTATCGTGAGGCATAAGCTATCACCATATCATTTTTCATAAGAAAACACCCCAGACCCTTCTTGGATGAATCACTGTAGATCACAAACCTTTCTCCACTACAAGGAAGTGTGAGTACAGGTGCACTGGATGACCTTCTTTTCAACTCCTTGAAATTCTCTTCACATTCCTCTGTCCAAACAAACTTAACTCTTTTTCGAGTCAACCTGCTGAGTGGATTATATAATGGTGAAAAATCTTTCACAAAACGTCGATAATATCCAGCCAAACCAAGAAAACTTTGGATCTCGGTTATTGTTGTTGGTCTCAACCATCTTTCGATAACCTTTGTTTTTGCTGGATCCACAGATATCCCCTCTTTTGAGATTATGTGACCCAAAAATGCATCTTTTTTGAATCCAAAATTCACACTTGGTAAATTTGGCATAAAGCTTATACTTTCTTATGGTCTTCAATACAATTCTCAAGTGATCTTCATGTTCTTCCTTTCTCTTTGAATAGACAAGAATATTGTCTATAAAGACTACCATAAACTGATCAAGATAGTCTCTAAAGACTCTATTCATCAGATCCATGAAGATAGTAGGGGCATTAGTAAGACCAGATGGAATCACTATAAATTCATAGTGTCCATACATTGTACGGAAAACCGTCTTTGGTATATCCTCTCTTTTAACCCTTAATTGATGATACGCTAAACGAAGATCAATCTTGGAAAAGTATTGAGCTCTGCGTAGTTGGTAAAATAAGTCATCAATTCGCAGGAGAGGATATTTGTTCTTGATAGTGATCTTGTTAAGTTCTTGATAATCAATGCAGAGTCTCATTGATCCATATTTCTTCTTAACAAATAGAATAGGTGCTCTCCAAGGTGATGCACTAGGGCGTATGATTCCCTTATCAAGATTCTCTTGGAGTTGCTTCTTCAATTCCTGCAACTCAATTGGGGTCATTCTATAAGCTTTCTTTCAAATAGGCAAAGCACCCGGTACGAGTTCTATTGAAAACTCAACTTCACAATTTGGTGGAAGACCCAACAATTCCTCTAGAAAGACACCATCAAACTCCCGTACAATGGGAATATTCTTAATCGTGAGTTTCTCACCAACCATTTGAGATAAATAACCTTCATTTAGTGGAATCAAGACCCATAAATGGAAGAAATTTCCACCGGAAGGTTATGTTCATCCTTGCATCAATAGACGATCATAGATTGATCTGGAATATGAAATGTGACTTACCTTCTTTGGAAATTGATATAAGATCCATATAGAGAAAGCCAATCCATGACAAGAATCACATCAAATTCCACTATAGGAAGGATCACAAGATTTGCAGGAATCACTTTCCCACAAACTTCAATCGGAGAAGAATTATAAACTTTTGATGCGACTGTTGTGCCATTAGGGGTTGTCACAACAAACTCAAAATCTAATTGTTGAGGTAATATGGCGACACCCTTAGAAAATAATTCAGAAATAAAAGAGTGGGAGGATCCAGAATCAAATAAAACATTTTCTACAGTAGAGTGGATGGTAAGTGTACCTTTCACCACTTTATTGTTGTACTCTACATCGCCGATAGTAATTACATGTGACTTTCCTTTTTCTTTGGCCTTAAGAGTTTGTTGACGTCGATCATCATCATCAACCCTTGGATTTGGGCATTGATTGGTATAATTCCCCATCTCCTTGCACTTGAAACATTGAAGGGTAGAAGGTTTATTCTGTGTATCCCTTCCTTTGTTTGCATCATTAGACATCTTCTTCCCATTATTTTGACATTCAATTGCCCGATGACCTTCTTTTCCACACTTATAACATTTTCTTGTCCCCTTAAGAAAATTTCCTCCATGTTTCTTTCCATAATTTGAGAATAAGGGAAAAATCATCTTCTTTTCAGTGTGCTCTTTAGATTTTCCTTTGAATTCCATTTTCCTCTTCTTATTAAACCCATATGATTGATGGGTTACTCCAATCTCCATCTCAACCTTGAGAGCACATCGAACAATTTACTCGTAGCTATTGAAGTCCCTTATGGCTAACGCCCTTCGAAGACTTGGTTTTAAGCCACTAAATAATCGATCGATCTTACTATCAGGTTAGATGATAATACAAGAAGCGTACCTTGCAAGTCTTGTAAAATTTTCTTCGTAGGAACCAACAGATTCATCATCCTTTTTCTTTATTTCAAGAAATTCCTTCTCCATATTTGTTTGGAGAATATGAGGAAAGTACTTATTGAAAAATAAGTTCTTGAACTAGTCCCATTCCATGGACTCAATTTCATCCCTTAGCCTCATATTCTTAATAAGATTCCACCATTTATCAACTTCACCTTCCAAATGATAAACTGCTAAGATGACTTTATCATGTTCAGAACATTGAAGAACTGAAAATATCTTTTCAGTAGTACTAATCCATTGTTCATCAACTAATGGATCAGTAGACCCGCTGAATGAAGGTGGATGCTACCTCATGAAAGATTCAAAAGAATGTTACTCCTTCCTTTGCTCGTTTGGAAGTCCTGTATGATTCATAGCTTGAGAAATTTGTGTGAGCATGGCTAAAAGATTTTTGCATTCTAGCTCCCATAACGTTTGGTTGCTCAGGGGGACAATCATTGTATTTCCCGTCGCATTCCCCATTAACACGGTTCCTTCGGGTTCCAACCATTGACTAAAACCAAGAAGAATAGTGTGAGCAACACTAATTATAATAGGAAAACCACATAATCAAGAATAAAATTTCAAACTTAAGGTCTTATCATAGGTTGTTCATGGCCATTTCTAAAACACTAATATTGTGTTCTATTCTTACACATATCCTTAGGTTTCTTACTAAGGATTTCACATCCTAGTTTCCAAAGGTTGACTATACCTTTCCCCTGATACCAACTATAATGACCCATACTTTACATACATTGCTAATACTTTAAAATTGAAGTACACTTATTACAACATATAACAAAACCCGGAAAGGACCATATAGGTATAGTGTCTTTTGAAACTGGGAAACATAAACAACTGGTTCATAAATCATCTATGTTGTCTCCCATTTATTTCATCATATCTAAAGTCCCTTTTTGGCATATCCTACTTAATAACCTTATTCCTGACCTGGGGAAAGAAAACATACAAAAGGGTGAGCTCAAATGCTCAGTAAGGGTAAACAAAAGAAATATCAATCACATCATATTCATAAGAACATAACATTTTGGAAATCTTAACCTGAAAAACAGATCATAATTTCATAACATGGGATAAATCATAGTAGTGAAATTTAATCCCAATAATCATAACTTAAAACATAAAACTTTTTGGAATACACACATAATAATAGATAATCATTTCTTAGTAGTCAAGACTCATTGCCAAGACTATCTTAGCGGACAAAGTCCATTTTTGAACCGAGTTCACTCCTTGTTTCAGTCCTGTTTCACTGAACCGGTTTAACCTGCCATTCCAGCCATGTCTATCTCATGAGATATAAATCTTTACACAATTAATTGGAGGTATATATAGGTCCCACCCATCTCATAATTATAAAATTCTTATGTGTGCCACAAAATCATAAATCATACATCATTGCATAACCCATGTAATAAAAATGGGATTCTTAAACATCATGACATAATAAAACAATTCATATAAGATAAATGAATTCATAAAAATAATTACATCACAACATAATTAAATCAATGTAATAATAGGGATATAAACAGAACCCTATATTATCTTAGATGGAAAATAATTTTGATAAAACACTTGAACTCCATTCTTGAGGAAAATATCCTTTCTACTTCAAAAACTTTTTCCTTTATTAACATGTCATATAATTTTAAACTAAATAAGTTGATTAAAAATAAACTTGAAAACATGTAAAGTAATATTCATGGAAATAATGTTCTAAAAATCCATTCATGCCGTATAGGTTAAAAAACACATTCTTCTCATACTTTTACCGGAAAAGTCAAAAAGTACCTCGTACGAAAAACGACAAAAGATTCATTTCCTATATTTTACTAAAAACTCATCAAAGGGTAAAATTGGATTTAAAAAATTGTAGGAGGATATAAATAATATTACATATTGAGGAAACATGTACGTGGATGATAAATATTCCCTAGTAAATTTGGAAGTATAAACAATCTCGGATAAAAATGAGATTGTGAGATTTTCCCTTACCTTAGGTATGATTTTCTTCATAAGTGTCTGAACCTCCTGTATAATAATTTAAATAATGTAATTGACTTATTCCAGAATCATACTCATTGTTATGATATCATATATGTCCATATTCTTAGTTTCTTATTAGTAATATTTCATTGCTACTTGTTATTCAGGTGTTTATTACTTTTTGTTCTTATGCGTGTTTTGTCGAATAAATTCTTATTATTCTCTTTAGGTTATAGATACCTCATTTACAGAATGGTATTAGTGTAATATATATCATATTCATTCAATCAATTCATTTATATAATCATTATTCAATGAAGATCTTGTAGAACGAGTCGCATCACATCGTGAGGACGGTATTCTGTACGTACGCACGAGTGATGATATCGTTCCCATGATCGTGGAATTGTATTGGAGTGTATGTATACTATTTCAGAATAAATATAACTTTACAATAATAATATATAGTTATTATTTACACCATTATACCCATCCAAGTAATGTGGTTGTGGAAAATAGAATACACCATGGCATGGAGACGGTATTCCGTACGTACCCACGCGCGGTGATTTCATTTTTCCATTGGATGGATAGATCGTGAAATAGGGTTGTTTAATACTTATAATAACATACCAGTATATTATTGATACTGATGTTATTAATTCATAATGAAACAACTAAAGAAGAATAAGTGGAAGAAGAAATAATGTTGAAAGAATCGGTAATAGACATTACCTCTTCTTTGAAGCCCCTCTTTGAGACCTCCTCTTAGGGCACTAAAATTGGTCTTTGATGAAGACCAGGACCTCTAGGATGTTTCTAGGGAAGTGGACAAGATAATTTTCAAGGGTTTGGAAGATATTTAAGGCCCAAAGTGGTGTGAGGAAGAGAGGGAGGAGGTTCCCTTTTATAAGGGAGGAGAGGGGCACCTTAGGAAAAACTAAAAATATTATTTTATTATAAAGTAATATTTGGGTTTTAATAGCTCCAAATTGATTTATTTGAAGCTAAGGTGGGGATGGGTATAAATACTCTCATATAATGGAATTTATACAAGTTTAGGTATCTATTTTAACCTTATCATTTAGATTTAACTTTAAGATGGATAATTTAACTTTTATCGTGTCTTCTTGTTTTCTTACATTATAAGGTTAATAAACTTACTATAACAAGCCAAAAGAACCCCAAGTGGTTTATTATTAATATATATAACATTATATAAGTCATTTTTTCGAACCTTAGATTTTTATGAATAAAATAACAATTAATAATATAATATGTTTTTAAAAAACTATTTTATGTCAATTTTGACACTATTTTGTAATTGATTTTTGTGAAATTCATAACAGAGATATTAGTTCAAAAAAAGTTAATTACATCAATATTAACATGTCATATTAACCTATAAAATTATTGTAATTCATAAAAATTCTCAAATTACATTTATTTGGGTATTTATAACATCAATTATGTCAATATTTCATTAATAAGATAATTACTGCATCATCATTGTGTCATAAACAAATTAAAGTATTTATTGTCTGAAAATTACAAATAAAATACCATTATGTATGAAATAATTTTATCTTTCTAAATAATATTTATAGTAGAATTTATCTTATGTATAACCCTATATTAAAAATGATTTAGTTATTAAACATTGATTTTAACTATTTTAACCCTTCTTTAAATAAATTAATAATAAATGTCCCAATATAATCCAAGTGGGCCTAAATGGTCATATGTTATTCCTAAGGTTGTTTTTGGTCGAATTACACTTATCAAAAAGAATTAGGACATGTGTTAGGGTAATAATAATATCATTTTTACCCTTAATTACCCTATTTACTTTTAACTGTGGTAAAAAAAGTAAAAAGTTACTATTCATCAAAAATTATTTTCATCTCATTGAACCAAATTTTAGTCTTTGATATTAACCGTGTCTCTCGGATTTTCAAAATTCCACTCACAGAAGCGGTAAAATTAATTTTTATTTGAATTTGGAAATTCTCCTAGGAGGTGGGTAAAAGACAGTGAAAAGTTCAATAAAATTTTTATATATCTAAAATTATTATAAAATGACTCCAATGAATTGAATTGAACTTATATAGGTATTATGTATCAATTTTGACCTACAATAAATTTAAATAAAATAAATAATTATTTAAATAAAAGGCCGGTTTTTAAATAGTAACACAGTGTTTTCACTATTCATCAAAAATTGAAAGTTTTCAGAAAAAAACCAAAATTCCCCCCAAGGATAATTTTGATATTCCGAATCCAAAAATGAAGTCCATTTTGAAAAAATAAAATTTACAAAATTTCCAAAAGTGGGTATTACTATTTATAACGACTAGTTTTAGTAATATTTTAATAGTATATCGTAGTTTAGTGAAACTTGGTATTGTATACGACGCAAGCTATCGAGGAAGGTCACGATTGTGTGTAAAGAAAGCCAAGCTAGTGTTGTGTGTAGTGAAAGATTACTTTGATGATTTATATAACATAAAAACAAAATATTTCTCATAAAAGTATCGGGTGTTACATCATGAGTTCTCGTTCCAGTACCCCGACATAAGTGGGGATGCATAAGGTCACAATACTGAATCAAATCCCTCTGTGGTGCCCCGTCTCAAACTTCCTCTTTTGGATGTATCAATCCCAGATCATGTCAATGGAGTAGTGTATAATGTATGTGAAGCTTGCCTCATAATGAGTCAACATCAACTCTCAATGCTAAATATCTAGAAACTCTTAGATGCAGACTGAGCGCGGGCAAGAGGGGTAGTAATAATCATTGAACAATCACTTGAGGTAATCCCATGAGAGTGTTGATTCATTATGAATCTTTGAAAATAGAATCCACTAATGTCTATTTTCTCCATGAGAATATTGGATTCCAAATCCACCACCTAATCTATCAGGATCTGAACAATCGTAATAGTGTGAACCACTAACTCATGCCAATCCATTTATTCTTGAAGATTTGGTTTGTCGTAGAACCTTAGCAGTCTCTGATTCTTGAACTCATGGAGGGAACTAATATTGTGTTATAATTCTACCTACTCAGATGGGGTGATCAATTATTCTACTGGCAGAGGTAATTCTACATTCACACAAAAAGAAAGGTGGTCGTAATATGGTCCCTAAACAATGGTCTCACTACTCATAGAGTCTCTATCATGAACCAAAGCTGATATCCTGGATGGATTTCATCGTGGAGGCATCCTAACACATATCATGGTGTATTTTAGTCTAATGAGAATATATATATAGATATATACCACCACTAATGGCGAGATAACTCAATAAGTATATTCAAATTCTTAATTCAATATGATGCATGTAACATTAATCCTCAAATAAATGTATCAACATTCCATATGGAAAAGTAGGTAGTCAAAGTCCTAGTGAATGGATAATCTGGCTTTTCATACCATCACTAGACTCCCTGGCCAGAGAACCGCACTATAGGCACATTAACATTGTTTCCATAAACCCAAATGTCCATCTTTAAGGGGATACATCCAAACAATTTCTAAAGGAATAAACTTTCTCTGATACCAATCTTTCATGAATAGATTAATTTAAGGTCTCAAGAGAAACTTCCCCATGCCCACCTTCATAGGCAAAGGGTTGGAAAAAACACCAAAGGTAAAAATAACCACATGGTGACATTTACCTATGTACATGTACACACACACAACCATATTAATGAAAAATTACCTTTGAATATGGGAAATAAAAAATTCTATATAATAATATACACATTCATGAACCTCTAGATAGTACAATAGTATGTTAGTGTAAACTAATAGTAATGGGGAAAAGTACATGCCCAAGCAGAAATATGTACCAACCTGACAAAATTTGAAAAGTGTTAATAGTTGAGTGATCCCATCTCATGTATCTAAATCTATAACCACCATACGTGGCACAAAAACCCAATAACTCTACACTCCTCTAAAGTAACTATCAAATTGTTTGTCATATTCATAAGGCACGACACATGTGGGCAAGTCACGTGAAGGGATGATTGCATAAATACAATTTATAATTCTCTAAAAGGTGTAAAGGGGGGTATAAGTGATAATATATAAGTGGTAAGTACTAGATAAAATAATGTATAGTGAAAGATAATGACTCAACCCTGTAAGAGAGTGAAAGTATGCTCATCCAAGAAAAAGTGGATAAAGACAATGAGTATATGAACTCCCTACCGATCCTTATCCATATATTATAGAGGACTGGACTCATTCAACCTTGAGAATCTTGAAACAGAATTCACATGTTATACCCCACATCTCTTAGCCTCTTCTGGATGAGAGTATATAAAAGGATCTGTCAATCCTAAAGAAAGAATATATAAATATATATGATCTGTCAAATAATTCCAAACAAAATAGAAAGTGGATCTCTATCTCACAACATAGCTCTTGAATAAGAGTTTCCAATAGTTCCAATATATGTTCATAAATGATTCCCAATATCTCACGTGTCTTCCATGAACACACAAGTTTAAGAGACTCAATAACCACACATTTCTACAATCCATTTTGGGTAGAACTGACTCACCCTTTTGATTTTAGGTCTCATCAGAAGAATGTGCCTTGAAGGGGAATGAATAAATCTTCCATGTGAGACCAAAACCTATGTCTATCTACATCTCATCAATATGTCACACATTCAAGGGGACATGATTTGTGGCTTGGTCTTTGACTTAGGCACCACCTCTTTTTTTAAAAAGGGGTACATGATTTGTATGTAAATATATCTCTCTCTGATATGGTAGGAGGGTGATGCTCGGATATTAACCAAGGAACACAACTACCCAATCCCACTAGAGTGTACCACTCATGAAGGTCATTGGGGAATGCCACTGCAAATTCCCACTAGATTTGTATCCCAGTAAGTTCATTTGGGAACTCCGATGCCCAGCCCTTCTAGAGGGTATGCCAGGAACATCGATAAACTCCACCAACTAGCTCGGATGGAGGTTAAATAAAAAATATCATTAGGGAATTACACTTCCCATCCATCCTAGAGGGTGATTATAGAGTTTGGAGAAAATCCACTTCCAATCCCTTCTAGAGGGTAACTCTCATGATCATAGGGAGAACCTCTACAAAGCCCTACTCGAGGGTAAGCTCAGAAAGCTATGGTGATCTTGTATGATGGCTACCATCATCAAGTTTCCATTCACTACATCATTATTGGAATTTCTGTCATCATATATCTAAATCCACAATGGAGTACACCATTGTGTTATACATGAAAAAATGATTGAGTTAGGATATTCACTTGCCTCAATCGGACACCCGGTGAAAAATTTACATTTCACCTTATCATGGTTGAATGACGTCTCATAGACCCAAGCCACATATCTAAATTAAATACCTGGTATTGGTGTTTAAATTTCTACCTAAATTTTCATGTCACAACATTAAACATGGTTCATCATTCTGACATAGTTTGTGAGAGATATGTCATATACAAGATTTCAAAAAAATAATAATACTAATATTTGGTGTTTTATTAACACAAGGAATGAGTTTGAAAAAGGTATCAAACATCAGTCTAAAAATGATTGCCTCAGTTGTAGGATCATGTTTTCACTAATAATTATTTAAACTGGTGGCTCAGTTATATGCTATAACTGATATAAGTATATTTTAATGACAATTTATATATCATATATTATATCTAATATCTTTAATCTTATATCTTGTATCTCATATATCATATCTTATATATAAAAATAATATATTACCTTATATGTCATATATCATATCTCATATATCAAACCCATGGATTGAGAATCCCTATATAGTAATGATTACAGATCTCTCCTTCACTCACCAAACAGTTTTCACATCATCGATCTTCCATGAATCTACAGACCTGGTCGAGCTTGATGCCACTTTGAAAAGTTTGTTCAAGAAAATGGGGCTCCAAATAGTAATGAAAATGATGAAATGTGGGTTAAAATCACCATAAAAAATATATTAATCATAATGGAAAAATCATTATATTCTGATGATCAATAATGTGTAACTGGGTTTAAAAAATTTATTAAAAAATATGAAATCTTGTACTAGGGATCATGTGACAACCATAAAAAGATTCCGATCAAAGAAGGAATAACGATCTAATGAATATTTTAATGTAATTGTGTAGAAACACCAAATTTTTATTCCATCATTTTATTTGGATTGATAGTTGGTGAAGAATACTCCAACATAATTATTGGAAGAAGTTTATGAATTCATTGTTTTTGATCTGATATGATATGACATTCCATTATAGTTTATCTAAATTTTTGAAAGGGAGGAGGTAGGAGCTCTCACATGTGAATTATAGAAATTGTGAGGCTATATTTAGAAAATTTTATTTAACAATATATTTATAGACATCATTTCAGGTTAGTTGGATTTAATTAATTAAATGAATCCACTTAAAGAACAACCTATGAGGGAGGGGTCTGAAAGTCTATTTTTGACACATTTTATGTCTCACATAGGGAAAATATAACATTCAAGACCCAACTGTGGTCTTATATTTTCAATTTGATAAAATTTTTAAGTGTTATCCTATTTTCTTTAACTAAATGGTTTCATGTAGTATGAAATATATTTACTATTTTTATAAAATTAATTTCTAGCACATCGGGCCTTGGAATCACATTCCATCTCAGCGCCTAGATCTAGAAATTTAAATAAAAATAATTAAAAGTCATACAAGAATAATATAGGATCTATATACAAATATACATTCCACTTTTTTCTTTGAAAAAAATTCTATTGACTATGTAACTACAAATATTAACTTTCATATTAAATCAGTTGTTACACATGGTATAACCAAATCTCAATATATTAAGACTTATAATAAATACTTGGACAGTTAATTAATATCTGTTTAATTAAATCTTTCATATTAAACCCATGGGATTCACTTTATTGAAAATTAACCTAACGTGATAACTTTTATCATTTAAAGATCAACCTTGAATATTAAAAACACGTTTTCTTAATTGATGTTTTGTGTAACATAATGATGTAAATGTGTAAACACTTCAAATAATAGAAATAATAACTATCTATTCAAAAAAACTAATATATGTATGATTTTTTCTTCTCAAAAAATCATAGTAAAATCATTTCAATAAAATACGTAATATTATAAAAATTAAAATGTTAAAAATAAACATTTATTCATTGAATATATATATGCACATATGCATCATAATCCTAATAATATGTATACAAAAAATAACTAAAATGGTTTAAGTGAAATCCATCATGATGTATAATTTATGAAAATGTAATTATTCATGAAAAAAGAAATTCCCTTATTGGATTATAAAATTGAAAATACTTTAATAATTTAAAATGAATAATCTTGAAATTTAGAAATACACACATATATGTTTTAAAGAACATAAACCTAAAGATATATATATATATATATACATATATAAAAAATCACAGCCTTTTAATTAGAAGTAAAATTATCATGAATATGGAATAAATCAAATATATATATATATATATATGTTATTGAATAATAAAACCCATATATATATATATTACTCCCATGAAAATATATTCATAATTATGATGTAAATTATCAAAGAGGATGAAAAATAATACACAAATATATATTAAAAAAATAAACGTAAAATTACACACACACACACACAGATATATATATATATAAACCATGAATTTAAATTCATAAAAAAATAAATGAAATTTAAATATCACACACACACACACATATATATTGGTATTCGTAATACATAGTACTTTTATTAAAATGAAAATTTCACTAAGAGTAGAATAAATTAATTTTTAAATAAAATTTTGATAAAAATAGATATAACCCCTTTCCTTAAATTCGTAGAGAATACAAATATATCTTGGTAAGACCAGTAGAAAGTATAAAGAGTGCTAAAGACAATGCATTGCTCAAGCAGGTGTGCATAAATCAAGCATGTTTGGGAAAAAAAGATAAACAGATAGGATGAAAGAAACTCCAATTAATAATCTTCAAATTTACTATTTATATATTATTTTTATAAGCATATAATTATCTCACTCAATATTACTTGTTGAGGAAAGAATACATTGAAACAAATTATATATATATATATATATATTATTACTATTTTATAACCATTAGATCTTTAAATAAAAAGGTATTCCACCTTTTTTCAACACCACACAAACATAACATGAGTTCATTTCCATTATTGTTATCATTTTTTTTATAGTTTTTTCTCATTCCACGATTTTTATCATTTAATTTTGTTTTTTTTTTCTTTTTAATCATTATATATAGTAAATTTTAAAAAAATTAATGACACTTTAAAATAAATGAAAATATTTTTTAAACCATTAAAATGTGATTTTTTAAACATATATGTGAAATTAGTTTATTTTATAAATTTATAAATGTATATATTTATAATTTCAATATTTTATAAAACAAAATCATTATATAACATATTATTCTAATAATAATAATAATAATTTTCTTAAAAAATATGATTTACACTAAATTAATACAATTAACTTTAATTTCATAACATTAATTTTATCCAAATTTTTTATTTAAAATTATACATAATTCGTTTATTTAAATTAAAATCAATATAATTTATTTGTTACAACTTATTTAATATAATTTTATTAAAACTTAGTAAAATAAATAAATAATATTAATTTTTTTACAGCTCATTGTATGCATCAGTATCCCAAAAGTGCATTAAAATAGAACACCCTGAATGTCATAATGAGAAGCTTGTTGAGAAGGATGATAATTCACTTGAACTTACTTTTTTTATTTGATCTAGAAATGTGTTTGTCTAATATAATATCAAATAAAACCCCCTTTTCACCAGCATCTAGGGATTTTCCTTCGTCATAATTAGAAAAAATATCCACCATGTAAGAAGTAATTCTATATAATATTTCTTTTTCAAGCCTTTTTTCCATTTCCTCAATTCCAAATTAAATCACTATTATGGCCTCTCATTGAACAAGACGAACATATCAACTCCCTACAACACTTCTCCATCATTTTCCCACTCATAATTCATCCATCAAAGATATTAGGAAACATATCATATTTTATTTTATGTTTAATATAATCATTCTATATTTAAATATAAACTTTCTTCGTTAGAATATAAGAGATATATACCTCAACTACGATACATCCAAGATATCTGAACCATTCCTCCCTAGTGTCCCTATCTATTTTGATGGGTACTCCATTCAAAGAGGTGATATTGAATAAAATCTTTCGGTGCTAGAGAATGAAATTTTTCCCAAATACATGGACCCAAAATGATTGTATTCTATTGTTTAAAACATGTGGATTGAAGTTGTAATATAAATCATGGAGGAAATGAATACCTAGTCTAATATAAATCGATCCACAACCCTGTGATCTTGTTTTTATATCCTCATATGGTAAAAGAAGATGAAAAACCCCTCAACTAATTATGATTCTTATCTAGTTATCAAATCCTAAGGGTTAAACATGCTCACAAAAAATATCATATACACTCCATTGTTGGAATACTAAAGGAAAACAACCCAATAAGTAACATAAAACATACAAATATTCATCCTATTAGATATTTCTTCCTAACGGGGGAGATGATGAGCAGTCTATCCCATTTTAGACTTGATCTATATTTAGTAATTCTATCTATTACATTATTTAAGAGTCACCTATAATACATGTGGGTGTTTTTGTAATTTGTAAATCATCCCTGTGATATATACTCTTTATTTTTATAGAAATGGAATAATGCTACCAATAAATGTTATTATTTTATTAGGATACAAAGTAGTTATTTCCATGTAATAGGGTGACATAAATGAGGACATGATTTGGAAAATATATAAACAAAAGATTCATTTCCATGATAAATGGGTGATATGTGTGATTCACATATAATAAAGAGGGTTACATGAATGATTAAAATCTACTAAAAATGAAAAAACATAGGATTTTCAGAAACAACACATATTTATATAAGTTATATTTACTTAATTACATGATATGAATACGCAATAATAAGGTGATATATAGAATTCATTTTTGGAATAATAAAAATAATATTTTTTGTAATAAACATTATAAATTTTAAACCATGACAAATTATACATCTTATTGGGAATATTCTTAGGATGATCCTATATTGACTCCGAACATTTATAGGTATATATTTTTTCAATTTCTCCATCTATTTTCAGATATATATGAAATTAAATCTATTAAAAAAATATGTAGGTGGATTATTCTATGATAAATAGGGACAAATACTTATAAATAAAGATCATTAATTTCCTTGAGTTATTAATAAATGAGGAGTATGTATATCATGAAGTAAATATTCATGTGATTTTTTTTGGAAAAATTTCATTGAAGCTGTCATGATGAAAAATATAATTGAAATAGTTTTCATGTAGTTAATATAATATTGAAAATTATGGTAATAATATGAATATGTATACATTAGTATAAAATAATATATAAAATATTTAGGATAAAGAATGTGTAAATAATTAATTTTTATATGATATTTCAAACTATTTTTTTAGATTGTGATAATGAAATATTTTAAGTAATGGGAAATATAGGAATAAATATCACATGTCGATCAAGGATTTTAATCTAGTGGATGATAAATAAGTTTATTTCTTCACTATCAATATAGAAATTACAATTCATTTTCACTAGGGTAAAACCAAATTTTCTTTGGGGATTAGGGGGGTTCCTATATTTATGGGTAGTATAAAGATCTTTATTTGATTGTTGGTTGTAAATGTAGATACTTTATGTCTAAATACTAACATATAAAACAAGTTAGATGCTATGTAATTCCATTAAATTTGAAAATTATCATCTCATGGTCCATATTTTTTTGTATGTTTTGGTGAAAAAAGTAAAATTTATCAGATAAATAAAACATTTCCTTATCACTTAATATAAATTCTATGGGATGTTGGTGTTCATTATAAATTTTAAATAATATTTTATGAAGGGTAATCTTTTCACTTTTGATATACCCAAAATAACTCCCTCTATAATTTTTTTTTATATTTTTATTAAATACAAGTTTTAACAAAGCTATATGTTACAAAAAAAATATTCTCTCTTCAAATACACTATAATTAATTTCATCAATAATATTATTTAGACCATTGATGAAAATAATTAACATAGAATAATTATATGAAAAACTAGTTTTGGTAATATTGTATATTTGTAAAAATGACATTATTAATGAGATAATGATGAATATTGGGATAAATCATTATCAATAATAGACATATTATAGATATATAAAAATATAAATTTATTAATTTTATAGGAATGATAATTATAAGATGTTATTTTATTGAATTTGATGTTATGAAAATCCAAAAAAAAAATTTTTTTTAAAAATACAACAACATATATGATTGTGATTCTATTATTTATAAAGCCAAATTATATTTTTAATGGAATTAATATAGTAATGGTATGTATCTATGTTAGTTGTTATACCAATCATTGTTTTGGTGACCTATATTTATGCAATAATTCATAGACTAGAAATACCCCAAAAAATATATCAACCTGCCTAGTATATTTAAAATATTAAAATCACGACTAAGTGAGATTTTATTGTTTTTTGTGGAAAATTTTCTAATAAAGGAGACAAATTATAGTTTTGATATCATTGATTATATAAAATTGATGAAGAAAGGAATCAATGAGTACCTCTAAAGTATTATTTTTAGAAAGTATCATTCAAGGATATATGAAAATATTTTTAGAGGATTGTTTAGAGGATAGACAAGTTAAAAAGAAGGTTACCTTCATTTAAAAATAACTATTGAGAGGAAGAGATAAATTCAATGTAAAAATTGATATTTCAAACTATTAATATTTAAATTTTTTATTCATTTCATGGTGTGTAGTGAACTTTTAAGAAAATGATTAATATTAAGAACCCATGATGAAATAATTTAAGTATGAGAATCTAATGATGTTTTCATTGGAAAAATTATTAATTATGTTAATCACATATCAAAATAAAATGGTTTTATAGATGAAGTAAAAGCTGAATAAATTATGTAATAAATTATATTGGTGTTCAAGTACTTATGGTTTTCCAAAAAATAAAAAAATTAAAGAACAATGATTATGAATGTTCAAGTGTTGAAATATGATTTGACCTAATTGTTTATCCGTATTTTAATAATGATGGAATTAATAGTTGGAGGGATTAAGTGAGGAAATATTATTGATTGGTACATTACACCCAAATTTATATAAATTTGAAATGTATTGTAACATATTTGTTAATGCACAAAAGTGGAAAAATATTGAAAAACTAAAAAATCATAGAATGAGATTTATCTATTATTGAATTTTGAAAATTATACCAAAATAATAAATTTTATTACTAATTATATGAATGATCCTATACAAAAAATTATTGTAGGTAAAATTCAATTTTTGAAGATAAAAAATTACTCTATGATAAATTGATCCTTCTTACTCCTCATATGAAATTTGGTTGTTGAAGATCTTATACACCCAACAAATCTATTTTGGTAATTAGGAAGAGACCCTAAAAGTTATATTATGTTCCAAAAATTAACTAGAAAATAAATAAAACATATTCAATTATCAAGCTTGATAATAGAAAAAATTATGGTATTAGTAAAAGAAATTAGAACCAACACCAAATAAGATGCACACTATCCATTGATATCAAAATATTATAATATAAAATAGTATACAAACATGTATAATGAAAATATAAAATTAATATAGTGTTGTTGTCATGGAATGATGCGGGGAATGACATATTTTTTTCTAATATAATCTTTAAATTAATGGACAATGGAAATAAAAATATCTAGGAATAAATTAAATCTGACATTATATTTAAAATAGATATTATTTTTAGGAATATTTTAATATAAATCTATGAAATTCACATCATGTGTGTAAATAAAAATATCAATGGTTACTCAAAAAAATATGATATCATTTCTATAAAGAATCATCATGTTTTATTAAAACACATAACCAATTTATAAACCTTTATGATTGGGATGATATAATGTATCATTATGAAGAAATATCCCACTCACCACCAAATTTTCGATAAAAGGAAATGTTCAATATATGATGGCATATGATATTTTTTTGAAATTTAATTATATGTTATGAACTAACATAGAATTTGGATCCTTTATTTGAAATTAATGTTATTTATGATATGGATAAAGGATATTTTAAATGTAATAAATGTGAAAATTAAGTTCTCCTCAACATGTGGTATCCTTATGGACTGATGATCATTATCATCAAAATTTAATCAATTTGTGTAAAATAATAAATGTGGATAGATATCTTGGAAGTTGAATCTATTTATTTATATTTTATTTAGGTATGAAAATTGAATCACTCACTCCTTCCTATGAATTTTAAAAATAAATCATTCATTATCAATGTAAAGGATGGATTGGAATCCAAGTAAGGTAGGTGCACAATGGTGTATCTACAAAATATTTTTGAAGGAAAAAATAATATTTTATAAAATTATGAATAAAAAATATCTCTTTAGAAATAATACACAACAAGAACTAAAATTAAGTCAGATAATAAATAATAAAAATGGAATTTTATGATATTATTAAACAATTCCATGATTATGGAAATATCCAAAAAATAATTAAAAGAATATATAAAACATAAAACACTCAATATATAGGGAATGAAAATATATGGGATTTTTATACCGGTGAAAATTGTGATCACTCTCCCAATATCACAAAATGAAGTTCATATAAAGGATACTTATGTTTTTTCATTACTTATTATCACTAAATGGAATGGTTGATTCATATATCCCACAAATATTAATTATTTATGTTATTTATAGATTTTCATATATTTATTTGAAAAAATATAAAACTAAAAATTATAGAATTATAAATATTAAATGAAATTAAAATCATTATAAATTATGTGATGTATTATCTCTAAAATGATGAGAACATGCATTAGTTTTTAATTGTGAATATTCCTCAATAAAAAGTGTCATTCCTAATAAGAAGCATGCGATATTTAATATGGCCAAGATAATGATCAATGATAATGATCTCCTATCATTTTATTAGAGTAAATATGTTCATAAATAAATAAATATAATAAATTAGAATTTATTGTGTTCAAATATAGAGAGATCACATAATTATATGTAGTACGGAAAGAATCCAACACTATATTTTTTATTTTTGAAGTGGATGAATTATTATAAAAGAAGATAATAAATATGTCTTTATAATCATTTAAATAATAGTATATTTTATGGATACCCATTTATATATTAGAAAAACATTTGAGAAATAATTTTATTTGAAAAAAATTTAGTTTCCAGGATTCTATATTTGGTAAATAGGTAGAATTCAAAATTACACTACAAATTTAAAAAATAAAATAGTACCAAATTTTTATAAGGAAGTGATTCTAAAATGTGCTTCCCCATGAGATAATATTGTAAAAACATTAATTTAGAAATAGAAATATATATTGTGTATGTTAAAGTAGTTTTATCAATAAAATTAAACCAATGTATCACTCCTAAATTCAATAAACTAGATATCATCCATTATTTTTTATCATTGGTTACCCCTCAATGGATGAAGTCTTTATAATAAATGTATCACGATTAAAATATAATAACAATGTTTATAAAAGAGTATACCAAATAAAAATATTGATCCAAATTGATTGAAATAGAATATGTAAAAATTAAGATCAAACAATAATTGGATGTTCTACTATGTTTTGAAGAAGAAAATGTATTCAAAACCAAGTGTATAGACTATAAAAAACTCAATAAAGATATCTAATAGGCTCATAATGCCTGGTAGCTACTATATAAGTGATTTTTTTAAAATAATATGATTTTAAAATTGTGAAACATATTCCCCTATATCCTAATCATATATTATTTGAATCAATAGTAAAATATCAATGAAATGATTATCAATGTTGTTCCAAATAGGCTTAAAATACATATGCTTGATTGGTGACCTTACAGAGGATGTGTATAGTGATAAATAAGATGGTTTTTTATATATAATAAAGAGACAAATAACTATTCATTTAATAATGAACAATGTAAGAACAAATAAGAACCATGACCTTGGTATTCATGAAATATTCAATATTTGAGAATTTTCAGATTCCTACTTATTGGTGTTGATCATAACATTTAGATTAATAAGGACCAAAATTTGTAGGTTCTTGTCTATGTATATAAAATAATCATCATTAAAATGGTTTTAGTAAAATGTAATAATTTTATAGAAAATTTGATTTGTGGATTTGATATATTAAAATTATTTTATTTAACACATAACATTTATTTGCAGATGACTGATAAAATTATTGTAAATTTTATTTCCAAATAAAAATATACAAAAACAACAATCAATATTTCATAATATGGTCGTATCTAGTCTGATAATTACCCTATTGACTAAATAAAGTATGTTTTCATGAGACTATAAAGAAATAAATATAAATATAAATCAACCTATAAATATAAGTGTTTTTCTATTATAACTAATATTGGAATGAAAAAATTATTGGATTTAAAATCATAAAGTCCCATGTTATGAATACAAACCTTACAGAAGACACATGCTAGTAGATTAATAGAAAATTCCTTATACCAATAAAAAATATGATTCCAAAAAGTTTTAGCAGACTAATTTTTTTAATTATTTATTAAAATAGGTGATCACAGGTTATCAAAGAGAGGTGTAACTTATCTTATAGTTTTATGTTTTTCTTTTTTTAGTGAGCCGAAATAAATAATTTCATTAACCACAAAAGATGTTGAGTGTATTGCAACTACAATGAAATGTAAATATTTTTTATGTATGATGAAATAAGTTTGTTATAGTGGATATTATGTAATATATATAACTTAAATTATATGTGACAAATTGACCACTATCACCCTTAGGTAAAATTATAAAAACACAGAAAATGAAAATCATATGATTACAATATTTCATGTTCTCCAATATATGGTTAAGAAAGTGATAAAATTTCTCATCATTTTAATTTAATATTAGTATTCAAATATAATAAAAAATTCACTATAAAATCATATTTTAAGAGGTATTTATATAATTTTTGAGTGAAAATAAATTCATCTAATAAAAAGTTATTAGATAAGGGACCCACTCTCTAATATTAGATTTTTTATGAATTTAGTATGAATATTCTAATAAATTATTATTTTTTAATTCTAAATTACTCTTATTAGAATTAAAATAATTGAAATTTGTGGTCATTTATAATATGAAGAATTATTCCATTCTTTTTATAGAAAGATATGGTAGGATCCAAAAAAATATGCTTTTGTTTTATTTCTATAAATATTTTATTAAATTGATTAACTTATAATCATAAAATTATTTTTTATTAGTTAAATTAAATATTAAAAATTAAATTATATGGCTTTGAATTATCTCTTTACCTATGATTTTGTGAAATTTACCTTCTATTAAATTACCATTTAAAATTATAAAGAATAATTTTATATACTCAGTTTTACTTTCTTAGATTTTTTTAAATGACTAATTTATTATTATTAATTACATGTTTATGAAAAATGATTAAAATAATAATTAAACAAAATATAATTTATATATATGAATATATATATATATATTATGAATGAGTATTATTAAAAATAATTAATTTAGAACTATGCATTATAAAATAGTTATATATATATAGGAGTTTTATTTATCATAATAAAAAAATTTATATAATTTATTTTGAACTTATAAATATATTTTGGTAGTCCCATTTTTATTATTTTGAAAATTATTAAATTATTATTTTTGATAAAATATAAATATTAAAGAGATATACATAAATTTATTTTCAAATTATAGATTAAAAACATATTATGTCTGTAAATTATCATAAACTATTAAAATTATATTAATGAAGTTAAATAAATAATACAAAAACATCAAAGACTAAAAAACAAACAAAAATTAAAGATGAAATAAAAAACTAGATTTAGGATTTTTTGGAGACTAATTTTGGTTTTGAGTTAGGGATTGATGGGTGAGATCGAGCATATAATGAATCATTTAACAAAAATTGAGATTGAGTTTAAGAGGCGAGCATGATTCAAGGCCAAAGTCGAGGTTAGATTCAGAAGAAGGTTTCAACATAAGCCAAGAACATAATGATGCTTCTACAACTAGATAACGAGATCAACTCTGGATCTGGAATGGACTTCTAGTGAGGGTTTTGAAGCATAGTGTTCTATGCCTGATTTGGGGTTCAACCAGACCTAATTTGTGCCGTATTGAAGATTCCAAACAAGAACTTGGTAAAGTAATATTCAGTTTTGAAATATTATCATCTTTTTAAGTATGTTTTTTTATGTTTATATATCCAAATATCATTCTACATTCATTATTAAATACCCATTCGTCAAATTGTTGGATTTTGTTTTCAATTTCATCAATTGTCATATATGGACCTCTAGTAGTCATTTTCCAAGTGTTCATCATGATATACATCTACCAATTTCATCAACATTTTGTGTGGATGTGGTTTCATCATGAGAAGTTGTAAATAATATATAATTATTATTTATTATTGTTTTTGGTTCATTTGATATACTGTATTGTTTTTGTTATCTATCAATTTCTGAGAATCTCATAAGATACTCCGGTCATTGCCTCATTTACACCCCTAAAAATATGTTCATTTTTTTAAACCTCCAGAATATTAGTATTATATTTTAATAGATTGATGTTGTGTATATTAATAAAAACCTTCACCTTATTTTATAATACTCAATTTTGTGGGAAGGAAGTCCAGTGAGTCATGGTTGAGCATGGTAGATGGATACTACCCTTGGGTTTTTTCCATTTCAGGTATCAATGGGTAAACTAGTTTTTTTATAAGAGGAGTAGTACATAGAAAATAAATATAATGGAAATTAATTTTCATGATGTCAAGATATAATTTTATTAAGTACCTATTTATTTATTTTATGTTTTCATTATCACAATAAATTTGGGAATATGTTATGGGTAACATTCCCATTTCAATCATTTATTTTTTGAAAAATTATATTACTATAATGATTTTAAAAATTGTAATAAAATATTTTTTGAATTTGATGATTTCAATTGCATGTTTGATTTTCAAATATTTCTTCAAAAATTAATTATCATAATAGATAATAATTTGGGAAATACTTATATGTCAATAATTTCATAAAATTATACGCTAACTATTTATTTTCGAATATGGTTTATGTTTTGAGAAAAGATTTATATTTTATAGAAAATATTATAATATATGTTTTTATATGAATAAATTATATAAGTGAATTATTTTACAAAGATATTAATTCATAAGGACTCTCAAAATTAGTCATAAATTTATGTTTCATTTTCTTCATAAATTAATAATTTTTCATGAAAAGTGAATATAAAATCATGAATGACATTTTTAACAAATAAAATGGTCATCATCTTAGTTTGTGACATGTTAATCATGAACTAATAATTATTATATATATGTTTGTTTTATGAATAAAAATTTTGTTTATAAAAATTATTTTTTATTAAATAACCATTTAACTTATCGAAGATGTGGATGATAATTATTATCATATCATGGAATGAAAATTAGACGTGAATTTGAATTTTTAGAATCCAGAAAATAGGTTTTTATGAAATATATATATATATATATATTAAAAATATTTTAAGTTTTAATGACACAAATACTAGGAAAAATATCTATATAGATTAATAATTCCTAAAATTATTTTCATAAAATTCATAAATTGAATTTGTAAATATGGTAGATAATTGGGGAGTGAGAACATCACTCAGAAAGTGTGTAGGACCATGATAGCCTTCAGCATTACAAGTTTCACCATTATTTTGTTTTCAAAATCTTACTTAATATTTTTTGAAATTCATTGGATTATATTAAAATAATTTTCAAACTATGAATATTTTAAATGTGTAAATATGTTGAATGTATTAAACTATAATTAAAGTATTAATGTTTTCAATGACTTTTTTGTTTATTTTATTCAATATAATATCAATGTTATATAATAGAAAGTTATTTTTAAAATAATGATTTCCCTAAATGGTAATTCAATGATTATCAAAACCCCTTACTATGAAATTGAATGCTTACCCTTTATTTTAAATTGAATTTTCACAGGTATCTTAGAAGTTCAAATTCAGATATAGTATGCTTGGAAGCTTAGTGGAAATTCAGTTTTATTTTTGTTTAACTTTGATAAATGAAAGGTGTTGTCTAATCCTCCAAAACATAGACCAGTAAAAGGTCCTCATTTGTGTTTAGTGTTTTTTAATTGTTCAGTTACTTTTATAATAAAATTATACATCATTTTCAAGTACTAATTTTGGAAATGTGGACTTGGGTCGTTGCAATTGGTATCAGAGGAATGGTCCCGACAACAATGGAGATTAGATGTTGTCTTTGAGGAAAAAAACTATAAATTAGAACATTATTTAGATAGTTAAATTCCAGTATAATTTTTTTGACTATGAATAATGAGATTCAGAATTTATTTATATACAACGAACAAATATTGTGGGAACAATTAATTTAAGGTGGGAGAATGTAACATCCCAGGAACTATAAAATTATGTTTTATTTTTATAAATATTTTTATTAAATTGATAAATTTAAAATCAAAATAAACGTTGTTTTGTTAGTTAAATTAAATATTTAAAATTATATAACATGGCATTGAATTATCTCATATACTATGATACTCTGAAATTTACCTTTTATTAAATTATTATTTGAAATTATAAAAACTGATTTTATATACATAGTCTTATTTTGATTGATTATTTTTTTTAGATAATTTAATTTATTATTTTTAATTACATGTTGAATAAAAATGATGAAAATAACAATTAAACATAATATCCTTTAAATAAATGAAATTATATATATATATATTAAGTATGATTATGAATAAAAATAAATAATTGATATTTATGCATTATACAACAGTTATATATATATATATAAAAGAGTAATATTTTACACAATAATATTTTTATAATATATTTTATATTGAACTTATAAATATTTTTTGGTAGTCCTATTATTATTATTTTGGAAATTTATTAAATAATTATTATTTTTTATGAAAACTAAATTTAGAGGAAGATACAGAATTTAATTTCCTAATTATAAATTAAAAATATACTATATATTTAAATTATGTTAATCCAATTAAGTTATATTAATGAAATTAAATTTCAAAAATATCAACAATTAAAAAGAAAAAAATGAAATTGGAATATTAAAAAAATGGGATTTAGGGTTTTTAGGTGGTGGTTTTTAGGTGTTAAGTTAGGGGTTCATGGGTGAGCTCAAGTATATAAGGTGTCATTGTAATATCCCAGGAAAATAAAAAATATGGCATTTTCATATTTATTAATATTTTTAAATTAAATATTAATTTTATTTTAAAGGGGATGTTATATTCAAGGGCATACTTGACACGCAACAATGGGGTTCTCCGAAGTCTTATGTTGCAAACAATGATGAGTCATACTGAAAAATAATATATTATTATTTTTTTTAAATTTTTATTAATGCCTAGTTGTTTTATTTTCCATAATGAGTAGAACTAACTACAATATTATTATACATATTTTTTAAATGTTTTTACATCTATCCAATAAAAGTTAGAGGCTTAAAATGTGAATGAATCTAATATTAAGCATAATTTACTTTAAAAGGTTGATTTATCACCTTTTGATGGAGAACCCTCTTTAAATATAGTTTTGGTTACTTTTATATGTTATATTTATCAAAATAAAATCTTCTTTTGAATCTGGACATCAAAATTCACTTTGGGTAAAATTTTGGTATTATTTTGATAAAATTCATTTTTTGATGAATAGTAAAAAAATACTATATTTAGATTCAAATCTAATTTTTAATATAGCTTATTTACGTTGTCATATTATATTTTTAATTAGTTTTAAAGTTTAATTAGATTATATTTTTACCATTTAATCCAATGGTGGTCATTGGAATTAATTTCACTTTGAAATTGGACATAAACAAGTGTCAATCTTTTGATGGCTAAATATTTCTTGAAAACATGCCTTTTGTTTTGACAATGGGAATTAATTAAAAATTAATTAATCCAACTTATATGTTTTAAATTTGGTAAAATAGAAATTTTTTTCCAATTCAGAATATCAAATATAGTTTAGGCTGAATTTTTTTCATTTTTCTGAAAAACTTCAATTTTTGATGAATAGTGAAAAACTAAGTAGTAGTTAAAAAACTGAATTTTTCTTTTAAATGAAATTTTACCACTTTTGGGAATTAAATTTCAAAAATATGACATAAATAATTGTTATTAGTAAGTAAAATTTGGTTCAATAAGATGAAAATAATTTTTTGTTAAATAGTAACTTTTGACTTTTATTTACTGCGGTTAAAGGTAAATAGGGTAATTCAAGTTAAAAATAATATCATAATAATACAATAATATCTTAACACTTGTCCTAACCTTATTTTATGAGTCATTACAGACTATGGGCATCCTTGTATTGATTTTGGGACCCCATGGAGCCACTTGGGAGTGATAATGACACTTTAGATTAATTAATTTAATGTAAAGACAAAAATGACATAAACAAATATCTTTTAGTAAATTAATATATACATAGGGTTATATAATATATATTTTAGACTATAAATATTAATTGGAAAACTAAAAATATTTCCTACATCATGGTACTTTTTTTTATAATTTTTAGACATCAAATAAATTTAAATTTTTATGACACAATAATGATGCAGCGTTTACCTCATTAATAAATTATTTAAATAAATAAGATTATAAATATTAAAATAACATCAAAAACCTAGACAATTCTTATTGTATAAATTTATTTCGACCATGAGTCATCATATATTCTACCTTAATGAGTTTTTTACCTTTATAATCCGAAACTCATTATATAATAAAATAACATTTTCACACTTTCCTAAATAACCCCTCTGCCCCCTTATAAAAATCCCTCTCCTATAACCCTTTCATCACACCTATAAATCCCCTTGTCTCATCTAAACCCTACCCAACTAAGATCTCAAGATCCCTATCTTCCACCTAGAAGCCTTACCTTATGTAGAAGGCACTTTAAGAAGTCATATTGGTTTAAACCAAGGAAAGTTACCCGAATTAAAGGTAACAATTTCTCTTACATTATTTTGTTTTATTATACTTCTACAAACCCTAAACACTTTTTATTCCTTTATTTTATAACAAAAACAGTATCCTAAAAATATTAGGTTGTTTATATGGGATGGATTTTAACTACAGTTACACACAGCTCCGTCTAATGGGTAAAGAACATACTGTTTCTTTGGACGACGAACTACTGCCTCACAAAATGATGATTGTTCAAATATCTCCAACTGCCTCTCATGATGGAAATTATGATGGAAATGTATTTATATATGATATATATTATATTTAAATTGTTTATATTCTTCTTTATTTTTAATTTATGGAATAACTTTATAGTTTCTATAGTGGCTAAATACAATAAGCTCATTTGAGGAAGTGCGGACTACCGCCCCCTCAAAGTGATATGACTCATTCATTACTTATGTGGAACATATAAGGGGTAGAGTTAATGAAATTATATATTATATTATACTTTAATTATAATATAATTAGGTATCATTAAGTTTCCATTCCATTAAAATATGAAATATAAATGGAAGTAGCGTTCATGCGTACGTACGGCTTACCGTCTCCATGAACGCTGCATTTCATTTTTTATCTCAAATGTTATGTAAAATTATAAATACATGTATATATGGGATATATATGTTATATATGATATCTAAATCATGAATATAATTCAATATATAATGAAATTTTTTCCACATGAACAAATTTTAATTATAAAAATCCATTTTTGACTCAAATACCAAATATCGACAAAACGACCATTATTAACTTAAATGATTACATAATGTTTATAACACAGTAATAAGTGATATAAAAGGAATAATAATCTTGAAAAATGTTCTTAATCATGTATAAATTTACTTAAGTTTATTAATTAGGAAAAATAAGGAACAAACAAGTCAAGTCGGACACGAGGTAATGGGCTTCTTATCTCACTTTTAATTCCATTAGATTTCCATTGTTCACCACTTATTTATTGAATGTGGTGTATCATGTACTGAAATTTGATACATATTATCATGATTCTATTTATATTTATGGTATTATATGATTCAATTGGTGTTTATTAACTTTTTTTCATACATCTCATTTGATTACAATGTGGTAAGGGTGTTTCATCTCACTTCTTATTTTTGTGAGATTCGTGCTATATTGCCACTATTTCCTTTTGTGTGGTGTATGTACTGCCCATGATTGTATTAATTGTGTAATATAAATTAATTTATGTGTAATTAAATCTTCATTTTATGATCCTTCTTTTATATGGTGAATGTTTCATAATTAACCAAATCGTTAAGGGAACCTTTCACCCTTTTCTTTTTTAAAGACTTCATTTTGTTATGTCTTTTAATTTACATCTTATAATATTGGGATATGTTATTATATATCCTTAATGATGTAAATTTTATGTCCAAGCGATGAGATACCCTTTTCACTCTCATCAAATTATTTTTCTGAACTTTTAAGTAACAACATTAGCCTTTCAAATTTCTGTAAGGGAACTTCTTGACTGAATTTCAATTATTTGGGTTAAACATATACTTCTTGATTATGTCGTGTTATAAATATGTTTGAATGACCTATGATTGTTTCACACTTAATATCCACTTACATTGAGTGTATTATTATTTGTCACACATAATTACCGTAATCTAAGGATATCGTCTTTATAATGGAGTTCGTCTCAATTTACATTCCCTTGAGACTTCATTGTTGTTATACTCCAATTCACTTTTATATGGTGTATATACTTCCCTTTTAAATATTATATCATTAATGTTCTTATTCTCATGATATTATATGTTATGTTTTATTTTGTTCGTAAATTATGTTTTGTCAAGTGTTTCTCAAGTGTTACGAGACTCTTTAACAAAAATATCATTTTAAAAGCTTTAAAGAATTATTATTCAAAATATTTCTCATTAATTTACATGTTTTCAAAATGGTTTTTATTATTTATTTATATGTAAATTATTTTTTTAAAACTTTAATTCCTTTAAGATCTTTAAATTGGTATGAGAAACTTTGATTCAAAAATCTCTTTATTAAATGTTTTAAATGGTTTTGAAAATGTTTTGATTAAGAATTGATTATGTCAATATCTTGAAATGATATATTGTAATTGTAGTTTGGAAATTTTATTATAGAAATGTTTATATTTACAATATTTTATGTTTTATGGTTTTATAATGGTACTTGGAAATTTGACAGGTGGTTACGTGATAAACCAAATGACGGGTGGTGCTGTGATAAACCAGGACGTCTGGTTACGTTATAACCTCCAATGAATTGGGTATTGAAGTAAACTATATAGTTATTCTATTTAGTGATATGTGTGGAAGTCAATTGTATGGTTATTCCATTTATTTATGTTTATGTCCCAAGTTACCTTTATATGTTATGTGTTCTTTATAGGGGTTTTATGGTAATATTTTGGTTACAAAAGGGTAAGCAATGATCTTTTATTAAGTAAAGAGTATTTACCACTTCATAAAGGTCAAAAGTATTATTTATGATAAAGTATACATGGTTTACTTGTTTTTTCTTGAAAAAATAACAGTTTTCCATCTTTTTGTATCCCTTACTGAGCTTTTTTCTTATCCCAAGTTTTTGAAATGTTTTTCACATGACATGAAGAGGAATAGGGACAAGGATGTGATCAAGGAAATGTCATGATGTCTAAAACATGGAACTGAAGATGTTTATTTTTAAGAGTTTATATTTTATGAAAAAATGGATATTGGGTAGTGGTGTCTACTTGTAATATTCAAGTTGTTATGTAATATTTATGGCCTAATTCTCAAAAACTCTAAACCTGAAAAGATCCTCAATGTGAATTCTTGACATAATTCAATATTATGTAATGTTTAAGGTTGGGTCTTTCTAGTTGATATCAGAGGTCGGTTTAGAAAAAAATAGAGGTTAGGGTGTAATTTAAGCATAAGTTACATAACCCTAATGGTTAGCATATTATAAAGAGGCATAGTTATTTTATAAGTGATAAATGGTTATTACATTTTTCGGTTAAAAAGGAAAGGTATTAGATAAACTTTGAGGATAAATTATGTTATGGTTAATTTTGAGGAATTTGTCTCTTTTTTTTGGAATGTTATGAATTTGTATAGTTTTTGAAAAAGGACAACACATAGACTGTTCGACAACCTATCTTGTTGGACAAAGCTGCAGGAATCGAACCCACAATCAAAGTGCGATTGAGATTTATTGCCTACCACTGGACTACATAAAGTCCCTAGTTAGTATGACTAATTATTTTTAGTTAAATGATATTATTGATCAAGAATAATTTTATTTGGGATTATATGTTTTATAAAATTAACATCCTTAGTATAGGAAAATGATTTGGTGATTATGTGATAAAGGTTATTTTGGAAGACATTTTCTCTTTTTGGAACACTATATGCTTAAAGAAAATAGAATACCATGGGATTTAAATTATGGAGTAATGGTTGAAATATTATTTTAGAAGAATATATTTTTTTTATTATGGAGATAAGGTGATTTGTGTTATTTATGGAAATGATTAACATATCATAAAGAATATGTGATTAGGTTAATTACACTTCAATATGAGACTTTAAGAGTAGTTGATGTTCTTGGAGATAAATATTAAGATTTACTATCGAAGAATATGTGATTTAAATCCTTCTGAGTTTTGGGATTCAATATTAGTTTTAATTATTTTGATGAATTTTAAGGACAATTGTATATTTAATGGTATTTCTTGAAATTTGGGTACTTTTTTTGGCTTTTATAGATTAAGAGTAGATTTTCTTTTTATAAAGGATTATCCTTTTAGGGATTGTCTAATCTTCTACTAACCAATTTTAGTTTTTACTGATTTCTAAAGATAGGGGATATATATAGTTCATCTTTGGAAGATTATGTGATATTCTTGAAGTTTATTCTAGCACTTCCGGTGTGGCCAAGTCATCTTGAATACTTTATGTTTGGAGAAAAGGCGAGTTTGTGGTAGAATTTTAGTAAAGGATGAAAGTCTATAAGAAAAGTTAGTATGTGTCCTTATGTTCTTACTTAGGATCATATATAAATTCCTCTACTTTATGAAAAGGAAATTAAAATAAAAATGTTGTATGTTTAATTTTCTTATTGGGAAACCAATGAATATTTAACCCATCACAAATTAGTGGTTTTATTGTTGTCAACATTCTCCTAATCATGTTTTCTATCACTCTGCATCAGAACATGACACATAGTTTCTCTTCCATATCCATGTTTTCATGGAATCCTAGTGTGGGTTATCTTGGGTGAACTTTGTACATATCTTTCTTTATTTTAAAGTGATAGTTTTATTTACTCTTTTTCTTATGTGGGACTTTTAATGTAGTTTCCAAGACCAATTTTAAAATTGTGAGGATGAAATTTCTAAAAGGGGGGAAGGATGTAACATCCCAGAAAAATAGAGAATATGAAATTTTCATATTTATTAATAATATTGAATTAAATATTAATTTTATTTTAAAGGGGATGTTTTATTCAAGGGCGTACTTGACACACAACAACGGGGTTCTCCGAAGTCTTATATTGCAAACAATGTTGAGTCATACTAAAGAATAATATATTATTATTATTTTAAATGGTAATTAACGCCTAGATGTTTTATTGGTGGAAATGAATATAACTAACTACAATATGATTATACATATTTGTTAAATGTTTTTACATTTTATAAATAAAAGTTAGAGGCTTAAAATGCGAATGAATATAATTTTAAGCATAATTTACTTTAAAGGTTAATTTACCACATTTTGATGGGAAAACCTATTTAAATATGATTTTGGTCACTTTTATATGTTCTATTTTACAAAATAAAATTCTTATTTTCAATCGGGACATCAAAATTAACTTTGGGTAAAATTTTGGTATTTTTCTGATAAAATAAATTTTTTGATGAATAATGAAAAATACTGTATTTTAATTCAAATCTTTTTTTTAATATAATTTATTTATATGTTTATATTATCTTTTTAATTTGTTTTAAAATTGAATTATATTATATTTTTACCATTTAATCCAATGGTGTTCATTATATTTAATTTCACTTTGAAATTGGACACAAACAAGTGTCAATATTTAGATAGTTAATATTTTTTAAAAACACGCCTTTTGTTTTGACAACGAAAATTAATATTAAATTAATTAATCTAACTTCTATGTTTTGAATTTGGTAAAATAGAAATATTTTTTGAATTCGTAATATCAAATATAGCTTAGGCTAACGTTTTGGTATTTTTCTGAAAAACTTCAATTTTTGATGAATTGTGAAACCAGTAAGTAGTAGTTAAAAAACTGAATTTTTCATTTAAATGAAAATTTTCCACTTATGGGAACTGAATTTTGAAAATACAACATACATGTTTGTTATTAGTAATTAAAATTTGGTTCAATAAAATGAAAATAATTCTTTGTTTAATAGTAACTTTTGACTTTTATTTACCGCGGTTAAAGGTAAATAGGGTAATTCAAGGTAAAAATAATATCATAATAATAATAAATTACCTTAAAACATTTCCTAACCTTCTTTTATGAGTCATTTTCGACCATGTAAATCCTTGGGTCGATTTTGGGAACCCATGAAGCCACTTGGGAGTGATAATGACACTTTATATTAACTAATTTAATGTAAAGACAAAAATGACATAAACAAAAACCTTTTAGATAATTAATTTTTACATAAGGTTATATAAGTTATATTTTATACTATAAATATTAATTGGAAATATAAAAATATTTCATACATCATGGTATTTTTTTATAATTTTTAGACATAAAATAAAATAAATTATCTATGACACAATAATGATGCAACATTTACCTCATTAATAAATCATTTAAATAAATAAGATTATAAATATTAAAATAACATACAAAACCTGTCCAATTATTAATGGATAAATTTATTTAGACCATGATTCATCTTATATTCTACCTTAATTTGTTTTTGAACTTTATAAACTAAAACTCATTATATAATAAAATAATTTTTTCACACTTTCCTAAAGAACCCCTCCTCCCCCTTATAAAAACCCCTCAACTCTAACCCATTCCTCACACCTCTAAATCCTATTGGCTCATCCAAAACCTGGAAAAATAATCTCTCAATATCCCTCTCGTATACCTATAATCCTTACCTTAGTCAAAAGGTGCTTCAGGAAGTCCTTTTAGTTCAAACAAAATGGAGTTACCTGAATTAAAGGTAACGATTTCTCTTAAATTCTCGTGTTTTATTTTGTTTTATTTTACTTCTCCAAAACCGTAAATTGTTTTTATTCATTTATTATATAAAAAAATTATCATAAATATAATAGTTTGTTTTTATGAGAAGGATTTGAACTACAGTTACACTTACCTCCGTCTAATGGGTAAAGAACATACTGTTTCTGTGGACGGAGAACTACTGCCTCACGAAACGATGATTGTTCAAATATATCCAACTACCTCTAATGGTGGAAATTATAATGAAAATTTATTTATATATTATATATATTATATTTATATTATTTCTATGATTCTGTATTTTTCATTTATATAATACATTTATGGTTTACATAGTTTGTAAATACGATAATCTCATTTGAGGAAGTGCGGACAACCGCCCCCTCAAAGTTATATGACACGTTCATGCCTTATGTGGAACATATAAAGGGTAGAGTTAATGAAATTATATATGATATTATACTAGAATTATAATATACTAAGGTATCATTATGCTTTTATTCCATTAAAATATGAAATAGAAATGGAAGTAGCGTGCATGCGTACATACAGCTTACCGTCTCTATGAACGGTGCATTTCATTTATTATCTCAAATGTTATAAAATATTATAAATAAATGTATACACTAGATATATATGATATATATGATATATAAATCATGGATATATTTCTGTATATAATGAACTTTTGACCACATGAACAACTTGTAATTATAAGAAGTCTATTTTTGACTCAAATACCAAATATCGACTAAAGGACCATTATTAACTTAAATGATTACATAATGTTTATAACATGGTGATAAGTGATATAAAAGGAATAATAATATTGGAATTTTTTCTTAATAATGTATAAATTAACTTAAATTCACCATTTAGGAAAAACAAGGAACAAACAAGTCAAGCCGGACACGAGGTAAGGGGTTTCTTATCTCATTTTTAATTCCTTGAAATTTACATTGTTCGCCACTTATTTGTTGCATGTGGTGTATAGTGTACATCCATTTGATATATATTATCATGATTCTATTTATATTCATTATATTATATGATTCAATTTGTGTTTATTAACTTTTTTTCATACGACTCGTTTGATTACAATGTGGTAAGGGGTTTTCATCTCACTTTTTATTCCTAGGAGATTCGTGCTATATTTCTACTATTTACTTTTGTGTAGTGTATGTACTGCCAATGATTGTATTTATTGTGTAATATAAATTAATTTATTGGTAACTAAATCTTCATTTTATGATCATTCTTTCATATGGTGAATGTTTCATAAGTTACTAAATCATTAAGGGAACCTTTCACCCTTCTATTTTTTAAAGATTTCTTTTTGTTATGTCTTTTAATTTACATATTCTAATGATGCGATATGTTATTATATATACTTAATGATGTAAATTTTATTTCCAAGTGATGAGATACCCTTTTACCTCTCATCAAATTATTTTTATGGATTTTAAAGTGACGCCGTTAGTCTATCAAAATTCTGTAAGAGTACTTTGTAACCCAATTTCAATTATTTGTTTTAAACTTATACTTATTGATTATGATATGTTATAAATATGTGTGAATGAACTATGATTTTTTCACACTTAATATCCAATTATATTTAATTTATTCTTATTTTTCACACATAATTATATAATTGATTTATCCTTAATCTAAGGATACCGTCTTTATATAAGAGTTAGTCTCAATTTACATTCCCTTGATAATTCATTGTTGTTATAAGAAAATTCACTTTTATATGCTGTATATACCTCCCTTTGGATTATTATATCATTAATATCATTATTCTCATGATATTGTAAGTTTTGTTTTATTCTATTCTTTAATTATGTTTAGTCAAGTGTTTCTCAAGTATTATGAGACTTTTTAACTAAAAAATCATTTTAAAAAGTTTAAATAATTATTCTTATAAATATTTCTCATTAATTTCCATGTTTTCAAAATGGTTTTTAGTATTTATTAATATTTAAATTAATTTTTTAAAACATTAATTTCTTTAAAATATTCAAAGTGGTATGTGACATTTTGATTCTAAAATCTCTTTATTAAATGTTTTAAATGGTTTGGAAAATGGTTTGATTAAGCATTGATTATGTCAATATATTGAAATTATATATTGTAATTGCAATGTGGAAATGTTATCAGAAAAATGTTTATATTTACAATATTTTATGTGGTATGATTTTAAAATGGTACTTGGACATTTGACGGGTGGTTACGTGATAAACCAAATGACGGATGGTGCTGTGATAAACCATGATGGGTGGTTACATTATAACCTCCAATGCATTGGGTATGAAAGTCGGCCATATGGATATTACATTTAGTGATTTGTGTGTAAGTCGACCGTATGGTTATTCCATTTAAGAATGTTCGTGCCCCAAGTTTCCTTTATATGTTATGTGTTCTTTATATGGGTTTTATGGTAATATTTTTGTTACAAAAGGGTAAGCAATGATCTTTTATTCAGTGATGAGTATTTACCACTTCATTAAGTTGAAAAGTATTACTTATGATAAAGTATTCATGGTTTAATTTTTGTTTTGAAAAAATAACAGTTTCCTTCTTTGTGTATCCCTTTCTGAGCTTTTTCTCATCCCATGTTTTTGAAATGTTTTTCATAGGACATAAAGAGGAATAGGGAAAAGGATGTGCTCAAGGAAATGAAATTATGTTTAAAACATGGAACTAGACATGTTTATTTTTATGAGTATATATTTTATGAAAAAATGGATACTGGGTAGTAGTGTCTACTTGTAATATTCAAGTTGTTATGTAATAGTTGTGGCCTAATTCTATAAAACTATAAAATTGAAAAGATCCTCTATGTGAATTATTGACAAAATTCAAGATTATGTAGTGTTTAAAGAAGAGTCTTTATAATCATGTCACTGATCATAGGTGTGAGGTCATGAGGAGAACATAATACAAGGCTGAAATCGACATAATTTTTAGATAAAGGTTTCAACATAGGGAAAGTGCACATTAATGCTTTGACCATCAGATGATGAGACTGAGTTCAGATCTAGAATTGAGTACGAGTGATGGTTTTGAAGCACAGTTATTGAATCAAGAATTAGGGTTTGACATGACCCGATCTGTGTCACGTTGATGTTTCTGAATGGGATTTAGAAAAAATGACCTTTATTTTGGAAATCACCCCATGTTTTCAAGTAGTTTTTATTTATTAAAGATTAGTATATCCGAATCTCACTCTATATTCTCTCTTAAATACTGATTCATCGTATTGCAAGATTTTTTCTTCAATTTAATCTATTGTCATCGTCATACCACTTGTAGTCATTTTCCATGTGTTTTTCGTGAAATTCATATACCAAATTTGTCAACTTTATTTTTTGGATTTTGGTTGATCGCAACCAGTTTCAAATAAAATATTCTTTTGATTCATTGTTTCTTTTTTTCAGTTCATTTCATAGGTTTCATTGTGTTCGATATCTGTTAATTTCTGAGGATCTCTTGGGATACTCTATTCTATGCCTCTTTTATACCCCCTACAATCTCTTCAATTTGTCAAAACATTAGACTATTAGTATAGTATTATAATGCAGTGATGTTGTATCTATAAATAAGAAACCTCACCTTCTTTTACGCAACTCAGTTTTGTGGCAAGGCAGTCATGTGAGTCTTGGTTGATCATGGTAAAGGGCCATCCCTGTGTTTTTTATAATTTGAGTATCAAAGTGAAAACCATTTTTCTTTTAAGAGGTGGAATATATAGCCAATAAAAGTAAGGGAAATTATTTTTTTTAATTTTTTTTTAATTTTGATTAATTAATTAATTAATTATTTTATTTTTTCATTATCATAATGTATTTGAGTATATATTGTTAAAAACATTTTAGTTTCAAAGATTTATTATTTGAAAAATTATTTTATTATATTTATTTTAAACTTCGTAACAAAAATTATATTTGTATTTGTTTATTATGATTGCGTGTTTTATTTTCAAATATTTATTCAAAAATTAATTACCTCAACAGATAATAGTTAAGTAAATAATTATAGATCAATAATTTCATCAAATTAGACGAGGATTATTTATTTTTGAATATGGGTTATGTTCTGAGTATCGATTTATGTTAAAAAAATATTATAATATATGTTTTTATATGAATAAATTTTTTATGTGTATTATTATACTAAGTTATCAATTGATAAGGAATTTCATAACTCATTCATAAATAAATGTTTTTTTCTAATCAAGAATTACTAATTTTGTGTGAAAATTGCATATAAAATCATGAAATGCATTTTCAATAAAAGAAATTATCATCATTTTAGGTCATGAAATGTTAATCACGTACTAATATTTATTATATATATATATATATGTTGTATGAATAAAACATTCATTTATGGAAATGATTTATTTTTTATGAAGATTTCATTAATGGAAGATATGTTTGATAATTTGTCTCATATCATGCAAAGACATGTTTATCTGAATTTGATTATTTCAAATCTAGAAAATATGTTATTATTAAAATTAATATATATATATATATATATATATATATATCATGTTTTATAGTAATAAATCCCAGTAAAAAATATGTATATACATTAAGAAATCTTAAGATGCTTTTCATAAAATTTGAAACTTGAATGTTATAAATATGGTAGGGAATTGGGGAGTAAACCCATCCCTCGGTAAGTGGGTAGGCCAAGATATCCTTTAACATTACATGTTTCCACAATAGTTTTTTTCAAAATCATTCTTAATATTTTTTGGAATTAATAGGATTATTTTAAATGTATTTTTAAAGTGTGAATATCTTTGAAGTGAAAATATTTTTGAAGTGTAAATATTTTAAACGTATTAACAAGTTTTCAAAGTATTAGTGTTTTCAATGATTTTTTTTGTGATGTTTTTCAAAATAATTTTAATTTTAAATAATAAAAATTTAATTTCAAAATAATGATTTCCTTAAAAGTAATTTCAATGATTTTGAAAACCCCTTACTAGAAAATTGAATGCTCACGCTTTTTTTAAAAATGATTTTTTATATGTGTCCTAGAGTATCAAATTCAGATATAGAGTTTGCGAAAGCATAGTAAGCATTCTGTTTTATTTTTGTTCAACTAGGATTAAATTAAGGTGTTTTATAATACTTCATAATCTAAACTAGTAAAAGTTCCTCATTTGTATTTAGTGTTGTCTAATTATTCAGTTACATTTATAAAAAATTACACAACATTTTCAAGTACTGAGTCTGGATGTATGGGATTGGGGTGTTACATATATGACATTGATTATATATTATAGGAATATGTTTATAAATTTTCATTCCAGTTTAAATATTATGATTAATACCATAATTATTAATGTGGGAGAGTACATAAGTGTTTATTTTTGTCTAGTAGATTTTTTTTTAATGTTTTTAATTCCATGAATATAAAGGATTTGTTTTCATGGGGTGGGGGTTAATTTTAATTTTGTTTATAAAACTTTAAATAACACTTATGGGATTATAGTTTATTATTAATGAGTAATTAATTAAATATTAGATGAAATGTGGCATACAATTGAATTTTTCTTCAGTTACCATGTTTTGGATAAATCCTTATTGAATCTATTGAAATGAAATTTCCATCAATCCCAATGTGGTTGTTAATAAAAATAGCATTGAATAATAATTTGGTATTTATATAGAATAGTATATTTTTGGATCTACCAAAATAGCTTATAATGTTCTTATGAACCTATATCAATAGGCATATATGTGTTTTGAAATATTTTTGGAATAATTAGTGTTGACAAGAACTAGGTCTGAAAAACTACCAATATACCTTATATAAATTTATAAAGGTGTAATACATAAAGTAAATATCATTTAAATTTATGAACATGTGGTAATGATGTTAAATATATAATTTTCAACATAGTGAGAAAAATGATTGAATATACTATAATTAACCGCCTATACATAAAGGTCATAAAACTAATAGTTTAGTTACATATTGATGATATATAATGTTCGTCTTCTTTAATTTGGAATGGATGGCATATGTTTTGTTTCTAATACGATTTAATGATTTATTTAACTCATTTAAAATGATTTTTTTTAGAAATTATTTTATTGTGTTTGACATATTTAATTTATTTCAAAATTATTAAGCATGATCTCCCTTTAATATAGATAATGTTATCTTTCAATTGACATTTTAAAAGGAAAACCATTAAGTCTTTTTTGAGTCACAATTATTTTAATTTTATTTAATTTATTATTTCAAAATAGTTATTATATTACCTTTGTGGATATTATTCTTCAATATCATTAATATCATAATATAATTATAGACATTTTAGGTAATTTTTTAAAAATTCCATTCCATTTTTTATAATACACTATCCTCATTAAATTATATTACACCTATAAAAAACATATTAAAAATCTCTATGAAAATAACTCATTTAAATATTCCCTTAATGTGATTTAATTTTGGTATCAATAAATCAAATCATTAATATAATTATAACTGAAACCATCTGAAATAATATACCACTCTTTTTATATCCATTGTTTCCCAACAACTTCTGAATGAATGATATAATATGTATTTCTCATATAAGGATTATGAAATCTAAGTACATATTTTAACTTAAATTGTATTAAATAATGATCTTAAAATCATGAGATACTAATGGGTCACATTTTACAAAAACCAAAATCACTTTTTTATAGTATCTTTCTAAACATAATGTCACAAATAGACCTTATGTGTGTGAATTATAAGTCACCAATAAACCATATGATTATGACACATATTTAATTAATTGATAGATTTTTATGGATCATATTTTATTAATGTTCCCTTGGATTGTTAATACTATATTATCAATGAAATAATGGTTTAAAATGGTGAAACTACATGTTTATATATTTTCTATGCCAAGGACACTTTGTAATTATTCACTCTAATTACTATTTTTTATAGGTTATTATAATTTCGTGGTTCCATGTCATGTTAAATATTTAATCCAATGATTTTTTCCATGGATTATTTTTAATGAATCTTGATTTTAAACCCTTATATATGATATTTTTATACTAATTTTATATTATACTTCTTGAAATCATGTAATATGGATACCTGTTATTATTCCATGTCCTTATGAATATGTTATTTCACCCCATATCATGTTTTCTAATATGCTTATGATTTATCATCATGATGACATCTCAATAAATTTTCCCCTTATAATCATTTGTGATAAACCTTTCCTTAAAATATTATTCTCTATGTTATGAAAAAGAGTATAACATATGGGAAATCATAAATAGATTCTATGCACTATCAATTATTGGAAAATGTTTACATGGGTTGTATTATGAATTTCATATATTAATATATTTTAAATACCCTACACCATTGATTCATGGTATATTCCCATTTTTTGTGGGATATCATGTTTATGTTTATTTTATGATATATAATATTAAAAAATGTTACGTTGGTCATAAAACGTTATACAATATCTTATTTTAATGAAAATTAACCAAAAACATGTGGATGTGGGTAAGGGATGCATCAGTTTGTATTAGATCATGATTTAGTTATTCATTGTGGGTTTTAATAGTCAGTACTTGTGATTAAAATTAGATAAAAAATTTAAAGACCATATAGATATAAATAAATATGGGATAAAATGAAGTATATTAAATGAATTTTTGAAAAAAAATCCCCAGAAATTACATCCTCATCTCAATATTGGTAATTGGATGCTACTGTGTAAATGAATTACTAATAGGTATTCACATAGAAAATTTATGGTTGAGTATAAAAATTATTATTCTATGGTGCATGATGAGTGGGATAATTTGAATTCCTAAAACAATAGGGATGACCTGGCTAACAATATGATGAGTGTGACTCCCTGAGGATGCCTCTAACAAGAAATGTGAATGTTTTTAATACCGAGTAAGAATACCACAACTATGGAAGTGCATAAAAATAATTTCTTATAGACATGGAAAAAATATAAATATGAAATAATTTGAAAATGGAAGGAGACTAATACGAAATCTGAAAGACTAATACTAAAATTATATTCGTTTTCAATAAATATTATGAATGTTAATGTGAAAATACATACTAACCCACAAATATAAATGATTCCAATATACTATCCAAAGAGGACTTCTGTCAACTTGTAACATCAATAACCACATGTGATTAGTGTAGAAAAACCATGCTTCACTAACTCTTGGTCTTCCAAGGACACTGTTGAAATGCATGTTGTATGTAGAGGACCCAACAGATACATGAAAAGCATATATAGTTATGAGTAAAATCATACCTGGTATGTCATTAAAAAATTAACAATCATATGAATCATTTCTAATAATCAAAAAATATGAAAATTTATTATCACCATGATCTATATAAAGAACCCATATATGTTTGAAAAAAATAATTCATACTCTAAGGACATATCCTCCATGATTGGCAAGAATTCTAACTCAATTTTATTGGCTATATTTGTCTAATGGAATGCATCTCGAGTCACATCAAAACGAATAGCACTCATAAGGAATTTATACAAAATTAGGGGTTCATACTGATATACCTTTGGTGATACATAACCCCATATATATCAACTAAATATAAGGGGATCACAATCCCAAGAAGTTTGATGTAGATATCAAGATCCAACTAATTATGGAATGATATAGGATCATTCATAGGTTTACATAGAGTGATCCCCAAGTTGATCCAAATCTAAACTATTTAGGGGATCACAGATCATATACTCAAGATTAGATTCCACATTATATACTCTATGGTATAGGCCATGAGAATAAACACATGATGGTGATATTATATGAACGAGTGTATCACATGAAACACACGAAACTAGATGGTGTAAATAGTATTTAGAGGGGGAACAACGTATATCTACATATTTTTGGACATTTCAGGACTATGTTTTTGTAATATAGGTTGTTCCATTATACTCAGGTTGTACATGTTTACTTTTTCTATTCATGTTTATTATATGTTTGTATAAGAAAATGTTCCTAGGGGTATACACCATGTCTCCCACAACGGCTCACACAATGGTTTTTCTGGTCATAAACTAGTGTGATCCATAATATCATTTATTAAACCTAGATATTGTGGGTGGGTCCGATGTGAATTTTTTTATTCTATTCTACACATTATGTGTATTGGTATTTCCTAGAAATCACTCCTCATCATGTTTATTAACCCTTATCTCCCCATTATACAATATAACTATGAACCATGTAGTAAATTCTCAATTTGAGGTTCACAAAACAAATTCCATTGATGGTGGATAGATTATGATAACACATCCACTCACAAATCTTGTCATTTTATGTCATGCCACCCGAACACCTAAATACCTGAATCAGTGTACATACATCCAACACTGATCATAAATTGGTTTTAAGTATCCTACAACAAACAATTAATCATGAATATGAACATGTAGGTGCTATCTATTGTGCCAATTGATTATTTTGCATTGATCACTTCCTGGGAAAGGTCATATCATCTATCGTAGAAAATAATGATAATAAATATTAAGTGAATGATGGTATAATAGAAAAAATTGAATTTGAGAAACGAATTTTTACCATTTTTCATGAATTTCATTAATATATTGGAAAATCAATGAATATATAGTGAATAATGGTTTAAAATATATGAATTCTTATCCAAATATGAGCAATAACCCATGAACTTATTTTTCAAAAATAATTAACTACTATTCTCTATAGGAAATGCATGGAAGTTAATTTATCCAATAAAAAAAATAAAACACTTATAACATATTAATCATTGATGAAGAATGACTATCAATAATTGTCATTTTTGAAATAAAATAACAATATTTATGAATATGTTCTCTCATGAGACATCATTTTTTAATTTATTATGTTTTTTTTCATCTCCATCAATACTATCCAATAAATCCCATTCTGTCAGTCTATAGGTTTGTAAGGCTTCACCTAATATTATGTCATAAAATTCATAATATAACGTAGAATTATGGTAAAACATTAAGTTAAATATTATATAATTTTTTAGCTTTATCTAATATTAATTTTTTTATGAACCATTAAATGAAAAATATGATGCACATAAAAGATATGTCACCCCTAGTGATAAATGCATATTTTAGATTTAATTGAGTCCTCAATAATCCCATCAGATACACACTTCTATATATATTCTTTTAGGTATAAAAATCTATGTTACTGTGGTAATATTAAATTTTTATTTCATTAATATATCAATAATAAAAATCCATGGGGCCAAAAATACAATGTTTTTTGTTCACTTAACTCTAACCAAATCACTATAATATTAAAAAATGTTATACAGAAAAATTAAATTCACTATAGTCTCCCCATCTCTGGGATTATAATTCAAAAAACTGAAATCCTACTCACAAATTATGGGGATACAATGATCACATTTGGACCCCCCCATTCTCAGATTCACTCCTAAATATTCTCATTCTAAATAGAAACATTCACTCAAGGAACAGTTGTCCCATAAAGGGTCTTATTTTTTTATCCCCAATGATCAAAACATAATCTTTAATGGTGGACCAATCCTCAATTCACCCTTGTCAATATCATGAGATGATTCATTCATATATATCATTAGCTAAAACTCATGAATTTTTTATATATCTAATATTAATATTGTAGAATGGAAACATGGTACTCTACCTCTCTATCCTAATAGAATATCATGTTATTTATAATGAATATCAATGAAAACATTCTAATAAATCCATATATTCATAATGCACATAGAGTTGAAATATTCGGAAATACAAGGTCTCACTCATTGAACTTTAAAGTCCCATATCATCTCTCTACTTTAGACATACTATGGATCTAGGTAGTTCTCATCCTATTATAGAAGATCACTGCATTCTCTATCATCACTCACACTATTTCAATGTAAATAAGTGATGCCTCCCTATTATCTTACCAACAAAATGATAAATTAACAGGTCTAACATAGAAGAAATAGAATATTTCCCTATGAAATGTTTAGTGGAATATGTTCTTTTGTGTACATTAAACCAAGTGTTTATGATTCTCTGGAAAATTGCATAAATTACACATGTCTTCCAAGATAATGTCATCCAGAATGAAATGGTTATCCCTATTTGGTTGTATGTCCTGTGGTGGAATTCTATGCTCAACTACAGATTATTTCCAAAGGACTCTCATAATCCTTTGTATAATCATGATTTGAAGAATGAATCACTTTATGAGAAGATAATCTAGAAAAACCATTGGTACTTGAATATCTCATCCACATACTTGAATCCTGAACTCAACACTAAATCAATTCGTGTTATTAATAGAAAGTTTGAGTACATGGAGAGTATATAAATGACCACCCAGGTTATATCATGAAATCTTAATGATTATGAATACGACTTCACAATATCCATATATACACCATACTACTTCATTTATAGTACCTCAATAGGTTGGGTTAATCCTAATGGATCATAGTCTAATCCCTTCACCTTATTCAAAGTAGAGCATCAATAGATTGATTAGATAATATAGCTCTTCATCCATGTCGACAATGAAAAAAATAAAAAGGCGTACAACCTATTTTCATCTCTTGGATGCATATATAAGGAATATATATGTAACCCCATTATAACTTACCCTACCACTGTGAGTGGTACCATCATCCACCTACAAAGTAGTATAACATTTTCCCCACCATTATAAAAATACAAAACAGAAATGTCTAGTTCGTTTAAATTTTGGAATGACCTCAAAATATACATCACCTTATTGTTTATCCTTTTTATAATGTAGAAGAAGAATGGAAATAGATATTGATAGTGGTAATTAACCTCATCAAAAAAACTATTGAATAAATTAATAAACCCGAATTCTTCGATGAAAAAATCAATAACAATAAAAAAGAATCACATATAGAGAGTATACCTCACAATGTTCCATTTCCTATGAGTACAATCTATCTCAAATACATAATCATGAAGAAACTCACTAATCGACTCTAACATAGGCTAAGATCATTTTATGAAAAAAAACCTGAGGTTATTTTGGTTGGAATGTATTATGAATTTATCTCCCATAATATAGTTCCTCCAAGATATCTATAGAAATACCACTACATGTAGCTACATGTATTGATTCATATAGTTTTATGCATGTTCACTCCACATTTGAGGCGAATATATAATCTATTCCTACCTATACATCAAAATAATTCCACACAGTTACATAGATGAATTGTAAAATAGCACATAAAATTCCCCCTCATCTATTATTATAGTGAGTGGAGAATGCATCAACAACTTCAATATATCCTAAAAATATTTTTTACTCTTCTATATCCAAACAATGGTCTCACAGTCCGAGGTCAATGAAATAATAGGTGATATGATATGTGAAAATTTATAAACAAATCAGGGATAATATTATATAATTCTAATGAATCACTGCACCTTAGTCAATCTCTGTTAGGAGTCCCAAGCTAGAACTACATCAATAATTATCAATTCAGTATCAAATCCCTCTTCTATGGTGAAATGTTTCTATAATTGGGCATCTAAAATAATCAATATTAACATTTATAGTATTGTATAAAATAGGTTACATCATAATATGTCTATGAACAACCAAATATTTCATATATTCTTATCCTATAATGATATCTACATGAAGATTTCATCAATCAAGACTACCAATGAATAAAACTAATGATTTATTTGATTTAACCTCTAATATACTATGCCAACTTTATCTTCCTTGTATTCCTTTTATCAAATGAAAAATATATCATCAAATAAGCATTTATTCATTGCATCCCCAACCTAAAATAAACAATCTACACATGAAATTTTGAAATATATTCCAGATATAGATTGAAATTATAATTCTTCATTACATCTATGAAAATAGTGAGAACAAAATTTTCTATTTTATGAGTATGGTTACAATATAAGAAAATCATTTTTATTTTTAAATAATCCTTGGATGAAGTCTATAAATGAAATAGTCATGAAAATGGAATCATATGAATCATCAAATCTAAAATAAGGTATGTTGTATGGATAAAGTGAATCATTATCATGTCTATAAAAATCATAGAAAATGTAGAGAAATCATGTATCATACCACATATCATCCAAAAATAATATCTTTCATAATACTCCACCACATAAAAATGTTAACAACTCTAACCACTAGCCCCCTGATCCTATTGTGGACTACATAGTTGTGGTTATGATGGTACCATATCACAATATGAACACTAAATAAAACTCATCTATTATAATTTCCACATCATCCACCCATTGGAACTCTCGTCTCAATCCTCAACATATTTCAAGGGTATATTTCAAAAATCACCTTATCTACTTTAGAAAAGTTTAGGAAATCCAAGATGATATTATTATACCCAACAAAAGAGAAACACAACATCTATTATAGCTGAATGGAAAACCACCTCTAAGAGATAAGTGAATCTGAACCACTATCCTCAGAATATCTCTTATGAAAAAATAGACACATGGACTCCTAATTCTAACAAAAAATACTATCAGTTGATGTCTCTGATATATGGTTCCCACTTCTAGAAAAAACCATCTCTAATTTTTAATCTTTAATGATCTTATTGAAAATGGAATTCTCTATCACTAGAGTGTATAAAAGTTTGAATATATATCCCACACTATACTGAATACCTATAGGGAGTATGTGATCATATTTATATGTCATAAAAAATATCAGTATAGTACAAAAATATCTATATAAACATTAACACACACTTTGTTTCTCATATGCTCCCCTTAGTGGAGATCTCAGTGTTCATGGTTATGAACTGCCTACATGATTTGTTGATAAAATATGTATTTTAATTAGACCATCAAAAATATGAAAGTGAGAGTCTTTTAGACCTTTGTGTACATCAACATACATAAAAATATCAAATATTTTAAAATGGGGGGGGGATACTTTTCACTATGAATATCATAGTATTTCCCTGTGTACTAATATAGTGTAAATATTTCCTAACTACATCGACCCATTCCTATGTATCTTGTAGGTCTGGGTCACCTAGTAAACAATGGGATCTTTATATTTTGAACATGATAGGTTCTCTAAACATATTCAAATCATTATTTAGTAAATTAAGGAAAATGAGATATGAAACAGGTGGAGCTATGATTAGAAAACCTCCCAAAGGATATACCTCTTCCATAGGTACATGAATATAGAATCATTGGTAGGAGGATTATATTCATGGTACTTCTATATAATTTCAAATTTCTAGACTAGTTAAGGAATTATCTGAGAAATAAGATGCCCAGTTATTAAATATAATATTTTGGGGGTTGAATCAAAAATAAAATGGAAACTAAAACACATTCTTATATTATCCATGTTATAATTATTTCTATACATCCACTGTATATATGTACCATGTAAGAAAAAATTTATCTGATTCATTGTGAATTTATATATCAACTTCCACTCAATTAGTGTGTTCACCATCTTGAAATCCAAGAATGTGAAACTTTACCAGGACATAGGTAGTTTAAAAATATGCGTTTATTTAATAATATCTATAAACTCATGTCCTAATCCAGTTTAATCTATAATATCACCCTTTCATGACCCAACCCACTAGGGCCTTCTAATCTTGTAGTATGACGATTGTGTCATGACATGACCTCCCATAAAAGGCCAGGTATTGGTGTCTTGAATAATGAATTCATATTACATACATGGGAGGCCATATACAAATAACATGCACACACACACAACTCCCAACAACAAAATATTGAATAAATTCTAAAAAAATGATAATTAATTTAGATTCATTTAATAAAATTCACATCAGGTTATGAAAAATAATAAAAATGTTAATGGAAAAAAAATAAAACCACTTATAAAAGTAATAGACTCTGACCTACTCTAAAAAATGAAATTCAACCATGATGAAACCCCTATATTCATATTCAATATGTCTTGTGAAACTGCAGACAAACTAATATATGTCCTATAAGGAATCCACAAAATTTAATTTATTGTATATGAGAAATGACATATATAGGTAGATTCTATGCAAGGATGATTTTAGGAAAACCCAGTATGGATCCTCAAAATTAACAAATAGAAGCATCAAACTTGTTTTTCTAAAAATAAAAAAGCTTGAATCTATAAAAATAATATAAATAACTCATGTTTTCTCATAGAGACTAAGTCTTAATTTTTTGTAATGTACTCAAATACACTATAAAATTCGTACTCAAGACTCATAGATTACATTATTCTAATGAAATTCCCCTCAAGATACATGGATGCAAATGAAACTCATATTTTATCAATTCACATGTATGGTATCATCCATTAAGACAATGGTTGGGGGAGGGGGTCTTAAGAAAATATATAATAACCCAATAGGAATTATATCACACACACATGATAAGATAAAAAATATACCTAACCTATATAATGTAATAATTATTGATGATCACTCCCCTGACCAAATAGATTGATATGTGAATCTATACAGAACTAACCAATAGATGGGTGATCTAATCCAATTCAAATGACTTGATGTCACAATGTACCCACTATATATTGAATAAGGGAATAAAACCACATTGGTAACAATAACAAACATAGGAAAAAGGGGTACACTCTATATTATATGATTTAAAATGATTTTATATAGAGAAACAACATGTATTACAATTTCAATCCATGTGATTTATTTATTTGTGTACTCTACATTATTCCCATGAACTCTATAAATGATCATTTACCTTGGTTTCCATTATACAATGGTTTTGTCAAAGTTTATGTTCCCAGTTCAATATGCTAGGTCTCTGGATTTGGTCCATAAAGTGTTTGGTTTGGTCAAACACTCAGGCGATCCTAATCATTACAAATAGACTCTATCAATCATATATGGGTGATACATTAAGCATGTTCTTATAAAATACATTACATATGTATCATAATATTTTAGAAATAATTTATAATCCTGAATATATATATATGTGCATATCATCCCCCCACAACATCTATGAATCATATACATTGACTAAATATGAGGTTGAGTAATTGTAAGAAGTATCCAGTGGTCTAATTCTAGCCACCCATCCTCTTGTTAATGGTCTCACATAGTATTTTTTCACTAAAGAACATAATCATGAAAATCATGCCCCATGGATCAAATACTAATATAATTTATTTGTAAATATTCCTCCATGAAAACTTAAATATATTATTGACACCACAACATTGTTACATTGCAAAGATGATTTATTGCAGAATGATATTTTCTTATATGAAGATGAGCTATTGGTTAGAAAAATATTGATAAAGAAAATTTTCCACCAAGTGGAAAAAATTCGTAAAGAAATATAAGGGAAATTAAATTGGGCTATTTTAGGATGGAATATGTTCATTGATGGAATAATCGATGAACATAAAGGTAATATACCTTTAAATGTTTTAAAATTTAATAAATAATTAAATATAAATCCTAGATTAAATTTTTATAAATAAATAAATTAGCTTTTGTCATTGGAAAAACAATAACAAGGAGTAATCTACAAAACTAGGATCATATATCAGAAAAATATCTATATCTTATGAAAATTTATTACATTTAATTACAATTAGTGTGAAAGAATAACTCTGTTTATTGATAATTTGTCCCCTAGTACACATTTCATGAATTATTTAAGTGTGTCTCTATCTCTACTAATTTACACGTTAATAGTATTTCAATAAAATATATAAGGTTTGTGGATAAAAATATAATATTTTCAAAGTCCATATAATATATAATACTACTAGGTTTAAAAATTAACTTTAAAATAATTAAATTCATTAAATATGTTTTTTAATTTTATCTAATATCTATTGTCGGCTACACATTAAAAGAGAAAAACAACTAATATTAGAATTATGTGATGACTATGGTAAAACAAATTTTATTTATTGAAAGGAATTATATATTTAGTCATATGAGATACCATTTGATAGATATATATTTATTACTAAAAAAATATGTTTATGTCATAATATTAAATTTATAATTATTAATGTATCAACTTTATCACTCTATGGTCCCCATAATTAATCGATTTCTCTAAACTTATCTGTCAAAATATTTATTAAAATATTATAATGTTTTTATTGAAAAAATAGTCTTATTACATCCTTTATTGCACACATAGAAATCCTTACCAAAGGAATATTATTTTCATATCCACTTTAATTTATTATCCATTATAAAAAAAATATTTTATTTAATTATTTAAATGTATCTGAACGAGCGCAACATAATGAAGCCATGATTTCTCATGTAGTGATTTAGGGGGAAACCATAGAAAATGTGTTGGATTCATAGATTAATTAATTTATTTATTTTTTATGATAATACTATTATGATTTGAATTTTTCAAAACTCAAAATATCTAATTATTTTTTTCATATTTGAAGAATCCTAAAGGAACTAAGATATTAACTAATTCTATGAAAATTATGAAGAGAATAAAAGTGAGAACCCAAATGGCATATGTGGTTTTTAGAAGAAATTTCATTTTTAAAACCCACATATTATGAATAATGATAAGCAATGAGAACATAGTTGAATTCAAAAACACACCATAAATAGAGGGATACAACACACATGATGTTTAAGTAATAAAGAAAACAAATTAATGTATATTCAACTTCCTACATATAAAAATGTAGGAATAAGAACAAAATAGAATTTATCATAAAAAGTATAAGTATATTTTTATATTAAAAATTAGGGAACCCAAAAAATTAATTCATATAAAAAGGTACTTTTCTGATTACCTAGTTGGGATACAATTGAATAACAATGTTTTAGATGTGAGGAATTTTGGCATTATGAAAAATATTATAGTATTCCAAGAAATTAATATGAAATTAGCCACCATTATCCACCTATGACATGTGATCATGGAAATTAATATAAAAATGTTTTTAATGAATTGGAAATTTATAATTTAGTGGTTCTAGGTGATTACATATCTATAATTTCTTTAATAATATTTTAAGGTACAATCAAAAAAATGTTTCAAAATAAATTATAAAGAAAATCTTATTTGTTTTTATATTATTGTTTACTAGGTATTTGAATATCACTCAAGCATTATAGGATTATATTTCATCTTGGTATTAGTAATTATTTCTTATGATAAATTTGGGGTGATTTTTGGAATGGATTAAGCATCACAACATAACAGTTTTATAAATTTCATAAAAAAAGAAATCATATCCTATATTTTGAACCAAACTATAATAATTTATCATTTTAAGGATGACTACAAACTCTCTATGAAATATAATTCTATTACTGGAGTAATGATTTTTGATAATAAGTGATTAATATATAAAATTATTGAAAAAATAATTATCATGAATATTTATATTCTGAGTAATATAATATATTTCAGATGTTTATTAGAAAATTAATACATTGGAAATATATCCTATGTTTGGAAAATAATATGTCACAATTATATTTTTTCATAAATATGTCATAAAACAAATTTATATGGTAGTTGGTTATGCTATTATGTTGTGTCACCTTGAAATTTTAAATAATATTTTCCTATTTATCAAAATGTGATCAAGAGATTCCTTAAGACATAACACTGACTGAAATTAACCTTAATATATTATATAACTATTTAAAATTATTTATAGACTTTCAAGGTAAAAATAAAATTTACCACATTATGAAATATATGTTATAATTAAATAAAGATGATTTTTACTACTAATGATAGGAAAAATCAATTTAATAAATGTAAATAATTGAAAGACGGTTCTATGTAAAAAAATATATTTTTACTAAAATATATTTTCATTTATGTTTATGAAAGATAATATAATAAATAATAAAAATTTTGTGGATACTAATAAATATTTAACAATACATTAATTAGAAATTGATAGAAAATAATAATAATAAAAGTATATATTTTATTATTTTTTCTTATATTCTAAAAGTTTTGTCATTATTTTTTTCTATTCATTAAAAATAAAATTTGAAATAATATATAAATTTTAGTTGAAAATATTAAATTTATTTTGGATTTGATAATATTGATATTATCGTAGGATAAATTTTTTTATTCTCCCAAGATAATGTACTATTTGTGGGATAATGAAAAATAAATTAATCAGTATTACAATAGAGCTTTTAGTAATATCATGTATTTAGTATAATATAAAGTAGAATGTTAAATTAATCAAGAATTTATATTTAGAGTGAAAATATTATTTTAAAGCAATAATTTTTAATTTAAATAACCCATATTTATAATTACAAAATTATTTAATATCTTTTCTTATTCAAATAATGTTTTGTCTTTTACATTCAATAAAGTAATCTCTTTGTGAAATTATTTCTAATATTTCACTTAAATGAAAATAAATTCACATTCGATAATAAGAGCCCAACATATATTTCTAAAATAAAAAAATGATTATTTTATGTCAAACCTGATTTAAAAAATAATAACTTTTCCTAGAAATAATATTTTTTGGATGTGGATCAATATTATAATTAATTTTTAAAAAAGATAAAATATTTATTTCAATACATGTATTTTATATATTTAATTATTATATATATATATTTATGTATTATGTATTATGGATCATTTTATTTTTAGGTATTAAATTTAAATAAGAAATGTAAAAAATTTCTACCACGATAAACACTAAGAATGAAATATAGAAAAATCTAAGAGAAAATATCATTAAAAAATTTATTTTTTATTATAATATTTAGGTTATACGATTTATTTTCATTACTTATTCCCCCACCACGTTATTTTATATTATTTAATATAGTTTTATTTTTTTATAGTAAACATACTTTTTATTTTTCTAAAAATTCTACTTGTCTCCATTATACATGGATCCATCACCACTAAGCATCTAGTCACCATATAACCCTTATATTTATAAAATATCATGGTAAATAAATCTAAAAAAAATTAGAATTTTTATTTAGTTTCTTTCTACAAAAATTACCGCCTCTTTAATACATAATTTTTTGAAAGGATCATTTTGAAGAGTAAGATAAAATTTACAATTACAATTTTTTCTTTCCCTTTTACATTAATTATTCATCAAAATCATTAAACACTAATATATTAATTTAATTAAATAATTAACATATATATATTAAGAAATTATTATGTTTATGACATAACCATCTTCTACACTTCTCCCATTAAATTAAAAAAAACTATGTTTATTCATATTCATTTGGGCCACCACTTCAATAAAAAAGGAAACTAATTTATCAAATATACAATACATGGATTATTAAAAAGGTGTATTATAGAAATAAATATGTTATTTAAATAAGTTTTATAATTAATAATATATAAAATAATTGTTTAGTATATTATTTTTATTCTAACAATGTGTTTTTTTCTTCCATATACATTTTCATTTATCATAAGAATTTTATTTTCAAATGAAGAAATTTTTTTTTATAGTACATAGAAAATTTATCTAGAAATATTATTACATTAATAATTTAACAATATCATTAAATATTTAAATTAAATAAATGTATTTAAAAATATCAAACCGGGATTTCCATTTTAGGTTTATAAATTTTTACTCAATACCAACTTTCCTGGCAAAACCAATTAATTTAATTGAAGGGAAAATTATATGGAATCAATTTAAAGTGGTCATTCAAAATGGTTTTCATTTTATCCTTATTTATGATGATTTATGTATGTTTTTTATAATTTCATATCTTAAATTATGATATTATAAAACAATTTATAAAATCTGTTTTTATGTTTTACTTTCACTTTCTCCCATAAATGATCAAACCCCTCGAATGTTATGTTTTATGACTCACCATATAAAATTTCCTATGAGATAATAATGTTCATTGATTTTTTTTAAATACTTATAATACCTCTTTTTAAAATATTACAAGCCATATAAAATTACATACACCCCTATTTTTTACATAGGTAGTCATAATATGATGTAAAATTGATATACTATGGAACTCACATGAATCTATAGTGCTTAATGTGGTCTTATACCTCCCTCTAATCCATTAGATAAGGCTATACATCTAATAACATATTAATGGTCCATAGTTTTGTGAATCACATTCCATTAATATAATATAGGATTGTGAAACATATGTCACCAAGATACACGAGGTTTGTAAAACCTATGTAAATAATAGCCCAAATTATTATGAATTTTAGGTCAATAATGGTATATATGTAATAAAATCCAACGTCACCTGTGGACTTTATTACTGTTAAATATATTTAACTGACAAACAATAGGATTTAATCACCTATGTAACTAATGGTTCATTAGTGTATGATTCATATACCCCAATATAATGATTCATTGTTCTTATTAATGTATCATAGCTTATAGTACTTATAAATTTCCCTGAAATACCATGTCATTATAAAAATGATTATTTTTCGATGGATCATGTATATTATATCATGTTTCCACAATTTTATTCCATTAAAAATGTATTATTATATTAGGTTACATCTAATATTGTCAATTCTAATGGATAAAACTTATTGTTCTACATTATTATTAATAAAATATCTCACCCATGATATTGTTTTCACATACACATTTGATTTAACCCATTAATTTACTGAGGAATAATATTTTTCCCCTATTAAGAATTTGATCCATCAACCATGCTATATTTCAATTAATTGGGTCATAAATATCATTATAACATATGAGTAGGGTAAAAGAGATTAAAGTGGGGATAAATTATAGGGAACTGTTCAAAATCGATGTAAAATATATTTCTTATGTTGGAAGGTCCCTGATAGACCAACATTATGACTATGGTATTTTATTATTTATTATGATATGTCATCTTTATGTTAAACAAATGGTATTAAATAAATATATGTGTTTATTGGGTCATCTCATAATATATAAAATCATCTGTTTAATGAATTTGTATTGAGAACAAGCCTTTGGATGGAGGGTCATTGTTTATTTAGTTTTCATTGATGAAGGGTTTAGTTTTTTGCAATAGTTGTTTTATTATTGGGATTTTAATTATATAACATTACTGAAACCTATGGATAAGACTATGTTTTTAATATCATCATGATTTTTTAATTTATTTTTTTTGTATGTGGTTTTCCTAGAAACTAAATCTCTATCAGAATAATAGATTGTTGAGGTGGCTATGTCATATATTTTCTTAGGTGTAGTAACCATTAATAAAGGATAATTGATTATTATGTCTTCCAAAACCTTTTTTTTAATTTTCAAATAGCCACTTTTGTGGTAAGTGGGAACCATACAAACGTGACAGCTGTTCCAACATACCCAAAACCACATAAACCAGCACAGGCCCCATTCAACCAAAAATTTCAACATTCAAATTTCAAATAAAACCGCCATAATCCACCTCGAGCCACGAGCAAACCCACCGCAATCCAAAAAATTGACCATCACGTGGGGACCTCGAACCAAGAAACCGGTCGCGTCACTGCCGTCCGCCATCGACAGTACCATCATCATCGTCGTCCACCACCGTAGAAGGTAACCAGAAAATTCAACGACATCCACTTCATCAAGATCCATCACTAACCACAGAAACATCATCACCTTGCCATCGTCGACCATCCATCACAGAAACCAAAAACAAAGAAAACCCATAACCATAAAAAATCATCACCGATACAGCCAACACCGCCACTATCATCACCGTCCGAACTTCACCGAGAAATCCTTGAGTAGATCAACCACAAAATAGAGAGGAGAAAACAAACCAACACTGAAAATCAAAATAGATCATGCGAAGAGCACCTTCGGAAGCCGAATCCCACCTCCCAAAATGCTGGAAAGCAGTACCACCGTCGCGTAACGCAAGTAAAGGAGATCCCTAGAGCAGATTCATCCACAACATTTCAACACAAAACCAGAAACCTAAAGAACATCCGAGAAACAACAAAAAAATCAAAACACAAACTAGAACATAGATCCCGTCACCGGCTTCAAAAACTTAGATACCACAGTGGAACACCCATCGAACACACCGACGATGAGGTTGCAACCCTCAATCGCGAAAACTGGAAACAGAACACTGAGCCAACATCATGCTACTGAAAGAAGTCCCATTCAGCGAAGGGGAGTGAGGCTGGAGTCAAGCCAACATCGATGAGGAAAGCCGATGAAGACGGTTCCACGAGGTCGCACGACATCGCCTTGAGAGAGAGATACGCCACAAGCCTGCCGATCATCGCCGAGGTGGTGATCTGAGCCGATCCGAGGCGAGGGGCGGTGGTGACAGGGAGAGAGACCTAGGGTTAACACCCCTTATGGGCTCATCCCTCGTACAAGATATTGATGTCATTGATTATTATGTCATTCTTTACTTGGTGCGTGATGAGTGTGTCTAGGAATATACACTAAGATTGACCACACCGAGGGAAATGATTTGTAATATTACATTAATTTAAAATATAGTTATAGATGATTTGTTTTTTAAGGAATTATGTAATAGAGTGTAAAATAAAACATCATAATGAATCAATAGTGTAATATATATTGATTTAGTTTGAGTTGAATGAAAATATGGTGTTTTTAAATATAATAGAATTATATGATGTTGTTTTAATTATACTGTTTTTATAATTCCATTGTCATTATGATTTTTCATCTATATTCTTAACCCCTTTTGGTATTGATAATGGATAATTCTGTATGAAATCAATTGAATAGTTGATTCAACATAAATATTGGTGATTTTCCCAATGAGAAACCTAATTGAATTATATATAGAGTGAAATGTTTTACATTATGTCAAATATGATACCAATATAAATAATTAAAAATGTGAACATATATTTATTATTAAAAATAATTATGATGATATGGATTTATTAATATGAAATTAAGGTATTGAATATAATGATGGAACTTTGATTCAACTTCCCATGTCTCAAAATATTTTCAAGAATAATCAATGTGAGACTCAAAAATAATAAGGAAGGTATGTTTTGATTATTAATAGAGGCAATTAAGAAACATGAGAATGTTTTAAAAACAATATATCAATTATTTTAAAGGTAGATGATATTTCTTCAAATATATCTACTGGGTATTACATGTGTTAAACAAAATATATTTTCAACTTTTTCAATAAGTAAACTAATTGAATTTGTAATTATAAATGTAATAACATATATCATCATACATAATTGGAACATGTGGTGGACACTATTGGAGTGGGTAGTTGAAAATGTGTAAACTCATGTATTTTTCAGACAAGATATGTTTAATGATTATGATTTTTTTGTTTACCAAACTTTTATCCATTGAATATTAAATAAAATATAAGAGTAATATACATACTTAATTGATGGTATATCAGTTTCATTTATTACTTAGTGTTTTATAATTATTCTATAAATTATTCTTTCATGCATTAGATTAATTAGAAGTTAATTTTGTAATAGATTAAAAATATTCACACAAACCCAATAATAATTTCTGAAATGGAGAAATGACATTTAAACTTTTAGAATTACCACTGATCATATTGTAGTAATATTATACTATTAAATATCTTGATATACAAATTATTTTATATGATCCATGATACATAATAATTGGATTAATTTAGAACAACTTATTTAGAAAAAAATAAATATTATTGATAATCATATGATGAGGAAAATTAATTTTTCCCTATCGCTATAGATTTAATAAATATGTAGAAATTATTCAATGATTTATTAGAATATTTTTTATTACATTATCATTTTTCAAAAGTGTGTAATAATTTAAATTTATGTGATGAAATTTATTTAATCAGGGTTAATTTAACAACATGATATATTAAAATGTTTTTTCCATTAGAAATTTATATGTCCAATAACATTAATACACAACTCTAGGAAACAATGATCTTCAAAAAAAATTATAATTGTAAAAACAATTTATTCTAATTAGTTGTAAATATAATAGATAACAGTATTATTAAATTTATGTGTTAATAATATAAATTATTTTTTAATTAATACAAATTATTTTTTGAAATTAAATTAATCTAGTTAAATAACTATTAAGTTCATTCAAGGAAAGAAATATATATTATTCTACAATTTATTATTCTACAATTATAATACATTAATATATATATATATATAATATTTTTCATATAGATAATATTTTAACCCTCATCAATTTATTAATTTAGATGAAACAAAAATAATAACAATTAAAATTGTATATTAGTTTTCTGTGAAAATAGTTTTCATTTGAAATTTATTCATTCATTAGAATAGTAATTCCTAAATAAATAAATTTTAATATGGGAATTTTTTATTTTTTTTATTTAAATGTTATATTAGGATGTGTTTTTTTATTTTTAAGAAATAATATACCTTCATGTGATTAGTTAATATTATAGTTTTACTCAAATTTTTTTATCAATATAAATTCATTTAATTAATATAAAAATGTATATAAAATAATTTTTCTGTTCAAAATTTATTTATCGAGTAATTTGTTCCATTAAAAGTGAAGTCTACAATTTAAAAGACTAATATGTTACACTTAGTATACCACAAATGCTTATTCTAATAAAATAATTTTGTTCTAGTGTAATTATCTATTTAGAGGGCGGAATTAGGTTTTTTATTCGATTTAACATCACCTAACACTTTTAATTGAATTCATAATCAAAAATAAAATTATCCTATTCATAATTATTATGAATAGGAAAAAAAAAATTTTAAAAATGATTCTAACTCTATATTTCTGCAATTATTAGAATTACTATTCATCAACAATAGAAAAATTAATTTACAAAATTGTTTAATTTTTTAGACTAATTAGTTTAAAATTACGGAATAATAGAATTTTTTTGAGTTAAATTTAAATTAATTAATTTAAAATTAGTTCACATTTTAAAAAATAGTAAAATTTAATATAATACTAATGAATGAAATAAAAAATAATAAATATGATGAAATATGGTTTTATGATTCTTGATCTAACTTAAATCATCCCCCACTGTATTACAGTCCTATATTGAATAAACATTACAATTTAATATTGTCTTTTACAATTATATAATTTCTTAAATACCACATCTATCCCAAATAAATGAGTTCAAACAACCCCTAATCTGCTCACACCACATGAATCATATATTCTGTCAGGACCCATCCCCCGGGGTCCATATCGTGACTACCCCAAACCCGCCTTCCATAGGCCAAGGGCTGGCGACTAGCACCAAAGGCGTAAATCCCTAAACTAGGAAGGAATTGACTTTATAACAGTAAAAATACACAACAGAGTACACAAATGGAAGTAAAATGCTAAATAAAACTATATAGAAAAGAGTGTGCGGAAAGTAAAGGGGCTGGAAATACATGTAAAGACCCGTAAAATTCAAGGGAATTTTTTTCTTAATCTTCTTTGGAATTTTACAAGAGTGCGGTTTCTGACGGCACTTGATTCCGAGGCCCGGAGTGCCCGGAATCAATTTCCGAAGTTTGGCTCGGGTACGTTCAGTGAACGAACGAGCGGGAATTTCTAACTTTTGATCCGGTGCTCGGAATTGAAATCTGAGGACACCGATGAACTCGCAAAGCTGATATTTGCTTAAGGAGACCTTTTTCGAAGTTGCGTTTATTGTGGGATGAAAGTTAGTTTTTGGGAGAATTATAAGAAGTTAAATAAAAATGTGAAACACTTTTTATTTTTCTTACTTGTTGGTTAACTCCTCTCAAAGGAAGTTAGGGGTGGGACCCACACCCACTTAACCTCCCTTGAGAGGATTAAGTGTGGTGGGGCCCACACGAAACCCAACTTTTCATCTCCTCTCAAAACTCCCTTAACTCCCCTTTTAAATGAACTTGACAACTTAGCTTATTAATTGGGTTGAGTTGTTTAATCTTTTTCAAACCATTGAATTTCAAAAGGTTTGGTTGAGTAAATAAAATAAGCTCTTAGCTTATTTTATTTGGTTAGAATTCTCTAGCCTCTTGAGAGATTTGAAGCCTTCTCCTTCTTTTTCTTCTTCTTCTTCAAGCTTGACGAAGAACGCGAAGAACCTTCGAGCTCCGACGAAGAACGCCGCTCCTCTCTTCTTCGTAGCCGGTTGTTTCCGAAGATCTATGACTCCTTCCGTGTCAACGAAAGGGAACGCCGCTTCCTCCTCGGACATCCTTCGTCGGCTTATGAGGATTCTCCATCGACGTACCTCTTCGGACGTACCTCTTCGTCATCGGATTTGACGAACGTTTACCGCGGCGCCTGACCTCCGCGACGCTTGCCTTCCGTGGGTCTTTGACGAACATCGTTCTTGAACCAAAGTAGGGGTTGGTTGTGGATTATTTATTTACTCTCGTTCTTGGTTCTAGCATGATATTCTTGTGGTTAATATTTAAGAGTTTTCATCTAACGAGAGGGGGGTCGGACCACACAAACACGGCCGAATTCCCCCTCCTTTGTTCTTGGTTATTTATATAATCTTGTGGATGAACGAGAAGGCGTGGTATCGTCGCACCACGCGGGAATCGCCCGGTTGTATTGTGCGGCGCCATCACGCCGCGCCGTGGAAGGATTATCATGAACGCGACGCCGTTGCGCCGCATCGAAGGGAACCGAAGGCGCCGCGGATGGAGCGGGGCCACGACGGAGGGGCGCGGTGTCGTCGCACTGCGCCGGACGACGAAGGCCGTGGCTGGTTCCGGGCCGCGGTGGAACGAGAAGACCGGCGGCCGGGCTGCCGGTGTCGGAAGCCGGAAGGGGACCGGCTTTTTTCCGGACCCGTTGAAGAATAACCGGTCGGCCAGGTGGGCCGGCCGGAAGGGGAAGAAACCGGGGGAATTTAATTCCCCCGGCCAGTAAGAATGCCCCCCCATTTAAGAGGGGGGGGGTTTCTTAAAGGGGGGCGGGCTGCCCCCCGTTTCCCTCAAGGCAGGCCCCCACGTGGGGGCTGGTTCTCCAAAGGCGCGGCTCTTAAGGCGCGCCGCCAGCCAAAAGCGGGGGCCTTGCCCCCCGCACGTGGCGCCGAGCGGCGTTAGGCCGCGCCGCCGCGCCGGAACAAGCCGGCCCACTGCCGGCCGGGCCGGGTCGAATCCGGGTCGACCCAGTTTGGGCTGACCCAGGGGGGGTCGGGCCGGGTCAGCCCGGACCCGGACCCCCCGTTTTCGAGAGGATTTCAGTCTTTTGGCCATAACATGAGCCACGGACCTCCGATCGACAAACCATCAGCAGCGATGCGATCCTTGGATCGAGACGGTCGATTCGGTTTATCGCACTCAAAGTTTCAGAATACTTTGAGTTCGGTCGGGTTGGTTCGTACACGAAACCAACCGGGCCCTCGGAGTGGAAACACTCATATCTTGAGCTACGGACATTCGATTGATGTGTCGTCAGCTTTGTTGTGTTTCTCTTAGTGAGACGGATCTTTTGGCATACTCCGCCCGAGGTTTGGAAGCAGGTGGAGTACGGTCGGGTTGGTTTTTCCTTAAAAACCAACCGGGCCCCTGGGGCGAAAAAGCCAATAACTCTCAGACCGGGCGTCCGATCGACGCGCCGTCTATTGCATTGAGTTCCTGTTGACGATACGGAACTTTTGGATACACCAACTCTGGACTTTGTGACAGTTGATGTATCATCCTCTCGGCTCGTGGAGCGGACCCTCCTGAACGAGCTTGCTGTGTGCAGGAACCCTAGTGCTGGCTGTGACTGTTGTTGTGACTGCGACTGCTACTGCTACTGTGACTACGACGACGACAGTACAGAGATCCTGTGTGGATTCGACGACGACTACAGCACTCAGCGATCCTACGTGGATCAGTGCTATAGGTCATGTGTGGGCCCGATCCTGTGTGGGTCCGATCCTGTGTGGGTCCTTGCGCTCAGCGGTCCTGTGTGAACCAGCGCCTACAGGTCCTGTGTGGGCCCGATCCTGTGTGGGTCTTTGCGGGGTTTAGTTACCTATCGATCCTTCGTGGGTCCGACGACTTAGATAGATCAGAGATCATATTTATCGTCTTTCGAAGATGTATACCTGTGTGAGCTGAATCCTGTTGCTTTCCTGTGTGGATTGTGTTGTACTATCCTGTGTGGATTTCGTTTTGCTTTCCTGTGTGGAATACGTTTACTTTCTTGTGTGGACTGAGTTTTACTTGGGCTCGGAGGTTGGAGCGTATTGGAATTGATGACTTAGGTATATGTATGGGAATATACCTAAGCAGTGTCGTTTGTTACTTCGTGATTGTACCTTTCTTTGTGGTTTATCCTTTGTGGATTTTGAGAGACCTTCAGGGGTCTCGGGGTCCCTACTGAGTAGCTTATACTCACCCCTGCACGGGCTATGCCCGCACTACGTTGTGTTGGTTGCAGACGACGGACAGCGTTGATCTTGGCTGAGGCTTGCAGAGCAGGACGGTACCTGGAGGTGGACCACTGGGCGGGACGTGTTCGGAGAGGACGACAGGACCCGTGGAGAAGTGGAGCTATCTGTACCCACCCTTCAGGTGGGATTTTCAGTGGACAGCTCGGAGTAGCGGCTTTTACTTTACAGTTGCTGTTTTCCTTTTCGAGTTGTACTTTAATTTCAGTTTGGGTTTGTATACTGGCCCATTTACTTTCCGCACTTTCAGTTGTACTCTGTTTTTACTTAGTGTTTACTTTCCGCTTGCTTACTCTGTGGTGTTAGTTTACTTTACAAAGGTAATACCTTCCCTTTTTACCGGGAATTACGCCTTGGTGCTAGTCGCCAGCCCCTGGCCTATGGAAGGCGGGCTTGGGGTAGTCACGACACGGACCCCGAGGGCGGGTTGTGACAAATTGGTATCAAAGGAGTTCGGTTCTACCACGAACTCTGATCTTTTCTATGTGAAGCAATAATGTTTAGCGTATTGAGTGTGGTTCTCAGTCCAGGGAGTCTAGTGTTGGTGCGGCGGCCGACGTATCCGTACAACAGGACCCTGACTTCTGATTTCCGACTTAATGCACGAAAAAATTGATTGCGTGTGTGTTTCAAAGTTGTCTTTGTGATTACTTATATCAGCTCACCAGGTATACTATTCTGACCGTGGCGCACCTGTTTCCTTTTCAGGATGGCCCCACGACGACAGCCATCTAGGGTTCCGAGAGTCGAGTGTGACGACAGCCCACCGAGCGACGAGGCTTCGGTGCAGGGCCCTTTTTCAGCAGTGGCACCGGTGGTAGCTCTACCCGTCAAGCCACTGATGCTTCCAGCACCAGCCGCTGACGATGCACGTCGCCTCAGCGCACTGCATGAGTTTCAGCGCCAACGAACACCTCGGTTTCGCGGGGAGATGGATCCCCAGGCAGCCGAGGACTGGCTGGAGGCAGTAGCACGTGTGTTTAGGCTAGTGAGGACACCAGCAGACCTCATGGTGATCCTCGCTGCGATCCTACTACACGCAGCAGCAGGACGATGGTGGAGCTTGATGCTCCAGGTGCACGATGAGGCATCACTTCTATGGACGGACTTTGAGAGCTTCTTCCGCTCGGAGTTCGTCCCAGCCACCCTTCGTGCGGTGCGTATCCAGGAGCTTCTTCAGCTGTGGTAGGGCAGCATGACGGTCGCTCAGTACTCAGCGAGATTTACCGATCTCTCACGCTACTCGACCGACATGGTATGGGACCCATTCTTCCGGGCCCGGACCTTCGAGCAGGGTTTGAGACACGAGATCAGGGCATCACTGATCTCCCTCATCATACTGACTCACACAGGAGTACTGGAGTGGGGCCTTCTGATCGAGAGCTTCCTTGCTGAGTCTACACCAGCGCAGCGACCCACCGCAGGGCGGCACGTGGCAGAGTCATCTGCAGCAGGCAGTCGACGGATGACTCAGGGGTCCAAACAGACCAGACCCTCAGGCAGACGATCTCAGGACACTGGCTCAGCAGTGCGGGGCACACAGTGAGGAGCCAGTCTTTCGAGAAGCAGGCAGTGCTACTCGTGCGGCGGGCAGGGCCACATGGCTCGTGACTGCACGACCCGCCGTGCCGAGGAGCAGCAGACAGTTGAGGGACCACCGAGGCAGAGGCAGAGGGTCGACCGTGGCGGTCCGCAGGGAGGAGGCGGATGAGGCAGAGGAGCTAGCCGAGCAGCAGGTGGTGGGCGACGCTTTGAGGCTCTACCACCACCACCACCATGAGGTCCACCCCGACCACAGGGAGCTGGCGGGCAGAGACAGGCACAGCTTCAGGCAGCAGAGGCCTATGACCACGGCGCACCCGAGATGATTCGAGGTACTATCTGTGTCTATTCCACCCTTGCTGCAGTTCTTATAGACACAGGAGCGAGTCACTCTTTCATAGACGCTGCCCCTGTTCGGATCTCAGAGATTCCGACAGAGACGTTGGCTCGATCCTTACGGCTAGAGACTCCTACGGGAGCAGACTCGATGATTACGCACTGTTGCCGGCAGTGTGAGCTTACTCTAGGAGGCGAGAGATTCGGCTGGGATCTTCTTGTAGCAGCGTCGAGGCCTTACGACGTCATCTTGGGCATGGATTGGCTATCTATGGTCCATGCACAGATTGACTGTTTTAGGCGCAAGGTGCGTTGTGTACGCACCGACGGGAGCAGGTTCACCTTAACCGGCGAGAAGGGATCCTTTGCAGCACAGGATGGACTTCCGTGGAGGAGAGGACAGCCCATTACTCATCAGTTGGCTAGCCTCATCCTTGGAGCTGTTGACGTGCAGAGTCCTGGTTTTCCTGCAGTGGTGGATCAGTTTGCGGACATTTTTCCCGACGACGTTCCAGGGCTACCTCCTCGTAGATAGGTAGACTTTTATATTGACTTGTACCCCGGGACAGCCCTGATATCCACTCCAGCATATCGGATGGCCCCCGCCGAGCTTCGAGAGCTATGGGTACAGTTGGAGGACTTGCAGGGCAAGGGGTTCATCCGACCCAGTGTTTCACCCTGGGCTTCCCTGATATTGTTCGCCAAGAAGGCGGACGGGAGCTTGCGACTTTGTGTTGACTATCGTCTCCTAAACCAGGTGACAGTTAGGAACAAGTATCCGCTACCGAGGATTGATGACCTCTTTGATCAGCTCAAGGGAGCACGGTGGTTCTCGAAGATAGACCTCAGGTCAGGCTATCATCAGCTCAGAGTCAGAGACGAGGACGTGCAGAAGACGGCCTTCAGATGTCGGTATGGCCATTATGAGTTCTTGGTTATTCCTTTCGGCATAACCAATGCTCCAGCAGTGTTCATGGACCTCATGAACAGGATATTTCAGCCATACCTCGATCGATTTGTCGTAGTCTTCATCGACGACATTCTGATTTACTCTACGACTGAGGAGGAGCACGCCTATCACTTGCGAGTTGTACTAGACACACTCCGAGAGCACCAGCTTTATGGTAAGCTCTCGAAGTGCCAGTTCTGGATACGTGAGGTCCACTTCTTGGGACACGTCATCTCTGAGGCGAGAGTTGCAGTGGATCCTGCGAAGATCGAGGCTGTGTTAGCATGGGAGCCACACAGGAGCGTGACTGAGGTTCGGAGTTTCTTGGGACTAGCTGGTTACTATCAGAGATTCGTGCCAGATTTCTCTAGAGTTGCGGCACCACTCACAGCTTTGACGAAGAAGGGGAAACCCTTCGTGTGGTCAGACAGATGTCAGCAGAGCTTCCAGGAGCTGAGACAGAGATTGACCAGCGCACCTATCTTGAGGTCGCCTGAGGAGGGAGTAGGGTACGTAGTCTACTACAATGCATTAGGGACCAGAATCAGATGTGTTCTGATGCAGGAGCGGGCAGTGATCGCCTATGGATCTCGTCAGTTGAGACCGCATGATCATAACTACGCTACCCATGACCTGGAGTTAGCAGCAGTGGTCTTAGCTCTGAAGACATGGAGACACTATCTGATGGGTGAGCGCTTTACAGTCTTTTCCGATCATCAGAGTCTCAGGTATATCTTCTCACAGAAGGACTTGAACCTGAGACAGCGGCGATGACTCGAGTTCCTCTAGGACTATTACTTTGAGATAGTCTATACTCCTGGGACGGGGAACGTAGTAGCCGATGCCCTCAACAGGAGGACGGGCATTCAGCTACTTGAGGAGGCGACGGAGAAGCTAGCCTCTTTGCAGATATCCTTCATGGATAGAGATGGAGCAGCCTTCCTCCAGTCTCTCACAGTCACCCCTCCACTACTGCAGTGGGTCAGAGAGGCACAGCGTGAGGACGCTGACTGTGAGACACGACGTGTACTGATATCCTCGGGACAGGTACCTGATGGTTTCTCCCTTGGAGCAGAGCACGACATCCTTTTCAGAGGACGTACCATGGTACCAGTCGCTTTGCGAGAGGAAGTGCTGAGAGAGTTTCACACTTCTCCTTTGGGGGTACATCCTGGAGTGGAAAAGATGTACCAGGACCTCAGACGACAGGACTGGGGGTCGGGCATGAAGAAGGCAGTAGCAGAGTTCGTTTCTCGATGCCTCACCTGCCAGCAGGTGAAGGCAGAGCATCAGGTACCAGTAGGCTTGGTACAGCCCTTGGAGGTTCCCGAGTGGAAGTGGGATGGCATATCTATGGACTTCGTGACTGGACTTCCATGCACTTCCAGAGGTCACGACTCCATCTGGGTGATTGTTGACCGACTCACCAAGTCGGCACACTTCTTACCCATCAGAGAGCAGGGCTCAGTGGAGATCTTGGGACGTCTCTACGTTCAGGAGATTGTGTGGCTCCATGGTGTTCCATCATCTATCGTCTCCGATCGAGATGCTCGTTTTACTTCCCGGCTTTGGAAGGGGTTACAGGAAGAATTCGGGACGCAGCTACGTCTGAGCATAGCCTTTCACCCTCAGACAGATGGTCAGACAGAGAGGACCATTCAGACTCTCGAGGACATGCTCCCTGCATGTGTCCTCAACTTTGGTCGCAGCTGGGAGGGCCACTTACCCTTGGTGGAGTTTGCGTACAACAACAGCTACCACTCCACCATCGAGATGGCACCGTACGAGGCGTTGTACGACCGACCTTGTAGATCTACTTTGTGCTGGACAGACCCTAGGGAGTCAGCACTTGTGGGACCGGAGGTGGTCCAGGCCACGACAGAGAAGGTCCAAGTCATCCAGGAGCGGATGAGGACAGCTCAGAGCCGGCAGAAGTCATACGCTGACAGGAGGCGGAGGCCACTAGAGTTCGAGGATGGTGACCACGTCTTCTTGCGGGTCTCACCTCGACGTGGTATTCCGAGATTTGGCTGTGGCGTCAAGTTATCTCTGCGCTTCATCGGACCCTTCCAGATCCTCAGCAGGATTGGCGAGGTGGCTTATCGCCTGGCTCTACCACCTCAGTTGCACCGGGTGCACAATGTCTTCCACGTATCTTAGCTGAGGAGGTACGTGCACGACCCGACACACATCATTGACCATGGGGAGCTTGACGTTGACTATGGGGTGACTTTTACGGAGGTCTCAGTGGAGACAGAGGATCGACAGGAGCGGGTCCTACGTGGGCGATCGATTCCTCTTGTGCGCATCAGATGGAAGCACGGGAACCTCCAGGAGAGCACATGGGAGCGGGAGGCTCAGATGCGTGCTCAGTACCCTCATTTGTTTCCCTAGTTTTGATGTATCTTTACGGGGACGTAAAGCCCTGAGGTGGGAGTAATGTAAAGACCCGTAAAATTCAAGGGAAATTTTTTCTTAATCTTCTTTAGAATTTTACAAGAGCGCGGTTTCTGAAGGAACTTGATTCCGAGGCCCGGAGTGCCCAGAATCAATTTCCGAAGTTTGGCTCGGGTACGTTCAGTGAACGAACGAGCGGGAATTTCTAACTTTTGATCCGGTGCTCAGAATTGAAATCCGAGGACACCGATGAACTCGCAGCGCTGATATTCGCTTAAGGAGACCTTTTCCGAAGTTGCGTTTATTGCGGGACGAAAGTTAGTTTTTGGGAGAATTATAAGAAGTTAAATAAAAATGTGAAACACTTTTTATTTTTCTTACTTGTTGGTTAACTCCTCTCAAAGGAAGTTAGGGGTGGGACCCACACCCACTTAACCTCCCTTGAGAGGATTAAGTGTGGTGGGTCCCACACGAAACCCAACTTTTCATCTCCTCTCAAAACTCCCTTAACTCCCCTTTTAAATGAACTTGACAACTTAGCTTATTAATTGGGTTGAGTTGTTTAATCTTTTTCAAACCTTTGAATTTCAAAAGGTTTGGTTGAGTAAATAAAATAAGCTCTTAGGTTATTTTATTTGGTTATAATTCTCTAGCCTCTGGAGAGATTTGAAGCCTTCTCCTTTTTCTTCTTCTTCTTCAAGCTTGACGAAGAACACGAAGAACCTTCGAGCCCCGACGAAGAACGCCGCTCCTCTCTTCTTCGTAGCCAGTTGTTTCCGAAGATCGACGACGCCTTCCGTGTCAACGAAAGGGAACGCCGCTTCCTCCTCGGACCTCCTTCGTCGGCTTATGAGGATTCGCCATCGACGTACCTCTTCGGACGTACCTCTTCGTCATCGGATTTGACGAACGTTTACCGCGACGCCCGACCTCCGCGACGCTTGCCTTCCGCGGGTCTTTGACAAACATCGTTCTTGAACCAAGGTAGGGGTTGGTTGTGGATTATTTATTTACTCTCGTTCTTGGTTCTAGCATGATATTCTTGTGGTTAATATTTAAGAGTTTTCATCTAACGAGAGGGGGGTCGGACCGCACAAACATGGCCGAATTCCCCCTCCTTTGTTCTTGGTTATTTATATAATCTTGTGGATGAACGAGAAGGCGTGGTGCCGTCGCACCACGCGGGAATCGCCCGGTTGTATTGCGCGGCGCCGTCGCGCCGCGCCGTGGAAGGATTATCATGAACGCGACGCCGTCGCGCCGCGTCGAAGGGAACCGAAGGCGTCGTGGCCGGAGCGGGGCCGCGGCCAGAGCGGGGCCGCGGCGAAGGGGCGCGGTGCCGTCGCACCGCGCCGGACGACGAAGGCCGTGGCCAGTTCCGGGCCACGGAGGAATGAGAAGACCGGCGGCCGGGCTGCCGGTGTCGGAAGCCGGAAGGGGACCGGCTTTTTTCCGGACCCGTTGAAGAAAAATCGGCCGGCCAGGTGGGCCGGTCGGAAGGGGAGAAACCGGGGGAATTTAATTCCCCCGGCCAGCAAGAATTCCCCCCCATTTAAGAGGGGGTGGGCGGTTTCTTAAAGGGGGGCAGGCTGCCCCCCCGTTTCCCTTAAGGAAGGCCCCCACGTGGGGGCCGGTTCTCCAAAGGCGTGGCTCTTAAGCCGCGCCGCCGCCGTCCGGGCCGCGCCGCCGCGCCGGACCGCCGCCGGCTGGGCTGTGTCGGATCCGGGTCGGGTCGACCCGGTTCGGGCCGACCCAGGGGGGGAGGGGTCGGGCCGGGTCGGCCCGGACCCAGACCCCCCGTTTTCGAGATGATTTCGGTCTTTTGGCCATAACTTGAGCCACGGACCTCCGATCGACGAATTGTCAGTGGCGATGCGATCCTTGGATCGAGACGGTCGATTCAGTTTATCGCACTCAAAGTTTCGGAATACTTTAAGTTCGGCCGGGTTGGTTCGTACACGAAACCAACCGGGCCCTCGGAGCGGAAACGCTCATATTTTGAGCTACGGACGTCCGATTGAGGTGCCGTCAGCTTTGTTGTGTTCCTCTTAGTGAGACGGATCTTTTGGTATACTCCGCCCGATGTTTGGACGCAGGTGGAGTACGGTCAGGTTGGTTTTGCCTTAAAAACCAACCGGGCCCCTAGGGCGAAAAGGCCAATAACTCTCAGACCGGGCGTCCGATCGACACGCCGTCTGTTGCGTTGAGTTCCTGTTGACGATACGGAACTTTTGGATACATCAACTCTAGACTTTGTGACAGTTGATGTATCATCCTCTTGGCTCGTGGAGCGGACCCTCCTGAACGAGCTTGCTGTGTGCGGGAACCCTAGTGCTGGCTGCGACTGTTACTGTGACTGCGACTGCTACTGCTACTGCTACTGCTACTGCTACTGTGACTGCGACGACGACAGTACAGAGATCCTGTGTGGATTCGACGACGACTACAGCACTCAGCGATCCTACGTGGATCAGTGCTATAGGTCCTGTGTGGGCCCGATCCTGTGTGGGTCCGATCCTGTGTGGGTCCTTGCGCTCAGCGGTCCTGTGTGAATCAGCGCCTACAGGTCCTGTGTGGGCCCGATCCTGTGTGGGTCTTTGCGGGGGTTAGTTACCTATCGATCCTTCATGGGTCCGACGACTTAGATGGATCAGAGATCATCTTTATCGTCTTTCGAAGATGTATACCTGTGTGAGCTGAATCCTGTTCCTTTCCTGTGTGGATTGTGTTGTACTATCCTGTGTGGATTTTTTTTTGCTTTCCTGTGTGGAATACGTTTACTTTCCTGTGTGGACTGAGTTGTACTTAGGCTCGAAGGTTGGAGCGTATTGGAATTGATGACTTAGGTATATGTATGGGCATATAACTAAGCAGTGTCGGTTGTTACTTCGTGATTGTACCTTTCTTTGTGGTTTATCCTTTGTGGATTTTGAGAGACCTTCAGGGGTCTCAGGGTCCCTACTGAGTAGCTTATACTCACCCCTGCACGGGCTATGCCCGCACTACGTTGTGTTGGTTGCAGACGACGGACAGCGTTGATCTTGGATGAGGCTTGCAGAGCAGGACGGTACCTGGAGGTGGACCACTGGGCGGGACGTGTTCGGAGAGGACGACGGGACCCGTGGAGCAGTTGAGCTATCTGTACCCACCCTTCAGGTGGTATTTCCAGTGGACAGCTCGGAGTAGCGGCTTTTACTTTATAGTTTCTGTTTTCCTTTTCGAGTTGTACTTTACTTTCAGTTTGGGTTTGTATACTGGCCCATTTACTTTCCGCACTTTCAGTTGTACTCTGTTTTTACTTAGTGTTTACTTTCCTCTTGCTTACTCTGTGGTGTTAGTTTACTTTACGAAGGTAATGCCTTCCCTTTTTACCGGGAATTACGCCTTGGTGCTAGTCGCCAGCCCCTGGCCTATGGAAGGCGGGCTTGGGGTAGTCACGGCACGGACCCCGAGGCCGGGTTGTGACAATACAAGCCCAACAGTAAAGTACAAGTACAACTGAAAAAGGAAAAAAGACAGAAAAGTAAAGAAAAGCTCCTGGATTGTCCTCTGGGGTTCTTACCTGAAGGGTAGGTACATATGGCCACCTTATCAATCCACGTCCGTCAGACTCCTCTGTGTACCGACTCATCGAAAGGTCCACCTCCGAGTACCGTCCAGTCCTGGCGCTCTCGGCCTATGTCAGCACTATCTATCATCTGCATCCAACACAACGAGGTGCGGGCATAGCCCATGTACGGGTGAGTATAACGATACTCAGTAGGGACCCTAAGACCCTCAAGGTCTCACAATATCCAACAAGGATAAACCACAAAGTAAAGGATTCAACGGATAACCAATACTTAGGTATATGCCCATACATATACCTATGTTATCTAGTAACCCATCTCAATCATGAGGAAACACAAAAGTCATCGACTCAACTCAAACCAGGATTTTAATTATCAAAACCATGGCTGCTGGAGAAATCGCCCTCTATTGAGAATAGTGGGCTTTTCGCAACACTAAGGCTCTTCTCACTAACCTTGGACTGCTGAGGTACTCCTCCTGTCGAGTACCGCGGGTCTGCTGCCAACTACCAGGTGCTCCTCCGCTGTGGGTCTGCTGCCAACTTCCAGGCACTCCCCCGAATAGCCTACAGAGGTAATCCTCCTGTCGAGTACCGCGGGTCTGCCGCCAACTACCAGGTGCTCCTCCACCATGGGTCTTCCACCAACTACCAGGCGCTACCCACTGGGCTAGTCAAATCAGTCAAGTAGTTGTCAGGTATGTCAGCTTCTAGGTCTCCGCACTCTATCTGCTCTTCACTTGAAGGATCTGCTCCCTGAGCTACTGGAAAAAACTCCAACTGTCGCGAAGTCTCACGTAGAAGTATCTCAATGACCCGTCTCATCAATGGGATCTCAACACAATAGACAAAGCGTCATTCAGATGCTCGGTCTGTTAGTTATTGGCATTTTCATTCAGGGCCCCGGTTGGGTTTTAGGTTCAAACAAACCCAACCGTACCCCCACTATATCCAAACCTCAAGTGGGGTATTCCAAAAGAACCGTCTTTCTCTAAGCTTTCTGTCACCGTAGAAGATTCATCGATCAGACACCCATAGGCCATGATATGAGCAAAAGGTATAATCAGGCTATAGTGGGTCCGGGTCTGGTCCGACCCAGTCAGCCTGACCCGGCCTGAGTGGGCGGACTGGTCCGAATGGGAGGCCCGGCCCGAGGGGGCATCCCGGCCCGAAGGCGCGGCCCGACCTGTGGCGGCCCGACCCATGGCAGCCCGGATGGCCGGCCTGCATGGCTAGGAGGCAGACCGCCAGCCGAATCCAGTGGTGGTCGTGGGGTGGGGGGGGAGGGCAGTGCCCCCCTATCTCCCAGTAATGGCTTGCGAGTGGCGTTGGCAGGGTATCCATAGGACCCGAGGGGTCCCAGCTGTGGACTGCCCGCCAGCGGCCGGCTCATCCGGCCTCCCTCCTCCACCTGCTATCGCCTTTGGCCATGTGTCTTCTCTGGCAGGCGCGGCGGCGTCATGCCGTCTTCGTCCACCGTGGCCTGAATGGCCGCGACCCCCTTCCTCCTACGCGGTGTGATGACACTGCGTCCCTCCTGCACCACTGCGGCCCAATTCTTTGCATGGCGCGATAGGGTCATGCCCCTTCAGCGACCCAGTGACCCTTTCACCACCAGTTCCTCTCACGGCCTGCCCATTACTAGCCGCCGATGCTCCACTACAGTCCTCTGTTTCGGTGGCGCCATTGCGCCACTGCTGTCATCAACCAATCAAGAACCAATGGAGGGATGTCGGGCTATGTTTGTTCGGCACATGAACTCTGCTTTAGGTGATAACAATTGGCCAACATTCAACCATAATAAATGACAAGGAACAAGGATTTAATTCAATCAAAACAAACCCCTACCTCGAGTTCGAGGATCGATGACAGAGTCCCGGGAAGGCAACGTCGTTTCGTTTATGTCAGAGGAAAAAGGGGTACTCGTTGTTGGAGGACGATTGTTCTATGGCGACGAAGTCAAAGACAACGTTGGCATTCTTCGTGGGCGTCACTTCCCTTTCTTACCCCGATTGAAGAAGGTAGAAGATGGAATCGTTCTTCATTAGAGAGAAAATGCTCCTCCATAGCTCTGCCCTTTCTCTATTCCACCCACGAATAGTGCCCAACAAAATGAAATAATATGTTTTCCTATTATTTTATTGTTGGAATGAATTTGAAAGGTTTTAAAATTAATTAATTTACCTCACTAATTTAATGGGTGATGTTGACCTAATTAATTGGGGGAGTAAGGTGAAGAAGTTCAAAGGTTTCCCCCACTTTATGGAGAGTTACAAGGGGGTTATAGCTTGTGTGGGTCTCACCTAATAATATCCCTGCATGGGAGGTTATTCTCGAGTGGGCCCCACCACCATAACCTCCCATGGGAGATTAGGGTGTGGTGTCCCCCACCTCTAACCTCCCCTTGGAGGTTTTAACCACCCAAATAAAAATAAGGCTAACACATTATTTTGTTTTAACTAGATTAGAAACCCCAAAAAACTAACTTCCATTCCCATTAGAATGCAATTGCAGTAAAGGTCTCACTAAGAAATTTCCGACACTATTAGTTCGACAGTATCCTCGGATCTCAGTTCTGAGCACCAGTTCAAAAGTTATAAAATCCCGCTTTTACGTTTACTGAACATACCTGAAAAAAAGTTCGGAAAATTATTATCAGTCACCATCAACTCTCTGTGGTCAAGGTTAGGCTCTGGATAGGTGAAAGACACCCCAACGAACCCAACGATACTCTCGGATTTTCTATCCGAGTTACCATCTATAAGTTATGAATTTTAAAATAAAATAATTTTCACTTAATTATTTTATTTGCGACAAAAAAATAACTTTCTTTGATGGCATGTGCCGGACAAAGTTAGAATTTTCTTTTAGTGGTGGAATCATATTTGTAATCCGAGTTACCGTTTGTGAGTTATAAGCATTTAAAAAATAAAATAATTTATTTAATTATTTTATTTACGATTATGTCATTTTTGGGTTTCCTCACAGGAGGCCCGCACTAACTAATCTTAAGTAACGCCATTGGTAAACTCACCATCCTGAGCACAATGGTGCCCTCTTATTTTTTATCCAAGTTACCATTTAAGATTTATTCCACTTTTTCAGGAAAACTACTTACATGCGTTAACTTAAGCTTATCAAAATCTCCAGAAATTGATTCTGGGCACATCGGGCCTCAGAATCATGCACCGTCAGAAACTGCAGACTCGTAAAATTCCCATGTATTTAAGAAAAATTTTTCCTAGGAATTTCCGAGTCTTTACATATTCAACCAAACTATACCCAAATTACATTCATTGACTATAATTCAGATCCAATTATTTATTTTCTTCTCAAAATGATTCCTTAAAAATACGTAATCAATTTAACAAAGGAGTTTTATATGCATTATGTAAATATACCAATTAGTTCTACTTAATTTATATTCTGTTCATCAATCTTATATATCCTCAAAATATAATATAAAACTATTTTTATAATTACGTAACTATATATGGTATCCTGTAGTTTTATAAAATTTTTGTATAATAATTTTTTTACCCTTTAAAGAAATTAAAAAAAAGAGTAACCTAGGTTACCTAGATATCGCTACCTCTATAATCAAATTGATTTGTTATTCCTAACCACCATACAAGGATGGTAGGAAGGGGAAATTGATGAATAAATATAATATCTACAATACTATTATTATTTTAAAAATATTAAAAAAAATTATACCATTACATATTATATAAATGAATGTCTCACATAATAGCGTGAACATACTACCACCTCCATGAATGTGACATGATTTATTCTTTTACCATTACTATTTTATTTTCTTTCTAATTTTCCTATAAAATTATTGAACAACATAAATAAATATAAATAATACATTAAAAATATATAATAATGGTAAGACTTCTATGGAATCACCTTCCTAACTAAACAAACCCATTGATCATATCATTTTCATTTTGGGGCAAGTTTAAAAACCAAAAAGAATAGTTATATAAATTTATATCAAATATGTCTATGAAATCATAAAAAATAGTTTCTATAAAAATAGTTATAAAATAATTATTTTTTATGGTTTTGGAATCATTATTAATATTTTAGGTATGTTAAAAAATTATTTATTTAACACTTTTAAAAATAAACTTTACAAAACAATATTAATATTTTAAGTCAACATGAAAATAATATCTTAGGGAAAATTTATTTGTTTTCTAAAAGGACTCATTTTTTAAAGAATAGTTACAAATAATGAATTTTAATTAAAAACAACCACTTAGTTTAATTTATTTATAATGTTAAATTATAATTTTAATTGGATTAGTAGTTTAATTAGTTCAATTATACGTCAATTAATCCAATACATTTTACTAAGATCAATTTAATATTGAATTTTGATATAAATTATTTGTAAACATTAAAATATTTTCTATTTAAAAACCACTTTTCTCATCTCATATAAAACATTAATTTTAAATCAATCCTTTCAAATTATTAAATGGATGTTTGAAAAATTAATTACATATTTTTAGTAAGAATTATTTATTTAATCTAAAAATTACAACAACGTTTTTGATCAAAATGAATAGAGAAAATATTAAACATTAATTATTGCAGCTAAGTTGACTATGGGTGTAAGAACCCATATCTTCTTTTCAAGCATGTCCTTCCTTTTTCTAGAGTTTTTGAGAAAAGAGGAGTTTCTAGAATTTTTTCAAGTACATGCTGTGTACTTTATGAGTACACGCCATGTACATTATGATTACACTCTATGTACTTCGTTGCTGTAGGAGGCCGTGTGCTAGCCATGTCCGGGCCACACACACGGTCATGTGGGGTGACGTGGAGGCCATCTAAAGCAGAGTTTGAAAATAGTAAGTACAAGCTATGTACTCCAAACATACACACTGTGTATTTTTTTTTATTAAACGGGTCAGGGTTGCGTCTGATCACTAGAAGTGTCTTCTTCTAGGTCTCGTTTGACCAAGAGAAACCGTACGACGTCGAAACTTATTTGATCCCCCGAACCTCCGTCTATTCTCCGAATCGACCGACGTTGATTGCATTGGAACCGCAGTGGTAAACTATTCCTTCTTCTAGAGCATAGTTTTCTAATTCCTCTTCCATTACAATTTATCGTGGGTTGACTGTTTTAGACGTTTTTATAGATCTTTGACGTTATAAGAAGATTCAAGCCTCGTGGTTGAAGTATATTGATCTCCTAACCCCATGGTAGGTGGTTTTTGCCTTTCCGTTTGATGTATTTGAGTATTATATGCAAATTACTCCAATATCCTTGAAAGAGGAATTGTGTGTTTACCATTTTACCCCTATTGTATTCTTGTCGTTCTTGTATGCCTGTGTAGAGGTAAATTGGATATGAATTAGGTTTATTGTTATGCCCTAGATGTTCTGATCATGCTTTGTTCTGTTTACGACTGTTTGGTCATGTTTATCCTATTGCCCATTTACCTGTTTTCCATGCCTTGTGGTCGTTGGATGGAGTGCTGCTTTCTGAAATGCGTGAGATATTGTAGACTAGTTATCCAAGTAGTTCTGTTGGTTTACTTTGGCCATATAGAATTACTATGCATTGACTTACACAGGGTCGTGAGAACTTGGTGTTATAGACTAAAAGAGGATAGACCGAGTGAGCTTCCTCAGAGAGTCTTTGGACATTACGGACTACAGGGGGATAGATCGAGTGGTAATCCCCAGAGAGTCTTTAGACATTATAGACTATAGGGGGGATAGAATGAGTGAGCTTCACCAGAGAGTATTTGAGCATTATAGACTATAAGGGGATATACTGAGTGAGCTTCATCAGAGAGTCTTTGTTTTACTTGAATTACCATGAACCACTCTAGGCTATAAGGGGAATTGACCAGGTGAGCTTCCTCAGAGATTCTGTGAATGACCTGGGGATGTAAGAGGAATTGACCAAGTGAGATTCCTCAGAGAGTCTCTTGACCTTGGGGATATAAGTGGAATTGACCTTGTGTGCTTCCTCAGAGAGTCCCTGACTACCTTAGACTATAAGGGGAATTGACCGAGTGAGCTTCCTTAGAGAGTCTTATAATTTTCATATGACCCAACCAGAGGGGTTAGGCTGAGTGTACTGCCTAGAGGGTTGTTGGTACTAGTTAGGTAGGACTAGAGGGGATGGCTGTGAGTACTTACCAGAGGTTTTCCTGTTTGTTCTTAGCTTCTTGTTAGCTGTTGCTTGATATTGGAACTGTGGATTGATTACTGTTGAGTATTTTCCTCATTACTGCTTTTTTGTACTTTTACCTGCCATATATTCACTGACTGTTAGGCACAGATCTTCGGGTGGATGCCTACTGGGATTTATTCTCACACCCTATTTGGGCCATGCTTTGGAGCCCAAACAAATTATATTGTTGAAGGTACAGATATGGGCAAGAGACCTTCCACATCAGGTACTTGACTTTCCATGGAGCTGAAGAGAATGGGACCAAGCCTAGGCTTGCGATGCTGAGGAGTTGTTTATCTTTTATTTTGTACTTTGGTTCAGCACTGTTGTATTTAGCATTGTGACTTGTTAGATGTTTTCATGGACATATGTATCTTGCATCATTTATTATGCATTTCTCAAGTTGTTTATTATCTCTAGTCTTCCATTTTCACCTATGTATGGATTATTATTGCTTCCGCTATTGTATATTGTTTCAAATACATTGTGTACTCTGCCAATGAGGGCATAGTTTCCCCACCATCACACCTAAGGCCCTCGCTTCTAGTCAGTAGCCTCTGGCATTTGGGGAAATGCGGTTGAAGCCATGTGACCAACCGGGTACGGGGCACCTATGGGTGGCTTCCAAAACTGGGACATTACAAAGTTGTATCAGAGGAATTATTTTCTCTTAACTTACTGTTTGGAGCCTATAACCATGGATAGGATGGAATAGGTACTTGGTAATGTTTCCCTTGGAATCCGGGGATGACCGCCTTGATGGGAGGTTCAAACGTTCTGATAGGTTTCTAACGGGTTTGTTCGTAGAACCAGAAACATCCAATGATTAAACATCCATTCGGACCTACTTTCCAAAGGTAGGTGCTCATTAGTTTGTGGACTGATGAGGCTTAGGAATTTTCATTGGTCGATAGGATGGGAGGTCGGACTCATCAAACCTTTTTAGGGGAATTATTGTCTAATCCGGGACTCTCTTTATAGATTTATGTTATATTTGTGAATCCTTATTACATTACCAAGTATAAAATGATCTTTCCTTCAGATCTAACAATCAATGATTAAATATGTAGGAAATTTAGAGAATATTTTGTATGTATTCGAGGTTCTTCATCAATAGAGAATCATCTATATGGGTTTAGAGATTCTTGGTCAATGGTACCCTTCGACACATTTAAACAGAAGTCTCTTGGTCATTATGATGACCATGCTGGTTTTAAAGCCACTCAGTGGGGCACTTGAAGTTTATTGTCATTCAGAAGGACATGGATTATTTTAGATTTGGGATCGAACCTATAGACGGGCTACCTACGTATCCTTTGTTTAGAAAAGGAATCAGAACCCACGTAGTTCGAGTAAGGGAGTATGATATTTATGATTGATGGCTCAAAGAAGGATGTTACAATTACTTTTACACTCTAAGCTCATGTGAGTCATGCTCGGTGTGAGAAACAAGAGGTATTGGTAAAAATTAGACAATTGTTCCATGAAAGATGCAATCATATGAAATAATGTGGGGCTTATGTATGTATGACTGCCCAGATAAATGAAGGTTACGATTTACTTTAGGGAAGAAATCCAGGAACAGGGTCCATAAAGGTATATGTTCTTCATGGAGATTTTGAATACTCTAACTTGGGTTTTACTCTTGAAAAGGAATACCAAATTATGAGAAATTAGGACTGGTTAAGAGAATTATTACTGGGACTTACTCCTGAAAAGGAGACCCAGGATAAAGGATTATGACTGGGGCTTATTCCTGAAAAGGAGGCCTAGGTTAAGGGAATTAAGGTTTGGGGCTTACTCCTGAGGAGGATGCCCAAATTAGGGGACTGGGGCTTACTCCTGAAGAGGATGCCCATATTTGAGACTGGGGATTACTCCTGAAAAGGAGGCCCAGGTTGAGGGACTTGGGGCTTACTCCTAAAGAGTATGCCCAGATTAATGAAATTTAATAATTGGGGCTTACTCCTAAGGAAGATGCCCATATTTGAGACTGGGGATTACTCCTGAAAAGGAAGCCCAGGTTAGGGGATCTGGGGCTTACTCCTAAGAGGATGCCCAAAAATTAAGGGACTTGGGGCTTACTCCTAAAGAGGATGCCCAGATTAGAGGACTTATGACTGGGGATTATTTCTAAAAAGGAGACCCAGGTTAAGGATTCTATCATCTTAAAGGATGAGGTTGAATGAATGAAGTCTCAATCTTTAGTGAAATAAAGATGTATAAATCACTAGGTTTTGAGAGATATTCCACAAAAATATTTTCAGATAAGTTAGTCAAATCAAGAAATCATGCCATAAAATGGATTTGAAGAGTGTATTGAAGACTGAATATTGAATAGGAAAGGTGTAATGGCTTAAGAGAGGTGAAATGGGAAAGAAAGGCACCCAAAAAGGTAGGGGCACACAAGTCCTGGCAAGTGTGCAGGTACTGCGTGGGCGCGCAAGTTTTGGTCGCGCAGGTCTTGGTCGCGCAAGTATGCCTACATGACACATGGTGTACTTGCGCGATGGTTAACCAGCAGGGTAATACTTGAGAGACTTTAGGTTAAGTCCTTTAGAATCCTCTTGAGGTTCTTCCAGGAGAGGGGCGCGCAGGTTCTATTGAAGGAGTAAGGCGGCGTGCAAGTGTGGCCATTTCCCTTAAGGGATGGCCACCTAGGCGTTCAAGTGTTGATGAGTTTCAACACTTAGGCCTTCCTCCCCCTCTTTAGATCTTCCTTTCTAGGTAAGAAATTACCTTAGAAGTGTTCCGGAATCTTTGAGAAGAGACTAGGGAACTGGGAGCTCAAATCTGGGTTTCTGGAAAAAATTCCCCCTCGAATGGGGGGCCCACAGGGTCTATTTATAGGCAGGAGAAGACCCCGGGCGGTTATCACATAGGTCGCGCAAGTCACTTGCACGACCATAAGGCATCGCACAAGTGTAATTGCACGACCACTAGGCGGCGCACAAGTGTACTTGCACAACCACTAGGCGGCGTGCAAGTGTACTTGTGCGACCATGAGGGAACTTGCACGACCTATGGGCAATGTTCTCCTTGTTCATCCCTTTGTTTATTTTTTATGTTTCTTCAAAGGATGAATCATTTTGGACTAAGGTATTTCCCTTTTTCAGACATTAAACTCTGTGACGGAAAGGATCATCAACAGGTAATAAGTTGTGCTTGAGAGTAGCGAACCTGTGCACAGGGAAAAGGCAATCTACCTCATATATAGCAATTTATTCTGGTTTTGCAAGTTTACAGTTGATCTGATTTTCACCAACGGGTGACTCACATGTTTTGTGCTGTTACTATTGATATTATTGGAGTTCTATTTCTATCGCAACCTGATGAGATGAGGGTATTCCATACCATGCATTATATAGGCACTTGCTAGAAATCAAATGTCATGCATTTTTTCCATTCCATTTAGGGTGCATTAGAGATCGCATGTTGTTGTGATAGATTTTGTGTAGATATGCATGATGTTGTGATATATTCTTGTTAGAATTCATGCTTTCAATAGGTATAACTATATTTAAGGTCTTGTTTGAAGGAATGCCAAATTTTTATTCTTAAGGTGTTATGGGCCCCCATGAATCAAAACATGGTGAACCATTGACTTGTTTCCCTTGTATATGATATGTATAATATGACAAGATTTGATTTTTGGGTAGTAGGGGCCCTCATGGATCAAAATTTGGCACCTTAACACTTGTTTTCTGTGTTTTCTGGGCTCCAGAGTAGTTTCTAAGGCTACTGTCTGGAAAAACCCAAAATAAACTGTGTGTAATTTATGAATACACGTCGTGTAGTATATAAACCATGTCACTAATTGTGTGGGAAGGGACATGGGGTTGTGAAAAATCATGCAGGAACACGCTGTGTATGGTACGTACATGCTGTGTTGTAATGACTGTGTGTCTACCCATTTGACTAACGACACAGATGGATGAAACTTCGACTATACACGTCATGTCCTAATTTCAAACGCCATGCAGTGTAACCTAGGTACCCAGCCATGTCACGAACTACACAGGTCTGGGAAATCCTTCAAGCACATGACGTGTGCACATAGAGCATGCCATGCAGAGTGAGCCGTGTAGCCGGCCTTGTAACTAACAACACGGGTCATTGAAACTTGTCTAGTATATGTTGTGTCCTTGGTGAAACCACTATGTAGTCTAGGATTAAGAGGACCATGTGGGTTAGCAATGTAAGGAGACTTGGGAAGGGGAATAGAGTTCAAGTACATGACATGTGTGGGGACAACACACCGTGTGGTTGGGGTGTTACACGACCAGTTGTGGCAGAAGTACACACCCATGTGAACGACTTAGAAGAAAACGCCATGTAGTGTTTATACACACCATGTAGTCATGTTTTGAAAAAATTGAATTTTTCTTTCTCATGTTCCATTTATGTACTCTTATTCTTTCAGTCCTTGATAATCATGATCTAAGGTGTTCATTTGACCGTTCAGAATTATTCCACTGAGATGTCCTCTGGTTGTACGCCATTTTCTAGATGGTGATCAGACACCAGATATAGCTGATCATGGACTTCTAACAGATCCTCCTATTGTGCCAGCCTTGGCACCAGTCGTTATACCTGGCACAGGTACTGATGTATAGTTCAGGGAAGGCTTTCTGAGGATGATGCTGACTTTTCAGGGAGCACCGTCTCCTGCCCCGTCGATGGAGGAATTTACGTGGGTTTTTCAGCAGCAGCATCCTCCTACTTTCTTAGGGGATGTAGGACCGTAGGAATTAGAATCATGGATAGAGGCTATACTGACAATCTTCGAGAATCTGTAGATACATCTAGGAAGAGGGTGAAGCTCACTACCTATATGCTCTGAGACTCCTCCAAGAGGTGGTGGGAGGTGATCTCACAGTCAGGACGCCAGTAGAGTATGGCTTGAGATGAGTTTCGGCAAATCTTCTACAATTACTTCTACCCGGAGACCTTGAGGGCCGATCAAGTGATGCACCCAATTTGTGTATACATTTCCATATTTCTAATTGAAGATAAAACATGTTTTCAGAAAATATTTGTTGTTTCATGAACATATTATTTGATTTTGGTGATTCTGTTTAGTTTCAGGAGCTTTCTGGATAAATACACAAATCAAGGGAAGCATGTGAAAATTTTGAAACTACACGGCGTGTGCTTTTATACACGCTGTGTACATCCAGACAAGGACACAGACTGAAATAAGGGAGTACATGGCCATGTCACCAGTCAAAAGATACATGCCATGTGAGGCGGCGTTACATGCCATGTACTACTTTCTAGAAGCGATGATTGCTGAGAAAAGTCCACACGCCCATGTGGCCGTTGAAGGAGACACAACGTGTTTGAATTTATACACGCCATGTCTGCTATTCTAGAAGGGGATGACAGCCAAACTTATGATACTACATGCCGTGTATGGCAGCGCTACACACCGTGTACACCCAACCACCAGGCGGCGCCGTGTTCAACAGTCAAAGACGGCGTGTTAGGCCACCTGCCAGTGGAGAAATTAGCGCCAAAGTGCGTTGATGAAAAGTACATGGCGTGTACTTTCTATACACACCGTATAATTTAGTTTTCTATAAAAAGAGGCCTTGTCCTACGGATTTGAGAGTTCAAAACCTTTGGAGGAGAGAAGAAGCTCTGTTGCTACCATTCTCGAGCCACCTTGGTGCCGTAGTTCCACTACTCCACCTTCCGACACCCTACCTCAATGCTTACACGATGAATCCGTCAGGTATCACGTGTGTCGTATCTCCTCTTCTTTCTATGTGTAACTAAACCCCTCATGTTGGGGCTATGGATGAAGGGATCATAATTTGTATGTTGTTTTACACAGTTGTGTTTTATCGTTGTAATTCATCTTACTCTTCTTAATCTACTGTTAAATATAACTGAGAATTCTGAGCCAGTCCAAGGGAATAATTCTCAGCGATACAAAAGAAAAAGTAATGGTGAAAACCTCCATGACCATTGGAAGGATTTCACCGATTCAAATAATGGACTGAACTTAATAAGGAATTAATAACACTGACTACCAGACCAAGGAGTCAACTGCTCTAACTCCAAACAAGAGGAACCAAACCAAGAAAATCTTGTAACTAAATGAAATCTAGAATGATTGAATTATTATGAACAACACAACCATTTAAACAATCTTCATAAGACCTCCTTAATCACCACAGCCCCGACAGGTCTTTTCTTACCGTTTTAAAACTCTTTAAGTTTACCAGTTGTTTTATTTAAAATTGTTAATCATTTCTTCAAAATAAAACAATTTAGTTTCAATAAAAAACCAAAATCAACTCAATCAACTCTAAATTATGCACACTTCACCTAATTAAGTATTAACTCAATTGAATTCATGCACACCACAGTTCCCTGTGGATCGACCCTAAACTTATGCTACACTAATGTTCTAAGAACAAGTAATTAATTTGGGACGCATGAAACTTCAATCAACGATAAGCGAGACCAATTTTTTGCACCGTTGCTGAGGAACACATTTGGTTTTAGGGATAAGATTTTAATTGTATTAATAATTGATTTAAGTGAAAATAAAAATAAAAAATTATCAAAACTCTCTTTTCAAATCCCATTTCAAATTTTATCTTTTATTTTTCCCTTTTACGCCTGGTTTTCGTTTTTGTGTTGTGCAGAGATTAAAGTGTATGTTTAGATGTCTTACACGATCCAGAAGTGCCGAGTCTTCAGAATTAGTTCCGCTTGACCCAGAAATCAAACGGAACTTGATTCATCGTCGGCGTACACGGACAGAAACTCCCAACCATCAACCACAACCAATGGAGAATAAGGAAGAGAGAGCACCAGCTGTAGATGTTGCGGCTGAGCATCTGTACCTGGATCAGCAGCCTCCCGCTGCTGGTCTACCAGAGCAACCTCCTGGAGCCTTCATGGAATTCCGTCCACAGGATTACCAATGGCCACCACAGAAACTCTTCCCACGGCCATACATCGCCCCTCAGAAGCAGTTCATGCAAGCTCCACCCCTTTAGCAGCATCCTCCAAGATGTACCCTTATGGAGTACAGACTTCCATCGATTCACAGAGCTGATACGGGCATCGTTCGTCCTCTAGTCCCGGGCCATCACTTTGAGATGAAGCATGCTATCATGCAGCTGATCCAGAACACAGTCCAATTTGGAGGACTGGCCCGTGAGGACCTGAACGCCCATCTATCCAACTTTCTGGAGATCTGCGACACCTTTCGGTACCATGGAGTGTCAGAGGACACCATCTGTCTTCACTTATTCCCCTTTTCTCTACGGGACAAGGTGAAGGACTGGATCAAGGGGATGCCACAATGATCTATCCTCACCTGGGGGGAGCTAGACCAGGAGTTCCTATCCAAGTAGTTTCCACCATACAAGATGGTGACACTCCAGAATGAGATCTATAACTTCTAGCTGCATGACTCCGAGTCATTGTACGAGTCCTGGGAATGCTTCAAGATGATTTTACGGAAATTCCCCCATCACAGACTCCCACTATGGATGCACGTCCAGACCTTCTACGGAGGACTTACCACCGATACCAAGTCCATGGTGGATGCTTCTGCTGGAGGTACGGTGATGCGGAAATCCCCCAAAGAACTATTCTAACTACTGTAAGACATGTCAGCCAAAAGATTCTAGTGTCACTCTGAGTGAGGGACTCAAAAGCAAGGTATGCAAAACATTGACGCTACCACTATGTTAGATGCTCAATTGGACGTTGTGTCCAAGAAAATCTACGCATTGAACCTCAAAGGAGCATCTCAAGTTCATGTGGAGAACCATCCATCATGTGGCGAATGTGGTGATAACCACATCATGGGAGAATGCCCGGGATCTACTGTAGTCCCTTCAACGAGTGAGGTGAGTTATGTCACCCAAAATCAAGGGCCCAACCAGTACCAGCTGAACCGGAACCCAGCATGGAAAGATCAAGAGAACACAGGTTGGGGCCAACAACAGCAGAATCCTCTACCCCAGTGAACGCCAAGCTACAACCAGCCTCCATACCATAACCAATACCAAAGGCCGCAACAACCCCAGCAGGGTCCTTATCAGCAACAAGGGTATCAAAACCCTCATCCACAGTAGCCATGACAGCCACCTCTTCCACCGGCTCAACAACCACCTCAGTAGGAGAACACTTCAAGGTTAGAGGATCTGATGACTAAATTCATATCTACTAATGAGACTCGGTTCCAGAATCCGGAAGCTTCGATTCGAGGCCTGGAGAATCAGATTGACCAACTGGAAAATAAAATCTCAGGGAGGCAGCCTGGTACACTACTGGGGAACACCGAAAAGAACCCAAGGGAGGAGGCCTATTCTATCATGCTCCGGAGTAGAAAAGAGCTCCAACAGAACCAATCAACACAACACGGTGCATCCACACCCACTGTTGATGGAAAAGGTACCAATTCTGACCCCTCCTCATCCAAAATCCCACAGAAGGAGTCTTTACAAAATAAAGAAAAGTAGGTAGTCCAACCATTCAAACCTACGTTACCCTTTCCGGAAAGATTGAAGCAGAGGAAGATGGACCACCAGTTTAGCAAATTCATGGATGTGTTCAAGAAGCTACATATCAATATCCCATTTTCAGAGGTCCTGACTCAGATTCCCACCTACGCAAAATTCATGAAAAAAAATCCTCTCTAATAAGATGAAGATGGATGATTTGGGTGTTATTACACTAACGAAGGAGTGCTCTACGGTGGTTCAACATTCCATTCCTCCCAAAATCCAAGATCCAGGTAGTTTCACCATTCCTTGTACTATTGGATCCTGCGAGTTTGGGAAGGCCCTCTGCGACTTAGGGGCCAGCGTGAACCTCATGACCCTAGGAGTTTTCAAGAAGTTGGGACTCAACAAGATCAAGCCTACCCGCATAGCCCGTCAACTTGATGATCGATCCATCAAACACCCGAAGGGACTACTGGAGGACGCACTCGTCAAGGTGGGTTGGCTGATCCTTCCTGTTGATTTCATCACCCTCGACATGGGGGATGACCAGGAAGCACCTCTTATACTTGGAAGACCTTTCTTGGAAACTGGAAAGGTACTTATTGATGTGCACAATGGGGAGATTATTTTTCGGGTAGGTGATGAAATAGTTTCCTACAACGTCCTCAAGGTCGTCAAACATGCTTCCTTGTCAGAGCATGAGGACTGTTATGCAGTGTCCACCATGGTTAATCATTTTAGAAAAAAAGGGGATGATTTGGTATGTTCTTTTACTTCATATAATTTAACTATTCCAGATATTCTATTAGAAGAAGTGCCAGAAGACTTGCATTTCATAGAAGGCCAGGGCGGACACTATTGGTAGCGTGTAGTTGTTCCTGATAGTTTGGAATGACACAAGGTGCAGCCACTTGTTCCTTCGATTTTAAATGTGCGTGAACTAGAACTGAAGCCTCTTCCATCTTATCTCAAGTATGGGTATTTAGGGCCCAATCAAACATTGCCTGTTATACTTAATGAAAAAATATCACAGGAGAAGGAAGATGCACTTCTGCAGGTTCTCAGACAATGGAAGCACGCTATTGGGTGGAAAGTTGCTGATATGAATTCCATCATCCCTAACATTTTCACTCACAAGGTGCTACTTGAAGAAGGTGCCAAGAAATCTCGACAACCACAACGGCGCTTGAATCCTCCCATGAAGGAAGTTGTAAAAAAGGAGGTGATCAAATTATTGGATTCAGGAATCATCTATCCCATCTTGGATAGTCCGTGGGTGAGTCCTCTCCAATTGGTACCCAAAAAGGGGGGGTATCCCTGTGATTTCAAATGAAAAGAACGAGCTCATCCCTACATGCACTATCACGGGCTGGCGAGTCTGTTTGGATTACCGAAAGCTAAACGATTCCACAAGAAAGGATCACTTCACCTTGTCATTCATGGATCAAATGCTAGAGAGACTAGCAGGGAATAACTTCTATTGCTTCCTCGACGGTTTTTTCAGTTAAAACTAAATCTCCATTGCTCCAGAGGATCAGGAAAAGAGCACATTCACTTTCCCCTATGACACATTTTCTTATCGAAGGATGTCTTTCGTCATGTGCTATGCCCCCGACACCTTCCAGCGCTGTATGCTAGCCATCTTCCACGACATGGAGGAATGAATCCTGGATGTATTCATGGATGATTTTTCCGTTTACGGAAAATCATTCACCATTTGTTTACGGAACCTAGAACTAGTTTTGGAACGATGTGAGCACACTAACCTAGTATTGAACTTGGAAAAGATTCATTTCATTGTGTAAAGTGGCATATTCCTGGCCACATAATTTCAGCGAAGGGGATAGAGGTGGACCCGGTGAAGATTGAAGTCATTTCACGACTACCTATACCGACTTTCGTCCACACCATCCACAGTTTCCTGAGGTATGCAAGATTTTACAGGCGATTTTTCCATGAATTCTCCAAAATAGCCCATCCCCTCACCAATCTTCTAACCAAGGATGCCATATTTGAGTTCGATGATACATGTGTCAGATCTTTTGAGAATATAAAGCAGCACCTGGTGGAAGCTCCAGTTATGATTTCTGACAACTAGGAGGAACAATTTGAGGTGATGTACGATGCAAGCGACTACGCAGTGGGAGCAGTCTTGGGCCAGCGACTTGACCGGAGTTTTAGACCTATCTATTATGCCAGAAGAACACTCAATGAGGCACAGATCAACTACACCACCACATAAAAGGAGATGCTTGCAGTGGTTTTTGCATTTGACAGGTTTCGTTCTTACTTACTATTGTCTAAATTTATTGTTTATACTGACCATGCAGCACTAAAGTACCTAACCAACAAGAAATACGCGAAGCCCCGATTGATTCGTTGGGTACTCCTCCTACAGGAATTCGATCTTGAGATCTGAGACAAGAAAAGGAGTGAGAAATTCATTGCCGACCATCTCTCCCGCCTTGAGCTACCTCATTTGGTGAAGGAAGAAGATCAGGAGATCAGGGAGGATTTTCCTGATGAGCACATCTTTTTGATCAATGAAAAACCTCGACCATGGTATGCTTATATCGCTAATTTTCTGGTTACAGGTGTCGTTCACCCTGACCCCTGCTTCCAGAAAATGAAAAGATTTTTCTCTGATGTGAAAAGGTACTTCTGGGAGGATCCTCTGCTATTTCGATCATGTACAGATGGAGTGATCCGCCTTTGCATCCCGAAGAATGAAGTTCACAGTGTCCTAGAGTTCTGTCACACCTCACCTGTAGGAGGACATCATGGGTTGGACCGTACCATAGCTAAGATCATGCAGTCTAGATTTTTCTGGCCCGCCATGCATAGAGATGCCCGACCCTTAGTTTCTTGTTGCGATCGGTGCCAGAGGATAGGTAATGTGGGACGTAGAGCCGAGATGCCTCAGCACCCCATCCTGGAGGTCGAGATTTTCGACGTCTGGGGAATAGATTTCATGGGTAACTTTCCCCCATCTTTTGGAAACACTTACATTCTATTCTGCGTCGACTACGTCTCCAAATGGGTCGAAGATACTGCTATAGCTCACAAAATAGCCAAGGTAGTCATAAATTTCTTAAAGAAAAATATTTTTAGCAGGTTTGGAGTTCCACGAGTACTGATCAGCGATAGAGGGACCCACTTCGACAACACACTAATGAGAGGAATACTGTCGAAGTATGGAGTAGAGCATTAGATGGGGACACCATATCATCCCCAGTTTGGTGGACAGGTAGAGCTCTCCAATCATGAACTCAAGCGGATCCTGGAGAAAACAGTGAACACTTTTTGGATGGACTGGTCCAAGAAGTTAGATGATGCCTTGTGGGAATATCGGACTGCTTTCAAAACACCACTGGGAATGTCCCCGTTCTGCCTCGTCTATGGAAAACCTTGCCATTTACCAGTAGAATTGGAACACAAAGCCTACTGGGCCGTCAAAGGCCTAAATTTTGATCTAAAGGTAGCTGAAGAGAAACGAAAGTTCCAACTGTCGGAACTAGATGAGATTCAATTAGAGGCATATGAGAACACCAAGTTGTACAAGGAGAAGACAAGATCCATTCACGACCAGATGATATCACGAAAATCTTCCCAACCCGGTGATCAGGTACTTCTCTTTAATTCTCATTTCGCTTATTCTCAGGGAAGTTAAAGTCACGATGGTCGGGACCATTCCACGTTATCCGCGTATTCTATCATGGAGCAGTATAAATTTCTGGAGAAGATGGTCAACCATTCAAGGTAAATGGGAAGCGGTTTAAAGCTTACCATCATACAGACAACATGGTGGGAACATTGTCCACCATACACCTCAGGTGAGCAAGGTAAGTAGGTCGAGCCAACGACCTAAAACAAAGGCGCTTCCTGGGAGGCAACCTAGAGGTTACACGTCGTGTCCCACTTATATAAAAGGCGCGTACTAATCTTTTTAATTTATAATCATAATATTATAAATCTGTAGAATACCAAATAAATAACCAGGTATGATGCCGGTGCCGATGGCAAAGTCACTGGAGTTTATTCGAGCCGTCCTCGGTTCGAATCCTCCTGACCTCGGCACGAGGTTCCTCCTTTTATTTACACGACGTGTGTGTTATTTTCCATATATATATATATATATAAATAAATTTGTTTAATAAAAACCATTTTGGGGATGGACCGGTTGGCTAGAATCGTAATCCGGTTTCAAAAGACCCGGGTTCGAATCCAGACAACCATCCCATTTCCATCATTTGTTCTTTTAATAAAACCACACGACGTGTACTCCGATATACACCATGTGCACCATGATTTGTCAAATATAAATTAAAACATTTTTTAAAAATAAGAACTTACATGTGGGTGAAGTTGGCAGATTGGAAAAGTCTCGGCACTAGGTTCAAAAGACCCGGTTTTGAATCTTGCTAATCTCCCCTCTTCACCCCCATCCTCTCCTAAATAAAAACCACACATCGTGCTTTTATTTATTTCTATGTGTATAGGCCGTATAAAATAACTATATATATAAAATAAATATGAACAGCATAACAACCTTTTCTCTAGTGGTTGAGGGTGTCCGTTCGGAAAGGCCGACCACCGGTTCGAATCCCGCCCCAAGCACCAGACCAAAGGTTGTACTCCTATTTTTCTCATTTTAAACTACACGGTGTGTATTCCCCGATATACGTCGTGTATAGGTTTATGTATAATTGAATTTTTAGATATATCTATTTTATTTTAATTATTAATAATAAATATTATATAGTTTACTATAATAATTATATTTATTTATATAATTCTAAAAAAAATCGGGATACACGACGTGTACCAAACATACACGTCGTGTACCGTGGCTATATAAGTCGCGGTCCACCTGACTTGAGGCTGTGTCGCATGGCCACCCGTTTTCCCTCCTTTCATCTCGTTTCTTCTCCTAAACGCCACCTGAACCCCCTTTTCCAAATCCGATGATTCACAGCGTTTGAAGTTCTGATTCTTCTCACATTGTGATCCTCGGTCCAGGTACGCCGTTCTGCACCCTCTATTTCATGTTTTTAGAATCATTTAGGGTGTTTATCGGATCGGTCGACCGTTCAGCTTCCGCCTGTACACGGCCACGAAATGAAGAACACATGTCGTGTACTTCTGTGCACGGCCACACCCAGAATATTTCAAAACATTGCATATACACGGTGTGTATGTTTGGTACACACCGTGTAGACCATTTTCCTTGGCCCCTCTGTGTGTGGAACATAACACGGCCTATCACCCCATGTTCCAGAACATGGTGTGTATGTTCGGTGCACGCCGTGTCCTTTATATCTGTAGTCGGCCCGTGTCTCCCCTCTACACAGCTTGTCACCTCATGTTCCTCTACACAGCATGTGTATTTGGTACACATCGTGTCTGTTAGATGTTTAGCCAAGCCCATGTGTCTCCCCTCTACACGACTTGTCACCTCATGTTCCTCTACATAGCATGTGTGTTTGGTACACGCCGTGTCTGTTAGATGTTTAGCCAAGCCCATGTGTCTCCCCTCTACACGGCCATGTTCTTCATGTGCAGTACATGCCGTGGCATGTACCTACATGGAATGTCTTGTTTTCTTTGAACTGATAACAACATGGCCGTGTCATTTCTCTTGCACGACCACCTGCACTTTGAGTGAACACGGCATGTATGTTCGGTACACGCCGTGTACTGTTACATGGTATCTTTCCACCCTCGACGTGTCTATCTAGAGAACACGAGATTCTCTATATTCTGACTACTCTCCATGTACTCTGGACTACACACCGTATACTTATATTTTCCAGTTTTCTCACATTTTCTTTGTTTTATTTTATTCCTTTTTCTTTTTATTTTTTTTGTTTTCTTTTTATTTCTATTTCAGGATATGGCAGATCATGATCCTTCCCAAGGGAAGAGGCCAGCCTCCGCCACTAAGGGCAAGAGGCCCAGCTATCGTCGGATCCGACTCCGACCACCTACACAGCTGGACCCCGATGCTCCAGTCTTTGAGCTCCCTCCATTGGCCATTTTTCCACCACTCACTCCCCCAGATGAGGTTGGACCTACTTCTGCTGCACCAGCTACCACTTTCCATGTACTATCATCCTCAACAGCTGGTCCCTCTTCAAGCACACCTTCCACCGAGCCACCTTCCACTTCGGAAGATCCACCTACAGAGCCAGACGTTGCTGCTGCACTGGCACCTGGGCCAGGACCTGCAGGTGCTCCCTTTCCCTGAACGGTATTCCCGATCACCGACCTCGCATACGACATGTTCCGATGCTTTTCTCATCGGCCGATACCATTGAGTGGCTGGTACCTTGACAGCACAGTTCCGCAGCAGCTCAGTATTTGGGAGGAGTTAGAGGTGCTTCTCGGGCACACCACACTCCTCGATATTTTCCAAGTCAGCACTCCTGTGTTATGTGATTTATTTTTGGAGTTTTTAGCCTCGTTTGAGTTCGATGGAGTGGAGTACCGGGAGACACCTGGCGATGCCGTACCCGTAGTTCGATTCCGGCTAGGCGGCCAGTGAATTTCTCTTACCATGAAAGAGTTTGGCCGAGGGTGCTACTTTTACCCCCATCCTATCACCCCACCCCTTGTTTCTGACTTGACCCGGCCCGAGTGCTCTGACCTCGTTGCCATGTGGCGGGAGATCGCTGGGCCTGACCAATAGTACTCCCCCACTTCCCAGAAGAGCACTCTTTTAGCCGACCCCGTCCTTTGTTTCACCGACCGGTGGTTCAGCGCCATCCTTTTTCCCCGCCATGAGGATATGGGGGTCATGACTGGCTGTGACATGGAGCTTCTTATGTGTGTCATTCGACACGACTACCCGGACCTCCCCTATCTTGCCGCCTCCTATTTCCTCTCCATGTTTACTGGCCGTCAGGGCATCCTGAACGGTGGGTTTTACACCACCCGTCTTGCCCACCACTTGGGGGTATTCGAGCCCTATTTACCTCATGACTTGTTAGGTTCAACCCAGCGGAAGGACTTTCTCATGATCATTCGCATGGGATTGGTCCGGAAGAAGGGGGTGCCTACATTCTTGCTCAGGCTCGAGCCCCGCCACCTGCTGACCCCCCTGCCCCAGCTGCTGACCCTGCTCCTCCTTCCCCACCCCTCCAGCTTCTCCACCTCACCCACATACTACTGACCCCACTTCTTATACCCTTCCTTATTCTGTCAAATACCCCATCCCACCTACCCCCTCACCCTCGGTCGATCCGACTCTTTCCCTCCACCTAGCCACGATGAAGCAGAAGTTAGTTTGTATCAGCAGCCGCCAAGACACCATTACATGCCATTTGATTTGTCTGGACGGCCGCCAGGACCGGATGGAGCATCTGTTGGTGCATATTTCTCAGCATCTTGGTGTTCCACTGCCTCAGCCACCAGCCTCTGCCTCCGTTCCGGGCCCTTCTCCTGCTGCTCCACCGCCATCTCCTGCGCAGGCCACAGATTCAGTTCTAATGACTACTGTGAGCTCTGCTGCTGCAACTTCTTCCAGGCCAGGGCCTACTGCTGAAATTCCGATCCCGAGTCTAGCACCTACGACTCCTACTTCTTCAGCTTCCCTTCCTGATGCAGAGTCAGAGCCTCGTGCTTCCATGCCTCCTGAGTCGTCTTTACCGGTCGATTCTATATAGGATGATGCCTCCCCTGAGGCGACCCAATGATAGTGACATTTTTCTTTATCTTATATATATCTTTTGTCATTTTCTATGCTGTGATGTTATGTATATTTGAAGTTTTCCTTTTTATCGACAGTCACAGGTACGGGCATAGAGCGCCATGGGAATCAATTTTAACGAGGGGAGTATTTTCCGATTTTTATTTTATTTCTTTTTTTATTTACTTCTTCCACTGCTTTCCATCGTTTTCCCCCATATCACCCCCTTTCCCACCCTTTACCTTAGTATTTCACTTGGTGGGCCATGTGCCTTATTCATTGTGGGGGAGAATCTATCTCTTTCACCTTAGTCTATGCCCTTAAACTAATCTAGGAGACATCATTATTAGAATCTATATTTGAAAATGAAAAGAAATTTTGGTTAATCATTCTTATAAATTCTAGAGTTATCAGTACGAACTTTTTGAAAGGTTACATGCTTATTTTAGTTTTTAAGTATTTTAAAATGATTACAGATATAGTTTCAATTGAAACTTTTTGTCCTTGATTAAATTACATTGATTAGGATAATCATTTATATGAATGTCATGACCTGATTGTCCCTTTATTATTTTTCCACTATTGAGAGTTATTCTAAACCCTTTTTCATATTTCTTTTTAATACCCTCTTTCTTGAGAGATTCTTAGGATATGCATCACTACCAGAATTTACAAGTTTTATTTTCAAAACATGAAGAAAGTTTTTGAATTACATTAAAATGATTGAGGCATTAGATTGTTTCAACCCCTTTATCTTGAGACCTACCCTACATTTAATCTTCGTTAAGCCCATAGAATCCATGAAAAGCCTTTATAGGAAGCCACATTACAAGCCTATTTCCCTTCCTACCCTATTGTTTTTTAAACATTGCATGATTATTCATTTGAGCATTAAAGAGGGAGTTGGAAATACATGGTATATTTTGTGCACAACCATGAAATAAAGTGTGGGGGAGTGCCTCTTCATTATTTTGGGTAGAATGGGTTCAAAACATCTACTCATTGTATTCATAAGTGTTTTACTTTTGTTTTGTCTTAAAAAAAATAAAAAAAATAAAAAAAAAACAAAGAACAAGGGGACCTTATGCTTATTTTCCCATGAACCCTACTTGCCTAAGGAAGATGGTGATGATTAAAAAAGCATTTGGCTGAGCTTTTGAAGGATTAATTTTCAGTGAGATTTAATTTAAATATCAGGGAATGTTGTTTAAAGGAATTAGCCTTCCTTTTTCTAGCCTCAGAATTTATTTTCACATCTAAACCTACCAAACCTTAGCCACAGAAACATCTGAACCTTACTGATAAAGCCCTCATGATTTTTGTAATTAAATTTTTCTGAAGTAGTGAACAAGATATCTTGGAAACCTATGGATAGAGTGTATATACCTTAGATTGAGTATAAATTTGATTAAAAACATCTTGAGTGTGGAGTGTGATTTTAACTGGTAAGGTAAATCATCAAGTGGCATGATTATTTTTGAACGGTTGAAAATGTGTTAAAAGAGGATGAGAGTAGTTAATTGTATTATACATGAGGCATGATTTTAATATCTTATGAATTGAATTTGTTTGTGCATTTTATAAACCTTCCCCAGTAACATTATCAGTTATACGTTTGATTAATTAAATTACTTCCTTTTAAAGTATAGGCTCTCTTAATTAGATGTTGATATTTTGCTTGAGGGAAAGCAAACGACTAAGTGTGGGGGAATTTGATGCACCCAATTTGTGTATACATTTACATATTTATAATTGAAGATAAAAACATGTTTTCAGAAAATATCTGTTGTTTCATGAATATATTCTTTGATTTTGGTGATTCTGTTTACTTTCAGGAGCTTTCTGGCTAAATACACGAATCAAGGGAAGCATGTGAAAATTTTGAAACTACACGGCGTGTAATTTTATACACGCCCTGTACATCCAGACAAGGACATGGACCTAAAGAGGGAGTACATGCCCATGTCAACAGGTAAAAGATACACACCGTGTGAGGTGGTGTTACACGCCATGTACTACTTTCTAGAAGTGGTGATTACTGAGAAAAGTCCACACACCCATGTGGCCATCGAAGGAGACACGGTGTGTTTGAATTTCTACACGCCGTGTCTTCTATTTTAGAAGGGGATGGCGACCAAACATATGATACTACACACTGTGTATGGTGGATCTACACGCCGTGTACACCCAACTACTAGGCGGTGCCATGTTCAATAGTCAAAGACGGCGTGTTAGGCCACCTGCCTGCGGAGAAATTGGCGCCATAGTGCATTGAAGAAAAGTACACGTGGTGTGATTTCTATACACGCCGTGTACTTTAGTTTTATATAAAAAGAGGCCTTGTCCTACGGATTTTATATTTCTAAACCTTTGGAGGAGAGAATAAGCTCTATTGCTACCATTCCCGAGCCACCATGGTGTCGTAGTTCCACTACTCCACCTTCCGACACCCTACCTCAACGCTTACACGATGAATCCGTCAGGTATCACGTGTGTCGTTTCTCCCCTTCCTTCTATGTGTAACTAAACCCCTCGTGTTGGGGCTATGGATGAAGGGATCGTAATTTGTATGTTGTTTTATATAGTTGTTTTTTATCATTGTAATTCATCTTAATCTTCTTAATCTACTATTAAATATAACTAAGAATTCTGAGCCAGACCAAGGGAAGAATTCTCAGCGATACAAAAGAAAAAATAATGGTGAAAAAATCCATGACCATTTGAAGGATTTCACCGATTCAAATAATGGACTGAACTTAATAAAGAATTAAGAACACTGACTATCGAACCAAGGAGTCAACTTCTCTAATTCCAAACAAGAGGAACTGGACCAAGGAAATCTTGTAACTAAATGAAATCCAGAATGATTGAATTATTATGAACAACACAACCATTTAAACAATCTACATAAGACCTCCTTAATCACCACAGCCCCGACACATATTTTCTTCTTGTTTTAAAACTCTTTAAGTTTACCCATTGTTTTACTTAAAACTGTTAATAATTTCTTCAAAATAAAACAATTTAGTTTCAATCAAAAACCAAAATCAACTCAATCAACTCTAAATTCTACATACTTCACTTAATTAATTATTATCTCAATTGAATTCATGCACGCCACAGTTCCCTGTGGATCAGCCCTGAACTTATTCTATACAAAAGTTCTAAGAACGGGTAATTAATTTGGGACGCATGAAACTTCAATCACGATATGTGAGACCATAAAGCCCGAGAGTTTATGAGTCTAGAGCAGGGTACTCTTTCTGTTATGGAGTACTCATCTCGCTTTGCTGAGCTACAACATTTCACGGAAATTTTGGGAGGCGATGAGCTATTCTTTTCGTAGATGTTTGAGGATGGTCTGAGGCATGACATCCGGTCGCAGATGAACATCTTCAGGTTGACTTCTATATCTTCCATCGTCAACCAGGCACTAATTACTGAGTGCAATCTGAGGGATTATAGAGCAGTGAGCCAAGGAAGTTTGACATCTAGAGTTAGTGTTCCTCTTAATGATTGCAGGAATAGCCACAGGGAGTCTTCTCGAGGAGATCAGAGTAGGCGTGATGTATCTTCAGGAATCTAGTTAGTATGCTACCAATGCAGGAGGAGCTGGAATACTAGGCCGTAGTTCCAGAGAGACCCAATGGAGTGTCGATATTGCTGCAAAATGGTCCATCTTCAGAGTTTCTATCAGATATTCTCACTTGAAGCTGGTGGTAGAGGTTATTCTCTGACCCTGTGTTCAGGAGAAGCATTGCCAGGTTCTCACCAGTCTTGGAACTAGAGTTCTTTTGGCCGTTCGTGCCGAGATGGAGGTTGTAGCCGTGGTGGTCAGTCACCAAGCTACCAGAAACAGCAGGGTGGATCAGCTCAGAGCAGTCAGTCAGGGTCTCAGGGTCATGGAGCAGGCCGGGCTTTTGCAGTGGAGCAGACCCAATAGGATTAGTATCCTAGAACCTCTACAGTTCTAGGTACGATCTTAGTAGCCTCAGTTTTATCTTCATATCTTTTTGATATAGGGGCTTCCCATATATTTATATATGTCACTATTGTGGTGAGTCTTGGTCTCTGCATCTTTTCTTCTTCTGACAACTTGACACTAGACACATCATTAGGGACTAGGATAGCTTGTGTAAGTCAGTGCAAGGAGTTCCCTCTAGTGTTTGGTGGGTTTCACTTTCTATGGAACCTGTATGTCCTAGATATGACAGTTTATGATGTCATTCTTGGGATGGACTAGTTAGTTCCCTTCCAGGAAGTTGTTGATTGCTATCGTCGTAGGGTGAGTTTCATATCACCAGAGGGTGGATCTTTTCTTCAAAAGGGAGAGTGGGATGTCCAAGAGAGCAGAGTGGGTCCAAATCATAATGGGTTTGGAGGAGTTACAACCTAGATTTCTAGTCTTTATCTGGATGACCATGGGACTTCACAGTTGGACTTTCCTCCAGTGGTGGACTGTTTCGGGGACGTCTTTCCTGAGGACTTCTCAGGTTTTCCTTCGGAGCATGAGGTTGAATTTTCTATTGATCTTGTGTCAGGGGTGGCACCGGTGTCCATTCCTCCTTATAGGATGGCTACACCAGAGTTGCATGAGCTCAAGAAACAGTTGGAGCAGTTGCATGCCAAGGGATTCGTCTGAACCAGTACTTCTACTTGGGGTTCACCTATCTTGTTTGCAAAGAAGGAATATGGTACCCATAAGCTTTGTGTGGATTATCGGATGATAAACCAGTTGACGGTAAAGAACTGATATCACTTGCCTAGGATTGATGACCTATTTGATCAGCTTTGAGGAGCCCGGATGTTCTCGAAGATTAACTTGAGGTCCGATTATCATCAGTTGCACGTTAAACCATCTGATATACATCTCACAGCCTTCCGGAGTAGGTATGGTCTATAAGAGTATATGGTTATGCCGTTCGGTCTCATGAGCGCGCCTAAAATTTTCATGGCACTAATGAACCGAGTGTTCCATCCATACTTGGATTCCTTTATGGTGGTTTTCATGGATGAAATCTCTCACACTTGACATGACCATGCTACCCATCTTGTGATCGTTTTGAGTACACTGAGGGAGCATTAGTTATATGCTAAGATCTTGAAGTGCCACTTTTGTGAGTACAATATTTATTTCTTGGGTCATGTTATCTCAGAGATAGGAGTATCAGTAGACCCAGAGAAAGTGAGGGCAGTAGTTTCTTGGGAGAGACTGAAGAATGTATTTGAGGTACAGAGTTTTCTAGGGATGGATGGATACTAAAAATGCTTTATTCACGACTTTTCACACTTATCAGCACCACTGATGGGTCTGATTAAGAAGGGTGCAAAGTTCTTGTGGTCAGATTCTTGTGATTCAGCCTTTCAAGAGCTGAAAGGGAGGTTGAATTCAACACCGATAGTAGTCTTGACAGAGCCAGGAAAGATCTATACTATTTTTTTGTGATGCTTCAGGTATCGAGTTGGGAGATGTGATTATGCAGGGATAAGGAGTTGTTGTGTACAAGTCTCGACAGTTGAGGACACACGAGAGGAACTACCCGACACACGATCTTGAGTTGGCATATGTTGTTCATGACTTGCACTGTTGGAGATATTATATGTTGGGAGATCATTTTGTGGTGTACACCAACCACAAAAGTCTCAAGTACATTTTCACTCAACGTGACTTGAATTTGAGACAGAGAAGGTGGGTTGTGTACCTCCATTCCTTTGACTTTGAGCTTGCCTACATGCCTGGGAAAGGCAATGATGTGGCTGATGCACTAAGCAGGAGGACTCAGATACAAGTAGTTTAGGAGGCCATCAATGAGTGGCATCTTATGGCCCTATTCTCTGAGATGCATTTGGAGGTGCATGATAGACAGGAGCATGCATTTCTATCTTTTGTAGCTATTACCTCTACCTTTATTGATCGAGTATGAATTAGTCAACTATCAGATTCTAAAGGCCTAGTCCTAAGGGAAAGTGTGTCCGGAGAGGAACCTATTCCTGGATTGACCATAGGTGAGGATGAGATCTTGCGTTTCTAGGGGCGTGTATGGGTGCCATCAGATATACGCGAGGAGATAATGTGGGACTTTCATTCATTAGTTTGGGAATTTTATCCTGGTGTCACCAAGATGTATCGTGATCTACACCATCAGTATTGGTGGCCAGGTTTAAAGAAGAATGTAGCTGGGTTCATCATGAGGTGTTCTACTTGTCTTCTTGTGAAGGCAGAGCATTAGCGACCAGCGGGGCTTTTATAGCAGTTACCCATTCCCGAATGGAAGTGGAATGATGTTGTGATAGACTTTGTGACTGGTTTACCGAGGTCACCTTGAGGGAATGATGCAGTTTGGGTTGTCATTGACACTACCACAAAACTGGGCAAAGCCAGCGCCAGCTTTTATCAACGCTAATAAAAAATCACTGATAACGGGGGTACATTTATCAGTGCTTTTTTTAGTGCTGATAAAGGTACCCCCTTTAACAGTGTTTTTTTAGCGCTGTTAAAGGGTACCCCTTTATCAGCGCTTTTTTAGTTACGCTGATAAAGGGGGGTATTTATCAGCACTTTTTTTAAAAGCGGTGATAAAGGGTCTACTTCCAAAAAAATAATTAAAACAAGTATATTAATATTTAAATATATAGATATATTTATATTGATATAAATATAATATAAATATTTTAATTATAATTTTAAATATATTTTAGATATGTATAAATATACAGTTACATTTAATATATAAGATATTTAGTGAAAATGGCTTAAAAAATTAAACTAATAATTTTAATTAATAATTTTCAAATTATTATGGAGTAATAGTCATTTAATAACAATTTGAAGAGTAAAAAAATAAAAAATCTAAAAAAGATCCAAAATATGTTGAAAACGCAACTCGAACTTCAAACGGCTATAACTTTTGATCCGGGTGTCCGTTTGAGCTCTAAAACATATCAAATTGAAGCCTACGTCGCATGCTATGCGTTAGTGAATGAAGAAAAGCATCTGTCACATTTTTTTAGGCCAAAATAGGCCTATAAGGGCTCCAAAAATGAGTTTTTAGTCGGGATATCCAAATTTTTTAACATTTTGTAGATTTTCAGCCTCGTTTAAGGGGGAATTATTGGCTTTTTTTGGTGGGGACTGAATTTATTCCAAGGTATTACATTCATATTGATATTATTTTTTGAAATTTTATCGTTTTTTATAATTCAATGGTATTTATAATCAAATATATGACAATATATACATATTTTTTATATATTCACACATAAAAATTTAATTATAAATATAAATAATAAAATATATTTACATATAAAATATATTTTCTTTATCTAAATAAAAACTAATATCAATTTTATTTAAAATAAAAATATATGAATATTTATATAACAATATATTAATCTATATATATATATATATTAATATAACTACATATATATATTCATATAACTATAAATATATATATTAATATCACTATAAATATATATATTAATATAAATATATATTACTATATGAATAAATATAACTATATATATATATAGATATCGTGAAATGGAAAACAAATCAAAATAGAGGAGTGGTAAGGGCTTAGGCGCGCAGGGGGGAGGTCTCGAGTTCAAAACCTGGTTGAGGCATGGGCGCACTGTAACACCCGAGACTTTTATGGGAAATATTTTGTTTTTATGATATATAAATCATCAAAGGAATCTTTCACCACACACAACACTAGCTTGGCTTTCTTTACACGCAACCGCGACTTTCCTTGATAGCTTGCGTCATACGCAATACCGAGTTTCACTAAACAACGATATGCTATTAAAATATTATTAAAACTAGCCATTATGAATAGTACTAACTGAATTTTGAATTTTATAACATTTTAATTCAACTTATAAATTTTCTATAATGAGGTATAAAAGCAAAATCAGTTTTTTTGGATAAAAGAAATATTTTTCAAAAAAGACAGTTTTGCCGCCTTTTGATGGAGCACCCACATTAATTCTAGTTTTTGAAATGTTTATTGGTTCAATTTGACAAAATAAAATTATTCTTTTGAATCAGGGTATAAAAATTTACTTTGAATAAATTTTTGATATTTTTATGATAACTTTCATATTTTGATGAATAATACAAATACGCTAATTTTTAATTAAAAACAACTTTTTTCATTGAGATAATTTATATGGATAAATTATAATGTTGAATGAGTTTAACTTATAAATAGAATATATTTTTACCATTTAATATAATTTATGTCATTAGAATTAATTTCACATTGAATTCATAGGTAAAAACATTTCAATCTTTGGCAATGTTTTAACTTCTAAAACCCGTTTTCTTAACAACGGGATTTATTTTAAATTAATTAATGAAACTTATATGTTTTGAATTTTGAAAAATGTATTCCATATTCAGAATCAGTGGGTCCAAATTATGTTAATAGGCCACTTTTTATTTTTGGGCATTATGAATAGTAACTACGGTAAATTTTATTTACCATAGTTAATGGTAAATCGGGTAATTAAGGGTAAATATAAGATTATAAAATTACCCTAACACCTTTCAAAATCCTATTGGATGACTAAACGTCGACCCATATCACCTAAGGGTCATATTAGACTCATTTAATGGACTTTTTTCCATGAAAATAATTTAATTATTATTAAAACCAAAGAATGTGACAACATGTCACTTTCTTAAATCTTATAAGTATAATAATTTTAATTTGGTGATAAACTTAATGAAACTTAGAACATGAATAGTATCCAGAAATCTAATACAATTATCTACATCGTAGGAATTTATTTAGAATTTTTAGGGATTAAATAATTATAATTAATTATGACACAATAGTGATGTTGAAATTATTTTATTAATTAAAATATCAAATAAATTGTTTTACAAATATTAAAATAAATATTATATAAACTATTTAATGTGCTACACTAAGTTTCTAGATACATAAGACATTTTATGAATATATTAACGCTTTTAGTTTGAACATATATTCTGTATATATTTTATTTAAATTCAAATAAAATAAATAGTGTCAAAATTGACACTATTGTTATTTTATAAAAATAACATATTATAAAATTGATTAAAAATCACCAAAATATTTAAAAAGTATAAATTAAAATTTATATAGTCTAAAATGTCATAAAGTGTCAAATTATGGAAAATTAACAACACATATGTAATTATTTGTAATAATTTAAAATTTAGAATATTATTACCACAAATAAAATTAAATTGATAAATAAGGATAAATCAAGTTGATAATGTTTAAAATAAATTCATAAGATGTCTAAATTTTATTGGTTGATGATATTACAACCTTATCTCATCTAAGCATAGGATATGAGTCATTTTGGAAGTTTTTATGTGGGGTTGGGATTTAATATAAACTAATATTTCTTATATTTCCAAAGGTGCCCCTCTCCTCCCTTATAAAAGGGCACCCCCTCACTCTCTTCCTCACACCAATTTGAACCTTCAAGCTCGGCCAACCCCTACCCATTTAATGTCCCCAATTCCTTAGAAACCTACTAGAGGTACTGGTCTTATCAAAAGACCAACTCTAGTGCCTTAAGAGAAAGTTTAAAGGAGGCACTTCGAGAAAGAGGTAATACCTTCTACCGTTTTCTTCAAGTTCCATTCTTCTTCTACTCCATCTTATTTAGTTGTTTCATTATGAGTTAATAACATCAGTATAACTCATATAATAATATGTCATTATAAATATGAAAAAACCCTATTTCACCTCTTATCCATCCTACGGAAAACGAAATCACCGTGCGTGCGTACGTACAGAATACCATCTCCACGCCATGGTGTAATATATTTTCCACCACCACCTTAATTGGATGGGTATAAGGGTGAAATTAATGAATATATATTATTATTATAAAGTAGTATTGATTCTGAAATAGTATACATACACTCCAATACAATTCCACGATAATGGGAACGATATCATCGCTCGTGCGTACGTACGGAATACCGTCTCCACGATGTGATGCGATTCGTTCTACATGATCTTCATTGCATAATGATTATATAAATGAATTTAATGAATGAATATGATATATATTACACTAATACCATTCTGGAAAAGAGGTGTCTATAACCTAAAGAGAAGAATAAGAATTTATTCGTCAAAACACGCATAAGAACAAAAAGTAATAAACACCCGAACAACAAGTAGTAATGAAATATTACTAATAAGAAGCTAAAAATATGACCATATATGATATGATAAAAATAATTATGATTCTTGAATAAGTCAATAACATTATTTAAATCATTATACAGGAGGTTTGGACACTTACGAAGCAAATCGGACCTAAAGGTAAGGGAAAATCTCGCAATCTCAATTTTTATCCGAGATTGTTTATACTTCAGAATTTACTAGGGAATATATATCATCCACATACATGTTTCCTCAATATGTAATATTTATATCCTTATACAATATTTTATATCCAATTTTACCCTTCGGTGAGTTTTTAGTAAAAGATATCAAAGGAATCTTTTGTCGTTTTTCGTACGAGGTACTTTTTGACTTTTCCGACAAAAGTACGAGAAGAATGTTTTTTTAACTTATATGGAATGAATGGATTTTTAAAAAATTATTTCCAAGAATCTTCCTTTACATTTTTTGAATTTTATTTTTAATCAACTTCTTTTAGTTTAGAATTGTATGACATGTTAAGAAAGGAAAAGTGTTTTTGAAGTAGAAATGATATTTTCTTCAAGAATGGAGTTCAAGTGTTTTATCAAAATTATTTTCCATATAAGATAATAAAGGGTTATGTTTCTATCCCTATTATTACATTTATTTTATTATGTTGTTAAGGAATTATTTTTATGAATTTTTTTATCCTATATGAATTGTTTTATGATGTCACGATGTTTAAGAATCCCATTTTTATTACATGGGTTATGCTATGATGTATGGTTTATGATTTTGTGGCACACATAAGAATGGTATCATTATGAGATGGGTGGGAAATATACCACCCTCCAATGCATTGGGTAAAGATTTTATATCTCATGTGATAGACATGGCTGGAACGGCAGGTTAAACCGGTTCAGTGAAACAGGACTGAAACGAGGAGTGAACTCAGTTCAGAAATGGACTTTGTCCACTAAGATAGTCTTGGAAATGAGTCTTGACTAATAAGAAATGATTCTCTATGATTATGTGTGTATTCCAAAAAGTTTCATGTTTTATGTTATGATTATTGGGATTACATTTCACTACTATGATTTATCCCATGTTATGATATTATGATCTCTTTTGCAGGTTAAGATTTCCAAAATGCTATGTTCTTATGAATATGATGTGATTGATATTTCTTTTGTTTACCCTTACTAATCATTTGAGCTCACCCTTTTGTATGTTTTCTTTCCCCAGGTCATGAAGAAGGTTATTAAGTAAGATATGCAAAAAGGGACTATAGATATGATGAAATAAATGAGAGATAGTGTAGACTCTTTATGAACCAGTTGTTTATATTTCCCAGTTTCTAAAGACACAATACCTATACGGTGCTTTCTGTGTTTTGTTATATATTGTAATAAGTGTACTTCAATTTTTAAGTAATAACAATGTATGTAAAGTATGGGTTGTTATAGTTGGTATCAGAGGAAAGGTATAGTCATCCTTTGGAAACTAGGATGTGAAAGCGTTAGTAAGAACCCTAAGGATAAGTCTAAGCATAGAACACAATCATAGTGTTTTAGAAATGGCCATGAATAACCTAGGATAAGACCTTAAGTGTCAAATTTTATTTTTGATTGTGTGGTTTTCCTATTATAATTAGTGTTTCTCACACTATTCTTCTTGGTTTTAGTCAATGGCTGGAACCCGAAGGAACCGTGTTAATGCGAAATGCGAAGGCCAATGCAATGATTGTCCCCCTGAGAAACCAAATGTTATGGTAGCTGGAATGCCAAATATTGTAGCCATGATCACACAACTTTCTCAAGCTATGAATCATACAGGACTTCCAAATGAGCAAAGGAAGGAGAAACATTCTGTTGAATCCTTCATGAGGTAGCGTCCACCTTCATTCAGCGGGTCTACTGATCCATTAGTTATTGAACAATGGATTAGTATTACTGAAAAGCTATTTTCAGTTCTTCAATGTTATGAACATGATAAAGTCATCTTAGTAGTGTATCGTTTGGAAGGTGATGTTGATCAGTGGTGGAATCTTATCAAGAATACGAGGCAAAGAGTTGAAATTGAGTCCATGGAATGGGACAAGTTCAAGAACTTATTTTTCAATAAGTACTTCCCTCGTATTCTCCAAACAAAGATGAAGAAGGAGTTTCTTGAACTAAAGAAAAAGGATGATGAATCTATTGGTACCTATGAAACAAATTTTACAAGACTTTCAAGGTACGCTTCTGGTATTATTATCCAACCTAAGAGTAAGATCGATCGATTCTTTAGTGGCTTAAAACCAAGTCTTCGAAGGGCGTTATCCATAAGGGACTTCAATAGCTATGAGGAAATCATTCGATGTGCTCACAAAGTCGAGATAGAGATTGGAGTAACCCATCAGTCATATGGGTTTGATAAGAAGAGTAAAATGGAATTCAAAGGAAAATCTAAAGAGCACACTGAAAATAAGATGAGCTTTCCCTTATGAACAAAGTGTGGAAAGAAACATGGAAGGAGTTGCCTTAAAGGGACAAGTAAATGTTTCAAATGTGGAAAGGAAGGTCATCAGGAATTTGACTGCCGCAATGATAGGAAGAAGATGTCTAATGATGCAAACAAAGGTAGGGATATACAGAATGAACCTAATACATTTCAATGTTTCAAGTGCAAGGAGATGGGGCATTATTCCATTCAATGCCCAAATCCAGGGGTTGATGATGATGGTCGACATCAACAAACTCTTAAGGCTAAAGTCAAAGGAAAGTCACATGAAATTTCTATCAGCGATGTGGAGTACAATAACGATGTGGTGAAAGGTACACTTACCATCCACTCTAAAGTAGCAAATGTTTTATTTGATTCTGGATCCACCCACTCTTTTAATTCTGAAGAATTTTATAATTATATCACCGTATTACCTCAACAATTAGATGTTGAGTTAGTTGTGACAACCCCTAATGGCACAACAGTCGCATCAAAAGTTTATAATTCTTATCCGATTGAAGTTTGTGGGAAAGTGCTTCCTGAAAAACTTGTGATCCTTCCTATTGTGGAATTTAATGTGATTCTTGGTATTGATTGGATTTCTTTATATGGAGCTCATATCAATTGCCAAAGAAGGGAAGTGACATTTCATATTCCAGATCAATATATGATCATCTATCGATGCAAGGATGAACATAACCTTCCAGTGGAAGTTTCTTCCATATTATGGGTCTTGATTCCACCAAATAAAGGTTATTTATCTCAAATGCTTGGTGAGAAAATCACGATTAAGAATATGCCCATTGTACGGGAGATTGACGATGTCTTTCCGGAGGAATTGCCGGGTCTTCCACCAAATCGTGAAGTTGAGTTTTCAATAGAACTCGTACCGGGTGCTTTGCCTATTTCAAAGACACCTTATAGAATGGCCCCAATTGAGTTGCAGGAATTGAAAAAGAAACTCCAATAGAATCTTGATAAGGGGTTCATACGCCCTAGTGCATCACCTTGGGGAGCACCTGTTCTGTTTGTTAAGAAGAAAGATGCATCAATGAGACTCTGCATTGATTATCGAGAACTTAACAAGATCACTATAAAGAAAAAATATCCTCTCCCACACATTGATGACTTATTTGACCAACTAAGAGGAGTTCAATACTTTCCCATGATTGATCTTCATTCAGGGTATCATCAATTAAGGTTCAAAAGGGAGGATATACCAAAGACGACTTTCCGTACAAGGTATGGACACTATGAATTTATAGTGATGCCATTTGGTCTTACTAATTCCCCTGCTATCTTCATGTATCGGATGAATAGAGTCTTTAGAGACTATCTTGATCAGTTTGTGGTATTCTTTATAGATGATATTCTGGTATATTCAAAGAGCAAGGAAGAACATCAAGATCACTTGAGAATTATATTGAAGACCCTGAGAAAGGAGAATCTTTATGCCAAATTTACCAAGTGTGAATTTTGGCTTCAAAAAGTTGCATTTTTGGGTCACATAATCTCAAAAGAGGGGATATTTGTGGATCCTGCAAAAACAGAGGTTATCGAAAGATTTTCGAGACCAACAACAGTAACTGAGATCCGAAGTTTTCTTGGTTTGGATGGATATTATCGACGTTTTGTGAAAGATTTTTCTTGATTTTCTAATCCACTCACCAAGTTGACTTGGAAAAGAGTTAAGTTCGTGTGGACGGACGAATGTGAAGAGAATTTCAAGGAGTTGAAAAGAAGGTTATCTAGTACACCTGTACTCACACTTCCTTGTATTGGAGAAAGGTTTTTGATCTACAGTGATGCATCCAAGAAGGGACTGGGATGTGTTCTCATGCAAAATGATATGGTGAGCGCTTATGCCTCACGAAAGTTGAACATCCATGAGCAAAATTACCCAACTCATGATTTGGAGTTAACTGCGGTAATCTTTTCATTGAAGATTTGGAGGCATTATCTTTATGGAGAAAGGTGTGACATTTATACTGATCATAAAAGATTAAAGTACATTTTCACACAAAAGGAGCTGCATATGCTCCAAAGAAGATGGTTGGAGCTGATTAAGGATTACGACTGCTCTATCCATTACCACCCTGGGAAAGAAAACAAGGTGGCAGATGCATTAAGTCGACAAGACCATGCAAGTTTATCCATGATGAGGATCACAAAAGATCCAATATTTATGGATTTAAAAAGGATGGATGTTGGAATTATAATGGAAGGGGAAAAATCTTATCTTTCTCTAATTAATGTTCAACCATCTATACATGTGAAGATTAAAGAGGCACAGAAAGAAGATGTAGAGTTACAAAAGAAGGTGATAAATGTTCCTGAATTCAACCTTGATTATGATGGGACAATAAAGTTCAGGAATCGGGTCTGTGTTCCTCCAATCCCCGAATTAAAGGAGCTGCTGGATGAGGCTCATAGTTCTTCATTCTCTATTCATCCTGGAAGCACGAAGATGTATAGGGACCTGAAAGAGTAATTCTGGTGGGATGACATGAAAAGAGATGTTGCTGAATATGTCTCTCAATGCTTGGTTTGTCAGCAAGTTAAAGCTGAGAGACAGAAGTCTAAGGGGATGTTACAACCATTACCCATACCTGAATGGAAATGGGAAAACATCACTACGGACTTTGTCACCGGACTTCCTAAAACATCCAAAGGCAATAATGCTATCTTCGTCATAGATTATCTTCTTACAAAGTCTGAACACTTCATCGCTATTAGAGAGGATTTATCTATGGATCAGATTTCCAGGATGTACGTGAAGGAAGTGGTAAGATTGCATGGAGTACCACTTTCTATTATATCTGATCGGGATCCGAGATTTACCTCAAAGTTCTGGCGAAGTCTTCAGCATACTCTGGATACAGAGTTGAGTTTCAGCACTTCTTATCATCCTCAGACAGATGGTCAGTCTGAGAGAACAATTCAAACTCTAGAAGATATGTCGAGAGTTTGCTCTATGGATTTCAAAGGTGGTTTGGATCAACACCTACCTTTGGTGGAATTTTCTTATAACAATAGCTTTCACTCCAGTATTCAGATGGATCCTTTTGAAGCTATCTATGGAAAGAAATGCAGGACTCCAACTTGCTGGGATGAAGTTGGGGAAAGAAAGCTATTAGGACCTGATCTCGTTGATGAAATGGAAGAAAAGGTCAGATCTATTCAACAACACATAAGAGCAGCTCAGAGTCGACAGAAAAGTTATGCCTACAACCGAAGAAAAGACCTAGAGTTTAAAGTGGGTGATAAAGTGTTCTTACGAATATCTCCCTGGAAGAGGGTCATGAGATTTGGAATGAAGGGAAATTTGAGCCCTATGTATATCAGTCCTTTCGAAATACTAGATCGTGTTGGGAAGGTAGCTTACCGATTGGTGCTTCCACCGAATCTCTCTCAAGTTCACGATGTTTTCCATGTATCTCTCTTGAGAAAGTACATACCTAATCCTTCACATGTACTCAGCTAAGAAGTTATACCGCTGGAGCAAGATCTTTTTTATGAAGAACAACCGATAGAGATTCTGGATCATAGTGAAAAAGTCCTATGAAATAAGACCACTCGATGGGTAAATTTTTTATGGAGGAACCACCAATTAGAATAAGCTACATGGGAGCTTGAGGATATGATTAGGGAGAGGTATCCTCATCTGTTTGTCACAAAGTGATGAATTTCAAGGGTGAAATTCATTTTAAGGGGGGTAGAATGTAACACCCGAGACTTTTATGCGAAATATTTTGTTTTTATGTTTTATAAATCATCAAAGAAATATTTCACTACACACAACACTAGCTTGGATTGCTTTACACGCAACTGCTCCCTTCCTCGATAGCTTGCGTCGTACGCAATACCGAGTTTCACTAAACAACGATATGCTATTAAAATATTATTAAAACTAGCCGTTATGAATAGTACTAAATGAATTTTGAATTTTATAACATTTTAATTCAACTTATACATTTTCTATAATGAGGTATAAAAGAAAAATCCGTTTTTTTGGATAAAAAAATATTTTTCAGAAAATACAGTTTTTCCGCCTTTTGATGGCGCACCCACATTAATTCTAGTTTTTGACATGTTTATAAGTTCAATTTGAAAAAATATAATTCTTATTTTGAATCAGGGTATAAAAATTTACTTTGGATAAATTATTGATATTTTTCTGATAACTTTCATATTTTGATGAATAGTAAAAATACGCTAATTTTTAATTAAAAACAACTTTTTTCATTGAGATAATTTATATGGATAAATTATAATATTGAATGGGTTTAAAGTATAAATAGAATATATTTTTACCATTTAATATAATTTATGTCATTAGCATTAATTTCACATTGAATTCATAGGTAAAAACATTTCAATCTTTGGCAATGTTTTAACTTCTAAAACTCGTTTTCTTAACAACGGGATTTATTTTAAATTAATTACTGCAAATTATATGTTTTTAATTTTGAAAAATGGATTCCATATTCAGAATCAGTGGGTACAAATTATTTTAATAGGCTACTTTTTATTTTTGGGCATTATGAATAGTAACTACGGTAAATTTTATTTACCATAGTTAAAGGTAAATCGGGTAATTAAGGGTAAATATAAGATTATAAAATTACACTAACACCTACCAAAATCCTATTGGATGACTAAAAGTAGACCCATATCACCTAAGGGTTGGACTAGATTAATTTAATGGACTTTTTTCCATGAAAATAATTTAATTATTATTAAAACCAAAGAATGTGACAACATGTCACTTTCTTAAATCTTATAAGTATAATAATTTTAATTTGGTGATACACTTAATGAAACTTCGAACATGAATAGTATACAGAACGCTAATACAATTATATACATCATAGGAATTTATTTATAATTTTTAGTGATTAAATAATTATAATTAATTATGACACAATAGTGATGTTGAAATTATTTTGTTAATTAAAATATCAAATAAATTGTTTTAAAAATATTAAAATAAATATTATATGAACTATTTAATGTGATATACTAATTTTCTAGATACATATGACATTTTATGAATCTATTAAAGCTTTTATTTCGAACATATCTTCTGTATATATTTTATTTAAATTCAAATAAATGAATAGTGTCAAAATTGACACTATTGTTATTTTATAAAAATAACATATTATAAAATTGATTAAAAATCACAAAAATATTTAAAAATTATAAATTAAAATTTATAGGGTCTAAAATGTCATAAAGTTTCAAATTATGGAAAATTAACAACACATATGTAATTATTTGTAATAATTTAAAATTTAGAATATTATTATCACAAATAAAATTAAATTGATAAATAAGGATAAATCAAGTTGATAATGTTTAAAATAAATTCCTAACATGTCTAAATTTTATTGGTTGATGATATTACAACCTTATCTCATCTAAGATTTGAATATGAGTCATTTTGGAAGTTTTTAAGTGGGGTAGGTATTTAATATAAACTAATATTACTTATATTTCCAAAGGTGCCGCTCTCCTCCCTTATAAAAGGGAACCCCCTCCCTCTCTTCCTCACACCAATTGGAGCCTTCAATATCGACCAACCCCTGACCATTTCACTTCCCCACTTCCTTAGAAACCTACTAGAGTTACTGTTCTTATCAAAAGACCAACTGTAGTTCCTTAAGAGAAAGTTTAAAGGAGGCACTTCGAGAAAGAGGTAATACCTTCTACCGTTTTCTTCAAGTTCCATTATTCTTCTACTCCCTCTTCTTTAGTTGTTTAATTATGAGGTAATAACATCAGTATCAATCATATAATTATATGTTATTATAAATATTAAACAACCCTATTTCACCTCTTATCCATCCTACGGAAAACGAAATCATCGCGCGTGCATACGTACGGAATACCGTCTCCACGCCGTGGTGTAATATATTTTCCACCACCACCTTACTTGGATGGGTATAAGGGTGAAAGTAATGAATATATATGATTATTTTAAATTGGTATTGATTCTTAAATAGTATACATACACTCCAATACAATTCCACGATCATGGGAATGATATCATCGCTCGTGCGTACGTACGGAATATCGTCTCCACGATGTGATGCAATTCGTTCTACAAGATCTTCATTGCATAATGATTATATAAATTAATTTAATGAATTAATATGATATATATTACACTAATAACATTCTTGAAATGATTTGTCTATAACCTAAAGATAAGAATAAGAATTTATTCGACAAAACACACATAAGAACAAAAAGTAATAAACACCCGAATAACAAGTAGTAATGAAATATTAATAATAAGAAGCTAATAATATGACCATATATGATATCATAACAATAATTATGATTCTGGAATAAGTCAATAACATTATTTAAATCATTATATAGGATTTTCGTACACTTACGAAGCAAATCGGACCTAAGGTAAGGGAAAATCTCGCAATCTCAATTTTTATCCGAGATTGTTTATACTTCAGAATTTACTAGGGAATATTTATCATCCACATCCATGTTTCCTCAATATGTAATATTTATATCCTTCCACAATAGTTTATATCCAAATTTACCCTTCGGTGAGTTTTTAGTAAAAGATATCAAAGGAATCTTTTGTCGTTTTTCGTACGAGGTACTTTTTGACTTTTCCGACAAAAGTACGAGAAGAATGTTTTTTAACTTATATGGAATGAATGTATTTTGAAAAAAATATTTCCAAGAAGATTACTTTACAAGTTTGGAAGTTTATTTTTAATCAAATTCTTTTAGTTTATAATTTTATGACATGTTAAGAAAGGAAAAGTTTTTTTGAAGTAGGAATGATATTTTCATCAAGAATAGAGTTCAAGTGTTTTATCAAAATTATTTTCCATCTAAGATAATAAAGGGATATATTTATATCCCTATTATTACATTGATTTTATTATGTTGTGATGGAATTATTTTTATGAATTCCTTTATCTTATATGAATTGTTTTATGATGTCACGATGTTTAAGAATCCCATTTTTATTACATGGGTTATGCTATGATGTATGGTTTATGATTTTGTGGCACACATAAGAACGATATCATTATGAGATGGGCGGGACATATATCTCCCTCCAATGCATTGGGTAAAGATTTTATATCTCATGAGATAGACATGGCTGGAACGGCAGGTTAAACCGGTTCAGTGAAACAGGACTGAAACGAGGAGTGAACTCGGTTCAGAAATGGACTTTCTCCACTAAGATAGTCTTGGAAGTGAGTCTTGACTAATAAGAAATGATTCTCTATGATTATGTGTGTATGCCACAAAGTTTCAGGTTTTATGTTATGATTATTGGGATTACATTTCACTACTATGATTTATCCCATGTTATGATATTATGATCTCTTTTGCAGGTTAATATTTCCAAAATGTTATGTTCTTATGAATATGATGTGATTGATATTTCTTTTGTTTACCCTTAATGAGCATTTGAGCTCACCCTTTTGTATGTTTTCTTTCCCCAGGTCAGGAAGAAGGTTATTATGTAAGATATGCAAAAAGGGACAATAGATATGATGAAATAAATGGGAGACAGTGTAGACGCTTTATGAACCAGTTTTTTATGTTTCCCAGTTTCTAAAGACACTATACCTATACGGTTCTTTCCGGGTTTTGTTATATGTTGTAATAAGCGTACTACAATTTTGAAGTAATAACAATGCATGTAAAGTATGGGTTGTTATACCCACACATGGGGGTGGATTTGGGGAGCCAGCACTGATAAAGGGTGGAGGGGGTGTGTGCGAGCACTGGAGGGGCTGGAAAGCGCTGTTAAAAGGGGGACTCAACCACTATAAAATCCCCCCCCGATTGGCAGTATTTTTTAATTTTTTTTAAATTTTATAATTTTATAATTATTTTATAATTTTTTTTTACTTTTATCATTTTTAAAAAAAGAAATGATAAAAGGGGTCTTTATCAGTGCTTTTCGAAGCACTGATAAAGGGGACCCCCCATTTATCTTCGCCGGCTTTAACAGTACTTTTCTAGCACCGTTAAAGGCCATTTTTAGTGCTGATAAAAGGCGTATTTGTAAAAGACTCACGAAGATTGCTCACTTCTGACCAACCAAGGAGACCTTCAGTGTTAATTATCTGTGACAGTTGTAAATATGAGAGATTGTAAGTCTACATGGAGTTCCACACTCCATGTTTTCAGACAGGGATGCATGCATTACTTCTCGAGTCTGGCTGGGGCTTTAGAAGGATTTGGATACACATGCACTTTTGAGTACAACATACCATCCCTAGATAGATGGCCAATCCGAGCGTACGATTCATGTGCTTAAGGATATGCTCAGAGCTTCCATTATGGACTTTGGAGGTTCTTGGGAGAAGCATATACCTCTTGTAGAGTTTACCTACAACAATAGTTTTCAAGAAACTATTCAGATGACACATTTTGAGGCCTTGTATGGTAGGCCATGCCGATCACCTTTATGTTGGATGGAGGCAGGAAAGGAAGCCTTGCTGGGACCTCATCTTGTCCCAGAGACCACAAAGCAGATAGAGTTGATTCAGAAAAGGATGTCTACTATGCAGTATTGTCAGAAGTCTTATGTTGATCTGCAGAGATGACCTTTTTAGTTCAATGTCGGGGATTAGGTTTTCCTGCATTTCACACCGAGATTGGGACACAAGAGGATTAGGAGACATGGTAAGATTTCTCCAAGGTATGTCGGGCCATTTGAGGTGTTGTAGAGAGTCGGGACGGTTGCCTATAAGTTGAAGTAGCCTCAGAAGTACCGGGTTATGCACAACATCTTCCACGTTTCGCAGCTCCGACGTTACTTTCCAGACCCATCTCATGTCTTTCAACCCAAGGAGGTTGAGCTCGAAGTGGATGTGTCGTTTGAGGAGCAACCTATCTGGATTGTTGATCACGGTACGAAGGTTATCCGTGGCCAGTCTGTTCCTCTGGTATGAGTGCTATGGCAGCACGGGTGGGTACAAGATGAGACATGGGAGAGGGAGTGTAGAGACCTAAAGCTTGACATACATAGACATTACATTACTTTTACAGAATACATAATACATAACAAAAAACAGACACCCAAGGACCTTAATAGTTTAGTGACTTTGGAAACTCTGAATAAAATCTTCTAATCATGGTGAAAGATCTTCAACATCTCCCATAAAGTTCTTCCCCTTTTTTCTTACCTAAAACCTTTATTTATATCCTAGGGAAAAGAAAACGTAAAAAGGGTGATCTCAAATGCTTAGTAAGGCTAAACATGGAGAACATAAAACAATCCATAAACATTTGAACATAAAAACATGGACATAAAATTTAAACATCAAAATCATGAGCAATGACATAAAACATTACAGTGCATAAGGCATAGATTATAAAGGAACATCAATCATGATAAAATTGCATGGGAATAAATCATGTAAATTTGGAAAACCATTAAGCACATTATATTATTTCCATAGTATCCAAGGCATTGCTACCAAGACCATTATACTGGACAAAGTCCACTACTGAACAAGGTTAACTTGTCGTTCCAGGCCTGTATTACTAAACCAAATTTACTTGTCGTTCCAGCCATGTCTCTCTCATGAGATATAAATATTTACCCAATTAATTGTAGGGAGATATAGGTACCAACCATCTCATAATGAAATCATTCTTACGTGTGCCACAAAATAAACATAAATCATTCATCACAGCTCAAAGAATAAAATGGGTTTCATAAACATCGTCCCATCATAACATAATCCATATAAAACAAATGGATATCATTTCATCATAAGAAAAATCAAACCATGTAAATAATAAAGACATTATACTTGAAACATAATCATACTAAATAATGTCATCTTTGATGGGAAATAGTTTTGATAAAACAGTTGAAATAAATTCTTGAGGAAAATATCCTTTCTTCTTCAAAATAATCATCTTTTCTCAAAATATAGTGAAATTTTAAAAGAAAAGGATTTTTTTGAAAATAATCATGATATCTGGTAGAATAAGCTTCATGGAAAAATGGTGGTATAATACCGTAAAAATCCATTCATGTCGTATAAGTTAAAAAAAATTCTCCTTGTACTTTTGTCGGAATGTCAAAATGTATCACATATGGTAAACAAAAGAAATATTCCTTCCATACTACATAGTAAAAATAAAAAAGGTGTAAACATGAATTTAAAAATAAAAGAAATAATATTAATCACTTTATGAAAACATTTTTATAAAACACTAACATGGATGATATACATAACCCCAGTAAATACTTACGATTAAACAATCTCGGATAAGAATGAGATTGGAATAATTATCCCTTACCTTAGGTCCAATTTCTTCTGTACGTGTCTGAAACTCCTATAAGTGGGTTTAAACAAATTATTAACTTGTAAAAGAACCATAATAATATTTATTATATAATATATGATTCACTTATGACTTTATATTACCCGTTCTGTTGTCAATTCCATGTTAAAGCAGCATTTTGGGTAAAATCGTTTCATTTATCGTACGTGTTTGGACTTGTTGTTCTTGATATTATTACATATATCAAGATTTAATTACTTAAAAAATGTAAAACATGATTTATATATCATGTATATTCAGTATATATATATATAAAACATAGATAAATTAAATGAAATACACCGTTCATTGAGACAGTAGACCGTACGTACACATGAACACTATTTTTGTTTCCATATTAAATTGAATGTAAATAAATGAAATATATATATATATACAAATAAATGTAGTAGAATTATTATTCCATATATTTTATTATTACCTATTATATATACTTTGTAATCATTCTTGAATGGTTAACATGGAGAATGAATCTCATCACATCGTGGAGACGATAATCCGTACGTATGCACGAGTGATGATATCATTACCATAATTATTGAATGGAATTGCAGTGGATGATATAATATCTCAGAATTATTATAATGTTATAATAATCATATATAGTTATTATTTCCACCATTATACCCATCCATTTAAGTTGGTGGTGGAAACATAGATTACACCACAGCGTGGAGATGGTATTCCGTACGTACGCATGCGCGGTGATTTCGTTTTTCCGTATGATGGATAGAAGGTGAAATGTGATTCTTTCATATTTATAATAACATATCAGTATATGATTGATACCTATGTTATTACTTTATAATGAAACAAATAAATTATAGGAAGTAGAAGAATAAAGAAACTTGAAATAATCGGTAGAAGAGATTACCTCTTCTTCGACGCGCCTCTTCTAAACCTCCTCTTAGGGCACTAAATTTGGTCTTTAAAGAAGACCAAGACCTCTATTATGTTTCTAGGGAAGTGGATAAGGGAAATGGGTAGGGTGTTTCTGAGCTCAATGGCTCAAAATGGTGTGAGGAGGATAGGGAAGAGGTGCCCTTTTATAAGAGAACAGAGGGGCACTTTTGGAAACCTCTAAAATATTAATTTATGATAAAATCAAAACCCACATAAAAATTTCATAAATGACTCAAATTCTAAGATTCAATGATGTAGGGTTGTAATATCATAGAACAGTAAAATTTAGACATGTTTTTATTTTATTTTAAACCTTATCATTTTGATTTATCCTTATATTATCTATTTAATTTTATTTGTGGTAATAATGTTATAAATTTTAAATGGTTATAAATACTTATTTATGTGTGATTAATTGTACATAATTTGAAACTTTATGATATGTTAGACCATATAAATTTTATTTTGTATTTTTTAAATATTTTTGTGATTTTTAAACAATTTAATAATATGTTATTTTTATAATATATCAGTAGTGTCAATTTTGACCCAAATCATTTATTTGAATTTAAATAAAATCCAAAAAGAGGATATATAAAAAAAATATTTAATAGATTCCTAACATGTCATATTAATATATTAAATTATTTTAACACATTAATTAGTTTTTATAATATTTATTTTTTAATTTTTAAAACCATTTTTTGTGATATTTCACTTAATAAAATAATTACTACAACATTTTTGTATAATTATTTAATAAAATAATTTGTTGCATAAAAATTAAAAATATAATATTATTATTAAGATAAATCTAATATATTTCATGATAATACTTTTAGTCGAATTTATCTTTTAAAAAAACCAACTTTAAAATTTTATCTCTATTAAATTATGAAGGTGACAACTTTGACATCAGTCAAAATAAAATAATATAAATGTAATAATCGGTTTTATAAGTCTCCAAATGATCGAAAGGTAGACCCTTGTATGCTTAGAATATAGATATACTCTACCAATAAGGTTTGGTTAGGTTTCTATTCCTTTTGATGGATATTAGTATTTTAATAAAAACTATATAATTGATTTTTCACTAAATAAATAATTTTTGTATCATTAATGTATAAGATATTAAGGTAATTAAATGTTTGTTAAAAATTAAAAATAAATTCCCAAGTAAAATAAAAAAAATAGATTTATAATTATTATTTATAATTATATTTATATTCTGTATAACCTTATATTAAAAATACATTAATTATTAAAGTTTGAGTGAGACATATTTCACTTTCTTTAAATAAAATAAATTAAAGGTCTTAATCACATCCAAGTGGGTTCCAAAAAAACCATTTCGACCCAAGTATATTTTAGGAAGAAATATAATAATCTAATTACATTAATACAAGTGTTAGGGTAATTTTATAATATTATATTTACCATTAATTTCTTGATTTACCTTTAACCGTGGTAAATAAAATTTACCGTAGTTACTATTCATAATGCCTAAAAATAAAAAAGTAGCCTATTAACATAATTAAGACTTTCTAATTCCAAATATGGAATCCATTTTTCCAAATTCAAAAAACAGAAGTTGCGGTATTTAATTTAAAATTAATCTCATTGTTGAGAAAACAAGTTTTAAAATATAAAACAATGCAAAAGATTGGAATATTTTGACCTATGAATTAAAAGTAAAATTAATGATAATGACTTAAATTATATTAAATGGTAAAAATATATTCTATTTAAATTTTAAAACCATTAAATATTATAATTTAACCATATAAATTACCTTGATGAAAAAAGTTTTTTTAAATAAAATTTATCCCATTTTTACTATACATGAAAATACGAATGTTAATAGAAAAATATTAAAAAATTATCCAAAGTAAATATTTATATAATTGTTGAAATGAATAAGTTTATTTTTTCTAATTGAACTTATAAACATGTCAAAAATTGGATTTAAATTGGGTGCGCCATCAAAAGGTGAAAAAACAACATTTTTGTTTTGAAAAATACGTATTTTACCCAAAAAAATTATTTTGTTCTCATACCATGTTCTAGAATATGTGTAAGATGAATTACATTGTTATAAAATTCAACATGTGGTTAATACTATTCATAAAGACTAGTTCATAATAATTTTATAACAATATATCGTTGTCTAGTGAAACTCGGTATTGCGTACAACACACGCTATTGAGGAAGGTTGCTCTTGCGTTCAACACATGCCAAGAATAATGTTTGCGTATAATACAAGATAATAAGGTGTTTCATATATCGCAAGATAATTTTGGTGTAGTGGAAAACATAATACTTCAAGGAAATTAAAAAGAATATTTCTCATAAAATCTCGCGGTGTTACATTCTACCCCGCCTAAAATGAATTTCGCCCTCGAAATTCGTCGAGGTTATAAATGGTTTAATAGTTGAAAGTTTCTTTCATAGAAAACCACATCTTAAAAAGGAATACTAAAAGTTAATTTTAAATAATAAAGTATGAAACGTAACGGTTACCCAAATTAACTCATCACTGGGTTTCCACATAGGAGAACATATGTGAAAATATGGGTATGGAAGAGAAATCTAACCATCAAGTTCTGATGGAGAGTGGTAGAGAACATTTCTATGAAAAATCCAACAATCAGAAATCCATAAATTTGTGACGATCTAAGGTACCATCTAATTCATCAGATATGAGGGTACTCAGACAACGTTTTTGGTTTTCAAGATCATTCCCCTAAAGTTGATAAATTTTTTAATAAAGATAAATACTTACTTGATTTCAATGTAATATCATCGTTGGTCATTCCATGAAAAAGTTCCATGTCATATCTTATTTAAACAAATGAAGTTGAATTTATCCTTCTTGAAATGTTAGTAGATCATGCAATAGAATGATAGGTTATTCCATCTGTCTCAAACAAAAAGTTATCAAAATTTATTAAATACACATAAGTCCATCTATGGTGAGATTAACCATCTATGATTCCAAAAATGGAATTATACTATAACTATCATACAGATTAATAAAATAAAACTAATTTCTACTAATCAGGGACTTTATGTAGGCCAGTGGTAGGTGATAAAGGTCTGTCGCACTTTGGTTGTGGGCTCGATTCTCGCATCCTTTTCTGACAAGATGGATTGTCGCCTGTCCTATGGGTTGTACTTTTTCTAAAACTATACTATTATAATATTTTAGAAATAATATCAAAAATTTATAGCCTTAATAAATACTATCTGATGTATAACATAATTCATTCCAATATTTTGGCTTATTCAAAATACTTCTGTCCAATCTCAAAGTATAATGAAAAAGATTCCCAGAGAGGTCATATAATAAGCATGTGAATACCATCATTTATCCCCCATATATCATAAGATATATCTTTTTGATCACATTCGAAACATGTGTATACCTTAATCATGTATTCTTGAAACATGAATTACCATAGAACCTTAGTGAAAACATGAATTCTATCAAACGTTAACTCCTTCCACATACCAAAATCCCAAAATTTCTATATACTCAAACCATGACGTCACTTTTTCCTTATATCAGTCATGATCTTGTTAATACTATTATTTTCTCCATATCCCTTCATTATTCACATATCATCTTCTTTCCAAAAATATCTGAATAACCTTTCATGGTTATTGGTACCATTCAACATATACTTTCAAATACATTAGGAAAAACAATATTGTAACAATCCTTATATGTGTCTTTATTCCATAGTACCATTAAATTACCTATACAACATAACTCTTGATAAACATAAAATCATTCAACTGCCTTCTTAAACCATTGAAAAAGCTTCAAAAATTATTTCATCTCACATATCATTTGTAGTCTCTTCTTCATCATCAACATAAATACTACCCATATGACCATGCTTATTCTCTTCATGAGACATTCCCTTAGGGTATTGGTCTGCATAATGCCCGTACATTCCACATTTAAACATTTAACCATTGTTGATGTCTTAGAAATACCATTATCCTTGTCCATGGTGTTAACTAAACCTTTTCCTTTGAAATTTCTGGCTTTGTGTCCTTATTTTCCACACCCAAAGCATCTTCCAGTTCCTTCGAAACATTCTCCTTGATGTCTCTTCCCACACGATTTACATGAGGGTAATTGAACCTTTTTTACTCTATGATCATCATGAAACTCCATCTTTCTCTTATTAGATGAGTCAGGAAACATACCAAAGTTGAGATTATTGATCATATTATGTGATTTTTGATTAGGCATAATAATGATTTTTTTCCGTCCAAATCCTGTTTCATTTGGTTTATCATGAAGAATATCATTCCAATGTCTATCATATTCTCCATTAACATGAATATTCATGTTTCAATCCATTTTCTAAAAACCACAAAGAATAACGTGAGAGGAAAAAATCATACTAGGAAAACAACATAATCATGGGGAGTACATTCAATATCTAACATCTTCGGTTTAATCTAAGGTTATTCATGATCGTTATCATAATTTTAGGACTATAACCTATACTTATATTTATCTTTATGGACATCCCTAGGAATACCTTAGAAATATCTCTAGGGATCTCACTAATGTTTTCACATCCTAGTTTCCAAAGGTTAACTAAACCTCCCTCTGATACCAATAGTAGATACCCAAATCTTGACATACATGGATATTACATTACTTTTGTGGAATACATAATACGTAACAAAAACAAACACCCAAGGACCGTAATAGTTTAGTGTCTTTTGAAACTCAGAATAAAATCATCTAATCATGGTGAAAGATCTTCAACATCTCCCATAATGTTCTTCCATTTTTTTTCTTACCTAAAACATTTATTTATATCATGGGGAAAAGAAAACATTAAAAGGGTGAGATCTAATGCTCAGTAAGGCTAAACATGGAGAACATAAAACAATCCATAAACATTTGAACATAAAAACATTAACATAAAATTTAAACATCAAAATCATGAGAAATGACATAACACATTACATTGCATAAGGCATAGATTATAAAGAAACATCAATCATGATAAAATAGCATGGGAATAAACCATTTAATTATGGTAAACCATTAAGCACATTATATCATTTCTATAGTATCTATGGAATTCCTTCCAAGAACGTCATAGTGGACAAAGTCCATTACTCAACCGGGTTAACTTTTCGTTCCATCCCTGTATTACTAAACCAGATTTACTTGTCATTCCAGCCATGTTTATCTCATGAGATATAAATCTTTAACCAATGATTTAGAGGGAGATATAGGTCCCACCCATCTCATAATGAAATCATTCTTACGTGTGCCACAAAATAAACATAAATCATTCATCATAACCCAAAGAATAAAATGGGTTTCATAAACATCATCCCATCATAACATAATCCATAAAAAACAAATGGATATCATTTCATCATAAGAAAAATCAAACCATGTAAATAATAGAGACATTATATTTGAAACCTAATCTTATTAAATAATTTCATCTTAGATGGGAAATAGTTTTGATAATATAATTGAAATGAATACTTGAGGAAAATATCATTTCTTCTTCCAAATCATCTTCTTTTCTCAAAATATCGAGCAATTTTAAAATAAAAGGATTTTGTTGAGAATAATAATAAAATATTGTATAATAAGCTTCATTTAAATAAGTTTTTATGAAACCTTAAAAATCTTTTCATGCCGTATAAGTTAAAAAAACATTCTCCTTGTACTTTTTACAGAAAGTCAAAAAGTACCATGTATGGTAAACAAAAGAAAGATTCCTTCCCTACTACATAGTAAAAGTAAAAAAGGTGTAAACATGACTTTAAAAATACAAGTAATTATAGTAAACACTTTATGAAAACATTTTTATAAAAAATGGATATGAATGATAAACATAACCCTAGTAAATACTTACGAATAAACAATCTCGGATAAGAATGATATTGGAATAATTATCCCTTACCTTAGGTCCAATTTCTTCCGTACATGTCTGAAACTCCTGTATAGTGGGTTTAAACATATTATTAACTTGTAAAAGAACCATAATAATATTTATGATATCATATATGATTTACTTATGACTTTATATTACCCGTTGTTTTGTCAATTCCATGTTAAAGCAGCGTTTTGGGTAAAATTGTTTAATTTATTGTACGTGTTTGGACTTGTTGTTCTTTATATTATTACATATATCTTGATTTAATAACTTCCATAATGTAAAACATGATTTATATATCATATATATTCAGTATATATATATAATATATAGATAAATGAAATGAAATACACCGTTCATGGAGACGGTAAACCGTACGTACACATGAACACTGTTTTCGTTTCCTTATTAAATTGAATGGAAGTATATGACATATATATATATATATATATAAATCAAGTATCATTATAATGTCATATATTTTATGATTACTGGTTATATATACTTTATAATCATTCTTCAATGGTTAACATGGATAATGAATCTCATCGCATCGTGGAGACAGTAATCCGTACGTATGCACGAGTGATGATATCATTACCATAATTATTGAATGGAATTGGAGTGGATGATATAATATATAAGAATTATTATCATGTTATAATAATCATATATAGTTATTATTCCCACCATTATACGCATCCAAGTAAGGTGGTGGTGGAAAAACAGATTACACCACAGCATGGAGACGGTATTTGGAACGTACGCATGCGTGGTGATTTCATTTTTTCCTAGGATGGATAGAAGGTGAAATGAGGTTGTTTCATATTTATAATAACATATAAGTATATGATTTATACGTATGTTATTACTTTACAGTGAAACAAATAATGTAGAGTAAGTAGAAGAATAAATAAACTTGAAAGAATCAGGAGAAGAGATTACCTCTTCTCCGACGCACCTCTTCTAAAACTCCTCTTAGGGCACTAAATTTGGTCTTTGAAGAAGACCAGGACCTCTATTATTTTTATAAGGAAGTGTATAAAGGAAATGGGTAGGGTTTTTATGAGATTGATGGCTCAAAATGGTGTGAGGAGGAGAGGGAGGAGGTACCCTTTTATAAGAGAGGAGAGGGGCACTTTTGGAAACCTCTAAAATATTAATTTATAATAAACTCAAACCCTACATAAAAACATCCAAAATGACTCCAATTCGAAGAGTAGATGGTATAAGGTTGTAATATCATCAACAAATTAAATTTAAACATGTTTTGATTTTATTTTAAATCTTATCATTTTGATTTATCCTTATATTATCTATTTAATTTTATTTGTGGTAATAATGTTATAAATTTTAAATGGTTATAAATACTTACTTATGTATTTTTAATTGTACATAATTTGATACCGTATGATTTTTTAGACCATATAAATTTTAATTTTTAATTTTTAAATATTTTATTTATTTTTAAAAAATTTAATAATACGTTATTTTCATAATATATCAAAAGTGTCAATTTTGACACAATTCATTTATTTGAATTTAAATAAAATCAAAACAGACGATATATTCAAAACAAAATATTTAATAGATTCATAATATATCATATTCATCTATAAAATTCTTTTATCACATTAATTAGTTCATATAATATTTAGTTTATTATTTTTAAAACCATTTATTTGATATTTCTCTTAATAAAGTAATTACTACAATCTTTTTGTATAATTATTTAATATACTTATTTGTTGCATAAAAATTAAAAATAAAATATTATGATTATGATAAATCTAATATATTGTATTATAATAATTTTAGTCGAAATTATCTTTTAAAAAAATCAATGTTTAAAATTTTATCTTTATTAAAATATGAAGGTAACAACTTCGACATCATTTAAAATAAAATAATATAAATGTAATAATCGATTTTATGAAGCTCCAAATGGTCCAAAAGTCATCCCTTGGATTATTAGGGTATAGATATACTCTAAAAATAACTTTTTTTCAAGTTTATAGTCCTTTTGATGGATATTAGTATTTTAATAAAAACTATATAATTGATTTTTCACTAAATATATTATTTTTGCATCATTAATGTATAAGCAATTAAGGTAATTAAATATATCTGAAAATTTACAAATAAATTCCCATGGAAAATAAAAACATTTTATATTGTAAATGATTATTTATAATCATATTTATATTATGTATAACCTTATATTATAAATACTTTAATTATTCATGTTTGATTGAGACATATTTCACTTTCTTTAAATAAAATAAATTAATGGTCTTAATCACATCCAAATGGGTTCCAAAAGACACCATTTCGACCCAAGTATATTTTAGGATGAATTATAATCATCAAATTATATTAATAAAAGTATTATGGTAATTTTATAATATTATATTTACCCTTAATTTCTTAATTTACCTTTAACTGTGGTAAATAAAATTTATCGTAATTACTATTCATAATGCCTAAAAATAAAAAAGTAGCCTATTAATATAATTTGGAACTACTGATTCCAAATATGGAATCCATTTTTCAAAATTAAAAGCATAGAAGTTGTAGTTTTTAATTTAAAATTAATCCCGCTGTTGAGAAAACGAGTTTCAAAAGTTAAAACATTGCAAAAGATTGAAATGTTTTTACCTATGAATTCAACGTTAAATTAATGATAATGATTTAAATTATATTGGTAAAAATATATTCTATTTATATTTTAAAACCATTAAATATTATAATTTATCCATATAAATTATCTTTATGAAAAAGTTGTTTTTAAATAAAATTTAGCATATTTTTACTATTCATCAAAATATGAAAGTTAACAAAAAAATATTAAAAAATTATAAAAAGTAAATTTTTATATACTTATTATAATGAATAAGTTAATTTTGTCTAATTTAACTTATAAATGTGTCAAAACTAGATTTAAAGTGGGTGCACCATTAAAAGGTAGCAAAACAACATTTTTTGAAAAATATATATTTTACCTGAAACAATTATTTTGTTCCCATTCCATGTTCTAGAATATGTGTAAGATGAATGATATTGTTATAAACTTCAAAATGTTGTTAATAATATTCATAACGTCTAGTTCATAATAATTTTATAACAATATAGTGTTGTCTAGTGAAACTCGATATTGCGTACAACACACGCTATTGAGGAGGGTTGTTGTTGCGTGCAACACAAGCCAAGAATAATGTTTGCGTATAATACAAGCCAATACGGTGTTGAATATAGAGAAATATAATTTTTGTGTATCGTACAACACAATACATCAAAGAAATTAAAAAGAATATTTCTCATAAATTCTCGGGGTGTTACACGGAGGCCGATGTTCGATCACAGTGGCCGGAGTTGTTCAAGGTTTCTTCTTCTATGCTGCGCTAGGGAAATTTGGGGATGGATTTATTTAAGGAATAAAGTTTGTAAGAACCCAAATCTTCTTTTTAGGTATGTCCTTCCTTTTTATAGTGTTTTTTAGAAAAGAGGAGTTTTTGGAAATTTTTCAAGTACATGCTGTGTACTTCGTTCTCACAGGAGGCCGTGTGCTGGCTGTATCCGGGCCACACACATAGTCGTGTGGGGTGACGTGGAGGCCGCCTAAAGTAGAGTACAGAAACAGTAAGTACACGCCATGTAATCCAAAAGCACACGCCATGTATTTTTTTTATTAAACGGACTGGGGTCACGTCTGATTGCCAGATGTGTCTTCTTCTAGGTCTTATTCGACCAAGAGAAACCGTATGACAACAAAAAATCTCTGATACCCTAATCCTCTGTCTGTTTTCCAAATCGACCACCATCAATTGCGTAGGAACAACAACGGTAAGCTCTTCCTTTTTCTAGAGCATCATTTTTTGATTCCTCCTCTTTTCTATTTTATCATGGGTTTAATGTTTTAGATGTTTTTGTAGATCTTCAAAGTTCAAAGGATATTCAAGCCTCTTGGTTCATGTATATTGATATCCAAACCCCAAGGTAGGTGGTTTGGGCCTTTCTGTTTGATGTCTTTGAGTATTATGTGAAAATTCCACTAATACCCTTGAACAGGGTATTACGTGTTTACCATTTTACCCCTGTTGTTTTCCTGCCATGCTTGTATGCCTGTGTAGAGGTAAATTGGATATGAATTTGGTTGATTGCTATCCCCTGGATGTTCTACTCATGCTTTGTTCTATTTACGACCGTTTGGTCCTATTTATCCTATTGGTCATTTACCAGTTTTCCATGCCTTGTGGTCGTAGGATGGAGTGTTGATTTCTGACATGCGTGAGACATTATAGACTGGTTATCCAAGTAGTTATATAGTTTTATGTTGGACTTATAGCATTACTATGCATTAACTTACATGAGGCCGTGATAACCTGGTGTTATAGACTAAAAGAGGATACACCAAGTGAGCTTCCTCAAAGAGTCTTTGGACATTATAGACTACAGGGAGTAGACCGAGTAAGCTTCCTCAGAGAGTCTTTGGACATTATAGACTACAGGGGGATAGACTGAGTGAGCTTCCTCAGAGATTCATTGAGCTTTATAGACTATAAGGGGATAGACTTAGTGAGCTTCCTTATAGAGTCTTTGTTTTACTTGAATTACATTGAACCACTCCAGGCTATAAGGGGAATTGACCGGGTGATCTTACTCAGAGAGTCTGTGAACGACCTGGGGATATAAGAGGAATTGAACGAGTGAGCATCCATAGAGAGTATCTTGACCTTGGGGATATAAGGTGAATTGACCTTGTGTTCTTCCATAGAGAGTCCCTGACTACCTTATACTATAAGGGGAATTGACTGATTAAGTTTCCTCAGAGAGTCTTATAATTTTTGTATGACCCAACCAGAGGGGTTAGACTGAGTGTACGTCATAGAGGGTTGTTGGTACTTGTTAGGTAGGACCAGAGGGGATGGATGTGAGTACTTCCCAAAGGGTTAACTGTTTGTTCTTAACTGCTTGTTAGCTGTTGCTTGATATTGGAACTGTGGATTGTTTACTGTTGAGTATTTTCTTAATTAATGCTTTCTGTACTTTTACCTTCCATATATTCACTGACTATCATGCACAGATCTTCAGGTGGTTTCCTACTGGGATTTAGTCTCACACCATGTTTGGGAAATACTTTTGGTCCCAAATAGATTATATTCTTTCGGGTATAGATACGGGCAAACACCATTCTACTTCAGGTACTTGACTTGCTATAGAGCTGGAGAGCATGGGAACAAGCCTAGGCTTGCGATGCTGAGGAGTTGTTTATTGTTTCTTTTGTACTTTGGTTCAGCACTTTTGTATTCATCATTGTGACTTGTTGGATATTTTCCTAGACATATGTATCATGCATCATTTATTATGCATTGCTCTAGTTGTTTATTATCTATAGTCTACCATTGTTCCCTTGTGTATGGATTATTACTGCTTCCGCTATTGTATATTGTTTCACATCCACTATGTACTCTTCCAATGAGGGAATAGTTTCCCCACAATCACACCCAAGGCCCTCAATTCTAGTCAGCATCCTCTGGCATTTGGGAAAATGTGCTTGAGGCCATGTGACCAACTGGGTACGGGGTACCTCTAGGTGGATTCTGGAACAGGGACGTTACAATGGGCTTAGAGGGGGTTAAAAAAATTGTAGTTGTTAAAACGAAATATAAACATTTATAAGAACTTTTTTTATTAACATATGTCATCGATATAATTCATATTACATATAATAATTACAATATTTTGGCCCTGTGATGTGAAAAAAATGTTTAGTGGAATTCGTTCTTCTAAAAAATTACTAGTGTGGCACTCACATCACATATAAAACTCCACCCCTACACTCTATTATTCACTCTGGAGATAACTTTTTAGAAGAAAAATAATTCCCAAATAACTTCTAAATATCCAATTTAAGATCCTATATTTCGTTTTTAGACCTAAATGAAACATAGGATTGATATTGGTGCAAAGATACGAATGATACCTGAAGAAGAAGTAATGTTATTCAAAAGTCACTTTTGTTTTGTTTCTTCCCCCAACTCCTTAAAATATTATTATATAATTTTTATATAATGAAATAATTATTTTAAATATACTATGATTTTATTTTAATTAAGGATAAGATATACCTCAATCTCCACTTCAATCAAATGTATTTTGAAATCATATTTCAGGTGAAAGACGAACTACGACCTCGCAAACTGATGTCATTCATTTTTCCATAACCACCTCCCATGGATGGAGATGCTGATGGATTTATTCTTTATATATGATATTTATGATATTATTATTATGAATTAATTCTTAAATCACACATACCTAAATTATTTCCATTTTTTAAGAAAAAAGATATCGTGGATCGTCTGTACGGTAGTCTATAGGCTCGTGATGCGAAGTGATTCGTCCATGCATTACATAGAAGGAAATGCAGATTTTTTTCCTGAAGATATATGATATATATGTGATATATATGAGATAAAAATTATTCTAGATTCAAAATAAATCTCATTTAAATATCATTATTTCTTCTCGATAATAAAAGGAAAACAATGTTCGTACGTCTGTACATCTTCAGTCGAATAATTATTTTCTTCTAAAAATGTTTTCTAAAAATGTTTTCAGAAATTTTTTATTATTCTCATATGAATTTTAAAATAAATTTTTACCCATGTTTAACATTTTTTAAAAACATTTCAATGGAATCATCAGGTTACTCACCAAAGAATTCACATTTGTATTTTATTTTAAATGTGAAATGAATAATTGTTTTAATGTGAACGATGTGATAGAAATTTCATATTATCATGACCATTATCTTCATTGAAACATACATTATATGTTTTTAAGGTTATTTTTGGTGAAAAATATTTTCAAAAATATTTATTTTATAAAACATTTTTGGATTGTAAGAATACATATTTTCCTCCAAAAATGTTTTAAATGATTGATCAAAATCATTTTCCACATATGAAAGAACCCCTTGATGTAACTGATTCCTTAATAGGGATATGATACAATAATATAGTTTTTATTATTTCCCTAAATGGTTTATTTTTATGATTGTATGATTCTTATGAAACCCCTTTATCCTCCATTAGTTATATAATTATCAAATTATTATCAAACTCACTCCATCTTCCATGTGTTATGTTATGATAAAATGATGAAATTATTATGAAACCTGTCACTTTTCCATAGATTTTGATATTATGAAATTTTTATAAAATCTATCTAATTTTATGTAATATTATATGATGAATATTTTATGATATTATGGAACACATGAATATGGATATCATTATGATATGGGTTTGAACAATATCTTTTCCAATGAATTTTGTAAATGTATATTTTTTTGAGATATACGTGAATTGAATAAGGAATGAACCAATTTAGTAAGGAACTTTTCTTGTTATGATTTTCATGGGAGTGATCCATGACTAAAAATATAGTTTTGATTTTAACACATTCTAATATGATAGCCTTGAAAATGATACTTGAGTAATATGGAAATGATTTCCTATGCATATGTGTACAAAAAAACTATGACTTATACAAATGTTGTTCTCTCATGGATCATGTAATTTTATTCCATTATGAAGCATTTATTATGAACTAAAAATAATTATTCCATTTCCAAATATTATGATCATCGAAATTTAAGTTATGGTATAAAACTATTATTCTCCTATGCTTATACAATTATGTTCAAGCATTTCTTAAATATCCCCATTTATTAACCGTACTAGGCATCTAATATCAAACATTATATGTTATATTTTACCAGGTTATGATGAAATTTATCATGTATAATATGTATAAGAATGTTTTTATTTATTAATACCATAGTGAGACATAATGTAGATTATATATAGTCTGATTTTCTGTGTTTCCATGTTTCTAAATACATGAAACTATTATGGTACTTATGTGTGTTTTTTTCTATGCAATGAATATTAAAAAAAGTGGCAAAATATCCATGTATGATAATGTTGGGTCACTATTTTTGGTTTTAGAGGACAATAAATGTTAATAATTAGAAACAAGGAACAAAAACTTATGAGATACCTAAGTAAATGTTTATGGATAATCCTATGTATGAGTCAAAGTATAATAAATGTGCTCAAATATTAGTAAAGTATATATTTAGTGGTTTCCAGGAAATTTACTCCATATTTAGACAATACCAGTAGATGTAGATCTATAATAGAGGTAACTAGAGTACATAACTTTGAAAACAACGCATTGATCCAAAGTAAATCATCCCTAAGATCACATAAAACTAGCACTGATACACACCTGGTTTGAAAAAACATGGGGATATTCATTAAAATTAAAAAACAATATAAAAACTATAATTACATATTTAAATAGAATATGACAATTAATATATTTGGATAAACTTATTTATTATATATTAAATAATTATTTTCATGATTGATGTATTATAGTGGTGATTTTACATGATTATGTGGTTACTTATTTGATTATTGTTTTATATAATACGTTTTTAGTGTAGTCAATGCATTGTAAATGGAAGAACCGTGAGAATGATGTGTGTGAAAAATAATGATATTAATGTAATCCTAGGAATCCACACATTATGGGAGCTGAATATAAAATTATGATGTTATCGTCACAAAATATTATGGGATCATAATCTTGATGGACATCCAAATGAAAAATGGAAGTAACAACATTATATTAAGTCCATCATTGGGTATCATGCATGTTATTTTAGTGGGATATCATATTAACTCTATTTTGAGAAACTGGTCACTACCAATGGAAAAAACTTCTTCTCTAGTGTTTAGAACATGGAAATGTTATTTTAGTTGTATAATGTTTGGAAGGTGAAGTGTATCAATGATATAACCTAATTAAGAATATGACGGAACATGATTGAATGGAATCCATATATTTTGTAGAGTTCAGTAACATATTTTTAAATATGTACATTCATCATATTAATTGTATAAGTATGAATATGGAGTTTCTTGAGTTATATAAAATAAATGTTGAATATCATGATACCTATAAGAAACAATTTTAACACATATGAGTTACATTTGTGTTATTATCAACCAACCAAAATGTAAGTTTGATCAATTCTTTAGTTTTTTAAATCTAAGTCTCTGAATGAAGTTGGCTATAAGATAATTCATTAAACAGGAAGTTATTATTCAATTTTCATTCATGTAGAAAACTAAGGCTAGAGTGACGTTTCAATCCTATGGTTTTGAAAAGAAAATTAAGATTTAGTTCAATGGAAAATCTAGAAAACACAGAGAACAGAAAATGAGGCTTCCATTTTGCTCATTGTTGGGGAAGAAACATGGATGAAATTTTCTCAAGGGGAATGGTTAATTTTTAAAGTGTAGAAAATAAGTTCATCAATAAATTTATTATTACATAAATGAGAAAAATTTTTCTAACAACAATAATAGAGAGAAAGATACAAATAATCCACCACCCAAAATATATTGTTTTAAATTAATAGTGCATAAGTAGTATACAAAATTGTTCCCAAATATAAATTATAATGAAAATGATTGACTTTAAAATCCACTTAATATGAGGGTCAAGGAGAAATATAATGTAATTGTAATTTCTATCAAGGTAATCAATAAATTTGTTTTTAATTGTACACAAACCATCTACTCTAAAACTAGTAATGAATAATATGACTCTAGATAAACCCATTATTTCAAATATAAATATTTTTATAAGGGTATCAAGATTCCATCCAAATGATTAGATATGAAATTTATAGTGAAACCCACTAATTTTACAATGATTTTATATCAAGTATATGATTCTTCTCTAGTTAATGTTTTTGAAAACTCTATTAAATAAAATATCTTTATTCTAACTTTTGGGAAATTTTATGTTATCTTAGAAATTGATTGGATTCCTCTACACAAATACAACAATAATTTTAAAGGATTTGAATTCATGTTTGATATTAAAAACCAAAATATAATCTTCAATAAAATTTATTATAATTACAAAATTACAATGTAAATTACATCCATTGTATAAGTCTTGTTTCACATTCAAAGGTGGGTTTATCTTGAATGATGAGGAATAAACTCAACATCATTGATATGCCTATTGTGTGGGAGTATGTTGATGTATTTACAAAGTATATTCCATTTACTTGACCAAAATATGTTATTGTGTTCTTAATAGAACTATTACATAGTTCCACACAAATTTGTAAGTATCTCTATATAATGGTGTTGATGGAGATATAATAATTATCTAATAAACTCTAAGAGAACCTTAATAAGGGATTCATTAGTCAAATGTGTCACAATATGGTTCACCTGTTCTTTTTATTAAAAAGAAATATGTATTAGTGAGAAACTTAATTGATTATTATTATTTTAATATGACTGTGATCAATAACAAGTATCCTCTAACAGGTATTGACAACCTATAAAATCAAATATGTAGAACATAGTACTTTTTAATGATTGAAGATTGTTCCGGATATCATAAATACCGATTCATGAAGGTGAATTTTATTAATAAATCATTCCATACAAGGTATATAAAATATGATTATATTTTGATTCAATATGTACATACTAATTCCCCCGCTATAATCATAGATTTAATAAATACAGTATCTAGATATTACATTGATATATTTTTTGTTATTGTTTTTTGATGATACTCTAATCTATTAAAAGAGAATGGAAGATAATTAAGATAACAAGAGAAATGTACTAAATACCCTAGGTAAGGATAAAATAAATTCAAAATTAACAAAATTTTTATTTTTTAAATTTTTATTTTTATTTTCGGTAAAATAATATCAATAAAGTGTATATTTATAGATCCATCCATGATAGAGGTTGTTGAATGTTGTCCCAGAATAACCAAGACAACAGAGATCTATAGTTTTTTGGGTTTAGATGGATTTTATCAATGCTTTATAGATAATTTATTAGGACTATCTAATATTTTGACCATGTTAACATTAAAAAGGATTCAAGATCCTCTTGGCATATTAATGTAAGGAAAATTTCAAGGAACTATAGAGAATATTAGTTAGCGCACATATTATAACGTTAACCTATATTCAAATAAGGGCTTGTAAGTCACTAACAATGTATCCATGAAGGGATTGGGATGTGTTATTATGAAAAATTATATTTTTTTATATTATTCCTCATGATAATTGATGATTAATGAGAAAAATAACTAGACACATGATTTGGAGTTATCTATGGTAATTTTTATATTAATGACATAGAGGAACAATCATTATGGAGAAATGTGTGATATTTATATACATATATATAGATATATATATCGATCATAAAATAAAATAAAATATATTAAAATATAAGGATTTAAATATCATCCAACAATGATGCTTATACCTAATCTATGATTACGATTTTTCTATATGTTACCACCGGGGAAAGGGACCAACGTGTCTGATACATTGATTCCTAAGGATTATTATTGATTTCTAGGTTGAGGATTAAAAAATATCCTATCTTTTAGAATTATTAAGTATGGATCTAGAAATATTAATGGAAGTAGAAAAATATAATGTTCTCTATTGAATGTTCAACCATCCATCAAGGTTAATATTAAAGAGGTTCATATGGTAGTTGAATTTTTTTAAATTAAGTTATAGCTGTTACCAGGTTTATTCATGATCATGATGTAATGATTGAGATAAAAAACTATGAATATGTTCCAACCATACCATCATTGAAGAATGAGTTATTAAAGGAATATCATGGTTTTTCATTCTCTATTCATCAATGAAGTATAATGATATATACAAATTTGAAATAATAATTTTCTTGGGTTGGAATGAATAGGAATATTAAATAGAATATATCTTAGTGCTTTGTATATCCTAAATTAAATTATGTGAGAAAATTTTTAAAGGGTATGTTAAATCAATTACCCAAACCATAATAGAAGTGGGAAAACATCACCATGGATTTCATCGTTGGACTCCCAAAATGTCTAAAGGGAATAATTATATATGGGTTGTAGTTGCCCAATTTTGAAATTCATCACAGTTCATCGCTATTATAGAATACTTATATCTGGATCAATAGTATAGTACATAGATTTAGGTTGTTTTAGGATGCCATATATTATCTAATTCCATTTTTTTATCGGGATCAATGGTTTACCTCATTGTTTGAGAAAAGTATTCCTAAATTCTCAAAATATAGAGAAGAGTTTTTGTACTATATATCATCATTAGAAATATGTTTTTTCTGGGAGAACAATTAAAACTATATATGATATGTTTAGATATTATTATTTTTATTCCCAATTTTTTGCGATCACAACCTTTATCTAGTTGAATTTTCTTAAAAAACTGTTTTCACTAATCAATTTTGATGCATCTTTATGAATACCTATATGGAATAAAATTTAGAATTCCAACATTATAGAATGATGTTAGATAATGAAAGATAGTATGTATTTAGATAGCTGAAAAATGGAAGATAATATTGGGGACAATCATAAACACATCAATGATTCATGAAGTTTGGAGAAAGATTATGCTTACAATCTGCAACATGATCTATAATTCAAAGATGTCAACAAGGTGTTTCAATGAATTACCCAATGAAAGCAGGTAATGATATTGATTAGGAAAGGGACATTGATCCCTATATAAATCATCCCCTTTTAAATTCTTGGTTATATTTTTATGGTAGATTATACGTTGGTGCTTCCGCCAAACCTCTATCATGTATATTATGTGCTCCATGTATCTGTCATGAGGTTATACATACCTCACCCTTCATATGTAATAAACTCAGAGGTCATAACACTAAAGAAATATCATTCTTAAAATGAATGATTAGTGTTGATTATAGATTATATAGATGATGTTATAAAAATTATTCCACTGACCAAGTTAGAATATTTTTTGTAAAACCACCAATTCTAGGAAGATATATAGGAATATTTGGTTAATATTTTGAACAATTATCCTTATTTGTTTGTTTTGGAGTGGCAAATTTCAAGGGATAAATTCATTTCAATGGGGGTATATTGTAACACTCTTTGTTTTAAATGAAAAATTTTAATCGATTAAATTACTTTGATATCATGTGTTACATGAAACATTGTGTTAATATTGATCTATATTAAACATTGTGTAAGATTTCATTAAAAATGACATTGCAATGCTGTATTTAATTTTTATATGTGATATTTTGGATATTATTACTATTATTAAAATATTATATAATGCATACCTTCATGCTTTCTGAATTTTTGGGAATACAATTACGTCACTTGTTTGTAAGGTGGACTACTACCTCGCAATGAAATGTGATTCATTTGTGCATTATATAGAATTTAATAAGCAAGGGTTAGATAATAATAAGTGAAATATGTGACATAAAATTAATTATTTATTGATAATATATAATTTACATTTGTTGGAATCTGAAAATAAAATGCAAACAACACTCATGCGTCTTTTCTACCAATGATATCCATGAATGATATTTTTTATTTTATGTCTGTTAATTTTATAGAATACTATAAATAAAAATATAATGAGTAAATTTTCTATTTATATAATATTTAAAATTCAAGATATTAATAAATCATGAAAAATATAATAGGACCAAAAGTAAAAAATAAAAAGTAAACATGAAATAAAAAAATAGTTATTACCCAAAATGTAACATTAACTTAAAATAGATAATAAAAGGAAAATAAAAATGTTTTATAAAAAAATGTTATGATATACATAAATATTTTTATATAATAAATTTATAATGTAATTTTATTTATTAAATCAATAATTTTAACATGAATAAATGAATTCATGAAATTAGTTAATGGATTTAAGTCTCACATTTATTTTCCCATGATACACATTCCATTCTCACCATGTATTTATTTTTTTGGTGTATATAGTATAAATGAACGTATTTTATGATGGGTTTACATAATTTTTTTAATTAAATATCCATTTTGTGATCTCTCTTTCATGGGTTTTACATTTCAAATGTTAACAGATTATTAAGGCATTTTTGTCTTAGTTGTCCTTTATTGAGACACATGTTATTTTATACACCTATATTATTTCACATGGTGAATATACATCCCAATTGAAATGTAATAACTTGAATTTATTGTAATGACTCATATTTTATCTAGTTTTTTTAATAAATTAATTGGGAAAATTCTGAGAATAGGCACTGAGATGGAGTCAGATTACGAGACCTGACATGCTCAGAATGATACAGATAAAAATGTTACATTTTAAATAAACAGTGTAGTCAATTTAATATTTAAACAATAATGAACTATAAATGAGTTCTTGTATTATAATTCTAAGAGAACTGTTGCATTTAGAGCATCAAATTTACCTTAGCTGAGGCCTAACATCGACTAGCACATGTATACTATTGAAGTTATAAATTGGTAATCACTCTCAATAAAATATTTTAATAAATAATATTTTCTTTGATGTTGCATTGGTTTCTTTTAATTAATATATATTTTTAAGAGTCCATGGTAATCATTATAAAAATGGAAATTCCTATGAGGTAAGGAGATAGAAACCTCTCTAATTAACTATGATGAATGTCGATGGATCAAGGATCAACGACAACATGGAACCACTTTATTTTCCAATTATGGAACCAACCTTAAGATATGGTGTCAATATAATTATGATTTCTTATCCCTTATTAGATTCAAATAACGCATACAGACCAACCCATGAATAGGTTGACCCATATTTTGATCATTCATGTGGGAAAGGTTTTATTACAAATATTAATGGGAAGATTAACTCTATGTGAATATTGGTTGATTTTTCTTCTTTAAACCTTCCAACATGAACGGATCACAACCGATACAAACAAGGTCATGATCTGTCCACTGGGGTGTTCATATGAATTTATCTTTCCCCCAATCTCCTCTATTTCCCAGTACTTGTTTCTCATTTCTCATTCCTTGTTATTCATGAAATATAATTGGAGTACCATTTCACTTTTGATATATGAAAGAATTATCGAGTACTAGGTATCCATTGTGCAATGATCTGAGACCATAGATCTGATCCCACGAAACTGAAAGATGGCAGTGGCAACAGGAAGCTCCAGCTCTAGATGGATCAGGAAGGGTGCAGAAGGGTAAGTCCACCAGCGGGTTATCCATTGGTAGAGGTGGCACCATCCTAGTCGGGGCGGGCGTGCCAAATGAGTAGAGGCAGGAATGGGCCACTGGAGGAACAAAGTCCAGGTCAGACCATGTTGGAGGAATCTTGCGGTGGTGGAGTCCATGGGCGATGACCAGTAGATAATGAAGGAGGTCACTATATGTGTATGAAGGTAAGAGTCCATGAAGGTTTCTATTGGGATGTGACCCGGAGTCACATCGGCTGATGGCCCCCATGGTGGCGTGCCAGTAGGACTAGGTGTGTGGGGTAGGCTAGCTATGTGAAATACATTCCGGTGGCACGTGGACTATGGTAACCGGTTGGCCATGGGTTTGGGAAACTATGTCGAACAGAGGTATACAACTAGGGTGTGCTACATCGAGTGGAGAAAAACCAGCAAGCACCATGCAGGTCGGGATGGAGAAATGGGTTGGGTCAGGCCCAGACGGAACCTGACTTTTTTTGCTAAATTATCCATATCATTCAAACTATCTGTCTGTTGCACGAGGCATTTGTGGAATAGGGTCCCTTTCAGCAATAAAATACCTTTGAGATAATCTTGGTTCGTTTTTGTTGATTTTCTAAATCAGTTAATGGCTTGAGGATTTGGTTCCCCCAGAGCAAACATTCTACATGTGGAATTCTGTGGCTGGTCGTGACTACATGGTATTAGTGACTATTTGACATGGGGGTTGTATGACCCATCAAAACTTCATGAACCATTGACTCTTTGTGTTCCATCAATTCCCCAAGAACCATTGATGCCCCCTACACCATCACTTTTCTAGGCTCCATCATTGCTCTATTCACCATTGACACTCCATGCACCAAAGACGCTTCGTGTGCCATGGACACTCTCTGTGTCATCGACACTCCATGCTCCAATGAAAATATTTATTCCATCGATGCTCCATACTCCCTTGAAACTTCTTTTCCATAAACACATCTAGTGTTATGAAGAATATGATATTTGTGGAATACAAATATAAATCATTATCTTCATGCATTAGAATTATACCTGTATGAGCTGACCATATTTAAAAATTATTTGTTTGATTCCATTATGGTGTAATTTTTTGTATTTAATTTGTAATATGTGTATTGTATTTCTTAGGTTATTACCCTTTTTGATTTGGGGCACCCTACTGAGTATTTTTTTACTCTCTCATGCATGTGCTCTACCTGCACCTATCGTGTCTTGTGTAGATGATTGATGCTATGATGGAGTTATAGGTTGATCAGGACCTGGTGGGGCATAGTGTGACCAGACAGGTGATGTGTGCTACTACATCATTATATAGAAGTATTATAAATACCCTTCAGGTAAGGATTTTAGAGTAAGAGTTACAGAAACTTGTGTATTCACTTTGGGAGACTTTACAATTGGTGGTCTTGTATTTTTTACTTGTTTACTTTCCAGTTTTCCTACTGTCATACTCGATTGTTGATATCATAGTGGTATGTATTCTTGGTTACATAGTTTTTTTACATTTCATAATTTTGGGCTTGGAGATGTGTGTGTGTGTGTGTTTGTACATGTACTTTGGAAAATGCCTCTCATTTTGGGATATTCATACTCTGTTCGAGTTTCTATCCCTTGACCTATCAGAGGCCGGATTGGGGTAGTCATGGAACATGACCCTCTAGGACAGGACATGATAGAGTGGTAGAAGAGGAGGTCGATTCTACCAAACAAACCACGAGTCTATGATATTGGTTAGGGGAAACAATGTTAAGTGTTTAGAGTTCGAATTTCAGACCAGGGACCACAATGTTGTTGTCGTGACTGACATATCCCTACACAAGAACTCTAAATTATTATTTTCGACCCAGTAAATTAAAACACTAGTTATATGGAAAATAAATTTTACATGCATCATATATTATTTTTAGTGTGTCCTCATGTCCTTCTTGAGTCAGTGTCAGCACACAAGCTATACTCTATTGATTTTAGTATATATTGATCTTTTATATTATGCCTCTATGCAGATAGCCAGCCATGATTATGATGCATGATCATGAGGATGATCTTCCTTATGATGAGACGTCAATATATGGACTAGTACCAGAGATAACACCCCTGAGTGGTGTACCAATGATACCACCACCCGTAGAGTAGTAGTTACTCTTAGTTCTACTAGTAAAGGATGCACATAGGCTAAATGAGTTACATGAGTTCCAGAGGCAATGACCTCTCTAGATCAGGGGTGATCCAAAAACCCAGGCATCTGAGGACTGTATGGAGGTGGTTACACATGCATTCTTCATAATTAGGAAACCTCTCAACCAGATGGAAGTTCTAGTCATTAGACTTCTTTAGGTCTCATTGGAGCAATGGTGGAGCTTAATGATCCACATGCATGATGAGATGACTATCTGTTAGACAAAATTCAAGAACCACTTCAGGGGGATTTCTTTCCTATGACATTATGCTCTATTAATATACAGGATCTCCTGCATCTTCACCAGGGAAGCCAGTCATTAGTGAAGTAATCACCGAGATTTATAGATGTTCCTCGCTGCTCCAGGGATAAGGTGTGGGAATGTTCTTATGGTCCTGGTCCTTTGATAAGTTTCCTCATAGGGATATAATGACAACCATGATATCCATTAACATCCCTACATATGTTGGGGTACTTGAGTGAGATCTTATAACAGAGACCTTTCTGGAAGAATAGACGCTGATAGTTGGAATGACCATCGGATATTAGGTTGGTGAATCTTAAGTTATAGGTATCCGACAACTGTAGTAGGGATCTAAGAGGATCAGATGGTTTAGTAGACATTCTGAGGACATGGGGTTATCATCGTGAGTCTTTGAGGTAGAACGAGTCATCCTAAGGACATGTTTTTTTACTCATGCGGTAGTTGGGGACATATGACTAGAGATTATCTAGCATTTTGTACGAATGATCAGGATATGGTCAAGGGACCTATGAAGAAGAGGAAAAGGTAGGAACAAGGTGGTCCATTAGTTTTTTGATGTGAAAGAGGATCTGGATGGTAAGAAGAATGTGGGAAGAGGTTTGAGGTACTACCAATACCGACTACTTGTTGACCACCATGGGCATTGGGAGATGGTGGATAGGGATGAGGTTAGGTTCTGGAGAAAGAGGTGTAGGACACTGATGCTCCAAAAATATATAAAATTATGACCTATATTTTTCCACCCTCGCTCTAGACACATGTTATATTCACTCTATTCTCGCCATGACCCTTTTTCGAGACTCAGAGATTCCAATGGAACAATTGACCGGATCCCAAATATTAAATACTCTTAACAGGGAGATTCAATGATCACACACTGGGCCTAATAGTTTTCCCTTACTCTAGAGGGTGAGAGTTTTGTTTGGGATCTCTTAGTGGTAGCATCGATTCCTTACGAAGTCATTCTCGGTATTGAATGGTTAACTACAGTTCAGGCCCAGATTGACTATTTTAGGTGAATAGTGTCATTTTTCCAAATATATGGGACCATGTTTTCCTTTTTTGTCCAAAATGAAATTCATGGAACATAGGATGAACTTACACATAGTCACATGCAATTGATTACGCAATAGTTGGTTATCATGACCCTCGTCATTGTAGATGAGATGTGTCCTCAATTTTCTGTAGTGGTAGAGGAGTATGAGGAAGTCATTCTAGAGGATGTACCTAGATTTCCTCTCCATAGGGAAGTTGAAAATTTTATTTACCTATAACTCAGTATGACATCGATATCTAATGATGCATGTTGAATGGATCCCACATAGATTCATGAGTAGTGGGTAAACTAGAGGACTTACAGACGAAGCACTTTGTGAGACTTAGTGTTTCACACTGGGCGACCCCAGTTTTATTTTCCAAAAAATGAAAATGAGAGCTTGAGGTTATGTGAGGACTTATGTCACCTAAAAAAATATGTATATAAATAATATTTATCCACTAATGATGATTTATGACCTCTTAAATTATTTGAAGGGACTATGGTGGTTCTCAAAGATAGACCACATATCTAGATATTTCATACTTCTTGTATGGTATGAAGACATCCCGAAGACAACCTTCATATGCCAATATGACCACTAAGAGTACATAGTGAAGCCTTTTAGCATAAAGAATTCCCAAACCATGTTCATGGGACACAAAAATAGGGTCATTCAGCTTTATATAGACAGGTTCATCTGAGTCATCATTGATGAACTCCCAATGTGCTCAGTGTCCGAGGAGGAGAACATGATACACTAGATGATGGTCCTAGAAACATTCTAAGAACACATGATTTATGGGAATATACCAATGTTTCAATTTTGGATTCTTTAGGTGAACTTTATATCACATGTCGTTTCAGAGGATGGAGTTGTAGTAGATCCATCAAAGATTTAAGAAGTTCTTGATTGGAAGCCACCCATTAGTGTTATCAAGGTATGGAGTTTCCTGGTCTTGGATGGGTACTATCAAAGGTTTGTACCTGAATTTTTAGAGTATCTGAACCCTTGACTTCGTTGACATATATGGGGTAGCCTTTCATGTTGATAGAGGAGTTCCAACATTAATTTAAGGATCTGAGTAAGAGATTGAGGAGGGTCCCCTTCTTGAGGTTACTGGATGGGTTTCTTGAGTACGTGGTGTCCTATGATTCATTATGGACCAGTCTTGGTTTATTCCTAATGTAGGGGAAAGTGGTGATTGCCAATGGTTCATTCCAATTGAGGTAGCATGACAATAACAACACAACCCATGATCTTGATATAGAAGTGACATTCTTCACATTGAAGATGTGGAGACACTACCTTATGGGTGAGTTGTTTATCATCTACTTAGACCATAAAATTTTCAATTATATATTATCTAGAAGGATCTGAACATGATATAGAAACTATGGAAGTAGTTTCTCAAGAAATATGACATTGAGATTTTCTATAATCCTAGGAAGCGTAATGTGGTGGAAGACACTCTAAGAAGAATATCTAGCTTGAAGTTGCAAAGTGAGTCTTCAGAGGAATTGGCTATTTATAGATATCCTTTGTGAATGTATATAGAGAATCTTTCCTCAAGTTAAAGTGTGTAATCCTTCCACTCTTATAGTGAGTTAGGGAGGCACAAATCAGAGACACTGAATATTGGAATTTTTGTGAAACGAATTTCCACATGGAATGACCTTGTAGTACATTCAAAAGTTGAAAAGAACATCATTTTCATCAGAGGGAACACAATAGTTCTAGTGTCATTGTGGGGGGAGGTCTTGATGGTTTTCCATAATTCCCACTTGGGGGTACATCCAGGAGTGGAAAATATGTATCAGGACCTCTAACATAGGTTTGAGTGTACATGGATGAAGGAGGCAGTGTCATAGTTCATTTCGTGGTGCCTCACTTGTCACCAATTGATGGCAGGGCACCAGGATATAGTGGTCTTGACCCAACCACTTGAGGTGCCAAAGTGGAAGTGGTATGGTATATCGATGTATATTGTGAAAAGTCTACAACGAATTTCTAGGGGACATGATTCCATCTTGGTGATTATTTAATGACTCCCCTAGTCGGACCAATTCTTACCGATTCATGACTAGATCGCAGTAAAGATCTTGAGTCACCCCTATGTGTAAGAGATTTTTCAGGGTCATATAGTTCCATTGACAATATATTTTTACTATAATGGTTGTTACACACCCCAAATGTATATGGGATTGTAAGAGGCATTTGGGAATCTGTTTCACATGTGCCTGGTGTTTCATCCCTAGATAGATGGCTAGATAGAGAGGTCCATCCATGTTCTTGGGGATAATCTACATGCCTGGGTCCTAGAATTTAGCCATAGTTGGGAGGATCAACTTCCACTGGTTTAGTTTTTGTACGACAACATCTATCACCCCACTATTGGTATGTCACTATTCAGGGCCATGTACGGGCCACCATTTAGGTCTCCACATGCTGGACAGACCCACAAGAGTCAAAATGCATGGGTCTAAAGTTAGTTCTAGAATTTACAGAGAATGTGCTAGTCATCCAAGAGAGGATGAAGACTGCAAGGATTATTCATATGTCATATGTTGGCAAGCATTTAAGGCCTTCAGATTTTGAAGAGGGAGTCTATGTTTTCATTTAAGTCTCACCTCGATGGGGGATTATGCATATTAGGATGTGGAGGAAAGTTATCTCTGAGACACATTATCCCTTTTCATATCTTGGATAGAGTTGGAAGGTTGGCGTACCATATAGATATACCTAGTATATTCTCTAGGTGCATAATATCATCCATGTGTCACAACTAAGGAGGAACGTGCATGATCCATAGCATGTAATCGACTTGGGAGTTCTAGACATTGAGTACGTGGAGGATTTTGAAGAGTACCCAATGGAGATCAATAATTGACAAGAGATGATCCTCTATGGGTGGAAAATTTCTCAGGTGTGCATTTGGTGGTAGCACTAGATTCTCCATGAGAGAACATGGGAGCGAGAGGCTCAGATTTATTTTTTGTTGAGTATCACTTGTTTTGTCATTTGGGGATGTAAATCCCAAAGGTGGGGAGAATTTAATTACTTTTATTTTATCCCATTTTATATTTATAAATTAATTTAGAAAATTTCAAAACCATGTGCTAAACCAGTGTGAGATCCCTAATCTCCGTGTGCCCTGAATTATACAGTGAAAAATATTATGTTTTTAATAAAGATCATAGGAAATTCTTTCAATGAATGGGAAAAAATCTAAATGTATTCTCGGTTCATACATATGATGACACCATTGCATTCAAAGAAGCATCTTTACCTTTGTTTAGGCCTAACATCGACCAACACTTGTCGAATGTGAATTTTAGAAATTAGATGTCACCATCATTTAAATATTTTAATAAAAAATATTTCATTCGATGTAGAATTGGTTTCTTTTAATTAATTCATATCATTCGGAATCCACTCATATTTCCATAAAAACCTAGAACTTCTACTGAGGCCCAGAGAAGGAAACCACTCTGAAAAAAATGATGAAAATCAGTGTATGGGAGATCAACGATGACACAAAACTCCATTCTTCGTCAACGACTCCTCCAACCTTGTGTTAGGGTGTCAGTCTATTTGTGATTTGTTTTCCATTCATAGATTCAGATGAAGAATGTAGAACTACCCAAGAACTCATTGATCTATGGTTTTATCATTCATGTGGGATGGGTTATATTTAGGGGAATAAATGGATGATAAAATATTTATGTGTATCAGATGATTCTTCTTCATTAATCCTTTTTACAAGAATGGATCATGGAAGACACAAACAAGGAAAAGATCTGTACCTTGGAGAATTCATATTTATATCTCTTTCACCTAGTCTCAAGATTTCCATGTTCCTCATTCTTCAAGAAATACAATCTGAGGGTCATTGCACCTTTGATATGTTCTGTAACAATCCATGATTGGGGATCTATGGTGTAATGATCTAAGACTGGGGATCTGATCCCACGGTTGTACAAGGCCATAGATGGAAGCACGAGGTCTGGTCAGCTCAGGCGGAGCATGACTGGGATAGGCCACCGAAAAGGTGAAGAATGGTGGTTGAAGCCCTGTTCAGGTAGGGACGGCTGATCCAGAAAAAAAATGGCAGTAACGAGCCAATGGAAGGGTGGCAGGTGATGGCAGAGGGATGTGGTCCATGCGGGACTGCTTCGAAGGAATCCCATGCTGTCGAAGGCCACAAGTGGTGACCTGGGGTCACGAAGGTGGAATCTGGGATGGGGCCCAGAGCTGTGTTGGATGGAGGGCCTCACAAGGGCAAGGATACTGGACTAGGCATATGAGGATGGATGGTCATGTGAAACGCGGTCTGGCGTTGCATAGACCTGGTGAGTTGGCTGGTCGTGTGGACTAAAAACCATGTAGAACAGAGGGACATGTCCTGGACAGGACAGTCCGGTAGAGTAGAACTAGCCCATACAATGATGATCAGGCTGGATAATTTGGCCTCTCCAATGGCCCAGTGGGCTGGGCCAGTTCTAGATGGCCTAGACTGACCACATTGGGTCTAGTTGGAAAAACCGTGTTGGGTCAGGTCGGTCTGACCAGTCTATGTTGAACCCGGACTAAAACAGACCCTTTTTACTAAATTTTATATAACATTCAAACTATGTTTCTGTTTGACGAGATGTTTTCATCATCATCGAGTAAATTTTTATTCAAGAAGGAAAGGCCCAAAAGCCCCGGACAAGGGACCTAAGGAGGCCAAAAGTTGTGAAGGCCTAGGGCATCCCCTCAAACTAGATTAACTCCCTCTAATTTCATGGTGGACACATTGTGGATACAAATGGGATCCGGACCGGCAACATCAAGGGAGGCAAGGTGGTCTGCGACCTTGTTCCCTTCTCGCCATGTGTGGGCCACACTAGTATTTTTGCCAATCATGCCCCTACACTTTCAGATGATGTAAATGATATACCACGGGATGGTACCATTGCCTCGAATGGTGTTTTGGAGAATTTGGGAGTCCGTTTCCACCATCGATAAGAGGATCCCCATCTGATGGCATAGGAGGAGGCCAGCAAACATCGCCTTGGCCTCTGCCTGGAGTGAAGTCCCATGGCCCAAGCGTGGAGAGAACGCCATGATGACCGAACCCGATGGGTTACACACTACCCCTCCTCCTTGTATAAGCCCCCCGTTTCACGACCCATCGGTGTTAAGTTTGATCCCCCTTCTTGGTGGTGTCCAACATACCCAGTTACCTCCAGTCGCCCTACTCCCCGGAAGAGCAGGATTGTTGCTGGCTCGAAGCCTCCTAAGAGTAGGTGAATCCTACCAGTTTCCAACGGATTGGATCATATCCAGAAGAAGGAATTTGGTTCTGTGATTGACACCTTGGCTCAAGGCGTAGATCCCTTCATGTCTGGCCTTGTTCCTTGCATGCCAGATCATCCAGAGACCGGCATGGAAGACTGTAGCACGCGCCTTCTGATTCGGACCCCTCTCCCCCGCACCATGGAACCATTGATCTAGGAATGGAAGACCAGCCAAGCAGTTATTGTTAACACCAGTAAACTCACCAAAATACTCTCACACCGCCCTTTCCCGGACTCCTTCAAAAAACAGGTGCTTCTTATTCTCCTCCCGGTGGGCCGTGCAACAATGACATCTTGAAGCCAGTGGGATGCCGCAGGCTTTGATGTTCTCCTCAGTTGGAATGGCTTTGTGCCTAAGCCTCCAGGAAAGAATGTTCATTTTATTGGGAGTACCTTTGAACTAGAGGATCTCATCCCACAGGTTGATCTGAATAGGGGTAGCCATAGTGCGCCGAAAATCTCTTGAGGAGAAGGCCCCCGAGGAAGAGGGAGAGAAAAGACATCTGTCTAGATCGGTGTTGAGCTTAATGAGATTGAAGATTTCCTACTGGTCCTTGTCCAGAACTGCGGTGATGAACGTCAGGTGGGAGCTAGCATCTCTGAAGGAGATCGAGGGGGTTGGTCATCCAAGGAATCGAAGAACTGTCCCGGCCCATTTGTGGTGCCAGAAAGAGATTTCCCCCTCCCTATAAGCCATATGGAGTAGGGTTTCAAGGAGGTGATAAAAGGAGAGATAACATACCAAAATGGTGATGCTTGGCCGGTGGTCCAAGCCTCTGGACCAGAAATGGAACAGTTCATGGTGATCCGCCAAAGCATGTCTTGTTGCAGAACTTCCCAGACAAGCTTCGCATGCATGCAGAGAAGAGTTTACTCAAGATAGTGAACATTGATGTCGCCCTCTCTGGCTGGTCTCACAACTCTATTCCAGGAATCCCAGCGGCACCTTCCATCCAATCACGGGTCCCAGATAAAGCCCGCAAGGATCTTGTCAATCTTAGAAATAATGCTCGCCAGGACTTTGATGGACGAAAAAGCGTGGACGGGAGTGGCGAGGAGCACACTGTTAACAAGAGTAATCCTTCCCCTGAACGAAAGGTAGATGTTCTTCCAGTTGAGAATGCGGTCCGTAATTTTGTTTATTATAGCATCAAAATTACATACGCAAAGCCTTCCTGGGGATATGGGGGCGCCCAGGTACTCCATCGAGAACGACCCCCTGTGCATGTAACACTCGATACTTTTATGAGAAATATTTTATTTTTATGATATATAAATCATCAAAGGAATATTTCACTACACACAACACTAGCCTGGCTTGCTTTACACGCAATCGTAACCTTCCTCAATAGCTTACGTCGTACACAATACCGAGTTTCACTAAACAACGATATGCTATTAAAATATTACTAAAACTAGCCGTTATGAATAGTAATACCCACTTTCTGAAATTTTGTAAATTTTATTTTTCAAAATTGACTTCATTTTTGGATTCGGAATATCGAAATTAGCCTAGGGTGAAATTTTGGTATTTTTCTGAAAACTTTTAATTTTTGATGAATAGTGAAAACACTGAGTTACTATTTAAAACCCGACTTTTTATTTAAATAATTATTTATTTTATTTAAATTTATTTTAGATAAAAATTGATACATAATACCTTTATAAGTTCAAAGTAATTCATTGGAGTCATTTTATAATAATTTTAGATATATAAAAATTTTATCGAACTTTTCACCGTCTTTTACCCACCTCCTAGGAGAATTTGCAAATTTACATAAAACTTAATTTTACCGCTTCTGTGAGTGGAATTTCGAAAATCCAAGAGACACGGTTAATATCAAGGAATAAAAGGTGGTACAATGAGATGAAAATATTTTTTTGGTCAATAGTAACTTTTTACTTTTTTTTTACCACAGTTGAAAGTAAATAGAGAAATTAAGGGTACAAATGTTATTATTATTACCCTAACACATGTCCTAATTCTATTGGATAAGTTTAATTCGACCAAAAACAACCTTAGTAATAAAATATGACCATTTAGGCCCACTTGGATAAGATTAGGACATTTATAATTAAATTATTTAAAGAAGGGTTAAAATAGTTAAAATCAAAGTTTAATAACTAAATCATTTTAAATATAGGGTTATACATAAGATAAATTAGACTATAAATATTAATTAGAAAGAAAAAAATATTTACTACATAATGGTATTTTATTTTTAATTTTTAGAAAATAAATAATTTAATTTATTTATCACACAATGATGATGCATTAATTATCTTATTAATGAAATATTGAAATAATTGATGTTATAAATACCCAAATAAATGTAATTTGAGACTTTTTATGAATTAAAATAATTTTATAGATTAATATGACATGTTATTATTAATTTAATTAACTTTTTTCGACCTAATAATTCTGTTATAATTTTCACAAAAAATCAATTACCAAATAGTGTCAAAATTGACATAAAATAGTTTTTAAAACAAATAGTATATTATTAATTGTTATTTTATTCATAAAAATATAAGGTTCAAAAAAATTACTTATATAAGGTTATAAATATTACTAATAAAAAACTTGGGATTCGTTTGACTTGTTATATTATGTTTATTAACCTTATAGTGTAAGAAAACAATAAGACACGATAAAAGTTAAATTATCTAACTTAATGTTAAATCTAAATGATAAGGTTAAAATAGATACCTAAACTTGTATAAATTCTATTGGATGAGAGGATTTCGACCCATACCCACATTAGCTTCTAAATAAATCAATTTGGAGCTATTAAAAACCGAATATGACTTTATAATAAAATAATATATTTAGTTTTTTCTAAGGTGCCCCTCTCCTCCCTTATAAAAGGTCACCTCCTCCCTCTCTTCCTCACATCACTTTGAGCCTTCAAGCTCGGCCAAACCCTGACAAATTCTCTTCTCCACTTCCCTAGAAACATCCTAGAGTTCCTGGTCTTCTTCAAAGACCAATTTTAGTTCCCTAAGAGGAGGTCTCAAAGAGGCGCTTCAAAGAAGAGGTAATGTCTGTTACCCGTTCTTTTAACTTTATTTAGTCGTCCACTTCTTCTTCTTTAGTTTTTTCATTATGAAGTAATAAAATAAGTATAATTCATATACTTCTATGTTATAATAAGAGTGAAAAAACCCTATTTCACCATCTATCCATCCTACGGAAAATGAAATCACCGCGCGTGCGTACGTACGAAATATCGTCTCCACGACGTGGTGTAATCTATTTTCCACCACCACCTTACTTGGATGGGTATAATGGTGTAAATAATAACTATATATTATTATTGTAAAGTGATATTGATTTTGAAATAGTATACATACACTCCAATACAATTCCATGATCATGGGAACGATATCATCACTCGTGCGTACATACGGAATACCATCTCCACGATGTGATGCAACTCGTTCTACATGATCTTCATTGCATAATGATTATATAAATGAATTGGATGAATGAATATGATATATATTACACTAATACCATTCTGGAAATGAGGTATCTATAACCTAAAGAGAAGAATAAGAATTTATTCGACATAACACGCATAAGAACAAAAAGTAATAAACACCCGAATAACAAGTAGAAATGAAATATTACTAATAAGAAGCTAAGGATATGGAAATATATGATATCATAACAATGAGTATGATTCAGGAATAAGTCAATGACATTATTTAAATCATTATACAAAAGTTTCGGACACTTACGAAGCAAATAAGACCTAAGGTTAGGGAAAATATCACAATCTCATTTTTATCCAAGATTGTTTATAATTTGGTATTTACTGGGGTGTATTTTATCATCCATATCCATGTTTCCTCAATATTTAATATTATTTAAACCCACATATAATTGTTTAAATCCAATTTTACCCTTCGGTGTGTTTTTAGTAAAAGATATGAAATGAATATTTTGTCGTTTTTTGTATGAGGTACTTTTTGACTTTTCCGACAAATGTATGAGAAGAATGTTTTTTTAACATATAAGGAATGAATGGATTTTTAAAACATTATTTCTAAGAAGAATCCTTTACAAGTTTTCATGCTTATTTTTAATCAACTTCTTTTAGTTTAAAATCGTATGACATGTTAGTAAAGGAAAATGTTTTTGAAGTATAAAGGATGCTTTCCTCAAGAATGGAGTTCAAGTGTTTTATCAAAATTATTTTCCATCTTAGATAATATAGGGTTCTGTTTATATCCCTATTATTACATTGATTTGATTATGTTGTGATGGAATTATTTTTATGAATTCCTTTATCTTATATGAATTGTTTTATGATGTCATGATGTTTAAGAATCCCATTTTTATTACATGGGTTATGAAATGATGTATGATTGATGATTTTGTGGCACACATAAGAATGGTATCATTATGAGATGGGTGGGAAATATATCTCCCTCCAATGCATTGGGTAAAGATTTATATCTCATGAGATAGACATGGCTGGAATGACAGGTTAAACCGGTTCAGTGAAACAGGACTGAAACGAGGAGTGAACTCGGTTCAAAAATGGACTTTATCCACTAAGATAGTCTTGGATATGAGTCTTGACTACTAAGAAATGATTCCCTATGATCATGTGTGTATTCCACAAAGTTTCATGTTTTAATTTATGATTATTGGGATTACATTTCACTACTATGATTTACCCCATGTTATGAAATTATGATCTCTTTTTCAGGTTAAGATTTCCAAAATGATATGTTCTTATGAATATGATGTGATTGATATTTATTTGGTTTACCCTTACTGAGCATCTGAGCTCACCCTTTTGTATGTTTTCTTTCCCCAGGCCAGGAAGAAGGTTATTAAGTAGGATATTCCAAAAGGGAATCTAGATATGATGAAATAAGTGGGAGACAGTGTAGATGCTTTATGAACCTGTTGTTTATGTTTCCCAGTTTCTAAAGACACTATAACTATACGATCCTTCAAGGTTTTGTATTATGTTGTAATAAGTGTACTTCAATTTTGAAGTATTAATAATGTATGTAAAGTATGGTTCATTATAGTTGGTATCAGAGGAAAGGTATAGTCAACCATTGGAAACTAGGAAGTGAAATCCTTAGTAAGAACCATAAGAATAAGTCTAAGCATAGAACACAATCTTAGTGATTTAGAAATGGCCATGAACAACCTATGATAAGACCTTAAGTGTGAAATTGTATTATTGATTATGTGGTTTTCCTATTATAATTAGTGTTGCTCACACTATTATTCTTGTTTTTAGTCAATGGCTAGAACCCGAAGGAACCGTGTTAATGAGGAATGCGACGAGCAATGCAATGATTGTCCCCCTGAGAAACCAAACGTTATGAGAGTTGGAATGAAAAATCTTGTAGCCATGATCACACAACTTTCTCAAGCTATGAATCATACATGACTTCCAAGCGAGCAAAGGAAGGATCAAGATTCTGTTGAATCCTTCATGAGGCAGCGTCCACCTTCATTCAGCGGGTCTACTGATCCATTAGTTGCTAAACAATGGATTAGTACTACAGAAAAGATATTTTCAGTTCTTCAATGTTCTGAACATGATAAAGTCATCTTAGCAGTGTATCGTTTGGAAGGAGATGTTGATCAATTGTGGAATCTTATTAAGAATACGAGGCAAAGGGATGTAATTGAGTCCATGGAATGGGATGATTTCAAGAACTTATTTTTCAATAAGTACTTCCCTCGTATTATCCGAACAAAGATGGAGAAGTTTTTTCTTAAACTAAAGAAAAAGGATGATGAATCTGTTGGTACCTACGAAGAAAATTTTAGAATACTTGCAAGGTACTCTTCTGGGATTATTATCCAACCTAAGAGTAAGATTGATCGATTCTTTAGTGGCTTAAAACCAAGTCATAGAAGGGCGTTAGCCATAAGGGACTTCAGTAGCAATGAGGAATTTGTTCGATGTGCTCTCAAGGTTGAGATGGAGGTTGAAGTATCCCATCAGTCATATGGGTTTGATAAGAAGAGGAAAATGGAATTCAAAGGAAAATATAAAGAGCACACTGAAAAGAAGATGAGTTTTCCCTTATGCTCAAAGTGTGGAAAGAAACTTGGAGGAAATTGTCTTAAGGGGACAAGAAAATGTTATAAGTGTGGAAAAGAAGGTCATCGGGCAATTGAATGTCGAAATAATGGGAAGAAGATGTCTAATGATGCAAACAAAGGAAGGGATACACAGAATGAACCTACTACACTTCAATGATTCAAGTGCAAGGAGATGTGGAATTATGCCAATCAATGCCCAAATCCAAGGGTTGATGATGATGATCGACGTCAAAAAACTCTTAAGTCCAAAGACAAAGGAAAGTCACATGCAATTTCTATCACCGATGTGGAGTATGACAACGAAGTGGTGAAAGGTACACTTACCATCCACTCTAAAGTAGAAAATGTTTTATTTGATTTTGGATCCACCCACTCTTTTATTTCTGAAAAATTTCTAAGGGTATCGCCATATTACCTCAACAATTAGATATTGAGTTAGCTATGACAACCCCTAATGGCACAACAGTCGCATCAAAAGTTTATAATTCTTCTCCGATTGAAATTTGTGGGAAAGTGCTTCCTAAAAATCTTGTGATCCTTCCTATAGTGGAATTTCATGTGATTCTTGGCATGGATTGGCTTTCTTTATATGTATCTCATATCAATTTCCAAAGAAGGGAAGTAACATTTCATATTCCAGATCAATCTATGATCGTCTATCGATGAAAGGATGAACATAACCTTCCAGTGGAAATGTCTTCCATCTTATGGGTCATGATTCCACTAAATGAAGGTTATTTATCTCAAATGGTTGGTGAGAAAAACAAGATTAAGAATATTCCCATTGTATGAGAGTTTGATAATGTCTTTCCGGAGGAATTGTCGGGTCTTCCACCAAATCGTGAAGTTGAGTTTTCAATAGAACTTGTACCGAGTGCTTTGCCTATTTCAAAGACACCTTATAGAATGGACCCAATTGAGTTGCAGGAATTGAAGAAGCAACTCCAAGAGAATCTTGATAAGGGATTCATACGCCCTAGTGCATCACCTTGGGGAGCACCTGTTCGGTTTGTTAAGAATAAAGATGGATCAATGAGACTCTGCATTGATTATAGAGAACTTAACAAGATCACTATCAAGAACATATATCCTTTCCCGCGCATTGATGACTTATTTGACCAACTATGCAGAGCTCAATACTTTTCCAAGATTGATCTTCGTTCAGGGTATCATCAATTAAGGGTCAAAAGGGAGGATGTACCAAAGACGGCTTTCCGTACAAGGTATGGACACTATGAATTTATAGTGATGCCATTTGGTCTTACTAATGCCCCTGCTATCTTCATGGATCTGTTGAATATAGTATTTAGAGACTATCTTGATCATTTTGTGGTAGTCTTTATAGACGATATTCTGGTCTATTCAAAGATCAAGGAAGAACATGAAGATCATTTGAGAATTATATTGAAGACCCTGAGAAAGGAGAAGATTTATGCCAAATTTTCCAATTGTCAATTTTGGCTTCAAAAAGTTGCATTTTTGGGTAACATAATCTCAAAAGAGGGTATATCTGTAGATCCAACAAAAACAGAGGTTATCAAAAGATGGTTGAGACCAACAACAGTAATTGAGATCCGAAGTTTTCTTGGTTAGGCTGGATATTATCGACGTTTTGTGAAATATTTTTCACGATTATCTAATCCACTCATCATGTTGACTCGGAAAGGAGTTAAGTTTGTTTGGATGGAGGAATGTGAAGAGAATTTCAAGGAGTTGAAAAGAAGGTTATCCAGTTCACCTGTACTCACACTTCCTTGTAGTGGAGAAAGGTTTGTGATCTACAGTGATGCATCCAAGAAGGGGCTGGGGTGTGTTCTTATGCAAAATGATATGGTGATAGTTTATGCATCACGAGAGTTGAAAATCTATAAGCAAAATTACCCAACTCATGATTTGGAGTTAGCTACGGTAATATTAGCGTTAAATATTTGGAGGCATTATCTTTATAGAGAAAGGTGTGATATTTATACTAATCATAAAAGTTTAAAGTATATTTTCACACAAAAGGAGCTGAATATGCACCAAAGAAAATGGTTGGAGCTGATTAAGAATTACGACTGATCAATTCATTACCACCCTGGGAAAGCAAACAAGGTGGAAGATGCATTAAGTCGACAAGACCATGCTATCTTATCCATGATGAGGATCACAAAAGATACAATATTTATGGATTTACAAAGGATGGATCTTGGAATTATAATGAAAGGGGAAAATCATATCTTTCTCAAATGAATGTTCATCCATATATATGTGTGAAGATTAAAGAGGCATAGAAAGAAGGTGTATATTTACCAATGAAGGTGAGAAATGTTCCTGAATTCAACCTTGATTGTGAGGGGATAATAAAGTTCAGGAATCAGGTTTGTGTTCCTACCATCCCAAAATTAAAGAAGGAGCTGCTGGATGAGGCTCATAGTTCTTTATTCTCTATTCATCCTGGAAGCACGAAGATGTATAGGGACCTGAAAGAGTACTTCTGGTGGGATGGCATGAAAAGAGATGTTGCTGAATATGTCTCTTGATGCTTGGTTTGTCAGCAAGTTAAAGCTGAGAGACAGAAGTCTAAGGGGATGTTACAACCATTACCCATACCCGAATGGAAATGGGAAAACATCACTATGGAATTTGTCACCGTACTTTCTAAAACATCCAAAGGAAATAATGCTATTTGGGTCATAGTTGATCATCTTACAAAGTCTGCACACTTCATCACTATTATAGAGGATTTCTCTCTAGATCATCTTGCCAAGATATATGTAAAGGAAGTGGTAAGATTGAATGGAGTACCACTTTCCATTATATCTGATCGGGATTATAGATTTACCTTGAAGTTCTGGCGAAGTCTTCAGCATACTATGGATACAGAGTTGAGTTTCAACACTACTTATCATCCTCAGACAGACGGTCAGTTTGAGAGGAAAATTCAAACTCTAGAAGATATGTTGAGAGCTTGCTCTATGGATTTCAAAGGTGGATGGGATCAACACCTACCTTCGGTGGAATTTTCTTATAATAATAGCTTTCACTCCAGTATTCAGATGGCTCCTTATAAAGCTCTCTACGGAAAGAAATGCAGGACTCCAACTTGGAGGGATGATGTTGGGGAAATAAAGCTATTAGGACCTGATCTTTTTGATGAGATGGCAGAAAAGGTCAGATCTATTCAATAACACATAAGAGTAGCTCAGAGCTGAATAAAAGTTATGCCGACAACCGAAGAAAATACCTAGAGTTTTAAGTGGGTGATAAAGTGTTCTTACGAATATCTCCGTAGAAGAGGGTCATGATATTTGGAAAGAAGGGAAAGTTGAGCCCTAGATATATCAATAATTTTGAAATTCTGGATCATGTTGGGAAGGTAGATTACCGATTGGCGCTTCCACCGAATCTCTCCCAAGTTCATGATGTGTTCCATGTATCTCTTTTGAGAAAGTACATAACTGATCCTTCACATGTACTCAGCTCACAAGTTGTACCGCTGAAGCAAGATCTTTCTTATGAAGAACAGCCGATAGAGATTCTCGATCGTAGCAAAAAAGTCCTATGGAATAAGACCACTCGCTTGGTGAAAGTTTTATAGAGGAACCACCAATTTGAAGAAGCTACATGGGAGCTTGAGGATGCGATGAGGGAGAGGTATCCTCATCTGTTTGTTACAAAGTGATGAATTTCGAGGGCGAAATTCATTTTAAGGGGGTAGAATGTAACACCTGATAATTTTATGAGAAATATTTTGTTTTTATGTTATATAAATCATCAAAGTAATCTTTCACTACACACAACACTAGCTTGACCTTCTTTACATGCAATCGTGACCTTCCTCGATAGCTTGCGTCGTACGCAATACCGAGTTTCACTAAACAATGATATGCTATTAAAATATTACTAAAACTAGCCATTATGAATAGTAATACCCACATTTTGAAATTTTTTAAATTTTATTTTTCAAAATGGATTTCATTTTTGGATTCAGAATATCGAAATTATCCTAGGGTGAAATTTTTGTATTTTTCTGAAAACTTTCAATTTTTGATGAATAATGAAAACACCGGGTTACTATTTAAAAACCGACTTTTTATTTAAATAATTATTTATTTTATTTAAATTTATTTTAGGTCAAAATTGATACATAATACCTTTATAAGTTCAAAGTAATTAATTGGAGTCATTTTATAATAATTTTAGATATATAAAAATTTTATCGAACTTTTCACCGTCTTTTACCCACCTCCTAGGAGAATTTTCAAATTTACATAAAACTTAATTTTACCACTTTTATGAGTGGAATTTCAAAAATCCGAGAGACAAGGTTAATATGAAGGACTAAAATGTGGTTCAATGAGATGAAAATAAGTTTTGATGAATAGTAACTTTTTACTTTTTTTTACCACGGTTATAAGTAAATAGGGAAATTAAGGGTAAAAATGTTATTATTATTACCCTAACACATGTCCTAATTCTATTGGATAAGTGTCATTAGACAAAAAAATCTTAGGAATAAAATAGGACCATTTAGGCCCACTTGGATTAGATTAGGACATTTATTGTTAATTTATTTAAAGAAGGGTTAAAATAGTTAAAATCAAAGTTTAATAACTAAATCATTTTTAAGATAGGGTTATACATAAGATAAATTCGACTATAAATATTCATTATAAAGCTAAAGGGATTTACTACATAACGGTATTTTATTTGTAATTTTTAGACAATAAATAATTTAATTTATTTATAATACAATGATGATGCAGTAATTATCTTATTAATGAAATATTGACATAATTGATGTTATAAATACCCAAATAAATGTAATTTGAGACTTTTTATGTATTAAAATAATTTTCTAGGTTAATATTACATATTAGTATTTATTTAATTAACCTTTCTCGAACTAAACTTTCTGTTATGATTTTCACAAAAATCAATTACCAAATAGTGTCAAAATTGACATAAAATAGTTTTTAAAACAAATATTATATTATTTATTGTTATTTTATTCCTACAAATCTAAGGTTCGGCCAAATGACTTAGATAAGGTTATATATATTAATAATAAACACCTTGGGGTTATTTTGGCTTGTTATAGTATGTTTATTAACCTTATAGTGTAAGAAAACAATAAGACAACGTAAAAGTTAAATTATCTAACTTAAAGTTAAATCTGAATTATAAGGTTAAAATAGAAACCTAAACTTGTCTAAATTACATTGGATGAGATTATTTCTACCCATATCCACCTTATCTTCGAATTAAATCAATTTAGAGCTATTAAAAACTGAATATGACTTTATAATAAAATAATATTTTTAGTTTTTTCTAAGGTGCCCCTCTCCTCCCTTATAAAAGGGCACCTCCTCCCTCTATTCCTCACACCACTTTGAGACTTAAAGCTCGGAAAAACCCTGCCAAATTATCTTATCCACTTCACTAGAAACATCCTAGAGGTCCTGGTCTTCTTCAAAGACCAATTTTAGTGCCCTAAGAGGAGGTCTCAAAGAGGCGCTTCAAAGAAGAGGTAATGTCCGTTACCAATTTTTTCAACTTTATTTCTTCTTCCACTTATTCTTCTTTAGTTGTTTCATTATGAAGTAATAACATCAGTATCATTCATATACTGTTACGTTATTATAAGTATGAAAAAACCCTATTTCACCATCTATCCATCCTACGGAAAACGAAATCACCGCGCGTGCGTACGTACGAAATATCGTCTCCACGCCGTGGTGTAATCTATTTTCCACCACCAACTTACTTGGATGGGTATAATGGTGTAAATAATAACTATATATGATTATTGTAAAGTGATATTGATTCTGAAATAGTATACATACACTCCAATACAATTCCATGATCATGGGAACGATATCATCGCTCCTGCGTACGTACGGAATACCGTCTCCACGATGTGATGTGACTCGTTCTACATGATATTCATTGCATAATGATTATATAAATGAATTGAATGAATGAATATGATATATATTACACTAATAAAATTCTATAAATGAGGTATCAATAACCTATATAGAAGAATAAGAATTTATTCGACAAAACACGCATAAGAACAAAAAGTAATAAACACCCGAATAACAAGTAGCAATGAAATATTACTAATAAGAAGATAATAATATGGACATATATGATATCATAAAAACGCGTATGATTCAGGAATAAGTCAATGACATTATTTAAATCATTATACAGGGGTTTCGGACACTTACGAAGCAAATCGGACCTAAGGTAAGGGAAAAATATCACAATCTCATTTTTATCCGAGATTGTTTATACTTTGGTATTTACTGGGGTGTATTTTATCATCCATGTCCATGTTTCCTCAATATTTAATATTATTTCCACCCACATATAATTTTTTAAATCCAATTTTACACTTCGGTGAGTTTTTAGTAAAAGATATGAAAGGAATATTTTGTCGTTTTTCGTACGAGGTACTTTTTGACTTTTCTGACAAAAGTATGAGAAGAATGTTTTTTAACTTATACGGAATGAATGGATTTTTAAAACATTATTTCCAAGAAGCATCCTTTACAAGTTTTCAAGCCTATTTTTAATCAACTTATTTTAGTTTAAAATTGTATGACATGTTAAAAAAGGAAAATCTTTTTGAAGTAGAAAGGATATTTTCCTCAAGAATGGAGTTCAAGTGTTTTATCAAAACTATTTTCCATCTTAGATAATATAGGGTTCTGTTTATATCCCTATTATTACATTGATTTGATTATGTTGTGATGAAATTATTTGTATGAATTTCTTTATCTTATATGAATTGTTTTATGATGTCATGATGTTTAAGAATCCCATTTTTATTACATGGGTTATGCAATGATGTATGATTTATGATTTTGTGGCACACATAAGAATGGTATCATTATGAGATGGGTGGGACCTATATCTCCCCCCAATGCATTGGGTAAAGATTTATATCTCATGAGATAGACATGGTTGGAATGATAGGTTAAACCAGTTCAGTGAAACAGGACTGAAACGAGGAGTGAACTCGGTTCAGAAATGGAATTTATCCGCTAAGATAGTCTTGGCTATGAGTCTTGACTACTAAGAAATGATTCCCTATGATTATGTGTTTATTCCACAAAGTTTCATGTTTTATGTTATGATTATTGGGATTACATTTCACTACTATGATTTACCCCATGTTATGAAATTATGATCTCTTTTGTAGGTTAAGATTTCCAAAATGATATGTTCTTATGAATATGATGTGATTGATATTTATTTTGTTTACCCTTAATGAGAATTTGAGCTCACCCTTTTGTAATTTTTCTTTCCCCAGGTCAAGAAGAAGGTTATTAAGTAGGATATTCCAAAAGGGAATCTAGATATGATGAAATAAGTGGGAGACAATGTAGATGCTTTATGAACCAGTTGTTTATGTTTCCCAGTTTCTAAAGACACTATACCCATATGGTCCTTCAAGGTTTTGTTATATGTTGTAATACGTGTACTTCAATTTTAAAGTATTAACAATGTATGTAAAGTATGGGTCGTTATAGTGCATGTCCAGGCTACGCTGAATAACAGGGATCTGGGTGGCAGAGCCTCTATTGGAGATGTAGAAGTTACTCTTTGCCTTGTTAATCACTTGCCTGCTCCAGTGAAAGTACTCTTGCAAGATCCTGTTGATGCCACTAATGGATCACATGCAAGCATTCGTGAAAATAAAGGTGTCATCCGCAAACATCAGGTGCGAGACCATGGGAGCTCTCATTTTTCTACGGTAAACCAAAACCTCTCCTCCAATGATACCCTTGTGTAACAGGCGACTGCGCACATCCTGCGACAGAATAAAAAGGTTCGGGGAAAGGGGATCGCTTTGCCTCAGACCGCGGCTATCCTTGAAGAACCCACATGCTTTCCCCATAAAAGTGACCACTAACCAGGGCGAGCTGAAACACCTGAAGAGGATGTCCACATTCCATGAGGAGAACCCCATCTTTGCCAACACCTTGTTGATGAACCCCCACTCAACCCGGTCGAATACTCTGTTCATGTCCAGCTTGATGGCCAAGTTGGATCCTCGAGACTTGATGTTAATGTCTCTGATGATCTCTTGGGCCAGGGTGATGGCCCCCCGAATCGACCGACCCTTCACGTACCCATGCTGTTCAAGCGACACCCACTGAGGGATGTGGGGGGACAACCTCAAATTGATAAGGTTGGCAAGAATCTTATACGAGAAATTTCATAGGCTCACTAGCCTGAAGTGATTAATGGAGGAGGAATTCTTGATCATTGGAAGAAGGGCCACAGTTGTGGCACAGACAACCCTGGGAAGATGGCCCCCCGGAAGAAGTCCCGAACAGCATAAGAAACATCAGTCTTGATGACTTCCCACGTTGCTCTGTAAAACGAACCTGGGAATCCATCGGGTCCCGGTGCACTTTCGGGGTCGAGGAACAGCATGGACCCCTGAATCTCCTTATCATCTGGGATGGAGCTCAACTCATCATTGTCCTGGGCCGAGAGATGGTTTGGAATCACATCAAAAAAACCCTTATCCATCACCAGGTAGCCAGATGGTAGGAAGGGATTGGAACCAGCGAGGATGCCTTGCATGGAGGACAGAGCCAAGGCCCCCACCGTATCTCTATTATCAGTGTACGTGCCGTCCTCCAAAAGAATGTTCAAATTCACCGTCCGTTTCCTCTCCTTGATACAGGCATGGAAGAAAGTTGTATTCCAGTCTCCCTCCCTGAGCTACTTAATTCTCGACTTTTACCTCTCCATGCATTCCTGTCTGAGCAGCATACCCGCCAGGGCGCTCTTCTTGTTGGAGAGATCCCCAAACACCCTATCATCTCATACCTCTTCCAGGCTTTTCTCCACGTTATCCACGTCCTGCATGCTGCCCGTGATGTCACTGTCAGCAGGATATAATGCGTCCGCCCACGGTTGGAGCCTTTTCTTGAGACTTCGATGCTTGTTGTGGACCACCATCCACAAATGACCCTGGGCAGGCTCGACCCAGGAGTTGGACACCAGGTCGTGGAACCCCGGAAGACTATCCCAGTGGTGCTGGTATCAGAACCTTGCCGAATGGTCCTGCCCTGAGGATAGGGAAACCTGAATAGGGGAGTGGTCGGATAGACTATGAGTTAGGTGCCTTACCATAGTGTCAGCGAATAGGGAGATGGATTGCATGTTGGCCAAACAACCATCCAAACGACTCCAAGAATGGTTCCTTCCTCTCTGGTTGTTGCACCACATGAATCGGTCACCCAAGAATCCAAGATCAAAGAGGCCTTTCCCAGCCATGAAGTACACAAAGTCCAGGCATGCGCTCTTCTGGAAGGGGCCGCGGCCCTTCCTCTCCTCTGGGGAATCAACCACGTTAAAATCCCCCCAGAAAATCCAAGGGAGGTTACCTAGATTAAAGGAGTTCAGGTCACTCCATAAGGATTGTCGTTGAACGGCATCACAACTGCCATAAACGAAGGAGATGAAAAGAGACATGCTGCATACCGCCACCCTCGTAGTGATGAACTATTTGCTGGCTTGGACCAGGTCCACTAAGAGGCTCCTATGCCGAAGAATCCAAATGTGTCTATTAGTGGGATCTGCATGCATACACCCATGCAGGTTAATCCTCCTCGAGAGATCTTTGATTTTTCCAGGGCTCTGTTTATGCTCCAAGACGGCTACCACAGAGGCCTTATGAGATCTAATTTCATTGGCGAGGAATTCCGCATTAGCCCGGGATCCCATGCCGCGGGCATTCCAAAAGATCACAGGAATCATTTACCAAAAAATATTTTGGCATTGGCCCTAGAATTCAAGGCCCTGTCAAAGTGGGAAGAAGACCGCTTCTGCTTCTGTTGGTTCCTTGAACGAGAACGGGTGCAGGCTCCAGCAGCCTTTGGGGGCATTGAGGTAACCGGGGTTGAGACCTCCATGGGGGTGGAAAGAGAGACGACCCTTGTACTAGCTGAGGACTTGGCTCTGGACCTTCGCCCCTGCCCCCCGGGGCTGGGGCAGAGGGAGCCTTCCTTCACGAGAAGCAGGGGTTCAGGACCCGATGATTCCGGAGAGCTCTCGAGGGAAACATCCTGGAGAGGGGCCACGTCCAAGGCATTCACTCCCCTATGAAAAGCTCCTTGAGGTAGGGAAAGCAGAGCCAACGAGGCAGGAGCCGCCGAAGTGCAAGCAGATAACGTAGAAGGAGATGGAAAAGCCAACAGGCCAGAGTTGCTGGTCTTCTTGTGCTTAGGCCACCCCCCTAGAGAAGGATCCTGGTACAGCCCTGTGAGGAGTAGAGGAAGAGGGATGATGCCGTCCAGGAAGGTAGACACAGCCCTAGGAAGGAAAGAGGCCAGGTCCAGACAAAAGAACATGACTCCACAAGGTGGTGGGAATCCATCCTCATCCCTTGCTGTGACAGCAGGAAGCACCGCCCCCAGCCTATCAATAGGGGGATCATCCACAGCTAGGGAAGCAACAGGGTGAACAGAAGCGCCCAGAGGTGGCTTCTGGGGCCTGGAATCAGCGAGGGGGTGAGACTTCTTGTGCCGGGATCGTCTGCAAACCTAGCGGGAATGCCCCTGTAGCATGCAAAAGGAGCAAAACCTTGGGACAAACGGGTAGGAGATAGTCTGATCCCAAGAGGGACCATCCTACACCTGGAGGGAGAGCTGATCTGGGATTGGTAGGGAGAGATCCATCTCTACGCATAGGTGGGCCGATGACGCATCCACACCACACGTCGTCCTGTCGTCAGCACAGAGGAAGCCGCCCAACGAGTCTCCAATCGCTTTGAGGAACCCCCTATTCTAGAAGGGAAGGGGGAGCCCAGGAAGATTGATCCAAACAGCAGCTCTCGAGCTCTCCTTACCCCTGTGAACTTCCATGGACCAACGGGACAGGCTGAAGCTTCATCTACCATGGGATCTTGGAGCTTTACACCAAGAAGACACGAATTCTTCCTCTGAAGCAAGGAACAGACAGAACGAATTTCTGTGCATGGGCGAGATCCGCACCAGAAGCTGAAGACCCCAAGATGCAACAAAACGCTGGAAGACGGCTAGGGGAGGTTTCGCAGAACCAAAATGGGCAACCAGGGTCCACCTGAGACAGGCCCCCGCCTCTGAGAAGGCCGACGCAGGGAAGACCACGGAGACACTGGAATCCCCACACGAAGAGGCCGAGGTCACAAATCATACCTCCGGGAAGAGGGGAGGAGAAGCCTTAAAACCCCCAAGCGCATCTCTGAAGGAGCCATGCTGGGAGAGCGGCGGAGGCAGGGCGGCGGGTGGAGGCGCCGAAGGCGCCGGAGACTGGGCAGCAGGAGGAGGCGCCAAAGGTGCTGGAGACTGGGCAGCGGGGGATCGAGGAGGCCAAACCAGGGAGCCAAAGGATAGCGCCGGAGGGCCTGGCCAGGGATTAGGCGCTGGGTTGCCAGAACCGGAGCCACGGCTGAGCCAAGGCGGCGGGATGTGACTCTGTGATCTTGGATACTAAGAGACTTTGGGGTTGTATCATTGATGCTCCATTCACAATTGAATCTCTGTGCACTATCAATGATTTGTGTTCCATATACACTTCTTGTGCCATCAACACCCTGGGAGCCATCACCCCTCTAATATCAACTGATTCTCTATATTCTATTGGAACTCTGTGCACCACAGACACTCCATGCACCATAAACCTTCTGAGAACTATCAACACTCCATGTTCCATCAACAATCTTTGATCCATCAACTTGTCGTGCACCATCGACACTTTTAGTGTCATGGATATTGGGAGATCAATGGGCTATAATTGGAAATCCTTCTCTTTATGCCTTATACTTATACTAATGTTAGATGACTGTATTTTACTATTAAACACATGATTACTTAGTGGTGTAATTCATGCATTCCTTTATAGTATACTTAGTGTATTTATTTATGGTATTACATTTATGGTTATTTTTTTCTCACCCCAACATGAGATTTTCCATCATGTGTCATGTCTTCTGAAGATGATTGATGATTTGATGGAGGCCTAGGTGGACCTGAACCATGGGGTTCTTAGTCTGATCATATGGGAATGTTGTGCTCCTACGACTTCAAACAGTTCTCCTACACATACCCTTTAGGTAGGGTTTTCTATAGAGTTCCAAGAACTTATGCATTCACTTTAGAAGACTTTACTTTTGGCGGGGTTGTAGTTTGGCCATTCTTACTTTCCAAGATTCCTAATATTGTTCTATTTTGTTGATATATTATTTTTATGCATAACTTTTTACATATTATATTTACATTTTATCACTTTTTGGGATCATAGATGTGAGCGTGTGTATAGGTACTTAAGAAAATGACTCTCATTTGAGGGATATTCCTATGTTGTACTAGTCACCATCTCCTAGATTATCGAAGGCAGGCTTGGGGTAGTTATGGTATAGGCCTATCTAGGATGGTTCATGATATTTATTCATCCTTGTGTTACTTTTTTTGATTTTATTTATTTATTTCATGGGTGTTATCATTTAAGGACACCAAAGTGGTAATGATTTTATTCTACAATGTCATCGCTTATCTAGGATGTTTATTATTAGGTTTGTGATGATAAATTTTTAGGACCCATATACCAAGAAACTCATGATATTTATTCAATTAGGGCAATTTATTATATTTTCATGTAATAGTACATTATTACAAATTTTTTATATAAAATAATTAATAATTATTTTATGAAAATTAGACATTATTTGATTCTTCATTAAAAAAATATATATTCATCCATATCCATGTTTTCCATAAAATAAAAAAGTTCTTATTGTTCACATATTTTTTAATGACATTTTCACCCATGATAGAATTTTTTATAATAATGATATGAAATAATATTAAAGTCATTTTCAAAATAATTCCCATTTGAATTTTACTGAAAATCTGAGAGGAATCATCCATTTAACGTGTATGGCTTGAATTAAACATCGTTATAGCATCAACGTTGTCTTCTATAAAGATAACATTATATTTATTCAAGGCTATTTACTATGAAAAATATTTTCAATATTTTTTATATCTTAATATTTTTTTTAAAGGGTGATGTATATATATCTCACAAAATAATTTAAATTATCAATCAAAATCATTTTCCATATATCATGAAACACATTGATGTTACATTTTACTTACTGTGGATATTATCCAAGGACACCAGTATAATTTCTTTTATGATTGGTTTATGGTTATGATATCTTGATTTTTATAAAACTCTTTTCTCTCCCATGGATTATATCATGAAAAATTTATTTTGAAACCCATTTGATTTTACACGAGTTATGTTATAATAAAAGGCTATAATTATTGTGAAACCCATTTCTTTTCTATAAGTTATGATATGATGAAATTTTTGTGAAATAAATTTCATTACACGATTCAAAATTTTATGAATACATTATGATTTTGTGTCCCACATATATATGGTTTTTATTTTGACATGGGTTGGATCAATATTAACTTCCAATTAATTGGGTCAATTTCTATATCTCATGGGATATAACAAGATGGAATGGGGAGTGAACCATGATTTATAATGAACATTGTATAATATGATGGTCTTGGGATTTATTATTTACTAATATGATAGTATTGAGATTAAACCCATTTCACTATGATAGCCATATACATGTTCCATGATTAATATGGAAATGATATTCTATGCTTATATGTGTGCCAAAAATATATGTCTTGTTAACTTTTTATGCTCTCATGGGATATATTAATTTATTCCTTTATAATTCATGTCTATTGAAATTCTAATATTTATTCCATGACTCATAATCATGGTCTTAGATATACTGGGCTCTTTTTCAAATGTAATGCTCATATTCTCATACCCTTATATTGATGTTATGATTATATATTTCCCTTGTTTCCCATTAATAATCATTTAGGATCACCCTTTATTATTATTTTATTCCCTATGTTATCATGAATTGTCTAAGGTATGATGTGTCTAAAAGGTTTCTAGTTATTGAGATCATAGTGGGAAATTATGTAGTTAAGATATGGACTAGTTTCTTGTGTATCCATGTTTTCAAAGACAATAAAATATTACAATCCTCAGTCATGTTTTTGTGTAATATAATTAATTTTCACAAAAAATGATGAGTTATCTATGAATGAAAATCCTTTTTCACAATATTGTAATTAAAATTATAGATAATTAGTTGATATATATATATGGATAGTATAGTACACTGAAATATATCTTCTCTAATATGGGTCTCAAAACGAAGAATAAAAGATGGTGAGAATTACCCAAGGAATATGATTACTCCATAAAACACCACCACATGAAGGAAAACAATGTGGTTTATAAATTAAGTTGGAGGGACCATGGATTTCTAACCATGGTAAAGGTTATCAAGGATAATATCAATAGAGATACAGTAAATTTACATATGGAAAATTTTAAGCATGGTGGTAAACCATTCTTATTTCAAAAAACTGTTAAACTATCCATAATTAAAAGGATATATATTTTTTAGTATGACGATGAGAACATACAATTGAATATTAATGTAGTGACTGATTTAAATAATATAACATAATTTATAGAGGTTTATTGTTTCATTTTTGGAATAGGTTATGAGTTTAGTCTATATCATAGATAAAATAAAAACTAATATATGTCCGAAAATACAGAAATATCTATATATACATTGGTTGGAAAATTATTTATAGGGATTTAATTGAACATTTCTAGTGTGGTTTTAGGATGCAAAAAAACTTATTTACTATATATCAAGACTCATAGTATTCAAATATTTAGTATCTAAAATAGAATATCCTAAATGTGTCATATAACTTATACCAATAACTATATTGATGTTAGAAAATATTACATTTTAAAATTTCAATATAATCCTAATACATCCAAGGAAGAAGGATGTTATATAGGAAATCATTAAACAACATACTCAATTATTTCATTCGTTATCATTGAGAGAAGATAGACACCATGAGTTCTTTTTTATGCACAATATCACTTAAATCAAAATTCCTCATGGGGAAACTATATTGTTTTTCTGTTATTGTAACCCTTATAATAGATCAAAATGGTATAAATATCATGAAATAGAACTATATAATAAGATTCATTTAAGAATATAATTTCATCAACACAATGGGTGGTATAGTCTAGATATTAGAAGTAAATATTTTATCATGTTCTCTTCATATCAATGGTATGTGGGATTAATATCTCTATTTGTTTGATTTCATAAAAACTTATAGTTTATTTTTGAGTATAAAAATAGAAAAATTAAAATAATAATATTTAAAATGTGTTTTACAATATACTTTTAGAATTCTGTTGGAGAAAGTACGCTAGTTTGGATAGTGTTGACACAGATACATAAATAAATTTATTATATACAAAACACAATATTAGAGTAACCATAAATATACAGAAGAGGTGTTTTAATAATTTATGGAATGAGATGGATTTTCAGGTTTCCTATAGTGTATTTTATATGGTTTTACCATGAAATGTAGTATTTATATTTGTTAAAAATGAGTATATGTAATATAGGGTAATGGGACTTTGAAATAATATAATGAATTGGAGTTACAGATAATTAATTGACCACACCTACAAACCCTTTTAATGTATATTATTTCTTCCATTTTTCCGTTAATATGGAAATACATGCCATATCCAATGCATGTTTCAACATCATAGGTAATAATAATGGAGATTTAGAAGTATTTTGGTGATGTGACTTTTTAGATAAATAACACTATTGAGATGGTATCTTGGAATTAGCAAGCACTATTTTTTAAATTCCATTCAAGAAATCAAAAACATGAAGAGGAAACCTAGGTTATTGTAGATTTTATTAGTATAAATTATATAGATTTCACAAAAATATGATATATAAAATAATTATTATGATGGGATTATTTATGGGGGATAAAGTAATACCCATGACTTTAATACAGTAGTTAATGTCTATATACTAATATTTAATATAATAAACAATATAGTTTTTATCTATTCATTATTTCAATTAAAATAAAAATTAATGAATGTTAGAAATTGAATTTGGGAAAATAAAAGCCCATTTTGTATTTTTCATCATGAAATTATGTTATGAATAATTTTAGGGGTTTTAGAATAAAACATAAATAAATAGAGAAAATGCCATATTTTTTATAATAATTAATTTATTACACAATAATTATGTATGAATAAAATGAAACTAAAACAATTTATGTAATAATATGTGTATTTATTGAGAAAAATTTTGAATTTTAAAATATTATTTTATTCTATTAATTTTATATCCATCAATTTTAGTACAAATTAAACTGTTGCATTAATAAAAATTTATTTTGGGAAATTTATTTTAATCAATTATTTTAATGGTTCCATTTAGTATTGGATTTCCATGAAATCATAACTTGTTTTATTCAATTTATATAAAAAATTATTTCATTAAAATAAATAATACAGAAAAATTTATCTAATATATAAACATAATCCTTAATAATTATATTTTTAGAAAATCATTTTTATATGATTTAATGTATTTTTTATAAAGTTTACGTATCAAAAATTTTTAAATTTTAATTGAAAATGAATTTTTATATTATATTTCATAAGGATAAAATTAGTTTAATGGGGTAATAATATATTTTCTATTAAACTGATTATTATGATTAAAACATTTTTACCTTGGTAAATGATAATTTCGATACAATATATAAAGTCAAATGAAAAATCACTAAAACATTAGACATAGTATAATAAATTAGAGATTATGGTGAATTTTTACCTAGATGAAATATCCCATAATCAATTTTATATTTACTGGGAATTCACCCATGATTAGTAACATTATATTATTTAAAATTTATGGGTAATTCATAATATAACCCTTCCCTTCAATGATTAACATGTAACACATATGAAACATCAAGACTAACATATACGTAAAATTTCATCACATAACTATTTGAAATTCCAATTAATACAACCATATCCCACATTAAAATGCTTTTGGTTATCATTATTTAGCATTATGTACTAATTTATTAGTATAATTTCAAGGAAAATTCAAATAATCAAGGTAATTATTATTAACAGCATAGATTTATGACATATTTATAATAAATATAATTGTCTCTATAATAACTATTATTATTCTATTAAAAATATTTATATAGTATAATTTTACTATGTGATCTATATTACTATTTTAAATTTATCTTTCCCAACCATTCATAAAAAAGAAATTATCTTTTACGTGGATGCACAATGTACCCATATAGAAAGAATCATAATTCATATGTCATAAACACCAATTATTTATATATCCTATAATATATTAATTTTAAAATTTGGTTTTTAGGATATCATTACAGTTTTATTATGAAATATTTTAGAACCCATTAATGATATGATTAGTAAATGGTCATTTCTAATTCAACAATTTTAAACAACAATACTATATGAAAAACCTTTTATGTCAGATTTTTTTTATTTTTAATATGCATTAAATAATTGTTAATTTTAAATTTTAATCGTATATATTATACTAAAACTCCCAAACTAATATCATTATACTTCTATTTTATTGAAATTACAAAAAACAACCACATCATCTATCATTAAATTTGGGCATGTTTATGATTGGGTATGTTTAAACACCTACCAGAAAAATTCATGAAATTTATATTATGAATTTATATGAGAGAATAATTACATTTTAAATATAATATAAATTAGTAAATATATTTATTTTTATTTTTATGGAGATTATATTTCTTTATCTTATTCATTAATTTGGAAAAATACTACAAATCTTCAGAAAATATGGAATCAATCATGTTATAATTATCTCCTTAGATTAATAGGACTATAAAAATCATGGAATGATATTGAACCATAAAAAATCATTATAAATTATCCCTAAAATTAATAATCTTGATATACTAATGATTAACATTATAATAATAATGATTATGGAAACTACGATAATGAATCTATTAAAAATATTTAAAATTATGTACATGATATATATAAAATATGTAGAATTCTGATTGGGGGTGAATATTTAGAAAGAATATAACTATAATTTTTTCAGTACAGTTATTAATTACGTTCTTATGAAATATATTTTTATGATACATGATGATAATGTTCATTGATGGAATATTGGAAAATAAGTAAGGGTTCTCGGTCTTCAATTCATTACATTGGGATATATTTTTTTATTATGATCATACTTTTCAATATGTGGTGTATATAATTCATTTATCAAATTTTATATCATGAAATTATATTTTTCAGGTTATTTAATTACCAATTTTAATTATGGAGAAAGGGGATCTCTCTCACATGGCTGATCTGATGACCTAGGCAACGATGGCCTCTGTGTCGGCCCCTCCCCCCCTTATTGGGGGAGGGTCCTTCATCTTCCCTCGATGGTTTTTGAGCACTGAGCTTCTCCCCATTTAAAAGTCTACATTTTAACCCTCGTTTTCCTCCAATTTACCCCCAATATGAAGGTTTTAGATCTATTTAATGGAATTCGTCATCTTTTTTACTTTGACATCATAATTCATTGAAGCTTACTCTCTTCTGGACATAATAATGATTGATTGAGTCAAGCAACATTAGACATCTATAGATTCATTTGATTGATTTGTTTATGGATCATGGGGTTTATAGGAGAGATCAACCATCAAACTCCTAGATTCAAAGAATAGCATGGTTATATTGTCCTCAGATGATGATTTGGTCATGGCATGGTCGAGCGCACCGTGTTACTATAGCGGATCTCATGTCATTCTATTCATGTGGTCCTATGACTTTCATATGCAGTGTGATTCTCCCACTACAATAATATAGTTAAGGTTAATATATCTCCCTATTATATTCCAAATCCCATCAATTATTCTCATGTTATGGATTTTTGTTGGACGATATCTATACTCAAGCAGTCAGATGAAGGCTGTCTTCCACCCCATTTCACCTAGGCTTTGTGTTGAAATTGATGTGTCGAAGCTGATGGTGGAATCATTCTAGGTTGCTGTTGGGGAAGAATTCTAGTTTTAAATATTGGGTTTTTTGAGTCTTGGTATGATTTTATTTTCTCTATGAATGGTGCTAGGGCATAATCATGAGGTTCGTAGAACAAGGAAATCAACCCTGTAGGCTTCTATAAACTCAAATTCATTTGAGTGTAACACTAATGGGTTGAATGATATTGTAAGAATCTTAAGGGAAGATTTAAATTCCTATGCATGTAATGATTTACTAGGTTTTTATTAAAATGTTCATGATGATGGATTGTTGGTCTCCTCTGAAGTAAACCTTATGAGGCCAAGGAAACCACTATCTCTGACTCTTGATCTGAAAGTTTAGCATGTATATAAAAGATTGAAATGTGACCTTAATGGAGTGAACACACCAATTTCTATGGTGACATAAGGAAATATAGATATCTTGGTTTATCACACTAAATATATGACTGGCCTTTCAACATGTACAATTCAACCTATTATGAATGTGGAACATCCTACTGAGGATAATGCTTGTGAAATATAGTGTGTGTTAGTGGAAGATACCAACATGTAATCTCAATTTATGGGATATGGATTTATACAACCAAGGGACACTGATATATTAGAATTCGAACCACATGATGGAGATTTTTTATTGTACACACAAAAAAATAGTCTCTAAGAGTAGATTAAGAAAATTATATAAATCCTATGAAATTTCTAATAAATGGGATAATGTCACTGATAATGAATGGAGGATGGACACTACCCCACCTTGAGCTCTGGGGAGTGGTTAATCATTTTTCAAGGTAATCCTTATAGATAGAAAGAAAAAGTTTCATGAACATGAGGTATTAATTTATTCCACCCTAATGTGAAGGCTTGGGAAATACTATTCAACCATACCAAGAAATAAATATTATAGTATATCCTCATCTAATGTGTTATCAAATGTCAATTTTGATAACATTAAAATCTTCTACCAAGGTAATTCTAAATTAGATTTGGAATCTAATAATGAATATGGTCAAGAGGATGTTGAGTCATATTATGTTATATAATCTTTCTTATATTGGATGTGGGCTTTGTTTTCCCCATCTTAATGATTTGTGAACTCCTTTTCTTTTCATAAAAATTATTTATAATCTTTTCTTCTAAATATTATTCCTTGGTAATAACCAAATTTATTCTCTCTCTTTCTATAGGTTTATATTGAATTGTTAACCATTCCCCATGTGTTGTTTTTTGGTCTCAATGTCAATTATTTGAGACTCATGATATATTAACCAACAATTATCTTTTTGATAGTTCATATATTTGTATTTCATAATTTTTAAAATATTATTCATGAAATTTAGGTGATTTATATTTATTTACTTATGTTAGGTCCAAAAGGGTCATAGATACCCTACGAGGGGGTGCATTAGGGTCTATATATTCTTTTAAAACTTCTTCTTGGACCACATGATATTGATCTATTCATTACAAGGGTCACTTATTATTATCTTTGATGTCAGTGTTCATTGTGTCCTTTCTAACTTTATCTAATGATAATGAATTTAATGTAAAGAAATAATGCATGCACAAGGACACAATGTTTTTTACTCAAATCACCATCACTGGGCTAGGACCAAGGAGCATACAACAATAATGTGTGGATTATAGAAAATTTACTAGGTATCACTTCCAATAATGACATTTGGGGTAGATCAATTTTATACCTAGGATCACTATCATTACAAGATTTAGGGTATGTTCAGTTCAATCCCAAAGGTCACTCCCTATGTCTCTTCCTCTGTCTCACTTATGGTGGGTAGGATCACTATCATTGTCTTCCTTTGATAACTACTATAGGAAGGGATCCCTCATAGTCTATGGATTCTTAGGTCAATTCAATTTTATGATGGAACACATCCTCAACCATTGGTAGATTCTCAGGTGAAGTCTTTTTTTCACCTTTAGATGAAATCCACTTTTCGACATACTTCTAGGTTAGTGGAGATTTGTTTCTCAAAATGTTATTGATCTTTTTAAATCTTCTTTAAGTACACTATAAACCAACTATATTTCTTGGTTTACCAATTTTCATAGCCTACATGATATGTTGTAGGTATGATATGTATAATGCCTCTTCTGTGTACTACCTCTCCTTCCGTGAACCAACCTATTTCGTAGACTACCTATCCTTTGATTATTCATACCAACTTTTCCTCATGGACTATTTATACTTCCATGAAATGTATCTCATTAAAATAATTCCTTTTCTTCTATGGATTGAATCCTATCTGGGTATAACATCTTCCTACTCCACACACCACATTCTTTTTGAACTATGGTTTCCTAGAAAAACCATCAGCAAAATTATTTCTCCATGAACCACATCACCCTTCGTGGAAGTCCCCATCTCAAACCACCTTCAAACTTAGGAAAATTCCCAAAGTATATATATTTTCTTATGAAAAGAACTCTACTTAATAATGGGTTTAGTGACCCTTATATTGGAAAATAGAACTTCAAAATATTGTAATCTAAGATTTACCAAATCTTAAATGTGGTATCGCCTCCACTGCATACCACTGCACCCACTAATCATGATTCCCTATGCAGTCTGTGTGTTGTCGTTGCTCCTTCACGGTGGCTCAAATCACTATCACGTTTTCTAGAATGAAACCCTTTGTAGTTACTTAAATCACTCCCTTGTTTTTTTGAATGATAATCCATCCCATTTACCACAATTCTTTAGTGTACTTCATGCCTTTCGTATACCACATGCCTTCCATGAACCATTCTTAATACCTCATTTTCCCTCGAAAAATTGGAATTCATAGTCTTCATACCATTCATGGTACATGATATGTTGTTCATGTCCCACGCTATGTGGTTCCATTAATTTTATGATTTCATTCTCCATTCCGCATCTCAATCAATCCTATGCAGAAATAATTCTTTTTTAAAAAAACTCTTGATTTTGTGGCCCAAAATTTTGGAAAACACTTGGAAACTGTTCCACCTTAAAAAAATGCTTCAGAAAAAACTATTTATTCTCATTTCTAATTGTATTTCATTGTCAAAAAACACAATCACTCCCAAAACATATCAAGATAACACTTTGGGTATTTTTTCTTAACAATATCCCCCTTTGGGTTGTTTGAAATTTATTCTAAAAGTGACACCTCATTAAATCTTCATATATCTTCTTTTAACTTTCAATTACTACAATTAAGATAGAAATCAAGGATTTACTCAAAACTTACTCTAATCCCTCATGAGCCATGATCGGGCTGATAAATAAGAGTATAATTCAAACTTCATCAATTAATCACTTCATTCTGTTCCAGAGCAATTCTTGTACTTTCATCACAGACCAATATTGTGATATGTATCTTTGATCGATTGTGTCTAGAATCATCAGATGTAGTACCCCCCCCCCCACACCAATTCTCCCCTAATAGCTTCAACTCCCCATATTTTTACGCTTCACCTAGAAACATCTCCTCATGTCCTGTCTAAGACATTTTCTCCTCTATAAATCCATAATTTATCCCTGTTTTTCAATGAACACAAAGGCCATTTTTTAGAGGTTGACTATAGGGTAAAGAACATTGATTAGCTAAATATAGGAAAAAACATACCATGGGGAGAGGGGGGACCACATCCATACTTTTTCAAGTGTGGGTAGTCAAATAGACTCCCATATCATGTCAATCCCATTCAAATTATTTTTTAGGTAAGGCCTCTGTCAGAATATCTACAACATATTGTTCTTTAGGCAGAAACTCAAACATCAAAAATATTTGCTCTAAATTTTACTTGACAAAATAATATTTGAATTCAATGTGAATTATCGTGGAGTGATGGATTGTATTTTTTCTAATATTTATAGAACTAGAATTATCACAATGGATTCCGATTAGTGACATTACATCAACTCCCATATCATCAAGCTCTTGCTTTATCCATAATAACTGTGTGCAAGATTGAGTGGCCACAATATACTCAGTTTCAGGGTTTCTCAATGAAATTAAATCTTGTTTATTGCTCAAAGAATAAATACAAAATCTTATTAGGTAAAAAAGCACCACTTTATGTTCATTTTATATCAACTGATGAACTAGCCCAATCTGCATCTGTTTAACCAAATAACTCTTGCAGAGATTTATCATTTTACATCAAACTGAAATCCACAGTGCCTTTGATATACTAAAGTATTGTATTTTATTACGAGAATGTGGATTTCTATGATATTTCTTTGATATGATGATACTTTTCATGTGGAAAATAAAAACAATATCAGGTCTTGTTGTTGTCCAGTAAAATAGACTTCAAATGATTTTCATATATTTTATGTTATGGATTTCATTTCCTTCATCATCCTATGATAGTTTCATCTGGATTTCCACTGGCGTATTCATCTCCCTATAATTATCCATTCCCAAACATTTTAATACTTTCTTAGAATATTTATATTGAAAAATTAATGTTCCATTCTTTCCATGTGTTACTTATAATCATAATAAAAAGATCATCTCACAAATCATAGACCTTTCAAACTCACTTTTCATGAATTCCGAAAACTATCTGCATTTCCCTTCATCTGATCTTCCAAATATTATTTCATAGTCATATAACAAAGTCATCATCCTTTGATTATTATTATGGTTCACATATATATTTTAATCAATTCCACGATGCTGAAAACTGAGCTTTTTTAAAAACTGGCCTGCCCTTAAATATCATGCCCTTTTTGCTTACTTCAAACAATATAAATGCAAATACATTTGAAAAAATATATTCTCATCTTCATGAATGATAAAACCATCTATTTTATTAATATAAATTTATTCTTCTAGAAATCCATTCAGGAATGAAGAATTGAAATCCTTCTGAAAAACATTGAACTTTCTTTCCATTGTAATGGCCAAGAATAATCTTATTAACTCTAGTTGTGAAATATGTTACAATGGCTCATAAAAATCAATAACCTCTATCCAAGAGAACCCTTTTCATTCATGTAAAGAATTTTTTTTCAAATCAACGTGTCATATTCTTTCATCTTGCTGTGAACAACCCATTTGGTGCGTATGGCATTCTTACCTGTTGGACTTGAAACAATCTCACATGTCTCATTCTTCTCAATCTGGTCAAGGTCTTCATTCATATCCTGAAACATGTTCTCATATCTTATTTATTCACCATCATTATATCCAATTGAATCATCATTTGATTCTTCTATTCACACTACAATTCATACCTCCCCGTTTCTTCCGTAACAAAATTATTCACAATTCTGTTAAAGATAGTGTTCATTATCTACGATGGTGATATCTTTTCTTTCAACAACATTTCCAGTCCATTGTTGAATTTTTTTGACATTCTCTCATAGATTCATTGGTATCCAAATAATAGTTATATTATATGATATTATTAGATCAAAATAGATAATCATGAAAACCCTGAATGTTGCTACATTACCAAAATGGGCCTTATTAATTTCAAACAACATTAACTATCATACATTATATCCCATCGAGATCATGAATCTAATTTGGAGATATAATTCTCTCCCAATGGTATGTATCTATTTTTTTATAGGTCCCAAAGTTTATACCCAAAAACATTCTTCTTATCCTGCATCTTTTCTTCTCATGTGTCACTTTAATTTGAGGTATCAAAAAAACCCCTAAGCATACTAAGTTAGAAATCAATGTAAGAAACAAGAGATAATGTTGATAACACCATCATTGTGCATTATTCTCAATTAAATCCATACATTTCCTGAATCTATAAGTCAGTAACTCCATTCAAAGAATTTTTATAGACTTATTCTTTAGATCTGATAATTTATTTGAATCAGTTGACATTATAGAGTGCATCCCATCACCACTTTGCATCTATTGATGCAACTTCCCCATGGATTGTATCTCCCCTTGTACCTAAAACATTTTCACAACAATAAACATAATATATACACATAGGGATAGGGGAATAACTATAATCCTTCATTAGTGTATTGTGGAATATATTGATGGATCAATAATTTGATACATTCTTTCCATGCACTGTACTCTTTCTATTCTTGTTCCTACTACCAAGCCAACCAAAACTATTCTGGCCATATAACTATGCATTCCTTCCCCACATTCTGAGTCTTATTTTGATATTTATGTCTTATAGGTTTTGAATTTTTTACAATATGGGGTTTATACCTACTAGTAGAAATATATTTCATTGAGGATCCACCTAAATGCATTTTTATGATTAGTTCTCTGAGTATGAATATCTCCATTGGTATCTTTCTCTTGTGTATTCCTCCATGGGAGTTATCTTTCCCATTGTATAATTTCTATCCCTATGACACATTTGATATTGTGAAAACAATCATTTTTCATTTTTCTTTTATGATTTATTTGATTATACACAATGTTTCTTACTACTGGTGGGTTCTTCATTAATCATACGTTCTTCTTACTCAAAACTAGAGTATGTCCTCCATTTTTCTTCCAATTTTTTTCAAATTTATTGTCATAGAATATTCGTGAGTGTATTAGAGGAGGTTATTGATATTACTTTCATTAATCTATTTTTTTATTCCCCTGAGGTTGTAATCCTATTTTTAAATTTATCATTTGGTCCTCCAATATAGGCCTTTTCGGTATACACTGCCTAAGTTGGGGATCTTATTTCAGGTTCTTTTTCCTTCCATTCTTTATTCCTACTACAATATCTTTCCATATTACCATGATTAGAAAATATACAACATTTACCATTTAAAAAATATCTCATTTCATCATTTCTTTATTAAGATGTTGATGCATTCAGAGTTCTTCTTTTTCTTCATCTGACATTGATTCCTTGGGATTTATGACACATACCAATGGTGTGTCCATGTCTTCCACAATAATAACATCTGATGGATGAATTTTTATAAGAGGAATTCCATTTAGAATTTTTTATAAGATTATTATTATTCTTATATTTTTCAGTATTTATTCCTTCACAGTTTGAAATATAGTTCAATGAATCATATCCAAAACCTGAAGTATGACCATGCATCCCATAGAAATAGAATATGATAAGACTACTTCCTATAAAAGACTTTTTTAGGTTTATAACCAACACCTACATGACTTTTCTTATATCTAGAACTTTTCACAACTCTTTTTCACTCATCCATGGGAGGGGGTTCACCATTTCCAATATCAATTTTCATAAAACTTGACAGCCTTTGAGATGATACAATCCTTTCATGATTCTCTTACCAAGTTGCACATTTTCTTTTCATTTCATCATTGCATCAGGAGAACAAAATAATAAGTGTAGATCATCCTTCAACTTGGGAATTATTTTGGCATTATATTTCTCCAATTCATTCTTCATTAATTCTATCTCTTCTATTAATTTTTAAATCATCATATCCCTTGATTCAAGTTGAGAATAAATTTCTCTATTTAGATTCTTCCCTCCACTCATCTCATCATACAATTCACATTCTAGTTTATCCAACATGTAACATTAATCGTTTATTTTACATTTTTCATCAGAAAAAGAATCAAAATAGCATGCATTCTCTTATTGTAGCCTTTTTTTATTTTAAACTAGTTTAGATAGTCGTGTAACAAGATCATCATTTCTGGATTTTATATTCTATGTTTCATCTAAAATATGTTCCCTTGTTGGGTTTTATATCTTTCTAGACATTTTTTTATTTCATTAGCATGATAATAATTATTCTCTCTCATATTATTGGAAACATAAATTAGCCTTTGAATTGAACCTCTTATCTAGTTGACCTCAATTTCTAGTTCATGGACCCTTATAACTATATATTTAATTTATTCATCAAATTTCTGATCAAATTACCTTGTTTCAATGAAATATTCCAATGACTTCCTTCATGTAATTTCATCATCATCAATGGTTTCAACATCACAGGGAATGTCAAGTTCTTCAATCATTCCTACAACATTATAGAGTGAGTATATCATTCACTTGTCTGATTTATCCAAACCATTATTTAGTAAATTGTTTGATTCGTTAAACCGAGTCACCCATTTTCCTTAAACACTTCTACAATGAGGAATACCACCTAATTTATGGTTATTATTTGATGTTATTCTCAGTTCCATGACACACCAAGATAAGATCTGAATGAATCTTTATCATCAACAATTGATTGATCCTTGTTATAGGAATCAAATATGATAAAATAAACCTACATTATGATACCAATAGTTATGTCCAAAATGTTCTTAGATACCCTTAGAGGGAGGTGAATCAAGGTATGGTTATTCTTTTCAAACATCCACCTATCCCACTAGATCTTGACCTAATTATTATAGGGTTCACTTAATATTCTATACAATGTTAATAGTGATGGTGTCTTATCAAATATTATATGATTATAATGCACTGAAAGTAAAGTAGTAAATCATGCATTAGGACACAAAGTTTTTTACAGGTTTCACCCTCACTGGGCTATATCCAAGGAGAATACAATGGTAATGTGCTGACCATACCACATTCACTAGAGATCACTACCAATAATGATGTTTGGCGTAGATTACTTCTTTTTCTAGGATCACTACCTTTTCAAGGTTTAGGGTCTGATCACTATATTCCCAAGTTTCACTCCCCATGTCTCTTCCTTTATCTTACATCTGGTGGGAAGGGTCACCATATTTTTCTTCCTTTGCTCACTTATATAGGAAGGTATCCACTAATAGTTAATTTAATTGTAGGTCCCTTTAGTTACACGATGGAACACATCCTCAATAATAGGTAGATTCTTAGTTGAATTCCACATTTCACTAGTATATGAAATCCAATTTTCTACATATTTTCTTTTTTTCATAAATTTCATTTGCATATTATTTTTTTGCTTCTGAAAGCTTCTAAAAGTCCTTCACGAACCACCTAGCTTCTTCAACATAACACCTTGCGTACTCTATTTATTGTGTAGAGGGTATGCAATGTGGATTTACTCTTCTGTGTACTACCTCTACTTCAGTGAATTGAACATCTTTGCATACCTCTTCTCACATACTTCCATATATACACTTTGATTTGCGGATTATCTCCACTTTTGCGAACTGTTTATCATCCAGGGATTGGCTCTTCTTTTATGGACTGACACTTCCTCATATACCATGTATTCCTCCTCCAGATACCACATTATATTCAAGATATTTTTCACAAAAAAACCTTCATTTAAATTTCTTCTGTATGAACCAATTCACCCTTTTCAAAATTCTCTATCATGAACCAACTTCATAGTTAGCTCAATTTCCAAATCAAATACATTTTATTTTGAAAATTGATATGCTCAATGATGGTATTATTGCTCCTTATATAGGAAAATAAATCTGCAACATCTTTTAATCAGAGTATTACCAAATATTCAATATTGTATCACCACTATCACATATCACTTTAGATATGAATTGTTCTTCCCTATGGGGTCCACATGCTTCCCTTCCTCCTTCACAGTGGCCCAAATCACCATCATGAATGACACCCTTCTCGGTTTCTCACATCACCACTATATTTCTACAAATGAAAATCCTTCCCATGTACCTAAAGCCTTCCGCGTACCGCATATCTTCCATGAACCATTATGCATACCTCCTTTTCCATATATGAATCAGACATTATGGTACACATGACATTCTTGGTACATGGTACATAGTTCATGTCAAATGCTATGAGGTTCGCTTCCTTTTCGTATTTCCTTTACCATAACACATCTTGTTTTCACTTATGAAGACACCATTCATGCTCATTTATAGCTATCTATCATTGTCAGAAAAAATAGTCAATCCCAAGACATATCGAGAAGACACCTTGAGGGATTTTCTCCCAACAACTTATATCAAACTATTATAAATCATTTTATTCTATATTTAGTAAAACCATCCTTAAGGTCTATAATTTATATGTTGGAAAATGAATCATATGATTTTGTAACAAAATAATTTCGTACATTCCTAAAAAATAAATACATATTATGATACATAGAAATTGATGTTTCTATGGAATAAATGAAATTTTTGTATAATAAACTCAAAAGGGTTGTTTGAGTATTAAATCAATCAACACTATGATGCTTGACTTATGTGACTTGGATTTTACCCTAGATAGAAACTATTATGGGATATGATTTGAAATATTTACAATATTATTATGAACCTATAATGTCTTGAACATCTCTGGTCCATTACTTTGTGAATCTCCCATGTTTGGAGAGTTTTGGGATGTCATTGTGACTCATTTCAGGGGTTTTCTAAACTCTAGTTTTCCAATGACAGCTCACCTAACGGTGAGCCATTCACTGGTAGCTTCTGACATTGAGTTTCAATGGTGACTCGTGATGGAAAATCTTCCACATGTGATTAAAAAATAGTGTGTCTAGACCTGTGAGTTAGGAATGGTACTCCATGATGTAGGTCACGATGGTGAGTCACAATAGTGAATCACATTGGTAGGTGACCAGCAGTGACTAGTGATGTCAACTCATCCAACGATGACTCTTTGGATGGTCAGTCATCCAAAGGTGAGTTACCCAATAGTGACTCATCCACCGGTAGCTCATCCAATGGTGATCACCCAATAGTGACTCATCCACCCGTATCTTGAACAATGGTGAGTCACCCCACAATGACTCATCCACCGGTAGCTCGTCCAATGGTGAGTCACCCAATAGTGACTCATCCACCGATGAATCACAATGGTGACTCACCCAACAATGAGTTATTTTCAATAATTTGTCAAAATTCTAGTTTTCTAATGTTTTTCAAATTTTTACCTTTAATGTTTCCTTTGACGTGAATTGAGTTTAATAAAAAAATTAAGTGGTTTGAAATAAATTTCAAGGGAAATAAAATATATCTTTTAATTCATAATGATCATGATCCTTCTAAATAGTACAAGGGAGCATCATTTCTCAAGATCTTCCTTTAATGGGAAATTAAAAATAATTTCATATCCTTCCATCCTCATACCTAATCCTTCAATGCCAGAGACCTTCCCTATTTATTCCTTTATCCTTTCTCTTAGAACTAGGTGACAATAACAATTATTCCTTGACTGGTCATGTGCTTGTTTTGATGAATTTGGATGATGTTTCCCTAGATGATTTTTCATTTTTCCTGCACACTCCCTATTTTAGGGTAATGAGGAATTGTTGATTGTCTATTATTCGAGGTCAAGATCCCTTTTTCTCTATTAATTGTGAGTCATTAGGTGTAGTTGTACAAATGTTTCCCATGTAAATATAGTTTAATAAAAATTTAATAAAGATAATTGAAACAGTTTCAAATCAATAATAGGATCAGGGAAAGTGATGTTGATCAGATTTTTTTACAGATTTTATTTCCAATAATAACATGAATTGTTTGAGTTGTATGCATATTAAAAATCATGGTGATTTTTTGTCATTGTTTGTGCACCGATGATGGGTTATTGTTGATCATGTGTTGAATGGGTGTATATATGCAATTTATTACCAACATATATCTTGTTAAGTAAAATTATTCTTTATGATCAAACTTTTTATTTGATCACCCCTTAATTAAAATGTGCAATTAAAGAGTGTGAGACTTGTTAAATATAGAAATTGTGCATTGTATGGCTTCGTGGTGCTACTGTTAATGGTACAACTATCTGTAGTATGGTTTTGGTGTTGTAATCGAATCCCAGGTTAAGAGACTGATTGATTGTGGAATGTATGAGTGGTGTTGTGAAGTGGGGTGACAACTGGGATTTGTTTTTCTTATGTGGTTGGGTGAGGCTATGAGATTGGGTTGGGTTGTGGTTCAGATGACAGAATAGGAAAAATGTCATTGAATAATAATGATTGAAGTGGTTGGTATGGGTATTTCTCCAAATATTCTCCATGGGTATCATGTAGAATTATTCACCTTGTGTCTTGTGATCTGTATGTTATTACCAGAATGCGTGTCAAACTGAGTAGAAATATGAAGTGTTTGAAACTAGTGGGCTGTTTTCCTTTTAAAATAACAATGTTGGTGTTTACTATTTTCTTGTGTTTCTTATTTCTAGTTGTTCTTGTAAGTTTCTTGGGAATATATGGAATAAATAATTTAAATATTAACGAAGAATGAGAAAGGGTTTACTGAATTGGTTGGGGGTATGAATTGAGTTTGTTTCATTTTGTGGTGATGTGCATTTACAGGTAGAAGTAAAGGTGATATCATGAGTTGGTTGTCAGTTGGAAACCCATAGGTTGGTCTAAGTTCTTGGTATTGTATATATACATATATACATTTATTTACTTGTTATTTCTATATTCACCCCACCCTAGTTGGGCACTATGTGATGAGAAACACAATCCTCATGGGGGAGGGTGTATTTTCCCAACCTCATAGTGGGAGGATGGATGGATTGTTACCAACTATTCATTTTTCCTTCATCTAAACATTGGTAGCCTAAGAATCATTGGGCTGGTAGTGAAATGGTTCCAATGACCATGTTTTTTGGTCAATTTGTGCATTTCCATGTTTCTTCATGATGTGATGTGGTGTGATTTCCCATGCTTCTTCGGGATGAGGTTCAATTTTGGAATAGGTGTTTCCAAGTGGGATGTGATGTGGTTGTGTCCCAGGTGTGCTCGAACAGGATGTGGTGAGATTTATTTTCACAGTGGAGGGGATTGGCTCTAAGGCCCGGGTCTGTGAAGTCGTGGTGTTATTTGGGGCTAGTGGAATAGAAGGAAGTTCCATGATGTTTTCTGATTGGGTATGATCATCTAACCAGTGGGAAGTAGTGTAGGGTACCGAAACCATCAATGTGAATACTATATTAATTTTCTTAATTTTTGTAACTTGGTGAGTGTACCTTGGAGATGTGGGGATGGCTACAATACCTTATTAGGTACTGTTGGTTATTTTTTTTCTCACTAGATCATTAGTATAATTCTACCACATGTGCATGAGAGACATTGACATTCCTACTGAGTATACTAATTTTCTTACCCTACAAATATAAAACTAATTTTAAGAATGAATAAAAACAACATGGAACCTGTTGGGCATTAAAATCTCATAATTTGGGATAGTTTCTATGTCGCTTCTTAGATTTTCATTTGGTACATACTTTGATGTTTAATTATATTTGTAATGGTTTTTTAAGCTTTCATGTGGGATGGATTTGGAATTCATTTATATATATTTCTCAGAGTTGTTTTGTTGTTGATGAATCATATATTATTGTCTTGGTTACTATAAAAAGGGTAATGCTTCTAGTTTGGTAAGATTTGATTACCCTTAGTGTTTTTCTCCCCCTTGGGGTATACTTGAGGTGGGAATTGGGGGGTCATTATCTCTCTTTCTATATTTCCAGCTGAAGACGAGAATCACTAGAGGGAGTGGGTCATGAAAGAATTATATCAGAGGTGATGGTTGAGAGATAGGATGGAATTTTTAGTTAAGAAAATTGATTATTTCATGGGTTGATATGGAAAGAGTTTCAGGTTTACTTGGTGCACGACATAGGATATAGATGAATGGCTAGGACATAGGATTTTATCCCCCCCATGATCTGATGCAAGGAATATGATCCAACCAAATGACCATGTGAGGATACACCATGTGTGGGGTAGAGACCCTTGGAATGCTAAATGCATCATAATGACTTTTGTTCATATTTAAATTAGGTGTTCTGGGAATTTTAAATAAATAATGAGTTAAAATGATCCTTAAGTAAAACTCCATACTACATGGGCTCAGTAATTCCTTTTTTAAATTTCATATAGGGAACTCAAACGTCTTCCATGTTTAGCTCAAGTAGTTGAGGCTTGGTAGAGTGACCATGTTGATTAGTGTAGGGTTGATCCAATGGAGGAGAATGAATAGCAGTAGAGAACATTACATTCTTTCCAGCAGTAGGTCTTAGGTTCCAAGGCCATTGAGGATTCAACCAACAAGGAATATATCTCATCTATTTCTATTTTGACTATCATGACCTCTTTCTTTTTCCAAGAACTTCAGACCAAGGTGTTTTTATTTAAGAGCACATTTCCATCTTCAGAGTAAGTTTTTGATGATTGTTTGAGATCAGTATGGTGGATTTAGATAGGTTCAGTGCCTATCTCACTAAGAGTTTCTAGCTAGGTCATTTAAAAAGAATAGAACGTAGGATCATGCACCACTGAGGGGGGATGGAGCAGGTTGTGTCCAACTTCAGGGTGTTCCTAAGGGACCTTGACCCAAGCATTGTCATGGGGGTGGTCATCAACTGAGGGGCAGAGGAGCATGGCATGGTCAGTTATAGGAAGAAAAGGCATCAGTTCTAGTATGGGTAGAGATCATTCAAGGTATTATCATCTTGTTAATACACATACATGTGATTTTATGGAATCAATAACTTCAAACTCCTTTGATTCTTCCATTCCATCCCATGATCTTGGAGTGGACGTACAGAGGATTCCCATGACCCCAATGTGGAGTAATCCAGTCAAGTGTTCGGAAAACTTATTCAATTTGTGTCAGGGATGTATAATAATTATGGGACCACATCAGTCTATTTGGGGTCTCATCCTGCTATAGATGAAACCATAATATGTCATTTTTGGCATTAAATGGTTGTATTCCATGCATTTCATTATTGACTGCAACTAGAGAAGAGTTGTGTTTTCAGTAATGGATGGTCAGTGTGTAGATTTCATCAGCGATCGAAGCTGTCACATGAGAAGTTATCATTAAAAGCCTCTTCATTCAATGTTGGTAGAGGATTCAGTGGTAGTAGTGGACAATTAAGACCCCAGTGTCATTGGGGAGTTCATGGTTTTTTATGAGGTGTGTGTGATGCTACCCCCTCAATGTTGTCACAACATTTCCCCCAAGGCGCATGCCATGACTACCCCATGCCCACCTTCCATAGGTCAGGGGCTAGCGACTAGCACCAAAGGAGTAATCCCTAAAACTGGAAAGACATTGCCTTTATAACCTATAAACACACACACAAGAAAGCACACATCTGGACAAAACACTAAGTAAACTATATAACCAAATGAGTGATAAAAGTAAAAGGGGCCGGAATACAAGCCCAACAGTAAAGGTACAAGTATAACTAAAAGCAATAAAAATGAAGAAAAATAAAGAAAAGAAACTACTGGGTCATCCTTCGGGATTCCTACCTGAAGGTTAGGTATAGATAGGCTCATCAGTACTCCTCATCCGTCCGTATCCTCCATGTACTGACATGTCATATGGTCCACCTCCAGGCACCGTCTAGTCCTGGTATTCTCAGCCTCAGTCAGCACTGTCCGTTATCTACAACCAATAGAACAAGGTGCACGTATATCCCGTGCAGGGGTGAGTATAATGATACACAGTTGGGACCCCGAGACCCTCAAGGTCTCACAAAATAAAACGAGGATAAACCAAAATGTATTAAATCAATAGATAACCTTACTTATGTATATGACCACACATGTACCTAAGTTATCAAGTGATCTATCTCAATCAAGAAGAAAACATAAAAAAACTAACATAGCTCAAACCATGATTTTATTCTAGTGGTATTATCAAGTAACATCCCCAGTAACATTATCGAAACCTTGACTGCTGGAGAAATCCTCCTCTATTGAGTACAGTGGGCATGCTGTGACACCAAGAGCACTTCCCACTAACCTTGGACTGCTAAGGTACTCCTCCTTCCGAGTACCATGGGTCTGGAGCACCACCAAGCATGCTCCCCCTCATTTCCTACTGAGGTACTCCTCCTGTCGAGTACCGTGGGTCTGCCACGTCACACAGAGGTTCTCCCCACTGTGGGTATTCCACGACACCAAGGCGCTCCCCACTGGGCTAATAGAGTCACTCCGAGTCAAAATGGTCAGCAATCATCAGGTCCCAGTCAACTACAAGGTATCCTCACTACGCTCACTAGTATCCAGGAGGATCCCATCCATGAGCTACTGGTCGATACTCCAAATATCACAAAGTCCCACAAAGAAGTATCTCAAAGGTCTTCCACATCATAGGGGGCTAAATGTAATAGACAACATGTCAATCAGATACCCGGTCTGTGAGTTATTAGCCTTTTAGTCCTAGGGGCCCGATAGGATTTTTGCACGATCCAACCTGACCGTATCTTAACTATACCCCAAAATCTAGTGGGTTATACTCAAAGGGACAGTCACGCTCCATGATTTCCAGTGCCGTTGATGGTTCATCAAACAGACGTTCGGTGTCAAAGATATGACCGAAGGAGCGTAAATGGGTCGTAGCGGGCCCGGGTCCGGTCTGACCCAGTCGGCCCTACCCGGCCCGACCCAGTCTGGGCTGACCCAATTTAGGTCGATCTGGACTAACCTGTTGGATCTTTCCCGGCCCATTAGGCGGTCCAGCCCATTGGGTTCGGCCCGGTCCACTGGGCCCTGCCCAGTCGGCCGCGAGGGGCCGTAGAGAGCTGTGAGGGTGCGAATTAGCCATGACGGCACGGACCGGCCTCAGGTTGGTGTCAGGGCGGTTTGGCCCGAAGGGCAGCATGTGGGTGGATCATCCTGGAGGGATGTTTGGCTAGGGCACCCCGAGGGCACGCAGGGCTAGTAGTGGCGCGGGATGCCGATGGGAAATGCGAGCCAGGCGGCTCAGAGGGCCGGTGGGGGTGCGGCTAAGCCAGCCGATGGGGGGTGCGACCGAAGGGCGACGTGGCTGGTGGTAGGTGCGACCGGTGGGTGGCATGACAGGAGGGGGGCACGACCGGGGTGGTATAGCCGAGGGGCGGTGCGGCTGGCGGGCAGCTGATGGGAGGCGTGGCCGGTGGGGGGTGCGGCCATGGGGGCCCGGCCAGTGGGTGGCGTGGCCAGCGGGCGGCACAGCCAGCGGGAGGTGCGAGCCGAGGCGAGGGGGTGATTCGACTGGGGTGCCGTTAGGGGCGGCGCGGGTCGTGGTGGCCACAGGTGGTGGCGTCGTTGCCTTCGTTGCCTTTGCTATTATCCATCATTCCGATGAACGCCACAAATAAGGATGGCGGAGGGGGTCGGGCCAGGTTAGTTTGGCCCACACCCTCCACACTTATAGTGGTAGAAAGTGGGTAAACATTAATCATGAATCAAGAATGAGGATGTTAATTGAGAAGATTCAAGAATTTAATAACCATTCCTACCTCATATTGATCGTTGACGATGATGAGGAGGGAAGGTTGGTCATCAAAGATGTCCCACGTTGGTTTCCTTGGCAAGGTGCTTCCATTGAAGAATTTGAAGACGTTCCTCACCAGTTTTCTTCATGGAGGAAGCGTTCTTTGTGGATGAAGTGTTCTTCATTGGAGAGCATAATCCTCCAAGTGTTGGGCGTCACATCACTTTACCAGTGCTTCGTCGCATGGTGACACCATCCCAAATCCTCCTCCCAAGATCCATATATAGAGGAGAGGGGGAGAGGTATGTAACAATTGTGGAATTTATGATGATTCATTTATTTGGAACCTTCCTAAATTCCAATGATGCTATTACTTAAAAATTAAAAATGATAATTCTAATTAATTTACATTTTCATAATAAAGTTTTGTGTTGGAACAATTTAATGTGGAGGTGTTGAAGAGGGCCCCCCACATTTATTAGGGAGTTGAGGGTTTCTCCCAATTAAAGGGGGTTTCAAGGGGGTTTAATCCTAGGTGGTCCCCACAACCATAACCTCTCATGGGAGGGTATGGTTCAGGTGGTCCCACCACCATAAAATCTCATGGGAGGTTAAGTTCTGGTGGTCCCCACTTCTAACTTCCACATGAAGGTTTAGTTCCGGTGGACCCCACCTCCCAATACCCACATGGGTGTTGAAAATAAAAATAAAAATGTCACACACATTTATTTGTATTTTATTCTTACACGAAAAACACAAAAACTATCTTTCACTCTTGTCCCACTACTGTTGAGGTGAATGTATCCTTCAGCGAATATCGGTGCTACGAGTTGAACGGTGCTCTCATATTTCAATTCCAAGCACCAGTTCAAAAGATAGAAAAACCCACTTGCATGTTTACTGAACGTACCCGAACAAAATTTCATAAATTCATTCCGGGAACTCCGGGCCTCGGAATCACGCACCGTAAATTTTCGCGGACTCATTAAATTATCATTTATTTAAAAAAAATACATGGAAATTCCGGGTGTTTAAATTCTCCGCACCACTGGGATTTACGTCCTCATAGGATACAACTCAAACTAAGGGAACAAGTGGGGGTACATAGCACAAATCTGAGTCTTAAACTCCCATGTGTTCTCCTAGAGGTTCCCATGCTTCCAGCGAATGCGCACTAGAGGTATCAACCATCCATGAAGGACCTGCTCCTATCGATCCTCAATCTCTACTAGAACCTCTGTAAAAGTTTTCACATCACTGACGTCCAACTCGCCATGGTCGATGATGTGAGAAGGGTCATGCAGGTATATCCTCCTCTAGGATACGTGGTAGACGTCGTGCACCCAGTGCAACTGAGGTGGAAGAACTAAGGGGTATTCCAACTCACCAAATCTACTGAGGATCTGAAAACATCCGATGAATCTTGGAGATAACTTTATGCCTCCACCAAATCTACATAGACCTCGTCAGGGTGAGACCCATAGAAATACATTATTGCCATCCTCAAACTTTAGAGTCCTCCATATCTTGTCTGTATATGACTTCTATCTACTCTGTGCAGTCTTCATCCACTCCTAGATGATTTTAACATTCTCTATGGTAGCTCGTACAATCTCTGGTCCCACTAGTGCTGACTCCCTTGGGTCAGTCCAACACAAAGGTGATCTGCAAGGTCGCTCGTATAATCCCTCAAAAGGTTCCATCCCAATGGCGGAGTGATAACTGTTGTTGTACCCAAACTCCACCAAAATAAAGTGATCCTCCAAGTTGTGACTGAAGCCGAGGACACAAGCAGGCAACATGTCCTCAAGGGTTTGAATGGTCCACTCAGTCTGACCAACCGTTTGTGGATTGAAGGTGGTGCTGAAATAAAGTTGCGTCCTAAAACCCTCATGCAACCCCTTTCATAGCTGGAATGTAAATCTTGCATCATGATCCAAGATAACAATCACAGTTACTCCATGTAGCCGCGTAATCACTTGCACATAGAGGCTTCCTAAGCTCTCTACTGAACCCTAATCTCTGACCGGTAGGATGTGGGCCAACTTGGTGAGTTGGTCGATGATAACCCAAATCGAGTCATGTCCCCTGGATGTACATGGAGGTCCTATCACGAATTACATGGATATCCCATCCCACTTCCACTCCAGTACTCTTTATGGATGAACCAAGCCTACTCGTACCTGATGCTCCTCCTTCACTTGCTGATAAGTGAGGCATCAAGAAACAAATTATGCAACTTCTTTCTTTATTCCCGGCCACCAATGTTGTCATTGGAGGTCCTGGTACATCTTGGCCACTCCTGGATGTCCCGCTAGAGGGGATGAGTGGAACTCCCTCGACACTTCCTCCAGAAGTGACACTAGTACCATAGTACGTCCTCTGAAGAGGTTGATGTGCTCCTCATCTTCATAAAATCCATTTGGTGCCTGCCCTGTGGATATATGAGCACATCGTGTCTCGCAGTCAGCGCTCCCACACTGTGACTCATTGAATCGCTAAAGAAGTTGAGGAGTGACTGTAAGAAACTGAATGAAGGCTGCTCCATCTCTATCCACAAATTGTATCTGTAAAGCAGCCAGCTGCTCCATCGCTTCTCCTAGTAGTTATATACCTGATCTCCTGCTGAGTGTATCTACAACATCGTTCCCCTTCCCAGGAGTATATACTATCTCGATGTCATAGTCCTAGAGGAACTCAATCCAAAGTAGCTATCTCAGGTTTAGGTCTTTCTGAGAGAAGATATACCTGAGACTCTTGTGATTATAGTACATGGTAAAACATTCTCTCATTAGATAGTATCGCCACATCTTCAAGGTGAAGACAACTGCTGCTAACTTCAGGTCATGGGTAGTGTAGTTTTTCTCATGTTGTCTCAGCTATCGAGAACCATATGCAATCATTTCTTGCTCCTACATCAGGACACATCCGAGTATGGTCCCTAATGCATCACAATAGACTACATACCCAATGCCTTCCTCTAGAAGCCTTAGGATGGGGGCACTATTCAGCCTCTGCCTTTGCTCCTGAAAGCTCTACTGGCATCTCTCTAACCACGCAAAGGGTTTCCCCTTATTTGTTAAGGCTTATTGTGTTGCTGAAACTCTAGATAAATATGGAACAAACCTCTGTTAGCATCCATCCAATCCCAGGAAACACCGTACTTCCATCACACTTCTGGGTGCCGCCCAAGCAAGTACCACCTTAATATTTGCTAGATCCACTGCCACTCTAGCCTCTAATATGACATGTCCCTGTAAGTGAGTCTCTCAAATCCAAAACTGGCACTTTTAGAGATTACCATAAAGCTGGTTCTCTCAGAGTGTGTCCAGTACTACCTATAAATGATAGGCATGCTCCTCCTCAGTAGCTGAGTATATCAGAATGTCATCGATGAAGACTACTATGAAGTGATCATGGTATAGCTGAATGATCTTGTTCATGAGCCCCATGAACACTTTTGGAGTGTTGGTTACGCCGAATGGCATATCCAAGAACTCGTAGTGGCTGTACAGACATCTGAAAGTCGTCTTCTGCACATCCTCATCTCGAACTATGAGCTGGTGATACCCTGATCTGAGGTCTATCTTTGATAACCACCATGGTACCTTTATCTAATCAAATAGGTTTTCAATCTTTGAAAGTGGGTACTTGTTCTTCACGGTCACCTGGTTTAGGCGCCGATAGTCAACCCAAAGCCTTAAGCTCCCATATTCCTTCTTGGAGAATAGAATCGGGGCTTCCCAGGGAGAAACACTGGGCCAGATGAACCCCTTCCCTTGAAAGTCCTCCAGCTATACCCACAGATCATGAACCTCTGTAGGAGCCATCAAATATACTGGTGTAGATATCGGTGTCATCCTGGGGTACAAGTCAATGAAAAATTCCTCCTCTTTGCGAGGAGGTAGACATAAGACATCATCCGGGAAAACATGCTTGTATTGGTCCACCACTAAAGGATAACTCAGAATCTCCACATAAACATCTCCAATGTCAAGGCTAACCAACTGATGAGTGATTGGCTGAACTCTCCTCTGAGCAAGTCCATCTTATGCTTCAAAGGCTCCCGTCTCGCCGGTGAAGGTAAACCTGGTCCCATCCGTGTAGACACACCGCACTTTCCACCTAATACAACAAATCTAATAATGGACTGTAGATAACCATTCCATACCCAAGATGATGTTATAAGGCCTCGACGCCGCTACCAGGAGATCCCAGCTGAAGCTCTTGCCTCTTAGAGTAAGCTCACACTATCGGCACCAGTGCGTAATCTCGGAGTCTGCTCTCGTAGGAGTATCTAGCCGTAAGGATCGAGCCAACGGTTCCGTCAGAATCTCTGAGATCCGAACGATGGTAGTGGCAATAAATGAATGACTGGAACCTGTGTCTATAAGTACCGCAAATATGGTGGAATAAACATAGACCATACCTTGTATCATCTTCAGAGCGCCGTGATCGTAAGACTCAACTTCATGGAGTTGGGCTCTCCCCTGTCTACCAGGTCCCTGTGGTCGGGGTGGACTTCCTGGTGGTGGTGGAAGTAATATCTTGAATCATCACCCACTACCACTACACGACCATCTCATCTTCCACGTCTTCCTGCTCCCTACGGACCACCTTGATGGAATCTATGTCTCTGCTTGGGATGTCCTTCGACTGTCTAGTGATCATTTGAATGGAGGGTCAGACAATCACAAGCCATGTGACCCTGACCGCCACATGAGTAACATTTCCCACTCCTGGAAGGTCTGTCTCTACCTCGGGTTCCCTGCACAACCAATCCTGAGTCATGCGGTTATCCACCTGTTGGTTTGGTCCTATTGGACCTCTATGACATCTATCTGCTACCAGCTGCAGAAGACTCCGCTACGTGTCGATTGGTGGTGGATCTCGCTATTGGAGACTGCTCAGCAGGGAAACTCTCCACTAGGAGGGATCTCTCTAACACCACCACCGCCTTTGGGATGTTGAGTGAGGTTACTGAAGCCATAATCATCCTCTAGAGTCCCTTCTCGAAGGTTCTGGCCCTGGAGAATGGGACATGCACCATATCGATGGAGTAGTGTGAGAGGTCTATGAATCTCACTGAGTACTGAGCTACAGTTATGCTGCCGTGCTGTTGATGAAGTAGCTTCTAAATTCCCATTGCACGAAGAGTCGCTGGAACAATCTCTTCCCGAAACAGGCTCTCGAAGTCTGCCCAGATAAGCGTCACCTCATTGTGGACCTCAAGCATTAAGCTCCACCATCTGCCCGCTCTTTCCTATGGAAGGATGGCAGCAAGAATCACCATGAGATCAGTTGGTGTCCCTACCAGACGAAAAACTCTCACCACATCCTCCATCCAATCCTCAACTGCATGTGGGTACATATCTCCCCTGAACCTAGGTGGCCTCTCGTACCAGAACTCATGCAACGTGCTCAAGCAGCGTGCACCGTCTACTGCTAGGGCTGGTGGCATCAGTGGCCCAACGGAGAGTGGTACCGCTGGTTCCTCCGCTGGAAAAGGGCCCTACACCGAGGCCTCATCGGTTGGTGGGATATAAGTGCATAGAACTCTCATAATTCAATCCGGATGTATGCGTGGATGCATCCTAAAAAGAAACAGGTGTGCTACGGTAAAAAGTTATACCTTGTGAGATTACTTAAAGAAAGATTTTGAAAACACACACCCAATCAGTGTTTTTGTGCACTTAGAAGGAAATCAGAATTCAATGTCCTGGTGTATGGATACGTCGGCTGTCACCCCAACACTGGACTCCCTGAACTGAAAACCGCACTCAGTACACTTAACACTATTTCTTCACAGAAAATAAATATTAGAGTCCTATGTTCTGTGGTTGAACCGACTCCTCTGATACAAATTTTTCACAACCCGTCCCCTGGGGCTCATGTCGTGATTACCCCATGCCTGCCTTCCATAGGTATAGGGCTAGGGACTAGAACCAAAGGCGTAATTCCCTTAAACTCGGAAGGCATTGCTTTTATAACCTATAAACACATGCACAAGAAAGCACACAACTGGACAAAACACCATGTAAACTATATAACCAAAAGTGTATTGAAAGTAAAAGGGTCCGGAATACAATCCCAACAGTAAATGTAAAGTACAACTGAAAGCAATAAAAATGAATAAAAAGAAAGAAAAGATGATAATGGGTCGACCTCCATGATTACTACATGAAGGGTATTTACAGATATCCTCCTCAGCACTTCTCATCCATCCATCTCCTTGACGTACCGAAACACCGTATGGTCCACCTCCGGGCATAGTCCAGTCCTGGTACTCTCAGCCTCAGTCAGCGTTGTCCGTCGTCTGCAACCTACAAAACAAGGTGCGGGCATATCCCCTATAGGGGTGAGTATAATGATACTCAGTAAGGACCCTGAGGCCCTCAAGGTCTCACAAAATCTAACAAGGACAAACAACAAATTATAAAATCAACAGATAACCTTACATAGGTATATGCCCATACATGTACCTAAGTTATCAAGTGATCCTTCTCAATCATGAGGAAAACATAGAAAAACCGACGCAACTCAAACTAGTATTTTATTCTAGGGGTAGTATCAAGTAACATCCCCAGTCACGTTATAAAAACCTCGGCTGCTGGATAACTCCTCCTCTATCAAGAATAGTGGGCCAGCTGCGACACCAAGTATAAAGACCCGAAGCTTGAAGTACAAGGACATTACATTACTTTTGTGGAATACTTAGTACATAACAAAAACACACACACAAGGACCGTAATAGTTTAGTGTCTTTGGAAACTCGGAATATAATCTTCTAATCGTGGTGAAAGATCTTCAACATCTCCCATAAAGATCCTCTTTTTTTAAACCTAAATCCTTTATTTATGTCCTGGGGAAAATAAAACATAAAAGGGTGATCTCAAATGCTCATTAAGGGTAAACAAAATAAATATCAATCACATCATATACATAAGAACATAACTTCTGGAAATCTTAACCTGCAAAAGAGATCATAATATCATAACATGGGATAAATCATAGAAGTGAAATGTAATCCCAATAATCATAACAGAAAACCTGAAACTTTGTGGCATACACACATAATCATAGAGAATCATTTCTTATTAGTCAAGACTCATTGCCAAGACTATCTTAGTGGACAAAGTCCATTTCTGAACCGAGTTCACTCCTCGTTTCAGTCCTGTTTTACTGAACCGGTATAACCTACCATTAAAGCCATGTATATCTCATTAGATATAAAATCTTTACCCAATGCATTGGAGGGAGATATAAGTCCCACCCATCTCATAATGATACCATTCTTATGTGTGCCAAAAAATCATAAACCATACATCATATCATAACCCATGTAATAAAAATGGGATTCTTAAACATCGTGACATCATAAAAAAATTCATATAAGTTAAAGGAATTCATAAAAATAATTCCATCACAACATAATCAAATCAATGTAATAATAGGGATAGAAACAAAACCCTTTATTATCTTAGATGGAAAATAATTTTAATAAAATACTTGAACTCCATTCTTGAGGAAAATATCCTTTCTACTTCAAAAACACTTTTCCTTTCTTAACATGTCATACAATTATAAACTAAAAGAAGTTGATTAAATATAAACTTGAAAACTTGTAAAGGAAGCTTCTTGGAAATAATATTTTAAAAATCCATTCATGCCGTATAAGTTAAAAAAAACATTTTTCTTGTACTTTTATCAGAAAAGTCCAAATAATACCTCGTATGAAAAACGACAAAAGATTCCTTTCATATCTTTTATTAAAAACTCACCGAAGGGTAAAATAGGATTTAAAATTTTTTAGGTGAATGGAAATAATATTACATATTGAGGAAACGTGGATCTGGATGATAAAATACACCCTAGTAAATGCCAAAGTATAAACAATCTCGGATAAAAATGAGATTGTGATATTTCCCTTACCTTAGGTCCGATTTTCTTCGTATGTGTCCGAAACTCCTATATAATGATTTAAATAATTTCATTGACTTATTCCAGAATCATACTCATTGTTATGATATCATATATGGTTCACTTATGGCTTTATATTACCTGTTCTTTTGTAAATTCCATGTTAAAGAGCGTTTTCGGTAAAATCGTTTCATTTGTCGTCCGTGTTTTGACATGTAATTATTCATATGACTACTTAGATCATGATTACTTAATTCCAGAATATAAAACATGATTTATTTATAATATATATTCAGAATATATATATATATATAATAGATTAGTAAATGGAAAGAAATACACCGTTCATAGAGACGGTAGACCGTACGTACGCATGAAGGCTGTTTTCTTTTCCTTATTGAGTTGAATGGAATTAGGTAGATGACATACATATATATACACATAAATCCAGAATCATTATTATGTCATATATTTCATTATTAATTATTATATATACTTTATAATCATTCATGAATGGTTAACGTGGAGAATGAATCTTATCGCATCGTGGAGACGGTAGTCCGTACGTACGCACGAGCGATGATATCGTTCTCATGATCGTGGAATTGTATTAGAGTGTATGTATACTATTTCAGAATCAATATAACTTTATAATAATCATATATAGTTATTATGTACACCATTATACCCATCCAATTAAGGTGGTGGTGGAAAATAGATTACACCACGGCGTGGAGACGGTATTCCGTACGTACGCACGCGCGGTGATTTCGTTTTCCGTAGGATGGATAGATAGTGAAATAAGGTCGTTTCAAAATTATAATAACATATCAGTATATAATTGATACTGATGTTATTACTTCATAATGAAACAACCTAAGAAGAAGAAGTGGAAGAAGAAATAAAGATGAAAGAATCGGTAACGGGCATTACCTCTTCTTTGAAGCGCCTCTTTGAGACCTCCTTTTAGGGAACTAAAATTGGTATTTGAGGAAGACCATAACCTCTAGGATGTTTCTAGGGAAGTGGAGAAGGGAATTTGGCAGGGGTTGGCCGAGCTTGAATGCTCAATGTGGTGTGAGGAAGAGAGGGAGGAGGTGCCCTTTTATAAGGGAGGAGAGGGGCACCTTTGGAATAACTAAAAATATTATTTTATTATAAATCCAAATTCGGTTTTAAATAGCTCCATATTGATTTATTTCAAATATAAAGTGGGTATGGGTCGAAATAATCTCATCCAACAGAATTTAGACAAGTTTAGGTTCCTATTATAACCTTATCATTTTGATTTAACATTAAATTAAATAATTTTACTTTTACCGTGTCTTCTTGTATTCTTATACTATAAGGTAAATAAACTTACTATAAGCAGCCAAACGAACCCCAAGTTGTTTATTATTAATATATATAACCTTATCTAAGTCATTTGGATGAACATTAGATTTTTAGGAATAAAATAACAATTACTAATATAATATTTGTTTTAAAAACTATTTTATGTCAATTTTGACACTATTTAGTAATTGATTTTTGTGAAAATCATAACAGAATGATTAGTTCTTAAAAAGTTAATTAAATCAATACTAACATGTCATAGTAACCTATAAAATTAGTTTAATTCATAAAAAGTCTCAAATTACATTTATTTTGGTGTTTATAACATCAATTATGTCAATATTTCATTAATAAGATAATTACTGCATCATCTTTGTGTCATAAATAAATAAAATTATTTAAAGTCTAAAAATTAAAAATAAAATATCATTATGTAAGAAATATTTTTAGATTTCTAATGAATATTTATAATCAAATTTATCATATGTATAACCCCATATTAAAAATGATTTACTTATTAAACTTTGATTTTAACTATTTTAACCCTTCATTAAATAAATAAATAATAAATGTCATAATCTAATCCAAGTGGGCCTAAATAGTCATATTTTATTCCTAAGGTTGTTTTTGGTCGAATTACACTTGTCCAATAGAATTATGACATGTGTTAGGGTAATAATAATATCATTTTTACCCTTAATAACCCTATTTACTTTTAACCATGGTAAAAAAAAGTAAAAAGTTACTATTCGCCAAAAATTATTTTCATCTCATTGAACCACATTTTACTTAATAACATCAACCGTGTTTCATGGATTTTTTAAATTCCACTCACAGAAGCGGAAAAATTAAGTTTTATGAAAAATTTATTTTTTTTAACTACCACTTAGTGGTTTCACAATTCATCAAAAAATGAAAGTTTCCAGAAAAATACAAAAAATTAGGCCTAAGATATATTTGATATTATGAATTCAAAAATGATTTCTATTTTACAAAATTCAAAACATACCAGTTGCATTAATTAATTTAAAAATTAATTCCCGTCGTGAAAACAAATAGCGTGTTTTTAAGAGATAATAACTATCAAAAGATTGACATTTGGTTATGTCTGGTTTAAATGTGAAATTACATCCAATGACCAACATTGTATTAAATTGTAAAAATATATTCTAAATATAATTTTAAACCACTCAAATTAATAATTTATCACTATTAATTATTTCTATTAAAAAAGTTCTTTTTAATTAAAATTTAGTAATTTTCACTATTCATCAGAATATGAAAGTTATCCAAAAAGTACCAAAATTTCACTCTAAGCTAATTTCTATATTCTGAATCCAAAAATGAAGTCCGTTTTGAAAAATAAAATTTACAAAATTTCAAAAAGTGGTTATTACTATTCATAACAGTTAGTTTTAATAATATTTTAATAGCATATCGTTGTTTAGTGAAACTCGGTATTGCGTACTACACACGCTATCGAGGAAGGTCGCGATTGCGTGTAATGCAAGGCAAGTCAATGATGCATGTTGTGAAAGCTCCTTTTGGTGTAGCGTACAACAAAAAACATTAATGAAATTAAAAAGAATATTTTTCATAAAATCTCGGGGTGTTACATTTTCCCCCTTAAAATGAATTTCGCCCTCGAAATTCGTCAGGGTTATAAATGGTTTACTATTCGAAAGTTTCTTTAATAGAAACCCACATCGTAAAAAGTAATACCAAAACCAATCATTAAAAAAAAGTATGAAACGTAACGGTTACCCAAATAAACTAATCACTGGGTTTCCATATAGATGAAAATATGGATATGGAAGAGAAATCTAACCATCATGTTCTGATAGAGAGTAGTAGAGAACATGGCTATGGAAAAGCCAGCAATCACAAAGCTATAAATTTGTGATGATCTAAGGTACCATCTGATTTATTAGATATAAGAGCACTAGGAAAACATTTTGGTTTTCAAGATCATTTCCCTAAAGTTGATGAAATTGGAATAAGAAGAAATAATTTCATGATTTTGGTATAGTCTCACCGTTTTTCGTTCTTTGGAAAATTTCCACTTCATCTCTTAAAGAAATGAAGTTGAATTTTTCATTCGTGATGTGTTAGCAGATCATGTGATAGAATTATGGGTCATTCCATTTGTCTCAAACAAATGGTTAGAAAAGTTATCAAAAAATACATAAGTCCATCTATAGTGAGATTAATCATATATAGTTCCTAAAATGGACTTATACTTCATATATCATACTGCTTAATATAATAAAACTAGTTTATACTAAACAGGGACTTCATGTAGGCCAGTGGTAGGCGATAAAGGCCAGTCACACTTCGATTGTGGGTTAAATTCCCACAGCCTTGTCCGACGCGATGGGCTGTCGCCCGTCCTGCAGGTTGTCCTTTTTCTAAAACTACATTACTATAACATCACATAAATAATATCAAAAAAAGTTCTATCCTTAATCAATACTAACTTATGGTTAACATAATCCATTCCAATCTTTAGGCTTATCTAAAATACTTCGGTCCAAGCTCATAGTATAAAGAAAATGATCACGCGAATGCCATCATTTATCCCCCATATATCATAAGATATATCTTGTTGGTTAAATTACAAACATGTGAATACCTTAATCATGTATTCTCTTGAAGAATGAATATCCATTTAACCTTAGTGAAAACATGAATGTAGTTAAAAGTTAACACTTTCCACATACCAAAATCCTCAAAATTCTATATCCTCAAACCATGATATCACTTAGTCCTTATATCAATCACGAGCTCATGAATACTATCAAACATTTAATTTTATCCTTATCCCTTCATTATGCAAATATCATCTACATTCCAAAAATATCTGAATAACCTTTCATGGATTCTGGTAACATTAATCATACACTTTCAAAACTCAAGGAAAGACAACAGTGTAACAATCATTAGATGTCTCTTTATTCCATAGTACCATGAGATTACTTATACAACATTACACATGATAAACATTTAATCATTCCACTACATTCTTAAACCATTGACCGAGCTTCAAAAATTATTTCATCTCACATATCATTTGTAGTCTCTTCATCATCATCCACATAAATACTACCCATACGACCATACTGATTCTCTTCATGAGACTTTCCTTTAGGGCATTGGTTTGCATAATGCCCGTACATTCCACATTTAAACCATTTAACCATTGTTGATGTCGTAGCAATACCATTATCCTCATCCCTGGTGTTAACTGAACCTTTTCCTTTGCACTTACTGGATTTGTGTCCTTCTTTTCCACACCCAAAGCATCTTCCAGTTCCTTTGAAACATTCTCCTTGATGCCTCTTCCCACATGATTTACATAGGGGAAATTTAACATTCTTTCCTCTATGATCATCATGAAACTCCATCTTTCTCTTATTAGTCGAGTCCGGAAACTTACCAAATTTTACTTTATTGATCATATTATGAGATTGATGATTCGGCATAATAATGATGTTTGGACTTCCAAATCCCATTTCATTTGGTTGCTCATGAAGAATATCATTCCATTGTCCATCATATCCTCCATTATCGTGAATCATCTTGTTTCCATCCATTTTCTAAAACCCAAAAAGAATAGTGTGAGAGGCAAAAATTATAATAAAGGGAGAGTAACTTCAATATCTAACATCTTTGGTTTAATCTAATATCGTTACCATAGTTCTAGGACTATATCCTATACGTATACTTATCCTTAGGGACATCCCTAGACATACCTTAGAAATATCTCTAGGGATCTCACTAACGTTTTCGCATCCTAGTTTCCAAAGGTTGACTAAAAGTTTCCTCGGATACCAACTATAAAGACCCGAATCTTGACGTACATGGACATTACATTAATTTTGCGGAATACTTAGTACATAACAAAAACATACACACAAGGACCGTAATAGTTTAGTGTCTTTGGAAACTCGGAATATAATCTTCTAATCATGGTGAAAGATCTTCAACATCTCCCATAAAGATCTTCTTTTTTTTAAACCTAAATCTTTTTTTATGTCCTGGGGAAAATAAAACATAAAAGGGTGAGCTCAAATGATCAGTAAGGGTAAACAAAAGAAATATCAATCACACCATATACATAAGAACATAACTTTTGTAAATCTTAACCTGCAAAAGAGATCATAATATCATAACATGAGATAAATCATAGAAGTGAAATGTAATCCCAATAATCATAACATAAAACCTGAAACTTTGTGGCATACACACATAATCATAGAGAATCATTTCTTATTAGTCAAGAGTCATTTCCAAGACTATCTTAGTGGACAAAGTCCATTTCTGAACCGTGTTCACTCCTTGTTTCAGTCCTGTTTCACTGAACCGATATAACCTACCATTACATCCATGTCTATCTCATGAGATATAAAATCTTTACCCAATGCATTGGAGGGAGATATAGGTCCCATCCATCTCATAATGATACCATTCTTATGTGTGCCACAAAATCATAAACCATACATCATATCATAACCCATGTAATAAAAATGGGATTCTTAAACATCGTGACATCATAAAACTATTCATATAAGATAAAGGAATTTATAAAAATAATTCCATCACAACATAATCAAATCAATGTAATAATAGGGATAGAAACAGAACCCTTTATTATCTTATATGTAAAATAATTTTAATAAAACACTCGAACTCCATTCTTGGGGAAAATATCCTTTCTACTTCAAAAACACTTTTCCTTTCTTAAAATGTCATACAATTATAAACTAAAAGAATTTGATTAAAAATAAACTCGAAAACTTGTAAAGGAAGGTTCTTGGAAATAATGTTTTAAAAATCCATTCATGCCGTATAAGTTAAAGAAAACATTCTTCTTGTACTTTTATCAGAAAAGTCAAAAAATACCTCGTACGAAAAACGACAAAAGATTCATTTCATATCTTTTACTAAAAACTCACCGAAGGGTAAAATAGGATTTAAAAAATTGTAGTTGAATGGAAATAATATTACATATTGAGGAAACATGGATGTGGATGATAAAATAAAGCCCAGTAAATGCCAAAGTATAAACAATCTCAGATAAAAATGAGATTGTGATATTTCCCTTACCTTAGGTCCGATTTGCTTCGTATGTGTCCGATCCTCGTGTATAATGATTTAAATAATGTAATTGACTTATTACAGAATCATACTCATTGTTATGATATCATATATGGTTCACTTATGGCTTTATATTACCCGTTCTTTTGTAAATTCCATGTTAAAGAGCGTTTTGGGTAAAAGTGTTTCATTTGTCGTCCGTGTTTTGACTTGTAATTATCCATATGACTACTTAGATCATGGTTACTTAATTACAGAATATAAAACATGATTTATTTATAATATATATTCAGAATATATATATATATAATAGATCAGTAAATGGAAAGAAATACACCGTTCATGGAGACGGTAGATCGTACGTACGCATGAACGTTGTTTTCTTTTCCTTATTGAGTTGAATGGAATTAAGTTGATGACATACATATATATACACATAAATCCAGAATCATTATTATGTCATATATTTCATTATTAATTATTATATATACTTTATAATCATTCATGAATGGTTAATGTGGAGAATGAATCTTATCGCGTCGTGGAGACGGTAGTCCGTACGTACGCACGAGCGATGATATCGTTCTCATGATCGTGGAATTGTATTAAAGTGTATGTATACTATTTCAGAATCAATATAACTTTACAATCATCATATATAGTTATTATGTACACCATTACACCCATCCAAGTAAGGTGGTGGTGGAAAATAGATTACACCACGGCGTGGAGACGGTATTCCGTACGTACACACGCGCGGTGATTTCGTTTTCTGTAGGATGGATAGATTGTGAAATAAGGTTGTTTCATAATTATAATAACATATCAGTATATAAGTGATACTGATGTTATTACTTCATAATGAAACAACCTAAGAAGAAGAAGAAGTGGAAGTAGAAATTAATATGAAAGAATCGGTAACGAGCATTACCTCTTCTTTGAAGCGCCTCTTTGAGACCTCCTTTTAGGGCACTACAATTGGTCTTTGAGGAGGACCATAACCTCTAGGATGTTTCTAGGGAAGTGTATAAGGGAATTTGGCAGGGGTTGGCCGAGAATGAAGGCTCAAAGTGGTGTGAGGAAGAGAGGGAGGAGGTTCCCTATTATAAGGGTGGAGAGGAGCACCTTTGGAATAACTAAAAATATTATTTTATCATAAATCCAAATTCGGTTTTAAATAGCTCCAAATTTATTTTTTTAGAAGCTAAGGTGGGGATGGGTCGACATCCTCTCATCCAATAAAATTTAAGAAAAGTTTAGGTTCCTATTATAACCTTATCATTTAGATTCAACATTAAATTAAATAATTTTACTTTTACCGTGTCTTCTTGTGTTCTTATACACTAAGGTTAATAAACTTACTATAAGTAGCCAAACGAACCCCAAGCTGTTTATTATTAATATATATAACCTTATCTAAGTCATTTGGCCTAACATTAGATTTTTAGGAATAAAATAACAATTACTAATATAATATTTGTTTTAAAAACTATTTTATGTCAATTTTGACACTATTTAGTAATTGATTTTTGTGAAAATCATAACAGAATGATTAGTTCATATAAAGTTAATTAAATAAATAATAAAATGTCATATTAACCTAGAAAATTAGTGTAATTCATAAAAATTATCAAATTACATTTATTTTTGTGTTTATAACATCAATTATGTCAATATTTCATTAATAAGATAATTACTGCATCATCTTTGTGTCATAAATAAATTAAATTATTTAAAGTCTAAAAATAACAAATAAACTATAATTATGTAGTAAATCTTTTTAGATTTCTAATTAATATTTATAGTCGAATTTATCTTATGTATAACCCCATATTAAAAATGATTTACTTATTAAACTTTGATTTTAACTATTTTAACCCTTCTTTAAATAAATTAATAATAAATGTCCTAATCTAATCCAAGTGGGCCTAAATGGTAATATTTTATTCCTAAGGTTGTTTTTGGTCGAATTACACTTGTAAAATAGAATTAGGACATGTTTTAGGGTAATAATAATATCATTTTTACCCTTAATTACCCTATTTACTTTTAATCGTGGTAAAAAAAGTAAAAAGTTACTATGCACCAAATATTATTTTCAGCTCATTGAACCACATTTTTACTTACTAAAATCAACCGTGTCTCTCGGATTTTTGAAATTCCACTCACAGAAGCGGAAAAATTAAGTTTTATGAAAAATTCATTTTTTTTAACTATCACTTAGTGGTTTCACTATTCATCAAAAAATTAAAGTTTCCAGAAAAATACCAAAAATCAGGCCTAAGATATATTTGATATTATGAATTCAAAAATGATGTCTATTTTACCAAATTCAAAACATATCATTTTCATTAATTAATTTAAAAATTAATTTCCGTTGTCAAAACAAATAGCGTGTTTTTAAGAGATAATAACTATCAAAAAATTGACATTTGTTTATGTCTGGTTTAAATGTGAAATTACATCCAATGACCAACATTGTATTAAATTGTAAAAATATATTCTAAATATACTTTAAAACCACTCAAATAAATACTTTATCACTATTAATTATTTCTATTAAAAAAGTTTTTTTTAATTAAAATTTAGTAATTTTCACTATTCATCAGAATATGAAAGTTATCTGAAAAGTACCAAAATTTCACCATAAGCTAATTTCGATATTCCGAATCCAAAAATGAAGTCCATTTTGAAAAATAAATTTAAAAAATTTCAAAAAGTGGTTATTACTATTCATAACGGTTAGTTTTAATAATATTTTAATAGCATATCTTTGTTTAGTGAAACTAGGTATTGCGTACTACACACGCTATCGAGGAAGGTCACGATTGTGTGTAATGCAAGGCAAGTCAAGGATGTGTGTTGTGCAAGCTCCTTTTGGTGTTGCGTACAACACAAGAAATTAATGAAATTAAAAGGAATATTTTTCATAAAATCTCGGGGTGTTACACCAAGCATGCTTCCCACTAACCTTGGAATGTTGAGGTACTCCTCCTGTCGAGTACCATGGATATTCTGTGTCACACAGAGGCGCTCCCCACTGTAGGTCTACTGAGTCCCCAAGAGCTCTCCCCCTCATAGCCTACTGAGGTACTCCTCCTATCTAGTACCATGGGTTTGTGACATTGCATAGATTCTCTCCCCATCGTAGGTCTACCGTGACATCAAGGCGCTCCCCACTAGGCTATTAGAGTCACTCCGAGTCAAAATAGTCAACAATCATCAGGTCTCAGCCAGCTACTAGGTCTCTATAATATGGTCACTCATCTCCTAGAGGATCCACTCCATGAGCTACTAGTCGATACTCCAACTCTCATGAATTCCCATGAAAAAGATTATCAAAGGTCCACCACATCATAGGGGGATAAATGTAACAGACAACGCATCAATCGGACGCCCGGTCTGTGAGTTATTAGTCTTTTTGTCTCAGGGGCCTAGTTGGATTCGTGCACGATCCAACCTGACCAAATTTCAACTATATCCCAAACTTCAGTGGGGTATACTCAAAGGGACCTTCATACTCCACAATTTCCAGCTCCACTGACGGTTCATCAGAGAAACGTCTGGTGTCAATGATATGGCCGAAGGAGCGTAAATGGGTTGTAGTGGGCCATGGTCAGGTCTGACCTGGTCGGACCGACCCGTTCGGTCTTGCCCGACCCATTGGGTAGGCCAGCCCATTGGGTTTAGATCGGCTTGCTGGGCCCAACCGAGCAGGACACAAGGGGCCTTAGAGAGTTGTGAGGGTGCAGACCGGCCGTGAGGGCACATACCGGCCGTGAGTCAGTGTGAGGGAAGTTTGGCCCGAAAGGCGCCGTGTGGGCGGCTTGGCCCCGAGGTAGAAGACCGTAGGTGTGGTTCGGCTGGGGATCCACGAGGCAGTGTGAAGCCGGTTCGGTCGGTGGTGGCGCGGGATACTGGCAGGCGACGTGAGCCGGGCAGATCGGAGGACCGACAGGGGGTGCGACCAGTGGGAGGCGTGAGCCGGGGCGTGGAGCCGGTTTGGCCGAGGCGTTGCGAGGGGCTGCGCGGGGACCAATAGTCTTGGGGGGCTATGCCATTCCCTTTGTCTCCTCTTCCATCTTCCTTCATTCCTATGAACACCACAAAGAATAATGGTAGAGGGGGTCGGGCCATGTTAGTTTGGCATGTACCCTCTGCATTTAGAGTGGTAGAAAGTGGCTATGCTTTAATCATGAATCAAGAATAACGATATTAATCTAGAAGATTCATGAATTTTATAACCTTCCCTACCTCATATTGATCATTGACGATGATGTGGAGGGAAGGTCGGTTGTCGAAGACGTCCCATGTCGTTTTCCACCACATGGTGCTTTCGAGGAAGAAGTTGAAGACATTCCTCACCAGAGTTCTTCGTGGAGGAAGCGTTCTTTGTGGAGGAAGCATTCTTCATTGGAGAGCGTTATCCTTCAAGTGTTGGGTGTCACGTTACTTTAACAGTGCTTTATCTCTTGGGTAACCCATCCCAAAACCTCCTCCCAAGCTCCATATATATAGAAGAGGGGGAGAGGTATGTAACGACCGTGGAATTTATGATGGTCCATTTATTAGAAACCTTCCAAAATTTCAACGACACTCTTACTTAATATTTAAAAAGGGTTAAGCCAGTTAATTTATTTTGGCATAATAAAGTGGCACGTTGGTACAATTTAATTTGGAGGTGTTGAAGTGGCTCCCCCCACATTTATTAAGGGGTTGAGGGTTTCTCCCAATTAAAGGTGGGGGGGGGGGGGTTCAAGGGGGTTTAATCCTGGGTTGTCCCCACCAACATAACCTATTTGGGGAGGGTATGGTTCTGGTGGTTCCACCACCATAACCTGTCATGGGAGGTTAAGGTCTGGTGGTCCCCACTTCCAACTTCCACATGGAGGTTTAGTTCCGATGGACCCCACCTCCCAACTCTTACATGGGTGTTGCAAATAAAAATAAAAATCTCACACACATTTATTTGTATTTTATTCTTACATAAAAAACCCAAAAACTATATTTCACTCTCAACCCACTACTGTTGAGGTGAAAGTCTCCTTAAGCGAATACTGACAACGTGAGTTCAATGGTGCCCTCATATTTCAATTTCATGCACAGGTTCAAAATTTATAAAAACCCCCTCACATGTTTACTGAACGTACCTGAAATTTTTTTCAGAAATTCATTCCTGGAACTTCGGGCCTCAGAATCACACACTGTAAATTTTAGAGGACTCATAAAATTCTAATTTATTTTAAAAAAATTACAAGTAAATTCTGGGTCATTAAAAACATGATGTTGTTTTCATGATAGACATACATCATGATGCTTGTCTAATTTTGACGAATCCTTATCAGATGGAACCTTCTGAGTTATTGGAGTTTAGGATTCATATTTATGTTCTAATGAATAAGGGATTTATCTAACCCAGTGTTTCATCATGGGGTGCTCTCTTGTTGTTTGAAAAGAAGATAGATGATGGTAAGAGGTTGTGTATAGACAATGTAATGACCGAGGTATTTATAGAATAATATATTTTCATATATATTAATATTTATGAATAAGATATTAATTATATTTTAAATAGGAAATTTTTTTCTAATTTCATACTCGACATGAAAGAACAGTTTTCCTTGAAATCTTACGTTGCACATAGCTTTGAGTTTTACAGGAAATTAATATAATAATATTATTATTTTAAAATGTATTTAACAGATAGTTTTTTATTGCCAGAAATAAACATAGCTAACTGCATTATGAGTCCACATGTTTGTTAATTGTTTTTATAACAAATTTTATAGGATTAAAATAAAAATGAATCTGATTTTAAGCATAAAAACTCCAATATTTTTAAAAGGTTGTTTTACCACAATTTGAAGATGAGCCATTTATAAATCTAGTTTTTGACAAGTTTATATGTTATATTTTAAAAAATAATCTTATTATTTAGAAGTGGAGCCTCAAAATTTTCTTCGGATGAAATTTTTGTTTTTTCGGATAAAGGTCATTCTTTAATGAATAGTAAAAAATACTGCATTTTAAATCAGAACTCACTTTTCATCTAATTTATTTATATAGTTATATATTTATTTTAATTGTTTCTAAATTTTAATTGGATTATATTTTTATAATTTAATCCAATTTTGGTCATTTTATGTAATTTTAGTTTTTAATTAGACATAAACACATGCCAATCTTTGGATAGATATTGCTTCTTAAAAACCCGCTTTTTAGTTTTGACAACATGAATTAATTTTACATTAATTACTACTACTTCTATGTTTTCAATTTAGAAAAATATATTCCATATTTGGAATCAGGATATCCAATTTTTTTAAATAAGTACCTTTTATTTTTAGACATTATAAATAGTAACTTCAGTAATTAATTTATTTGTCATGATTAAAAGGTAAATATAGTATATAATGGTAAACAGTAATGTTATAATAATATTAGATTACCCTAACACGAGTCCTAATCCTATTTTATGAAATATTTACAACCATGGTCAACCATGGGTTCATTTTAGGACCCCATATATCCACATGGATGTGCAAATGGGATTTTATAATAATTAATTTTAAGTAGAGAAAAAATTAAAATAAACATGTATCTTTTAGTAAAACTATTTTTATATTTGGTTATATAAGTAATCATTTTGACTATAAATATTAATTAGAAAGATACAAAGAATTACTACATCATTTTATTTTATTTATAATTTTTAGAAAACAAATAAAAAAATTTATTTATTACACAATGATGATGTAGTTATTACCTTATTAATGATTGATTTAAAAAAATGTGACTGTAAATATTAAAATAAAATTATTTTGAAACTATTTATACCATCCATGATTTTTTTGATGATTATTACTTGTAATATTTGAATTAATGACGTTTTTTTCGAAAGAATTATGTTTTTTAGATTTTTAAAAAGCCATGATATGATTAGTATAAAAATTGACACAAATGAGTTTTTAAAAAAATAATTTTTTATTAAATGATATAATAGTTTCAAAAATATATTATTAGTATAAATGACTTATATAATGTCAGAAATTGAATTAATGAACCACTTGTGGTTCAATTGTCATTTTATGGTAAGTATATTAACTATATTGTATGAATATACAAGAGGACATGGTAAGAGTTAAATTAGTTAACTAAGGGTTAAAGCTAAAAGATAACATTAAACATGGGACCAAAACTTTTCTAAAACCTATTGGTTGAGAGTATTATGAACAATAATCATCTTATATTCAAATAAACTATGTTGTGGTTCTTTTGAAATCGAAATTTATTTTATAAAAAAATAATCTTTCAAGACATTCCTAACATACCCCACCTTCCTCTTATAAAGGGCCACCACCTCTAACTCCTTACTCACACCTCTAAAGCCCCATGGATCGTCCAAACTCCAATCCAATAATCTCCTAACATCCCTCTCATATTCTTATAATCCTTACATTTGGAAGAGTAAAATTATAGAAATCCCTTAGGCTCCAATCAAAATAATTTTCCTAATTTTGAGGTAACTTCCTCTCTTAAGTTATTTTCTTTTATTTTACTTCTCCACTCCATATTATATTCTTATTTTTTGATTACATAACAAAACCTATATCTTAAATATTGTAGTATGTTTTTCTAAGATTTATTCTAACTACACTTATGCCAACATCCTTCTAATAAATTTAGAACATATTGTTTTTGTGGATGACGAACTACTGCTTCACGAAATGATAATTGTTCAATTATCTCCTACCGCCTCTCTTGGTGGAAAATATGATGGAATTGTATTTATATGGGAAATATATTTTGTATATATAGTCTATATTCTTATTTAATTTCTTTATACAACATACCTTTATTATTTTCATGATGTGTGAACATGGTATTTTCATTTGAGGAAGTGTGGACTACCACCCCCTCAAAGTGATATGACTTCTTCATGCCATACATGGAACATATAAAGGGTGGTGTTAATGAACTTATGTAACATATTTAAAATATTATATTATACTGGATTTATAATACACCTATTCATAATTATGTTTTTATTCCTTTAAATATGAAATAGAAATAAAAATTAGCATTCATGCGTACATACAACTTATCATCTCAATGAATAGTGAATTTAATTTCTTATCTCAAAATGTTATAGAATATGATAAATACATTTATTCTGGATTTATATGATCTATATATGAATAATATTCTAAAGATAATGGACATTTGACCACGTGGAAAAATTGTAATTATAACAAAATCATTTTCGACTCAAGTACCCAATATCGATAAAACCACCAATATTAACTTAAATAATTATGTAATTTTTATAACATGGTAATAATTTATTTAAAAGGAATAATAAACATTAAAAAGAACTAAAGAAAGTATAAATTAACCTAATTTTGTTATTACTGAAATTAAAGAATGAACGAGTCAAGTCGGACACGAGGTAAGGTACTTTGTCTCAATATCCATTCATTGAGGCATATTTTGGTTTACACAAGACCATCTTTTATATGGTGTATAATAAAACTGTTTAAATTTTAACATTATTAATAGGGAAATATTTATCAATGAATTGTTTTACTAAATAACAAGAGGATTGTTTTTAACTTTTGCGGTGACAATAGGCTATCTGTCGCCGTAATAATTATTTGATATTTGGCTTCCTCTATAAGCCTTTATGTTTTTAAAAGGAAAAGAAATCCCTTATTCCCTTTTTTGGATTATTTGGTATTGAAAATGGTTTTTGAAATGGATTTATTATTTCAATATCTTTAAATCATTTCTTGTTATTTCAAATGAAATGTTATTAGTGAAATGTTTAAGTTTTCTATAATTTATGTGTTATGATTAAATAATGGTACATGGACATTTGAAAGGTGGTTACGTGATAAAACAATGACGGGTGGTTACATGATAAACCAAATATTGGGTGGTTCCATGATAAACCAAGTATGGGTGGTTACATTATATCCTATGATGCATTGGGTATGGAAGTCGACCATATGGCTATTCCATTTAGGGATATGTGTGGAAGTTGACCATATGGTTGTTCCATTTATGTATGTTTATGTCCCAAGTTACCATTATATGTTATATGTTTCTTTATATGGGAATTATGGTAATATTTTGGTTTCCAAAAGGGGAAGCAATGAGATTATATTAAGTGATGTGTATTTGAAACTTTTTATAGGTGAAAAGTATTACTTTATGATAATGTTTTCATGGTTTATATGTTTTTGAAACACTAACAGTTTTATCTTCTTATATATCCCTTAATAAGATTTTTCAAATCACACCGTGTTTTGAAATGTTTTTCACATTACATAAAGATGAAAATGATCAATTATGGGATCAAGGGAAAGCCATGTTGTCTAAAACATGGAATCAAACATGTTTTTTTCTTTCAAATTATTGTTTCATTGAAAATTTGGATAGTGAGTATAAGTGTATACATGTAATATTTAAGTTGTTATGTATATGTTATGAACTAATTCTCTAAAGCTCTAAACCTGAAAATAAACTCAATGTGAATTATTATATTAATTCAAAATAATGTAATGTTTAAGTCTGGGGCCCTATATTTGGTAACATAGGTCGGTTTAGATAACATTAGAGGTTAGGGTGTTATTCATGCATAAGTGACATAACCATAGTGGTTAGCATATTATAAAGAGTCATGATTATTTTATATAAATGGAATTAGTTTAGGATAAAATTAATAATTATATATTAGTGTTTACCCTCCTAATAAGATAGTATATTAGGATTTTACCGATATACTCACACTGACCATTTTGGATTTAGTAATGGATGGATCTAGTAGGCACCAAAGTAAAAATGGATGTGAAGGAAACTGTGGTGGTTTTCTGAATGAGAAACTGAATGAAATGGGAGCTACAATGAAAACTCTTTTGGTTATTCTTAACCAACTATCTGGAGTCATGATTGACCACTTGAACCTTGGTTATTTTTCTAAGGAATCATATATGCCAAAAATGAATCCCAGTTGATGTTCAGGTAATAATAATAAAGGTATGTATATTCAAAACCCTATGTGTACAGGATGTGAAAGGAGACACCAAGGAAAATGATTCAAAGGGACAGGAAGTTGTTTCAGAAGTGGTAATGAAGGTCATAATGCAATAACCTCTCATGGAAAAAGGAAGCATCCAGTTTACTCTAGGAAAGGGAAAAGAGTTATTTTAGAAGGATCAATTGAATGTTTTAAATGTTATTTTCTTGGTCATTATACAAATAGATGTACTATAAAGAAGGTTCTGTAATGGGATTAGTATGATAATACAAATATATGTTTCCCAATTCCTAATTCAATTTCAATTAAAGATGAGAAAACTGAAAATTTCCTATGAAAGGAATGAAATATTTCTTAGCTCTTGTTTGGACATTACTGAAATCTTACGAAATTATGTAGGATTTTGTTTATAGGAAAAATATAAAATAATAAGATGAAAAAACAAGGATAAATGATCATGAATAATGTTCTATGATTAAGATGTTTACATTTTAGGAATTGAAGAGTTATATTGGATATATGGATGATGATATGTTTAAATGTTTTAATGATAGGATTACTTTAGAAGAATTATAGTATTTGTAACCCTTAAGTTAGTTTTATTAAAATGTTAATTGAGGAATAATTCTCTTTTCATTATGGATATAGTTATAAAGAACAGTTAGGGTTTATATGATATTTGAATTTGAGGCAATTACGAATTATTAATTTTTGGGATGCAAAATGAAAGGTAGTAGATAACAGTTTTAGATAAAGTATATTGTGGTTATTTTGAGGAAATTTTCTTACTTTTGAGAATAATAATGATATGGTTTTAGAAAAATGATAACCTTTAGTATGGGGGACAACCCATCACGTCCAGTAAGGCTACGATAATCGAACCCACAACTGAAGGGATACAAGGGTACATTACCTACCACTGACCTACATGAAGTCCCTAGTTAGTATGAATTAGTCTTTTTGGTTAAATTATTTTATGGACCAAGAATGAGTTGATTTTTTGAATTTATGTTTTACCAAATTTATATCCATATTATATGAAAATGATTTGGTGATTAAGTGATGAAGGTTATTTTGGAAGATATTTTGTCTTTTGGGAAACTATATGCCTATGGAAAATAGAATAATAAGGGATTTCATTTGAGGATTAATGGTGGAAATTTATTTTGGAACAATATTTGTTTTTATTGTGGAATTATAGTGATTCATGTTATTTATACAAATGATGAACCTATCATATAGAATATGTGATTAGGTTTATTAAATTTTAGTATAGGACTTTATGAGTTGTCGATGTTATTTTGAGATAAATGCTAAGATATATTATGGAAGACAATGTGATAAAATCATTCTAAATTTTTTGTTTCAAATATTAGTTTGGATTATATGGAATAATTTTAAAGACAAATGTGTTTTGAATGGTTTTGTTGAACTTTGGGTACTATTTGTTAAATTTTAGAGATTAAGAGTAATATTTATTTTTATAAAGGATTATCCTTTTTGGGGATTATCAGATTTTGTACTAACCATTTTTGATCTAGTTAAGGTATCAAGAGAGGATTAACAGATAGTTAATTTTTTTAGATTAAGTGATTATCTAGAAGTTGATTTATCTTTAATACTCATCATTTGGAGAAAAAGATGACTTATATGGGAAATTGATTTAATGATGAAAGTATACATGAAAGGTAAGTATATTTACATATATTCTTATTCAATCTCATAAATAAATTCCTAAAAATTATGAAAAATGAACTTAAAACAAAAAAAATTTCCTTTATCTTTTCCTACTGGGGTATCAAATTCTATTTGACTCATCACAAATTTATTGTTTTCTAGAAGCTAACTTTTCCTTAATCGTGTATTCTATCACTCTCCATCAGAACATGATGGTTATTTTTTCTTCCATATCCATGCTTTCCTACATTGAATCCTAGTATGTTTTATCTCAAGTATCCATTGCAATTATCTTTCTTTCTTTTGAAGTGATTGTTTTATCGACTCCTTTTTCAGATGTGGGATTTTCAATGATGTTTCCGAGCCCAATTTAAAAATTGCAGGGATGCAATTTCCAAAAGGGAGAAAGGATGTAATGAACCAGGTATTTATAGAATAATATATTTTCATATATATTAATATTTATGAATAAGATATTAATTTTATGTTAAATAGGATTCTTTTTCTGATAGCGTACTCATCACGCAACAACGAGTTTCTTTGAAAACGTACATTGCACCCAACTTTTAGTTATATCGAAAAATAATATATTATTATTATTATTTTAAATGGTATCTAACACATATTTTTTGTATTTCCAGGAATAAATATAACTAACTACATTATTATTACTCAAGTTTTTTAACTATTTTTACAATAAATTTTATAGGCTTAAAATAATAATGAATCTTAATTTAATCATGAAAAACTCAAATATTTTTAAAAGGTTGTTTTTACCCCTTTTGAATGTGATCACTTTTTAAATATAGTTTATGATATTTTTATATGTTTAAATGTTTTATTTAAAAAAGATAAACATTTTATTTAAAAGTGTAAAATCAAAATTTACTTTGGATGAATTTTTGGTATTTTTCTGATAAAGTTCATTTTTAATGAATAGTGAAAAATACAACATTTTAATTCAAAAATCTCTTTTCATCTAATTTATTTCTATAGATAGATTGTCCTTTTAATTGGTTTTAAAGTGTAATTTCATTATATTTTAATCATTTAATATAATTTTGGTCATTTTATGTAATTTTACTTTTTAATTTAACAAAACCACATGCCAATCTTTTGATGGATACAATTTCTTAAAACATCGCTTTTTTGGTTTTGACATGGGGAATTAATTTAAAATTAATTACTAAAACTTATATGTTTTGAATTTGTAAAAATGGATTATATAATTGGAATCATCAAGTCCAAATTGTGTGAATAGTTAACTTTTATTTTTATAAATTGTGAACAACAACTTCAGTAATTATTTTGTTTAATATGGTTAAAGGGTAAATCTTGTAAACAAGGGTAAAAAATATTATTATAATAATATAAAATTCCCCTAACACATGTCCAAATCCTATTGGATGCGATAGGTCCGACCATGTTCATCCTTGGGTTGATTTTGGGAACCCACGGAGCCACTTGGATGTGAAAATGACATTTTATAAGAATTAATTTCATGTAAAGAAATATGTAAAATAATCTTTTAACTTTTATTAAAAAAATATTATATGGGGTTATATTAGTGATATTTTTGACTATAAATATTAATTAAAAATATAAAAATATTTACTACATCATTTTTATTTATATATAATTTTAATACATCATATAAAAAAATTTATTTATGACACAATGATGATGTAGTGCTTAACTTATAAATGAATGATTTAAAAAAGGATATTATAAATATTAAAATATATTTATTTTGAAACTTTTTATACCATACATGAATTTTAGGGATGGGTATTAATTTTTATCATTCAATTAATGAGGTTTTTTTAGAAATAATCAAGTTTTTTTGGATTTTTAAAAACACAAGATATGAATAATATAAAAATTGACATAAATGAGTTTTAAAACAAATACTATTTTATTAAATAATATAATAGTACTAAAAATATATGATTCTCCAAAAAGACTAATATAATGTTTTAAATGAAATTAATGAACCACTTTAGTTTTGATTGAAATTTATGGTAACTATATTAACTATATAGTTTGAATATACAAGAGGACATGGTAAGAGTTAAATTAGTTAACTAATGGTTAAAGCTAAAATATAAGGTTAACATTGGGATCAAAACTTGTATAAAACCAATTGGTTGAAAGGATATAGGTCTATCATCATCTTATATTCAAATTAAATGAGTTGTGGATCTTTTTAAATCAATATTCAGTTTATAATAAAATAATCATTCAAGACATTCCTAAAGTACCCATCCTTCCTCTTATAAAAGGTCACCACCTGTAACCCCTTACTTACACATATCAATCCCATTGCCTCATCAAAAATCATCTCCAATAAGCTCCCAAAATCCCTATATTCCTCCTAGAATCCTTACCTTTGGTAGAATGAAATTCAAGAAATCCTTTAGGCTCAAATCAAAAGAAGTTACCCGATTTAGAGGTGATATCCTCTCTTAGGTTCTTTTGTTATTTTACTTCTACACATCCTAATATATATTTATTAATTGATTACATAGCAACACCAGTATCTTAAATGTACTAGGAGGTTTTTATGAGAATTATTCTAACTACACGTACATACACCTTCATCTAATAGATTCAGAACATACTGTTTCTGTGGACGACAGACTACTTCCTCACGAAATGATGATTGTTCAATTATCTCCTACCACCTCTCATGGTGGATATTATGATGCAATTGTATTTATATAGGACATATATTATTTTTATATTTTCTCTTTTCTTTTTTAATTTTTATTTACAACATAACTTTATTCTTTTCATGATGTCTAAAAATGATAATTTCATTTGAGGAAGTGTGGACTACCACCCCCTCAAAGTGATATGACTTGTTCATTCCATACATGGAACTTATAAAGTATGGAATTAATGAACTTATGTAACATATATAAAATATGATATTATACAGTAATTATAATATATCCATGTATCATAATGTTTCATTCCTTTAAATATTAAATAGAAATGAAAGTAGCATTCAGGCGTACATACAGCTTACCGTCTCCATGAACTGTACATTTCATTTCCTATCACCAAATATCATTGAATATTATAAATACATATATAATATATATATATGATATATATATGAATAATTTTCTAGATATAATGGTCTTTTGACCACATGGACAAAATTTAATTATAACAATATCATTTTCGACTCAAGTACCCAATATAAAAAAAACAACTGATATTAACTTAAATAATTTTTTAATTTTTATAATTTGGTAATAAGGGTTATAAAAGTAATAATAAACTTGAAAAAGGTTTTTAATCATGTATAAATTAACTTACGATTATTATTTAGGAAATTAAAAATCGAACAAGTCAAGTCGAACAAAAGGTAAGGGACTTCGTCTCAATCACATTTCATTGAGGCATATTTTGGTTTATACATGACATTTTATTCAATGTATAATAAAAACCATTGACTTTTTATAAGTCCCCAGCCTTAAACCTTACTTAAACTTGAGTTATTACAAGATTACACATTGAGGATCTTTTCATGTTTAGAGTTTTAGAGAATTAGATCATGAAACTTGCATTACATTCCACATTTAAACAAGGTGGTTACATAAAAGACAATATTCATTCTTCCCATCAATGGAAACCTATTTAAAATAAAACACGGATTCTTTCTTGGCACATCCTTGACACTATCGTCACATCATGTACCTCTCCCTTGACCTGTGAAAAGCATTTCAAAAACTTGGGATGAGCATAAAAAGCTCAGTAAGGGTTATAAAAATATGGAAAGGAAACATGAGTTCATATATACATAAGAATGAAATCATACATTAGCTATAAAACATAGGCATATCAAATCTTGAATAAATCATAGAAAAAAATAAAACATAAAGGTAACTTGAGGAATTCATAACATTCTTACGTAGGGAGTAACCCTCTTGGTTACGTTTGGAATACCCATCACAGTATATTCCCTAAATCTCTTCGGAGAAACCTTAATGTTTCACTCCTTCGCGTTACCCAATGCATTGGAGAGCTATATCGGGCTCACCCGCCCTTAGTTTATCATGGAACCACCCATTCTTCATAACAATGCCCAAAAACCATAACATAATAGTATCACATAAACATGAATAAAGGAAACATAACATTTCCACATTTCAATCACAATATAACATTTTAGGATATTGAAATAATGAATCCATTCAAAAAGAAACCATTTCCAAAACCATTTAAAACATTTAATAAAGAGATTTTTGAATCAAAGTGTCCCATACCACCTTGAAGCTTTTAACATTTTAAACCATTTATATCCATATAAATAAATCCTTAAAACCATTTTGAAAACATGGATATTAATAAGAACAAATAATTAAAACATTTAAAACGATATTTTGGCTAAAGTGGTTTTACCAAAATTAGAGACACTTGAATACAATAATCGAGGAATAACATTTAGTCAAAACTTTATAATATCATGAGAATAAAAGGATTCATGATATAATACTCCAAAGGACAGTATATACACCATATAAGAGTGAATTGGTGCATAACAACAATGAACCCTCAATAGAAATGTCAAATGTGATGAAATCCCTTATAAAGAAGGTATCCTTAAATTAAGGACAAATAAATCTCAAAAATATGTGTGACAAATATATATACACCCAATATAAGTGGATATTAAGTGTAAAACAATAAAAGGTCATTCACACATATTCAATGGATGACATATTCAATGACTACAAGTTGAACCCAAAGAAATCGAAATTGGGTTAAAAAGTTCCCTTGACAGCCTAACGGCATCACATCAAAATGAGTTGATGAGAGATAAAAAGTGTATATCATCACTTGGGCATAAAATTTACATCAATAAGGATGTATGAGAACATATCCCATCATAAACATATGTAAATTAAAATACCCAATAAAAGAAGTCTTTTAAAAAAGAGGAGGGTGAAAGGTTCCCTTACCGACTTGGGTATCTTTCAAAACATACACCCCATGAAAGAAAGACAATAGGTCATTGATGTAAATACTCATAAACGAAAGTATATTACAAAAAGAGTAGAATAATGGGCAGTACATACACCACTCAATGGAATTTGTGGCAAATGTAGCATAAATCTCACAGGAATAAAAGTGAGATGAAAAATCCCTTACGAAAACTCGGCAGCCTAACGGCGCCGCATAAAACTTCCGAATATGGATTGATGAGATCAAATAGAGTATCCCATCATATTACAATAGAATTTACAGCAAGTGGAATATAAAATAAAATCCCCCAACAATGCAAGGAGGAGTTTTAAAGAAGTGACATAAAGGAGAGTACTTAAAAAGAAAGAGAGAGGTTAGATCTCTTATGAAAGTTCGGCAGCCTAACGGCGCCAATCAAAACATCCAAAATGGATTGATGAGAGAGAATAAGGTCTCTCATCACATGAACATAAAAGTTTAATATAAAAGATCATCCCAATAACAAGAAATATGATCTTTAAAAGGAATGACATAAAAGTGTGTACTTAAAAAGAAAGAGAGGAGTAGGATCCCTTACCTCGGGTCCGACTTGACTCGATCGTTCTTTAATATCCTGAATAATAAACTTGAGTTAATTTATAATTCCTTAAGAACCCTTTTTCAAGTTCATTATTACTTTTATACCACTTATTACCATGTCATAAACATTATGTAATCATTTAAGTTAATAATATTTGTTTTGCCGATATTTGGTTCTTAAGTCGAAAGTGGTCTTCTTACAATTACATGTTGTTCGTGTGGCCAAATGTTTATTATATCCAGAATTGTATTAATTATTTAGATATCATATATGTAATATATATCCAGTACATGCATGCATTTATAACATTACATAATCATTTAGAGGTAAGAAATGAAATGCACCGTTCATGGAGACGGTAAGCCGTACGTACGCATGAACGCTACTTTCATTTCTATTTCGTATTTTATAGAATGGAATAATAATGATATAAAGTTATATTATAATTCCAGTATAATATCATATATAATATCATATTTCCATCCTTTATACATCCCACATATGGTATTTAACGAATCAAATCACTTTGAGGGGGCGGTAGTCCGCACTTCCTTAAATGAAGATATCGCGTATACCCATAATGGAAGCCATAAAGGTAAGACAAAAATGAAAAATACAGAAGCATAAATAAAACATAAACATATTATATATCATATATAAAAATAGTGACATCATAATGGCCACCTTTGAAGGTGTTAAATGAGTATTGAACAATCATCGTTTCGGGAGGCAGAATTTCACCATCCACGGAAACCGTATGTTCTTTAACCATTTGATGTAGTTGTGTGAGAGTGTAGCTCGAATAAATCTTATAAAAACATCCTAGTATATTTAAGATACTGGTGTTGTTACAAAAGAAGTAAATAAAAAGAGTTTAGGGGGTTGGAGAAGCAAAATAAAACAAATGAACATGAGAGAATGAATTACCTTTAAAAGTGTAACTCCTTTTGATTTAAGCCTAAAGGCTTCCTTTGAAAGGATTCTGCCTAAAGGGAGTCCTCTAGGATGAGGAGAGGGATGTGGAGAGAGTAAATGGGCAGAGGTTGGCCGAGCCAAAGTCTTGAGGAGTGTGTTAAATGAGGTAGAGGTGGGGGCCTTTTATTAGAGGAGCGGAGGGGTACTTTTGGAAAGTAATGAAATATTACTTTATTTGAAAATGTGTTTCGGTTTTAAAAGGTCCCACATTGATATAATTCGTGGGTAAGGTGATAAGGCTTCGAAATACACTCATCCAATAAGTTTTTTACATGTGTATTTCATAGAGTTTACATTATCTTTCCATTTTATTTAAATCGTCAAATAATGATATCATCGCTGCATCATTATTATGTCATAAATAATTTAATTTATTTAATGTCTAAAAATTATAAAAAAAATACTATTATGTAGGAAATAGTTTTATCTTTCCAATGAATATTTATAATCAAAAAGATGACTTTTATAACCCCACTTAAAAATTGTTTTAGTAAAACATATCATGTTTGTGTCAATTTTACTTTTACATTAAATAAAATGTTATTTATGTCATTTCCCAACCAAAGTGGATCCATGGGGTCCCCAAGTTGACCCATGGCCTGTATTGGTCGGCCATGACACAAACAATAATGTTGGGACATGTGTCTAGGTCATTTCATATCATTAAATCATTATTTATACCTTAAACTACACTAATTACCACTAATCGCGATTAAAAACTTAATAAGTTACTATTCACCAAAAAATTATTTTAATCTCATTGAACCACATTTTACTTCTTAATGACAACCATGTATGTCGGATTTTCAAAATTCAATACACATTAGTGGTAAAATTTCATTTAACTGGAAAATCAGTTTGCTTGATTACCACTTAGTGGTTTCACTATTCATCAAAAATTGAAGTTTTTCAGAAAATTACCAAAAATTCACCCTAAGCTATATTTGATATTACGAATTCAAAAATGAATTCTATTTTACAAAATTCAAAACATATAAGTCACATTAATTAATTTAATAATTAATTCCCGCTGTCAGAGCAAATAGCGTGTTTTTATGAAACAATAAGTATCAAAAGATTGACACTGGTTTAAGTCTGATTTCAAAGTGAAATTGATTCCAACGACCACTATTGGATTTAATGGTAAAAATATTTTATAATTTCACTTTAAAAAAAATTCAAAATATAATCTAATCATATAAATAAATTAGATTAAAAAGTGGTTTTGAATTAAAATACAACATTTTACACTATTCATTAAAAAAATGAACTTTATCGGAAAGATACCAAAAATTTACACAAAGTAAATTTTGATGTCCCGATTCATAATAAGAGTTTTATTTGGTCCAAAAGAATGTATAAGAGTGATCAAAACTATATTTAATGACGGTTCGCCATCAAAAGGTGATAAGTGAACCTTTAGTGAAAACTAGGGCATATACGCCTAAAATTGAATTCTTTCCATATTTTAAGCCATTATATTTTATTGGATAAATGTAAAAACATTTAAAAACATATATAATCATATTTTAGTTATTTCTATCCATTCCTGCCATTACAACGGCTACATGTTAACTAGCATTTAAAATAATATTATTTTATTATTAGAGTGCAACGTAAGATTCCCAAGAAACTCGTTGTTGCGTGTTGGGTACGCCATCGAGCACAGCTTCCCCTTTAAAGTCATTTCAATATTTTATTCAAAAATATAGATAAATATGAAATGTCATATTATTTATTTACCTGGGGTGTTACATCCTTCCCCCCTTTTGGGAATTGCGTCCTCGCAATTTTAAAATTGCGCTTGGAAACATCCTTGAAAGTCCCACATCGGAACAAAAGTCGGTAAAACAAACACTTTAAAATAAAGAAAGATAAGTACAAAGGTCACCCGAGTTAACCCATACTAGGATTACAAGTATGAAAATATGGACATGGAGGAAAAAACAAAGGGTCATGTTCTGATGGAGAGTGATAGAAAACATGTTTAGGAGAAAGTTAACCACGAGAAAATCAAAAACTTGTGATGGGTTAAACGGTCTTCGATTCCCTAGTAGGAAAAGTTAATAGACAACATTTTTGTTTTAAGTTACTTTTTATTGAGGAATTTATTCATAAGGAAACATAATCACTTATCATATTTACTTTCAACCTTTATTAGATTCCTTACACAAACTCATATTTTCTCCAAAAGACGAGTATTTAGGAAGACTTGTTCACATTAAGAGTACTATAATCAACTTCTAGAGAATCACCTAATCCACAAAATAGAACTATATACTTCCCATGTCTTTAGACTTTAACCAAATCCAAAACCAAAAAGGCTAGTACAAGATCAGATAATCCAGAAAAGGATAACCCTTTATAAAAAGAAAATCTATTCTTAATCTCCAAAATTTGTCCAACAAAACCCAAAGTTCAACGAGGACCATTATATAATCAATTTGTCCATAAAATTCTTCAAAGTAAACCAATATAAGATTGAAACCCAAATATTTGAAGTATTTAGCCGCATAGTATTCCAAGATAAATCGTAACATTTATCTCCAAACAATATCTGTTGCTCCTAAAGTCTCGTTTTGAAAAGTAATTAACCTAATCACATATCCTCCATGATAGGTTAATCATTTTCAAAAATAACGCAAAATCAACTTACTCTTAATTCATAAAATCATATAACTAGAATGAATCATTCAAACTAACCAGGGACTTCACGTAGTCCAGTGGTAGGAGATAAATACCAGTCGCACATTGGTTGCGGGTTCGATTCCCGCAGCTTTGTCCGACGTGACGGGATGTCACACGGTCTACGTGTTATCCTTTTTCCAAAACTATATAATTCTTAAAACATTCCCCAAAGTGAGATAAAATCTTCAAGAATACTCATAACATATTTTAACCTCAAGTTTATCTCATTCCTTTCATTTTCCATCATATCATAGAGTAACCCATAATTACCTAAAAATTAAGTATCATATAAACCCTAATGGTTACCTTAATAATTATTACCTGAATTTCCACATCGAATTGGCCATCTCGTACCTGATGCATTAGAGAACTCACCAAGGTTGAAGTGGTTGATCATGACGCCTTGATATTTGGTTTAGAACAACCACGATTTTCCTCATTGAATCCTTCATTTTATCTAGTATCTTAATCAGAGAACCACCACAGTTTCCTTCAAACCTGTTGTCTCTTTGGTGCTTGCTAGATCCATCCATTCACTAAAAATAGAAATGTCAGTGTGAGTATATCAACAAAACCATCATGTACTAATGATTAAGATAGACAATAAGATATACTTACTCATTCACTTTATCTAAAACTAAGACTCTTTCTGAAATCCTAACCATTATGGTAATGTCACTTATGCTTAAAGAATACCCTAACCTCTAAAGTTGTCTAAACCGACCTTTGATACCAACTATAAGGCCCCAGCCTTAAACCTTACTTAAACTTGATTTATTACAAGATTACACATTGAGGATCTTTTCAGGTTTAGAGTTTTAGAGAATTAGATCATGAAACTTGCATTACATTCCACATTTAAACAAGGTGGTTACATAAAAGACAATATTCATTCTTCCCATCAATGGAAACCTATTTAAAATAAAACACGGATTCTTTCTTGGCACATCCTTGACACTATCGTCACATCATGTACCTCTCCCTTGACCTGTGTAAAGCATTTCAAAAACTTAGGATGAGCATAAAAAGCTTAGTAAGGGTTATAAAAATATGGAAGGGAAACATGAGTTCATATATATATAAGAATGAAATCATACTTTAGCTATAAAACATAGGCATATCAAATCATGAATAAATCATAGAAAAAAATAAAACATAAAGGTAACTTGAGGCATTCATAACATTCTTACGTAGGGAGTAACCCTCTTGGTTACGTTTGGAATACCCATCACAGTATATTCCCTAAATCTCTTCGGAGAAACCTTAATGTTTCACTCCTTCGCGTTACCCAATGCATTGGAGAGCTATATCGGGCTCACCCGCCCTTAGTTTATCACGGAACCACCCGTTCTTCATAACAATGCCCAAGAACCATAACATAATCGTATCACATAAACATGAATAAATGAAACATAACATTTCCACATTTCAATCACAATATAACATTTTAGGATATTGAAATAATGAATCCATTCAAAAAGAAACCATTTCCAAAACCATTTAAAACATTTAATAAAGAGATTTTTGAATCAAAGTGTCCCATACCACCTTGAAGATTTTAACATTTTAAACCATTAATATCCATATAAATAAATCCTTAAAACCATTTTGAAAACATGGATATTAATAAGAACAAATAATTAAAACATTTAAAACGATATTTTGGCTAAAGGGGTTTTACCAAAATTAGAGACACTTGAATACAATAATCGAGGAATAACATTTATTCAAAACTTTATAATATCATGAGAATAAAAGGATTCATGATATAATACTCCAAAGGACAGTATATACACCATATAAGAGTGAATTGGTGCATAACAACAATGAACCCTCAATAGAAATGTCAAATGTGATGAAATCCCTTATAAAGAAGGTATCCTTAAATTAAGGACAAATAAATCTCAAAAATATGTGTGACAAATATATATACACCCAATATAAGTGGATATTAAGTGTAAAACAATAAAAGGCCATTCACACATATTCAATGGATGACATATTCAATGACTACAAGTTGAACCCAAAGAAATCGAAATTGGGTTAAAAAGTTCCCTTGACAGCCTAACGGCATCACATCAAAATGAGTTGATGAGAGATAAAAAGTGTATCTCATCACTTGGGCATAAAATTTACATCAATAAGTATGTATGAGAACATATCCCAACATAAAAATATGTAAATTAAAATACCCAATAAAAGAAGTCTTTTAAAAAAGAGGAGGGTGAAAGGTTCCCTTACCGACTTGGGTATCTTTCAAAACATACACCCCATGAAAGAAAGACAATAGGTCATTGATGTAAATACTCATAAACGAAAGTATATTACACAAAGAGTAGAATAATGGGCAGTACATACACCACTCAATGGAATTTGTGGCAAATGTAGCATAAATCTCACGGGAATAAAAGTGAGATGAAAAATCCCTTACGAAAACTCGGCAGCCTAACAGCGCCACATAAAACTTACGAATATGGATTGATGAGATCAAATAGAGTATCCCATCATATTAAAATAGAATTTACAGAAAGTGGAATATAAAATAAAATCCCCCAACATTGCAAGGAGGAGTTTAAAAGAAGTGACATAAAGGAGAGTACTTTAAAAGAAAGAGAGAGGTTAGATCTCTTACGAAAGTTCGGCAGCCTAACGGCGCCACTCAAAACATCCAAAATCGATTGATGAGAGAGAATAGGGTCTCTCATCACATGAACATAAAAGTGTAAGATAAAATATCATCCAAATAACAAGAAATATGATCTTTAAAAGGAATGACATAAAAGTGTGTACTTAAAAAGAAAGAGAGGAGTAGGATCCCTTACCTCGGGTCCGACTTGACTCGATCGTTCTTTAATCTCCTGAATAATAAACTTGAGTTAATTTATAATTCCTTAAGAACCCTTTTTCAAGTTCATTATTACTTTTATACCACTTATTACCATGTCATAAACATTATGTAATCATTTAAGTTAATAATATTTTTTTTGCCGATATTTGGTTCTTAAGTCGAAAGTGGTCTTCTTACAATTACATGTTGTTCGTGTGGACAAATGTTTATTATATCCAGAATTGTATTCATTATGTAGATATCATATATGTCATATATATCTAGTACATGCATGCATTTATAACATTACATAATCATTTAGAGGTAAGAAATGAAATGCACCGTTCATGGAGACGGTAAGCCGTACGTACGCATGAACGCTACTTTCATTTCTATTTCGTATTTTATAGAATGGAATAATAATTATATAAAGGTATATTATAATTCCAGTATAATATCATATATAATATCATATTTACATCCTTTATACATCCCACATATGATATTTAACGAATCAAATCACTTTGAGGGGGCGGTAGTCCGCACTTCCTTAAATGAAGATATCGCATATACCCATAATGGAAGCCATAAAGTTAAGACAAAAATGAAAAATACAGAAGTATAAATAAAACATAAACATATTATATATCATATATAAAAATATTGACATCATAATGGCCACCTTTGAAGGTGTTAGATGAGTATTGAACAATCATCGTTTCGGGAGGCAGAATTTCACCATCCACGGAAACCGTATGTTCTTTAACCATTTGATGCAGTTGTGTGAGAGTGTAGCTCGAATAAGTCTTATAAAAACATCCTAGTATATTTAAGATACTGGTGTTGTTACAAAAGAAGTAAATAAAAAGAGTTTAGGGGGTTGGAGAAGCAAAATAAAACAAATGAACATGAGAGAATGAATTACCTTTAAAAGTGTAACTCCTTTTGATTTAAGCCTAAAGGCTTACTTTGAAAGGCTTATTCCCAAAGGTAGTCCTCTAGGATGAGGATAGGGATGTGGAGAGAGTAAATGGGCAGGGGTTGGCCGAGCCAAAGGCTTGAGGAGTGTGTTAAATGAGGTAGAGGTGGGGGCCTTTTATAAGAGGAGAGGAGGGGTACTTTTGGAAAGTAAAGAAATATTACTTTATTTGAAAATGTGTTTCGGTTTTTAAAGGTCCCACATTGATAGAATTATCGTATAAGGTGATAAGGCTTCGAAATCCACTCATACAATAAGTTTTGTACATGTGTAGTTCATATATTTTACATTATCTTTCCATTTTATTTAAATCGTCAAATAATGATATCATCGCTGCATCATTATTATGTCATAAATAATTTAATTTATTTAATGTCTAAAAATTATAAAAAAAATACGATTCTGTATGAAATCGTTTTAGCTTTCCAATGAATATTTATAATCAAAAGGATGACTTGTATAACCCCACTTAAAAATTGTTTTAGTAAAACATATCATGTTTGTGTCTATTTTACTTTTACATTAAATAAAATGTTATTTATGTCATTTCCCAACCAAAGTAGATCCATGGGGTCCCCAAGTTGACCCATGGCTTGTCTTGGTCGGCCATGACACAACCAATAAGGTTTGGACATGTGTCTAGGTCATTTCATATCATTAAAGCATTATTTATACCTTAAACTACACTAATTACCACTAATCGCGATTAAAAACTTAATAAGTTACTATTCACCAAAAAATTATTTTAATCTCATTGAACCACATTTTACTTCTTAATGACAACCATGTATGTCGGATTTTCAAAATTCAATACACATTAGTGGTAAAATTTCATTTAACTGAAAAATCAGTTTGCTTGATTACCACTTAGTGGTTTCACTATTCATCAAAAATTGAAGTTTTTCAGAAAATTACCAAAAATTCACCCTAAGCTATATTTGATATTACGAATTCAAAAATGAATTCTATTTTACAAAATTCAAAACATATAAGTCACATTAATTAATTTAATAATTAATTCCCGCTGTCAGAGAAAATAGCGTGTTTTTATGATACAATAAGTATCCAAAGATTGACACTGGTTTAAGTCTGATTTCAAAGTGAAATTGATTCCAACGACCACAATTGGATTTAATGGTAAAAATATTTTCTAATTTCACTTTAAAACCAATTCAAAATATAATCTAATCATATAAATAAATTAGATTAAAAAGTGGTTTTGAATTAAAATACAACATTTTACACTATTCATTAAAAAAATGAACTTTATCGGAAAGATACCAAAAATTTACACAAAGTAAATTTTGATGTCCCGATTCTTAATAAGAGTTTTATTTGGTCCAAAAGAATGTATAAGAGTGATCAAAACTATATTTAATGACGGTTCACCATCAAAAGGTGATAAGTGAACCTTTAGTGAAAACTAGGGCATATACGCCTAAAATTGAATTCTTTCCATATTTTAAGCCATTATATTTTATTGGATAAATGTAAAAACATTTAAAAACATATATAATCATATTTTAGTTATTTCTATCCATTCCCGCCATTACAACGGCTACATGTTAACTAGCATTTAAAATAATATTATTTTATTATTAGAGTGCAACGTAAGATTCCCAAGAAACTCGTTGTTGCGTGTTGGGTACGCCATCGAGCACAGCTTCCCCTTTAAAGTCATTTCAATATTTTATTCAAAAATATAGATAAATATGAAATGTCATATTATTTATTTACCTGGGGTGTTACATCCTTCCCCCCTTTTGGGAATTGCGTCCTCGCAATTTTAAAATTGCGCTTGGAAACATCCTTGAAAGTCCCACATCGGAACAAAAGTCGGTAAAACAAACACTTTAAAATAAAGAAAGATAAGTACAAAGGTCACCCGAGTTAACCCATACTAGGATTACAAGTATGAAAATATGGACATGGAGGAAAAAACAAAGGGTCATGTTCTGATGGAGAGTGATAGAAAACATGTTTAGGAGAAAGTTAACCACGAGAAAATCAAAAACTTGTGATGGGTTAAACGGTCTTTGATTCCCCAGTAGGAAAAGTTAATAGACAACATTTTTGTTTTAAGTTACTTTTTATTGAGGAATTTATTCATAAGGAAACATAATCACTTATCATATTTACTTTCAACCTTTATTAGATTCCTTACACAAACTCATATTTTCTCCAAAAGACGAGTATTTAGGAAGACTTGTTCACATTAAGAGTACTATAATCAACTTCTAGAGAATCACCTAATCCACAAAATAGAACTATATACTTCCCATGTCTTTAGAGTTTAACCAAATCGAAAACCAAAAAGGCTAGTACAAGATCAGATAATCCAGAAAAGGATAACCCTTTATAAAAAGAAAATCTATTCTTAATCTCCAAAATTTGTCCAACAAAACCCAAAGTTCAACGAGGACCATTCTATAATCAATTTGTCCATAAAATTCTTCAAAGTAAACCAATATAAGATTGAAAACCAAATATTTGAAGGATTTAGTCGCATAGTATTCCAAGATAAATCGTAACATTTATCTCCAAACAATATCTGTTGCTCCTAAAGTCTCGTTTTGAAAAGTAATTAACCTAATCACATATCCTCCATGATAGGTTAATCATTTTCAAAAATAACGCAAAATCAACTTACTCTTAATTCATAAAATCATATAACTAGAATGAATCATTAAAACTAACCAGGGACTTCACGTAGTCCAGTGGTAGGAGATAAATACCAGTCGCACATTGGTTGTGGGTTCGATTCCCGCAGCTTTGTCCGACGTGACGGGATGTCACACGGTCTACGTGTTATCCTTTTTCCAAAACTATATAATTCTTAAAACATTCCCCAAAGTGAGATAAAATCTTCAAGAATACTCATAACATATTTTAACCTCAAGTTTATCTCATTCCTTTAATTTTCCATCATATCATAGAGTAACCCATAATTACCTAAAAATTAAGTATCATATAAACCCTAATGGTTACCTTAATAATTATTACCTGAATTTCCACATCGAATTGGCCATCTCGTACCTGATGCATTAGAGAACTCACCAAGGTTGAAGTGGTTGATCATGACTCCTTGATATTTGGTTTAGAACAACCACGATTTTCCTCATTGAATCCTTCATTTTATCTAGTATCTTAATCAGAGAACCACCACAGTTTCCTTCAAACCTGTTGTCTCTTTGGTGCCTGCTAGATCCATCCATTCACTAAAAATAGAAATGTCAGTGTGAGTATATCAACAAAACCATCATGTACTAATGATTAAGATAGACAATAAGATATACTTACTCATTCACTTTATCTAAAACTAAGACTCTTTCTGAAATCCTAACCATTATGGTAATGTCACTTATGCTTAAAGAATATCCTAACCTCTAAAGTTGTCTAAACCGACCTTTGATACCAACTATAAGGCCCCAGCCTTAAACCTTACTTAAACTTGATTTATTACAAGATTACACATTGAGGATCTTTTCAGGTTTAGAGTTTTAGAGAATTAGATCATGAAACTTGCATTACATTCCACATTTAAACAAGGTGGTTACATAAAAGACAATATTCATTCTTCCCATCAATGGAAACCTATTTAAAATAAAACACGGATTCTTTCTTGGCACATCCTTGACACTATCGTCACATCATGTACCTCTCCCTTGACCTGTGTAAAGCATTTCAAAAACATAGGATGATCATAAAAAGCTTAGTAAGGGTTATAAAAATATGGAAGGGAAACATGAGTTCATATATATATAAGAATGAAATCATACTTTAGCTATAAAACATAGGCATATCAAATCATGAATAAATCATAGAAAAAAATAAAACATAAAGGTAACTTGAGGCATTCATAACATTCTTACGTAGGGAGTAACCCTCTTGGTTACGTTTGGAATACCCATCACAGTATATTCCCTAAATCTCTTCAGAGAAACCTTAATGTTTCACTCCTTCGCGTTACCCAATGCATTGGAGAGCTATATCGGGCTCACCCGCCCTTAGTTTATCACGGAACCACCCGTTCTTCATAACAATGCCCAAGAACCATAACATAATCGTATCACATAAACATGAGTAAAGGAAACATAACATTTCCACATTTCAATCACAATATAACATTTTAGGATATTGAAATAATGAATCCATTCAAAAAGAAACCATTTCCAAAACCATTTAAAACATTTAATAAAGAGATTTTTGAATCAAAGTGTCCCATACCACCTTGAAGCTTTTAACATTTTAAACCATTAATATCCATATAAATAAATCCTTAAAACCATTTTGAAAACATGGATATTAATAAGAACAAATAATTAAAACATTTAAAACGATATTTTGGCTAAAGGGGTTTTACCAAAATTAGAGACACTTGAATACAATAATCGAGGAATAACATTTAGTCAAAACTTTATAATATCATGAGAATAAAAGGACTCATGATATAATACTCCAAAGGACAGTATATACACCATATAAGAGTGAATTGGTGCATAACAACAATGAACCCTCAATAGAAATGTCAAATGTGATGAAATCCCTTATAAAGAAGGTATCCTTAAATTAAGGACAAATAAATCTCAAAAATATGTGTGACAAATATATATACACCCAATATAAGTGGATATTAAGTGTAAAACAATAAAAGGTCATTCAAACATATTCAATGGATGACATATTCAATGACTACAAGTTGAACCCAAAGAAATCGAAATTGGGTTAAAAAGTTCCCTTGACAGCCTAACGGCATCACATCAAAATGAGTTGATGAGAGATAAAAAGTGTATCTCATCACTTGGGCATAAAATTTACATCAATAAGTATGTATGAGAACATATCCCAACATAAAAATATGTAAATTAAAATACCCAATAAAAGAAGTCTTTTAAAAAAGAGGAGGGTGAAAGGTTCCCTTACCGACTTGGGGTATCTTTCAAAACATACACCCCATGAAAGAAAGACAATAGGTCATTGATGTAAATACTCATAAACGAAAGTATATTACACAAAGAGTAGAATAATGGGCAGTACATACACCACTCAATGGAATTTGTGGCAAATGTAGCATAAATCTCACGGGAATAAAAGTGAGATGAAAAATCCCTTACGAAAACTCGGCAGCCTAACGGCGCCACATAAAACTTACGAATATGGATTGATGAGATCAAATAGAGTATCCCATCATATTAAAATAGAATTTACAGAAAGTGGAATATAAAATAAAATCCCCCAACATTGCAAGGAGGAGTTTAAAAGAAGTGACATAAAGGAGAGTACTTAAAAAGAAAGAGAGAGGTTAGATCTCTTACGAAAGTTCGGCAGCCTAACGGCGCCACTCAAAACATCCAAAATCGATTGATGAGAGAGAATAGGGTCTCTCATCACATGAACATAAAAGTGTAAGATAAAATATCATCCAAATAACAAGAAATATGATCTTTAAAAGGAATGACATAAAAGTGTGTACTTAAAAAGAAATAGAGGAGTAGGATCCCTTACCTCGGGTCCGACTTGACTCGATCGTTCTTTAATATCCTGAATAATAAACTTGAGTTAATTTATAATTCCTTAAGAACCCTTTTTCAAGTTCATTATTACTTATATACCACTTATTACCATGTCATAAACATTATGTAATCATTTAAGTTAATAATATTTTTTTTGCCGATATTTGGTTCTTAAGTCGAAAGTGGTCTTCTTACAATTACATGTTGTTCGTGTGGCCAAATGTTTATTATATCTAGAATTGTATTCATTATGTAGATATCATATATGTCATATATATCCAGTACATGCATGCATTTATAACATTACATAATCATTTAGAGGTAAGAAATGAAATGCACCGTTCATGGAGACGGTAAGCCGTACGTACGCATGAACGCTACTTTCATTTCTATTTCGTATTTTATAGAATGGAATAATAATTATATAAAGGTATATTATAATTCCAGTATAATATCATATATAATATCATATTTACATCCTTTATACATCCCACATATGATATTTAACGAATCAAATCACTTTGAGGGGGCGGTAGTCCGCACTTCCTTAAATGAAGATATCGCGTATACCCATAATGGAAGCCATAAAGTTAAGACAAAAATGAAAAATACAGAAGCATAAATAAAACATAAACATATTATATATCATATATAAAAATAGTGACATCATAATGGCCACCTTTGAAGGTGTTAGATGAGTATTGAACAATCATCGTTTCGGGAGGCAGAATTTCACCATCCACGGAAACCGTATGTTCTTTAACCATTTGATGTAGTTGTGTGAGAGTGTAGCTCGAATAAGTCTTATAAAAACATCCTAGTATATTTAAGATACTGGTTTTGTTACAAAATAAGTAAATAAAAAGAGTTTAGGGGGTTGGAGAAGCAAAATAAAACAAATGAACATGAGAGAATGAATTACCTTTAAAAGTGTAACTCCTTTTGATTTAAGCCTAAAGGCTTACTTTTAAAGGATTCTTCCCAAAGGTAGTCCTCTAGGATGAGGATAGGGATGTGGAGAGAGTAAATGGGAAGGGGTTGGCTGAGCCAAAGGCTTGAGGAGTGTGTTAAATGAGGTAGAGGTGGGGGCCTTTTATAAGAGGAGAGGAGGGGTACTTTTGGAAAGTAAGGAAATATTACTTTATTTGAAAATGTGTTTCGGTTTTAAAAGGTCCCACATTGATATAATTCGTGTATAAGGTGATAAGGCTTCGAAATCCACTCATCCAATAAGTTTTGTACATGTGTAGTTCATATATTTTACATTATCTTTCCATTTTATTTAAATCGTCAAATAATGATATCATCGCTGCATCATTATTATGTCATAAATAATTTAATTTATTTAATGTCTAAAAATTATAAAAAAAAATACTATTATGTAGGAAATCTTTTTATCTTTCCAATGAATATTTATAATCAAAAGGATGACTTGCATAACCCCACTTAAAAATTGTTTTAGTAAAACATATCATGTTTGTGTCTATTTTACTTTTACATTAAATAAAATGTTATTTATGTCATTTCCCAACCAAAGTGGATCCATGGGGTCCCCAAGTTGACCCATGGCTTGTCTTGGTCGGCCATGACACAACCAATAAGTTTGGGACATGTGTCTAGGTCATTTCATATCATTAAAGCATTATTTATACCTTAAACTACACTAATTACCACTAATCGCGATTAAAAACTTAATAAGTTACTATTCACCAAAAAATTATTTTAATCTCATTGAACCACATTTTACTTCTTAATGACAACCATGTATGTCGGATTTTCAAAATTCAATACACATTAGTGGTAAAATTTCATTTAACTGAAAAATCAGTTTGCTTGATTACCACTTAGTGGTTTCACTATTCATCAAAAATTGAAGTTTTTCAGAAAATTACCAAAAATTCACCCTAAGCTATATTTGATATTACGAATTCAAAAATGAATTCTATTTTACAAAATTCAAAACATATAAGTCACATTAATTAATTTAATAATTAATTCCCGCTGTCAGAGCAAATAGCGTGTTTTTATGATACAATAAGTATCAAAAGATTGACACTGGTTTAAGTCTGATTTCAAAGTGAAATTGATTCCAACGACCACAATTGGATTTAATGGTAAAAATATTTTCTAATTTCACTTTAAAACCAATTCAAAATATAATCTAATCATATAAATAAATTAGATTAAAAAGTGGTTTTGAATTAAAATACAACATTTTACACTATTCATTAAAAAAATGAACTTTATCGGAAAGATACCAAAAATTTACACAAAGTAAATTTTGATGTCCCGATTATTAATAAGAGTTTTATTTGGTCCAAAAGAATGTATAAGAGTTATCAAAACTATATTTAATGACGGTTCGCCATCAAAAGGTGATAAGTGAACCTTTAGTGAAAACTAAGGCATATACGCCTAAAATTGAATTCTTTCCGTATTTTAAGCCATTATCTTTTATTGGATAAATGTAAAAACATTTAAAAACATATATAATCATATTTTAGTTATTTCTATCCATTCCCGCCATTACAACGGCTACATGTTAACTACCATTTAAAATAATATTATTTTATTATTAGAGTGCAACATAAGATTCCCAAGAAACTCGTTGTTGCGTATTGGGTACGCCATCGAGCATAGATTCCCCATTAAAGTCATTTCAATATTTTATTCACAAATATAGATAAATATGAAATGTCATATTCTTTATTTACCTGGGGTGTTACACTTTTAACTTCATAGAAGGTAATATTTTATCTATGAAATGTTTATTAAATGAAAAAAAGGAATTTTCTTAACATTTTATGAGACAATGAACTCTATACCACTATTATCGTTATTTGATATTTAGATTCCTCAATAAGACTTCATGTTTTTAAATGGAAAATAAATACGTTATTCCCGTTTTGTTTGTTTTGGTATTGAAAATGGGTTTTCAAATTGATTTATTGTTTCAATATCTTGAAATGATATCTTGTGTTTGAAAATTAAATGTTATTAGTGAAATACTTATATTTGAAATATTTTATGTGTTATGATTATATAATGGTACTTAGACATTTTATTGGTGGTTACCTGATAAACTAATGATTGGTGGGTATAGGATAAACTAAATGACAGGTGGGTCTGTGATACACCAAGGATGGGAGGTTACGTTATACCCTTCCATGCATTGGGTATGTAAGTTGGTCATATGTCCATTCCATCTAGTGATATGTGTGGAAGTCGACCATATGGTTATTCTATTTAAGTATGTTTATGTACCAAGTTACCATTATATGTTATATGTTTCTTTATATTAGATTTATGGTAATCCATTGGTTTCAAAAAGTTTAAGCAATGAGCTTATATTTAGTGAAGTATTTTTACTACTTTTTAAAGGTGAAAAGCATTACTATATGATAAAGTTTTTTTGGTTTTCATGTTTTTGAATGACTAATAGTTTTCTTTACTTATGTATAGATTAATAATATTTTTATGATCATACCATATTTTGAAGTGTTTTCCACATTACTTAAATATTAATAAGTAGAAGGATGGGATAGAGGAAGAGTCGTTCTATCTAAAACGTGGAACTAAACATGTTTCTTTTTTTAGTGTTTTTGTTTCATGAAAAAAATGGATAGTGAGTAGAAGTGTCTATATGAAATATTCAAGTTGTTATGTATATGTTATGACCTAATTATTTAAATATCTAAACATGAAAATATCCTCATTGTGAATTATTGACTAGGTTTAAAATAATGCAATGTTTAAGGTAGAGTCCTTATAGTAAACAAGATGTTGAATCACGTGACAATCAAGAATGTTTACCCTCTCTCAAGGGTATATGGTATTCTCAAATAATTGAGGGGGATATTTTGGTTATCTAAGATTGATCTATAGTCTGGATATCACCACATCGGGGTGAAAGAGGGTGATATCCTGAAGACTACTTTCAGATGAAAGAATTTGAACTTTGTTTTCATAGTCATGTCATTAAATGTTAACAACATAACAACCATGTCCATGGGTCTTATGAAATCTATATTCCATGAGTTCTTAGACTATTTTGTCATCATATTCATCGATGACATCTTGATCTACTCGATGTCAGAGGATGATTATACTGAGCATGTCTGGACTATCTTATATGGAATTCGATTCCACCATCTCAACGAAAAGTTGTCCAAGTGTATGTTATTCACACAAGAGGTACATTTCCTTGGACATGTGGTGTCACAACTAGTTTTAGAAGTGGACCTGTCGATGGTTGAGGAGGTTGTTTCTTGGGTAGTGCCCACGAATTTTTCATAGGCTCATAGTTTTCTCATTCTAGAAGGATATTATTGGATATTTGTTCGCAATTTATCTCGATTTGAAGCTTCATTGAAATATCTAAATACAAACTATGATGATTTTTTGTAGAGTGATTTTTACCAATAATTCTTTGAAAATCTAAAACGGAGTTGCTATTCTCTCTATTTATTTATTTTTCAGAGGAAGGGGTGATATTTGATGTGTTTTGTGATGATTCTCATTTGGGAATGTAATTCATGCTAATTCAACAATTATGAGTTATCTATTATTGGTCTTGTAAGTTATGACCCCATTAATGTAACTATACCACCCATGATCTGGAGCAAGAATCAGTTGTGTTTTCACTGAAGTTGTGGAGGGACTACCTCATTGGGGAGAGCTTTGTGGTCTTCAATGATCATAAGAGTTTGAGGAATATATTATCCCATTTAGATATGAACATTACATAGTGGAGGTGGATGAAGTTTCTTTAGGTCTATTATTTCAAGATCACTTACACCACATGAAAGGAGAATTTTTTGGATGATTCTTTGAGTTGAAAGTCAAGTAGGGTTTTTTTGGGAATATGTGGATACTTGGATGGAAATGGAGGAGCTGGAAGCCTTTAACATAGATGAATGGGTGTATGGTGGATGTGGATGTTTGTTTTTGATGATAATGTATCATTTTATAATAATTTAGGTGGATGAATCACAGTGGGGATACATAAAGTAAGAGGCTATGTGTGATCACATTGACCATGGTGATGCTCTGATGGGATGGTTAGAGGATGGTAAAAATTAGTTTTTGTTCTATGGAAGGATATTTTTTTGAGTGGTGGTGCTTGAGGGTGTACTTTTTGTATTTCATAGATCAACCTTTATGGTACACCTATGAGTTTACATGATGTATAGTTGCTTGAGGATGTAGTGTTGGTTCCCCATGATCAAACAGATAGTAGTAGAGTTTGTATCAATTTGATTATTGTGCTAGTAGGTGAAGGTTGATCCCCATGTTCCAAATATTTTTTACAACTCTTTGATTTCACTAATTGGAAGTGGAATAACATCTTTATGGATTTTATCACATGGTTACCCAGATCTCAGGAAGGCTATGATGCAATATGGGTAGTATTAGATCGATTGTCGTAATCATCTCACTTCATATAGATCAAGGAGTCGGGAAGAGTGGATGCATAGGAAAACGAGGTATGTGTATGAGGTGGTATAGTTTCATGGAGTTATTAGATCCTTTTTACTGGATTTGGATACATGTTTTACCTCATGAGTCCCGAAAGGATTGGAACATCATATTAGCACTCAGTTATGCCTATGCACTACCTTCTCCTCTCACATAGATGGATAAACTTAATAGACTATCCAGACACTAGAATACATGTTTTGAGCATGTGTTTAGACCTTTTTGGGATCTTTTCTATGACACATACCCCTGGGTACTGTTTTCTTATAATAATATCTATCACTCTCCCATTTTCTTATCTCCATTTGAAGCTTGGTACAAAAGGTTGTGTTGTTCACCCTTGTGCTGAGTAGAGGATAGAGACTCAACTGTTCATGGAATAAATGTGGTGTAGAGAATGATGGAGAATATTTATCTTGTTTCTGAGATGATGAATGAAGAAAACCCCACAAAATTAATAAGATGATCCTAGGAGGAGGCCCTTGGAGTTATAGGTCAGGGACCATGTGTTCTTGAAGGTTTCCCCTCTACATGGGTAGTAGTGGTTTGGATGGAAGAGAAAAAATTCTCCTAGGTTCGTTGGACCATTCGAGGTGTTGGGGTGAGTTAGAGAGGCATTATACCAGTTATCACTTCCACTGTTGTTATAGATGATTCATAACATCATTCACTCCTCTCATCCTCACCGATATCTTCATAGTGAATCCCATGTCGTCGAATTGGGAGTGTTCGATATTGATGATAATGAGACATATGTGGAGTGGCCAGTAGAAATCCAAGATCATCAGGAGAAGTTTTTTTGTAGAAGGAAAACTCCTTTGGTTCACGTGTTCTGGAGGAATGTTGGCCTTGAGGAATGTACATGGGAATGAGAGGCATAAATGTGTTCCTAGTACCTGGAGTTTTTTTTTGATTTTTGGCATTCTTATGTTTTATCTTATAATGTGATGTCTAAACCATGTTTTTTATGAGAAAAGTTGCATCGTTGTTCCATGGTGTGTGATAAAGTCCTTTCATGTGAAAAGGGGAATTCCATATTCCAAATCGAGATGCATTAATTATTTTGTGATTAAACCCTTTAAGGAGAGTCATTACCACCCAGATCAGATAGTATCTTGACATGGAGGATGAGATTCTATGATATGGGTGTTCGGATGGTGTGGTTGTTGATCTAGTGTTGTGTGTCTTCTATTCGGTTGGGTTTGCATATTTTGGAGGATGTGTTATTAGATTTTGAGGTTTCATTATAGATTTCGAACAACCCAAGGTGGTCTATCATTGAACATTGATGTTGGTATCAGTGTTTCATGTGTTAATTGATCCTTGAGAGGTATCTCAGGGGTGGTTGTTTGAGCCCCTCTTCTCTTTATAATATTTTTTCTGAATTCTATAGGGTGATAATTGTATGAGAGTTATCTGATATAATTTTATGTAACTCTATGGTCTATTACTTTGTGAAAATACAGTGTTTGGAGTGTTCTAGGAGGTCACAAGGACTCATTTAAAGAGTTTTCAAAAATCCATTTTTCTAAAGGAAGATAATCTGATGGCGATTCATTCACTTCAAGATCGCAACTGTGAGTTTCAATGGTGAATCATGATGGTGGGTCATCCACTGGTGAGTCAAAAACGGTGCGTCCTGATCGGTGAGTCTAGAACTATAAGTCGTGATGGTAGGTCATGACGGTGAGTCGCAAAAATGACTCACACTGGTAGGTCTCCAGCGATGACTCGCGATGGTGAATCATCAAATGGTGACTCTTTTGATGTTGATTCATCTAACGGCGAGTCACCCAATGGTGATTCATTTATTGGTGGCTTGTCCAATAGTGAGTCACCCAATGATGAATCATCTATTAGTTGCTCGTCCAATGGTGAGACACACACCAATGACTCATCCACCAGTACCTTGTCCAATGAAGATTCACTCGATGGTGACTCATCCACCTGTTACTCACAATGTCGACACTCGCAAATGTGATTTAGTTCCAACAATTTTTCAAAATTACAATTTCCTCTACTTTTTAGAGTTTCACCCTTTAATGTTTCCTTTGACGTGAATTGAGTTTTAAACAAAATTTTAGTGGTTTTAAATCTGTTTCATCGGATAAAAAATATATCTTTAAATTCCTAATTCTATCAAGGATATAAAATAGTCAATGCATTAGTCCATGGTAAATATTTACCTTAAATGGGGAATTCGTAATGGTTTCATATCCCACTAACATCCGATCTGATTCTTTAAAGCCAGAGACCTTCCCTAGTTCTTTCTTTCTCCATTCTCTTGGAACAAGGCGCCTAGAAAATTTATTCCCTAATTGATCATTCTCTTATGATATGTCCTTTGGATCACATTTACTTATATGATTTTTCCTTGTTCATGATTACTCTATTTTTTGGAAAAAGGAGGAACCAAAGAGCATCTGTTGTTTGCGGTTGGGATCCCTTGGTCACTCTTAATATTTTGTCATGCGTGGTGGGTGTATGAATTTTCCCATGTAAAGATAGTTCAATCCAAATTTAATAATCATAATTGAATCATTTCCAAATAAATAATAGGGGCGCGTGAAATTTATGATGATCATATTGTTTTACTAATTTTATTTTGATGAATATTATGAATTATATAGGCTATAAGAATAATGAAAATCATGATCATTATCGGTATGTTTTTATGGAACCAAGATGGATTTTTGTTGATCATGTCATGAATGGTTGTATATATGAAATTTATTAACCACATATATTTGGTTAAATAAATGGATTCCCGGGGATAGAACTTGTTCTGTGATCAACCATGAATTAAAAAGTGTAATTAAAGAACAGAATCCTTATTAAATATGCAACTTGTTCCTTTGAATTGTTCTTGGTGCTGGTATTAAGGGTACAACTATGTGTTGGGTGCTTCATGAGGTTTAATGGAATCCTAGGTTGAGATATTGATTGATTGTGTAATGGATGAGTGGTGTGATGTAGTGGGATTGTAACTGGGTTGCGTTTTGTTTGTGTTTCTGGGTGTGACTGTGATTTGGGGGTGTGTTTTGGTTGAGATGATGGATTGGGTAGAATAAACTTGATGAATGATTATGGAATTGGTTGGTATGGGTAGTTCACCCTATGTTTCTCCATGAGTTGAATGAAAAAAATCACCCCGTACCTCGAGATAAATATGTTATATCATGAATAGGTGTTAAAGAGAGAAGAAATATGTTGTGTACCAAAATAGCAGTCTCTTCACCTTCTGAAATGACTATATTCGTTTTGAATATTTTACAAGGTTGTTTATTGCTACTTTTTCATGTTATAATCCCACGTATATATGTGATGAATAAATGAATTATTAACAAAGAATGATATTGGGTTTAATGAATTTTCTAGTGGTATGAATTGAGTTTAGGTATTTTTTTGGTCTTGTGCATTTAGAGGTAGAAAAAAATATGGTATCGTGAGTCAGTTATTGGTTGGAAACCCATAGGTTAGGCTATGCTATTGGTATAATATATATATAAAAATGTATTTCCTTGTGATTTACATACGTACCCCACCCTATTTGAGAACTATTTTAGGAACACCCCCATCCCCATGGGGGATGATGTCTTTTCCAAAATTCTTATTGGGAGGATGGGGGATAGTTACCAGATCTTCCCTACTCCATATTTTAGTAATTGATATCCTAAGACTATTTAGCCAGGTGGTGGTATGGTTGTGAGGCCTAGGTTTCTATGGGAGAGTTGTTCTTTCCCATGTGTCTTAAGGATTAGATGTGGTGTCCTTTCCCCGGTGTCTTCGGGATGAGGTACACTAGTGTCCCAAGAGTCTACGAGCGATATGTGATGTCATTGTGGACCAGGAGTGTGGGGGAGTGATGTGGTGAGCTTCATTTTCCCAGGATACGGTACAAGCTCTAAGGCCCGGGTGTATGTAGGTGGGATGTAATGTGAGGCTTGTTGAAGAGATGGAATCACCAGGATGTTTTTAATTAAGGAATGATCATCTAACCAATGTGAAGTGGTATAGGGTACCCAAAACATCAATGTGATTACTATATTACATTACTTGACTTGAGTTACTTGGTGAGTGTACCTTGGTGAGGTGGGGATGACTAGAATACATTTTTAGGTAATGTTGGTTATTCTTTCTTCTAATAAGAGAATTAGTATGTTTCTACCACTTTTTTATGAGATAATTTGGTTATCCTACTAAGTATATTTGTATTCTCACCCTACGCCTATAAGATCTCTTTCTGGTTTCCAAGAGGACTATGTGGGCCACACTGGGCATTACTAACTTGATATCTGGGGTTGTTATGTCTCATATTATCTTTTCTTTTGGTACCTACATTGGAGTTTATTTATATTTTTAGAAGTTTTATTTTAAACATGAATTTGGTATTTTTTTGGATTTGTTTTATATATATTTCATAGATTTGTTTTGAGGATGATACATCATATCTACTGATAATGGTTACTATAAAAAGGGCAATGCCTCCCATTTAATGAGATCTCTATACCCTTTCTACTGGTCACCACCTCAGGTCCTATTGGAGGCAAGACTCAGGGGGGTCATTATCACTTTTACTCCATTTCCATCAGAGGAGGTTCATTAATAGAGGGAGGGGACATGATAGAACCATTATAATAGATTTATATATATATATATATATATTAATATTACGAATGAAAATTATTGATCCCAATTACTATTTTATATGGATAACACATCACATTTTATTTACCCACACCCCATTATTTAATTGATACAGGAACATTTGGTTATATTGATGATATCCCATGGGAAAATTTAGCATCTATCACAACACTGAGGAACACCTAGGGAATAAATCTAACAACTAAACACCATAATACCTTATATGGAAACATACAATGTAATATATTCCCTTTATCAAGATATATCTAGTTAAGAATGATGAATTCTAGTGTTATCCAATTATGGGCTCGATTTATAATTTTTTAAATTTTAGGAAATCAAACATTCCTATATAAAAATAAAGACATGGATTTATTTATGATATATAATTTCCATCGATGGGCCGTAGATATCAACATCAATTAAATTATTTTATAGAAAATTCATATTTATCTTTATTCATTAATGGAATTTTACTCATGATGACATTTTGGTGTGACATATACTATTAATAAATCACCATATACATTATAATGTATACGAAAAATCAGGATGTAATATATAGTTAATAATATTAAAAAATGAATACATGTTATCATAATGTATATAGAAGTTTATTCTAGGGAAAACATTACAACACCAACATGTGAGTATTTTGTTTGAGGTAGAAACCTATTGGGACAAGATATGTATGAGGAAATGGTAGAGAATGTTATATCTATTTAAAAACATAACTATTTTGATTAGAGTAAATAGAAATTATTTTCTATTTATTACTGACATGTTCTATAATTCAATGTTGGCTTCATGGTGTTTTGATAATTTCTCAACGGAAGAAAGTTCTGAAATTCGAGAAGAAGGGGAAACTAATCCCTAGTCATATTAATCCCTTTTAATTTTTTTTTCATATGGGGATGGTAGATTATATGATTTTACTTGCTCAAAAATATTCTCATTCCTATTATTTATTACATTTATTTCTCTTAATGGGGTATATATCTGACCCATAAAATGTAATGATCAAAGAGGACAATCCACCAAAGCCAAATCATTCTTATGAGGAAAACCAAGTGCAGATTTAGGATTTTATAGAGATAGATAAATGAAACAAGGCCACTCTTTTAGTTATAGTTTTGTGGTGATACCACTTTTTTCATAATGTTATGTGGGGACATGAGGATATGATGCGGTATATATACTATAATATGATTGTATCAAAGTGATGTATTTCTAGTTTGAAATTTTATGAAGGTGGTAGTATATAACACCTAGAGTTTTTTTGTTAATTAATTTTATAATACAATAAAATTCATTGATATAATTATTTACACACCATAAAATTTTGATCTTGTGTTACATGCAAAATTGGTTTTTCTTGCAATACACACAAAATTATATTTCAAAAAACACATAATATATTATTAATATAGTTATTCAATCATAACTATTATAACCCAACTATTAAATGTAGTAACTATAATAGTAATAAATTATGTTTAAATATAATTTTAATGGAATCAAATAATGGAAACATATTGATATGAAATGTACTTAATTTCTTGTAAATTCATTATATGTGGGTAAATTAATATTTTCTTATAAAAAATATTTTTTTTTATTTTTTCGAACATTAAAAAATTAATTTTGTAAAACATTAGAAAATTAATTGAAAAAATAAGAATAATTTTAGAAATCATCATGTTAATATTATTTTATAGTGAATTTCTTAGTTTCCTCTGAATAACATCATTTTTTATAAATAGTTAATATTCACAATTTTAAATTTATAAATTACTTTTAGTTAAATTTCATTTGAAAAATAATCATATTTAAAAATAATTAAATGAAAAATTATTTAAATTATTTATCTATTAACCCAGTTTAGGTCATTGGAGTCTATTAATTTTCAATTTTTATAGAAGAACATTGTATATTTTTGAACATTTTTTCTTTATAAACCCGATTTCTCATCACCTCTATGGAATTCGATTTAAAATAAAACTATCAAATTATATGAGAGGAATATAGGAAAATAAATTCCATATTTGTAATCTAAATAATTTATATTATCTAATAATTCCAATAGCATTTTTCAACAGAATTATTAGTGAAAATAGTTAACCTTAATAAACATGGTTAAGGTTAAAATCGATATAGTAAGGGTTAAATTAAAAATATAATTTTTAATATAACTTATAAAATTTTCTAAAAACTTTTGGATTATAAAATTTCAACCTTATACGTTATTTAATAAATAATGTTCTTTTTTTGGATCCCAAAGACATTAAATGAAATATGGTTTGAAATATTTATTTTAAAAAATTATAAGGGTTTATCTCACATCACTTATAAAAGGCCCCCACATTCCTCTCTTATTCACATACTTAATCCTTTTTGTTCAGCCAATATCTACCTAAATCACATCCCAACATCCTACTTCCCATCCTAGAAGAATTATATTGGATATTAATCCATTCTAAGATTCCTTTTCATGCAAACCTATGGATGATACCCAAAGAAAATGTGGAATTCGTGAATAAGAATTTTTTTATATTTATTTGTAAGACACCATCTATTATTATTATACAATAATTATATAATAATCACATTATATTCCATATGATAGGAAATTTTTATATTTTTGTATGACCTATAACCATCTCTACTCTCATTGAATTGGTTATAAAACCATCAATTGTGTGTAAGAAAAACCATTACCTCACAAAATGATACATTTTTTTCTATTACCACCTATAACGGTCTAAAATAATATTGATTTATTTTTTATATGATATTTATGTCATTATTATGCACTAATATTTATTATATCAGACATAACATCATACTTTCTAATTATAGTGAATAAAACAACATCACTCTTGTGTATGAAGGACCTTCACCTCATGAAGGGAGATGATTCATTCAAAATTTAAATAGAAGTTAATAAGGCTATTAATACAGAATATATCTCACATAACCTACAATTCTAGTAAGTAAAAATTTCAATGTAATGAAAAAATAACATAATCTATATAGTGTTATTATATAATGTTAATAAAAAATGAATTATAAAATTTTATAAAATGAATGATGTGATTTTTTTCATTTTCTATTTTTCTATATCGTAGTTTTCATTGGTTGAATTTTTTAATTTTTTCCCAGAGTTTATTTTTTTGTTGAAGTGTAAAATACCTGATTTCTCAAAAAATATCAAATTTATAATATTTTAATTATTTAAAAATAATTGTATAGTATATGAAATCCTTACACTAGAATAAATATATATGTTAAAAATAATATAATTAATATAAATATAATAATTAAGAAAATGAAAATATATTTTTATCAGTCATGAAATCTATGTAATTATTTTTAAATAAAATCGGATTTTAGTTCTCTTTTAATCGAATATTTAGAATAAACATTATATTTTTTTTGGATTATAAATAATAAGTATCATTTTATCTATCATTGTCTAATTAATTCTATTTAAATATATGGTATAATTGACATTAATCAGAAATCAGTTTTTTTCTTGAAAAAAGTATTTTTCTAAAAGGGTATTAATTGAATTTAAAAAATGTATGATAAAACTAATATTTTAAACATTTAGAAATTAAATTTTATAAAATTAATTGTCTTTTTGAATCATATAATTTAATTTCATATAGTAAGTTCAGTATAATATTTTGTCATATTGAATGGTAAAATAGTTAAATAATTTACCATGGTTAAGGTTAAAGGGGATTACCAGGGGTTAAAATAATTGGAAGGGTATAAATAACACTTAAACATGTATATTGTTTTTTAGTAGATTATGACTATCTATTATATTAACATTAAATTATAAGCTATTTGGTACCATAATAAAATTAAAATTATTTATATTATTTAAATAGTTTAAGTAATACCAAATTTATCCCTATCATTGTATATAATAGGAAACCTATTCTCTAGAATTATTCATGGAAATTGATCAATATAGAATAGACTATCCCTAACAAAAAAAATTATGGATTATTTAACATAATTCATTAGATTATTTCATTCTCTATGACCATCCTTTTTTAGACTAAAGAGTTAAAAAATGTGGATCTCTCAAAGAAGTTTTATCCAACCAAACCAACTCTTTAATATATTATTTAATATTATACATCATCTCAAAATGTATTATAAATCCAAATATAATTAATCTAGTATTATATTTATAAGGATATTTTATTTTTACTATGTTAAATTCATTTTTTACATATATTTTGCAAAATATAATATGAATGAATCATGCGTCCGTACGTGTGGACTAGCACCATGACATGGGGATACGATTCATTTTCAGTAAATTTATCTCATTGATGTTTATAATGATATTTTTAATAAATATTTATGTTATATAATATCTAATTAAGATAACATAATAAAAAATATTATTTATCAGTCTTTCCATCTTTAAGAGAGAAAATTATAACAACATTCAAACATAGGTATGGGAATCCATCTCCATATGCGGTCTAATTGATTGTTATTTTTGTAGATTTTATGATTAGTTATAAATGTTTATATAAAAAAAATATATGATATTTATATCATGATTTTCATTTTTTTGATTGAACCATAATAAATAACAAATTTCCATAACATCCAAATTGAAATAAACATCAAAAAATGAAATCAACACCGACAATGATTGTAATAATGAAATATTACAAATAAATGGGTGATAAGATGATATATTTAAATTATGTATGATATGTTTTTATGAATATTACTGTATTATATAAATATAGTAAATATAAATTAATTGTATACATTTTTAAAATCAATTATGTTACATGTTGGGATTATAGTAACGGTTTATTTCAAAATATCATATTTACTCATGATTTTTTATGTTTAAGGTTATACTATTAGAATTGTATGATATTTATATCTTTAAATAATTTTTTTACTATACAATGGCAATTACTTTAAATTATAATATTTTCACTAATATCTCTCTCTTAATGTACTAAAAAATATGAAATAATTTGTTTAAGAAAATCAATTTTGTTTTTCTATTTAGATATGAGTATTTTTCTCTCATGATAATATTTTATAAAAAAGATTAAAAGAATGTTTTTATACTATATAATTCTTGATTAATTTTTCTACCCATATATTACTTTCAATAAAATATTTAAACAAAATAATCTTCTAAATTTTTAAATGAGGAATATTTTACTAAGGATATGAATGAAATCATTATGTTAATGTATACCTCATGAATGATGTTTTCAATCATCATTAATATTATCTTTCTTGAATATTCCATTACATGTTTTTCTGTTTTCTTTCAAAAAAAATATTTCATAATATGAAATAAATTTTTATTTTTTAAACCACTGATTTTAAAATGAAAATATTTTTTTTCTCTAAAAAGGATCTGGTGATGTTTTGAATTTATTTTAATCAACATTATTATCCTAGAAAAAATATTATTCTTTATTATAGAAATAATCTAACGATAAAGTCCATTATATTAAAATCAATATCTTCTAATCATGTTTCTTTAATGATTGACTTGGGAACATTTTAATAATACTTTTCTTGTTTTTAAAACAATTATTTACTCTAATTATGTATTGATTTTAAATTCCCTTATTTTATATAATGAATTCATTAGATATTGTAAGTTAATGGTATTTCAAATACTATCACCTTAATAAATCAATAGGTATCCTGAGACAAGACAGTTTGGTTGTTTTATCTACACATTAAAAATATAAGAAAGATTTCTCAGAACCAGACCTTAGCATTGATATTATAATGTTTTTAATTTTGAATTCTATCAATAAGAAACTATTTGTTGTTGTCTATGTGATTATTTATATTCGCATATCATAAATGTTTATATTATTGTTTTATGATATTATTTATATAGAATATATTATTATTGTTTATCTCCTATATATTATTCACGATTTATTTATTCAACGATAGCTTCTAGAGTAATCTTTCTATTAATGATCATTTAATATCACCATTTATTATGTTTTCATGTCCCTTGGATACAAATAAGTGGTCTATAATTTATTTTAGGAGTATATTATATGATATTATAATGTTTTCAATATAATTTTATCTTATATTTCATGTTTGGATACATAATGTGTAAATCATTTGTGTTTCTTATTCCCCAATATTGATAAACACTTCAATCCATTAAGGTTATTCTTCAGAAATGAAACCTCGTATTAAGTCAAACCCTTTTTTTAGAATGTGGATGGTTTTTTAATGGGAATAAATCCATAATCAATGATATAATCTCACTAAATGGTATTTTTTAATGTTATGTATTTGGTAATAGAGGAAAGGGGCTTCATAAAATGGATACCATTTGAAATAAATTTAACGGTTTACCTTTTTTGAATTATTTGATTCATATATAAATGATATTTTATAAATAATTGACTATATTTGTACTATATGGGAATCATTGTATAGTTTTCATGGATATATAGGTGTATATTCTATAATATATTAGTATTATGTGGTGATTAGTGGCTTTAAGATAGACTTGTTATATGTATGGGATATTACCCTCAATTGAACAAGTTAGGGTGATGTCGAGTGTTTGGGTAGAGTAAATTTTGGTATCTATATATAGAGGATATTACTTATTATAATGTTCACAACTTAATACAATACTATCTCTATAGGCTCTTAAGTACCCATTAAACTAGTTTTACATGAATTCCACTTTCATTAATTTTAGTGGACGTTTTATGAAATGATTTCACTATCCTATTTTCTTACTAGAACCATTATATCATCTTACATTTCTCTTTATAAATGGGTTGTTGGAATTAATAGAATCATTTAAAATCTACATTGAAAAATGTATGTGAGAAATAAAATGATTTTTTAATGTTACATATTTCAACTTATTCTAAATAAAAAAAGGATAAAATTATTTATATTTATCGATATTATCAAAATATTATTTAGTGGTTTCCTATTAAAATTGAATTCTTTGGATTTGGTTTCTATCTTGTGATCATATCAATGCTCATTACTACCTTAAAATTTTTATTATTACTCATGGTTTGGTTTTTTGACTTTTGGGAAAACATATTCTAAGGTTGGTTGATACACTTATGTTCATGTGGTGATATATTTAGTTTCTTGTTTTTTATATTAATTTTATTTTATTAATTTATTCTTTTCATTATCATTTACATGGTTTTTATCTACAAAATCATTCCCAATTTATTTTTATTGATACATGGAACTAGTAACCGTCCTAGTAGGATTGATAGCACCATATACGACATATTGTGGCCTATCTTATGTACCCAATTTTGGGACTACCTAGGTTGGTTCAAGAAAAAATGGTGTTATAGGGATTGAACCTTGTTATTTAGTGTTTTTTTGATAGTTTGGAAATATAATTTTCAATAATCAAGTGGTTAAACATAGGTGGGATCTAATTAACCACTTATTTGAAAGGAAATTTGAGTTTCCATTGAATTTTGGTATGTTTGAGTCTGGAATTCAATCTTTGTTCTTCAAACATTTTGAGGTTTCTGTTCTTTATTAGTGTCCATTGTTGGTATTAAAAATTTATATGTTATTTATAAATGATACATATTTTCATGTTTTTTTGTGGGATTACTTGGTGAAAGATTAGTGTGAACGATATAGAAAACTATCTATAGACCATGTGGCTATATATGTTGGAATATAGTGAGCTTCATATTGTGTACCCAAGTCCTTCCAGACAATATAGTCAAACTTTTCATAGCATATTTTCTTCTATATTTTTTGAATTTTTATTTGTTATGTGTTTTATTATTATTATTCTTTTTTCTAGAATTTTATATTAATATTTGGGTGTTTTCATTAAGATTTAAAAAAATTAGTTTTGTTTATCAATGTTTTGTTCATAAATAAAAACCATTGTTCTTTTAAAAAAGAAATTAATTTTTTAATGTTGATATTTTTTAAAATGTTTAATGGAAAAAGGATTGGTAATTTATAGATATTTTTTATGATGATTGATGGATTTTAATCAGTTAGGTTATATTAAATAGTGGTTTGAAAAGTGTTCATATCCTATCTTTTTTACTTGAACCATTGTATTTATTATAAACTTTCACATATAAGTGTATGAGTGGGGTAAGTCCATGCTTGTATGTATATGAGGGTTTATGTAATCAAATTTCTATATCTTTACATATGTGAAGAATCATAGAATACCATTGGTGAGTATTTAATTTTATAAGTTTAATTTTCTTTTAAAAAGTGGTTTTAGAAAGTGGAATTTGATGTTCTGATAATTGAGTTTGTTTGATGTTTCCATTCATTTTTTGGGGGTTACACATTTATGATTTTTCATTTATTTAAAACAAAAGAGTGTTTTAAATAGTGTTTTGAGTTTTTTTATTGATTCATTGTTGTGATTATTTGTTTTAGGATATTATATGATTTGAATTGGTTAGGTGATTCTCGATTTTTAATATTCCCCTACTAAGATCTACGTAATCTTATAGTGTATCTACGGTTTAATATTCCACCATGTGTGTTTCAATTGATAGTGTATTATATAGGTAATTTTATTATTATTTTATGGTTATAAGGACCCATGGTCCTCCGTCAAGGAAACAATAGCTAGTGTTTATCCAAATGTTTTGAGTGTCAAAACCACACCATGTCATTATGTAATTATAAACTGGGTAATTGGGGGAATTGTTGTGAGTCATTGAGGATCTATTTATTCATCTTGATCTGAAATATACACTTAGGAATAACTTCCCCAAAGTTATTTTTCAATTCCTGAACTGGGAGTACTAAAATTATATTATTCAAACCAAACAACCAAATGACCACTTGTGGGAATGCTTCACATAATTATTTATCGATAAAGACTTAACCAAATCCATTATGATACTAAAGGTTATAAACAAAATTCTCTCATAAGGTGACTCAATTTCATTGGATTATTCCAAGAGTTTTTATGATCTAATAACATATAATCTAGATCTAAATAGATATAAATACTTGAAGGATCAATGTTATGGAAGAAGTCTCAGAGAATAACTAATTATAATAGTTTTTTCACATAATCCTAACACTTTATAAGGCGTGGTGACACCATCACATTTGGAAAAAATGTATTGTCGGAAAATAAGAAGATATTAGTTGACTAACCTATCGTTGGGAGAGGTGGTTGTATTTCATCTAAAGGGAATTTGAGGGAAGCTATAGTTGGCCCGTTGGGGAGACAGATAAAAATGTAATTGTGTTTCAACATGATAGATTCTTCTAGAATTAAATGACATTTGTTCCATAAACATGGAGAGTCATAGAATAATAATCTATTATGAAAGGAATCACCCTAGATATATCATAATTAAATTAATTTGGAGAACCTATAAATGATTTTTGACGGTTTTCCTTGGAATATAAGTAAATACCAATACCATCCCTCAAAGAATAATCTAGCTATATTTGGTAAACATGGTGATAATGAGAGCTCTATTTATTATTTACTCTATTTTATATGTGATTTTCTATGGTTTTGGATTTAATTCTGTTGAATTTTTGTGCTAACGTTTAGCGATATTGCAGGTGTTTTAGAATTTTGTAAATGGATTTTACATTTAGAAATAATGAATCTTACTATCATGGGGGTGGAGGTGTTTCCAATTATGTTAGGTCCACTAGGATAAATACACTTAGGGGAGGGGTTAATTAGTGTATGAAATATTAAAACAACTTCCCCTTTTGATCTTGGTTTGTTGTTAGAAAAAAAATTATTCTCTCTCCTTCCCGTTGTAGAGTATGAAAAAACCTTAAAGAATAAATATGACACAAAAAAGTTTACTTGGTTCACCATCACTAGGCTACATCCAAGGTGCATACACTAGAGATTGTTAATATACCAAATCCATTATAATCACACTTTTGTTTAAAAGATCAAAGTGAACTCACTATCTATCCTAGTTTGCAACCAATCACTATTTGAAAACTCATGCCCTCTTAACTGAAGAGAGCTCACTACTACTTTAGAATATCCACTCATAGTTTATAGAATTTTAGGTCCTTTCATTATTATTTATGAATGAATCCTCCACAATATGTAGATTCTAGGTTGATTTCCAATTTTCATCCACATATGAATACCCATTTTCCACTGAACACTAGGAAAGGACCTTTGAAATAATTTTGCAAAGATCACTACTTCACAAGGATAACTATATTAAAAAGCTTAAACAAGACTTTATAAAATTACTGCCTCCTAGAAAAGAACACACCTTTTAAGAGCTCACTACTTCGTAAAGCACAATTCATGGAAGAGCTCAAGCCTTCGTAGATCTCAAGCCTTCACAAAGATAAAGTCGTCGTCATGCTCAAGCATTCCCATAATGACTTCCTTCATGAATCTTACTAATCCATCCTAGAACACCTCTTATTTATGAATATATAAATACTTAGATGCATTGAAATTGTTCAAGACTATTATGGTCTTTTCATAATGATCAAGTTGTTCTTTAAAACCTTACCTCACGGAGCACCCCTTGTTTCATGAGATTGAAAGTATTTTAGATTTTCTCTCTTAAGCTCATCCAAAATGAATAGTGGTGGCCTATTATTTATAGGAAAAGTTGAATGAAAATCTCCTCTTCTTATATCATGATTTTTGGATCAGTAAAAATTGTCTTTTTGGCACATCTTTAATTCACAAAGCACCTTTGTAATTTTTCGTCGTCACAATTCTCTCTGTGAAACACTTCATACCACCACCGTAATGCTCCCTCAAAATGTTCTTAACCACTTCTATTTTTGAGGCTCTTCATAATTATAGAGCTCACCATAAAAATTCTTTATGTCCTTGTGATATCACCACCATGAAACTAATCATTGTGATAATCATTCCTTTTCCATATTTTGATGATATATTCAAGGAAATACTCCTTTCACAATGCTCCCCAAACTCCAAATTTCAGACCCCAAAAAATTGGCATACCATAGAAAATGGAGCCACTATATATATGTTCTTTTTTTACCACCTACATATCTATCATTCCTTTTTCATGGTTCATTTTAAACATTGATTGTCTATAAAATCTCTAGAACTCGAAAAATCACCATGAAAACCTACTTTTTCAAAAAATACATCTATCTAAAAAATGATGCAATGTTACCTTGATAGATTTTTTCCCAAAACATTCATTTATTCATTTTAAATATCATGTATTTTAATCCGAATAGTTTTTTCATTTGTTCATGGAAAAAATAAATGTTTTTAAAATTTATCAATATGGTGGGTAACCAATCATAGAAGGAACCGCTAATGAGTATTGACCACAAACCCTCTTGATGGTGTAGTTCATTTTTCTCCAACCCCAAAAAATTGATCAAAATAGTTTGGTTATCCTGTATCATTGTTCATGTGGCACATGATCATAGAGAACAAGAATAATCAATGATGATTTTCAAAGGTGCAATATATGATGGTGGATTTTGTGTTTCTTGTTTTGAGTTAGTTTTTTTATATTTGTATTCATGTAATTACTTTGATTCATTATTTTAACCATTTGAGTATTTTGGTATCATTATTTATTTCCTTAAATATATGAGTGGGCCTTATAAGGAAAATATTTTAGCCTCTTTTGGGATTTTTATGACTTGGGATTATAAAGGAATGTTAATTTTATCCTTTCATATTTTTTCAGGATTTTTACCTGACTGTTGGGGTACACATCTTTTGTTTCATGATATACTAACATATAGGGGACTTTTGGGGAAGAATTTTACCCAGTAGAGATATTTTACACACCTCAACCCAACACTATTCTTTTATTTAATTTATTTTCTATTTATATTTATTTTTATTCCTTTGGGGATTTTTCATTCAAATTTGATGTTTGTGTTTGTATAGATCATGGTATATGATTTCTATATACCATTTTCATGTTGTGTGAAAACAATGTGACAACCTCTACGACTTTAATATAGATGAAATATTAGTATTTGATAATGAATATATGATAATGTACATTTTATAACTGTTGTTTCAAACTACTAGTGTTGGTTTTTCTATACGAGAAGTTTACAATAACTGTCTGTATAGGGTGTTTTACTGAAGGATATATCAACAGTTTCAAAAAAACTATTGGTATAGATGTTTCAATAATTGATATACCACTGGTTATAATAAACTATTGAAATAGAGTACGGAGTTATAACAATGGTTATAAATTACTGTTGGTATTGACTAAAAACAATAATGGTATACCAAGGATTTTATTTAACCATTGGTATACATTTTTTATACCAATGCCTGTTCTAAAAATTAGAATATAATTCTGACCAAAATTCCTTCTGAATCCACTCCCTCCCCATGTACAACTCTCATACACATTGAACACTATGAGAACTCCATTTTTTTCCCCATAAATAGAAATCCATCATATTTTTTTCTTTTCATTTGGTTATTCATCAACATCAAATTGGTTGGTTCTAAATAAATAATTTCTTTACAAAGAATAATTTTACTTTTTTTATATAAATAAAAAACAACAACCATGATTTTCAGGGATATATTCTTCTATTTTAATTTAAAAAGGTTCATTACTAGTACCCATGGAATATAGTAATTGATTTTTTGTTCCTTTTTTATAGTTTTCATTACTATTATTAGAGGCTTATTGGATATATGTAACATTGTTTTTAAATTTTTATGATGATGTGTTTGTTGTGGTGGATGTGGTTTAACATGGTTAATGTATAAATTATGTGTCGTTGTTCTATGCTTATAGAGTGGGTATAATTATATGGTGAAATCTAATCTTATTTTAGAGATGTTTTATAACTTATGTGCTATTAGAACAAGGGTTCTCCATACATCTATTGATGGATATATTATTAATTTTATTATTTTTCAGTCTCTTTATTTGTCTTCTTTTAGAAATTTACATCTTATATCTATTTTAACATTGTTTTTAGTGGATTGTTTTCTTTGTTCAATTCCTATATGGGACTTCTTTAGTGACTGGTTTCTCACTATATTTAACATCCTCTTATATTTTATATATGTAAACTAATTTGACTCTCTTAGGTTGTTTTTTGTCAATATTTATAATATTCATCATTTCACTATCAAGTGATGAGTGAAAATCAGTCATTCAATCAATTATAATTATTTCTTATTGAGTAACAAATTGATAAGTTGGCCAATGGGGCACTAGTGATTCGAACAAAAGTAATTTCATTTGATAATATACATAAAACTTGTCCTTTTAATATCACTTAAATTATTATTACTATATTTATTTAATTAAAAATTATTTATGAATTTCTAATTAAATTAATATTGTATATATATATATATATATGTGAAATAGATAACATTTATGAGTTGTGAAGGTGGAGGATGTCATCAAGTAACCCCTTCATGAGTGGGATTGGTATTTCTCTTCAGGTTCTTATTGTGTTTATTTTATTTCACAAAAATATCAACAAAATATTACTTCATGTGATTAATTTTGTATTCACCTTTCAATCTGGATGCACCATGCAGGAGGAACTTATTCATTGATGAAGCTAGTGTTAGTGGTGCTCATCTAAATAATGTAAGAGTGTGGTACTTGAGCTTCTAAAACCATTCTTCATACCTGATCACACCCAATCCCTTCATCAGATGTACCATCTGTTGCACTTTTTTAATTCCTCGACCCTCGTTCAACATAACTATCACCCCAAGATCGTGCACCACATAAACTCATCCATGCCTCCCATATGATAGAATTTTAAACCTTGGCCCTATAAACTCCTTTTCTCAATAATTTTCTTGGTCATGAATCATTCTGGTTAGGGTTCAAGTTTAGAACCAGGTAAAATTATAATATTTTAAAAAAATCGGGCCAATATTTAGCCTGCGTATAGTTAGTGCATGGACTAGTAGACTGTACGACCATATCTATGTCTAAAAATTAATAATTATTAAATGAAAAACTATATTTAAAAGAAAAAATAAATAAAATGAAAATAAATAAAATTTGAGTTGGATAAAATTTAATTAATTAATTAATTAATAATAATAATAATATTATTATTATTACGATTATTATTATTATTATTATAAGGTTTCTGATGATGATAATTATTATTAAGTTCATTATTGTTCTTATTATTATTGTTATGTTAATATTATTATTTTTGGTATAATTTTTGATTTATATTATATTAGGTAAACCCTTATGGGGATTGACTCCCCCCTTCGCCCTCCTATATTTTACACCCAACCACCCTAGTCCCCTCCCCTTACACTAATGAACACCAATCCCCTATTATCCATACCTCCCATATACCCCCCCTTGTGTGAAACATCCCTCTTTTCCCATCCCATATGACACACAACTCGGATGGCTGACCCCAACCCAGTCGGCAGCTCTCCTTCTATGTCACACTACCATACTGGCACCACCACCTCTCCATCCATCACTTCCCTCATCGGCATCCTCATCCTCTAGTGGGGATAATCTCTCCCATTTTTTTCATTAGTTAGGGGTATTGTTTTTGGGTTTATTATTTGAATGAACACTAAAAATAGGGTTGATGTGAGCCTTGTTTTCTTGGGGTTTTAGGGCTTGTGGATCATTTGTGGGGTGTTATTCCCACTCCCATCGATGTTTCATTGGATTTATACATAACTGGTATGGTTTTACATGTTATTTCATTCCAATTTAATCTATATAATTATTTTTTTATTAATTAATTTTTTTAAACATGATTCTCACCACACTAGTACACTTAGTTAGCTTTATATGGTGTATTCTAATTGGTTTAAATTGCTAAAAATGGGTTTTGAAGTGGTTCTCTATAAATGGAACATTTTTTTTGTGTTACTAATATGTTTTATAAAATACTAATTTAGTTTAATAGGTTGAATTGGTTTGTTTTTTATGTGTCTACTCTTAGGTATTTTAAGTGGTTGCTTATGCTTTTGATATTAAATTGATAGTTTGGTTTGTTTAAAAAAGTATGAAGTGTTTTAGAAAATTATTTCAAAAGATGATTCCTGGTTAGGAGGTGGGTTATAATGGATGTTGGCTCATCCATGGGTGCACGAGGTTCACACTTGGATGTGCATTTAAATGATGATGAAACCCAAAAGCATCATTCCCTTAAAATTCTTATCACCTCTACTCCATCCTTTATTATTGTAAAATGGTTTCATGGTTTTTTTCTCAAATAATGTAATATTGTTTAAAAACTAAATATATGAAGGGTATCCCTATTTGGATGTTCTTAGTGAAATGAAGATTACAAATTGTTTGAAAAAATGGTTTTTGAATTTCTTTTGGTAAATACATTTGGGGTCATCAAAACATTATGGCCCTTTTTGCACTGCTCAATTTAAATATATTGTTTTCATTTAACATTGTTTTTCTTAAATGTTTAATTGGTTTTTGAATTATATCTTGGTTCCTTTATTTGGATTAATTTTATTTTATGGTATTATGATGTTTATAGATTCCTAGTTTTTTTAATTAAGGTGTGTTAGTCAATAGTTTTTGGTTTCGAGTCATCGGGTATAAGGTGACTCACATATGTATTCATAGGAGTGTGTATATATATATATATATACATGTGTGTGTGTGTAGGTTCCCCTGTTATGTGTATATTCATCTATGGTAGTGAATATACAAGTATGGGTCTAGGCATGCCTATGCATATACATGGAAATGTATACGTAGGTGGGTAGAGACTGGTATATGCATATAAAAATACATGTAAGGATCCCCCTGCACACGTTCATGGCCTTGCAGATGTGTGAAGTGGTGATAGGTTTCCTTATATGTATGTGAAGATCTATATTCCCCATGGGGAGAAAAATATATCAGTTAAAAATATCAAATAGAATAATTTTTGGTTTGGTTCCACCATGAGCAAGGTTTCGCTATTCACGAGCCCTTAAATTCAATGAATGATTGATTTCATTTTATTCTCACCTTTATTTAATTCTAATTAGTAAATTATTTATTTTAGAATAAAATATTTTTGTGAAATAGAGTGATTTCCTCATGTATTTTAATTTCATGAAATTTTTAACTTAATGTTCATACTATGTGTTTGATGAAATTCCATATAGGCCATTATAAATTCGTCTTAAGTATAAAATGGTGACTTTGATTCTGTAAATGGTTGTCTAAGTGGATTTTTTGTTTTTAAAGTTGTGTGTGTTGGTTATTTTGAATATTAGTTGGTGTCAAATTGTTGGTTGATCACCATTGGTTACTTTTATAAAATAAGTTGCATTGAAAACTCTCTTTGGGATACCCCTCTTTTGTTGTTAGATATTGATGGGAATGGGTGGTCCTCATATGGGGAATCCCTTGTGTGTTGATGGTTGAAGGAAATAGGGGGAAAATACCTTGGGGTGATTCAGGGGTGACTATTGTGTCTGTTGGTCATGTGTGATGCATGTATATGTGGTTGGTTCCTTGTTTGGTTTGATTTTATCACCTCTTTTTCATCTGTACATGGGCACCTAGATAGAGAGAGAATTATTGATGAATTATTTCTACACTAGTGAAGGTTATTTCAATAGCTACTAGACCATAGTAAGGGGTTATGTTTTTATCATTGTTATGGGATTGGGGCCCTTAGTCCGGCTAGGTAGGGTGATGATCATGGGTTTTGGAACATATGACTTCATAAGGTAGGAAATTCCTCCAGGTTGAGTCACATGTAAGGTATATTCAAGATAATTCACGAGCTCCTAGGTTCTCTAATGTTTTATGGTACTTAATGTTTTGTGGCATATGATTGAGTTGCATGTAACAACCCAAAGTTTTTCAGTGGAATTTCCATTCTTATAAATTTGTCATAAAATCACATGAAAACACAACATAATGAACTACTATGTTCTATGTGACCTTTAAACATAAGTTTGTCACTTCTGTGTTTTGAATTTCCAAAATCCAACATACACAGTTGTGTTCAAGATGATTTTTGGAGTCTAATGAAACACAAATAATTTTCAGTGAATATTAACATACCCTTGTGAATATAAACCTACCCTTATGAATAGTAGTATGACCCTTATCAATAGAAAATCATCCTATATAAGAGTAACCTTACCCATGAATAATTAAATAAAATTTAGACATCTTATAAAGTGACAATTTGACCTTAGTAAACGTTTTGAAATTTTGAAAGTAATAAATAATTAATTAGTTAATTTATAAGATAATGTAGTTTCTTAAAATGTGTTCATTAATTATCAAATTAATTTCTTAAAGTTTTTAGATAATTTGATAAGACCCAATGTAATTTTTGAAAGCACTATAAAATCAGTTTTAATTTTACAAACTATTATTAAGTAAATTATTATTTTAATTAAATATTAAATTAATAATATTTAGAAAATTATTTTTTAAAAATGGACTTCGTTTTTGGATTCTACAAGTTGAAAAATGGTTGGGGTGAATTTTTCGGATTTTTCTTAAATACTTGAATTTTTGTGAATAGTAAAATACATTAATTTATCATATATATACATTATAATTAAAAGCCACAATTCCTGACTTCAAAAGTCATGTAATTACCCAAATCCAGAACTCAAATTCCTTATTTACTATTCTTGGTCATGGATGACTCACTATTCCTTGTCTTGTGAGGAAATAATAAACTAATGAATTTTATATTAAGAAAACCCCTCTCCCCTCCACTATAAAAACCACCCTTCAGACCCACATTTCCACACACTTATCAATATACAATCCTTATCTAAACTCTACCCAAACATAATCCATATACCCTCTATAACTTTCAAGAGCTTTTGGTCTCATCAAAAGACCAATCCTAGCTTCCTTAAAGATGATGTCAAGAGGAGGATTTAAGAGGTAATTTATCTCCCTCTTCTCCTTTAATCTCCTTTCATGTTCAAGTTTATTTCACGATCTCTACCCACCTATATTCATCCAAATGGTATTTTAACTCTATTATTATACATTTAATATAATTTTATGATGCTAATGTGATATTAAATCATCCAACCCCCTTTCTCTCTTACTTTTATTTTATTAAAGAGAACGTTGTTCGTGAGGTGTTAATTTATCTCCTTCAAGAACGACATGTTTTCTTCTTGCATATCTACCTTCATATCTGGTCATGAAAAGATTTTTATGGCTGAAAAAAAATATTTTATATGTATTATCTCCTATTTAAAGTTCTGGAACTATCTTTTGACCATATTTATAGTGATAAAATAAAACAAGTTCATTATGATCGAAAAATCGATCAAATTAACCCAATCAATCATAATTTAATTCATATCTAATGATTCATCCACATGGATCTAATATAATTCATTATAAGATCATTAAAACTCTGGTAATATCATTAATAACATATATTATTACTTCTGGATGTTTACCCATGTTCTACCCGAACATCAATTTAAGAATACAAGTGAACCACTCAAGAAAACCATAAAATCAAACATTCCCGAACAATGTTTTATAAAATCTATAATTCATCCAAAGGAACATAAAATAACTTAATAAAACCATAATGAACCATATTAATGTACAAAAGGATCTGTATTTCAAATTAATGAATATAATGTCATTATATAGGACATTAAAAAGAAGGAAGCATTCAGATACAAGCTAAGGGTAAATTCTCAAACCCAACATTCATCCTTTGGGTTCTCCCTCTTTCACTCCATATTTGATATGGTTACTCCTTAAAAATAATTTGTTCATAATTTTCTTTAATTTTATAGGATATACATTTTTTCACTGGTTTTTATGTCAAATAAAATGTTTTTCAAAAGAACTCTTCTTTTAAGAACTGAGCTTTTACTTCTCTCTCAAAGTGGACGGTTCTTGTAACATATATATTATTCCCTTTCTCTTTTGGGAACCCAATTTTTATTAATGTGTTCTTATGATATGTAACCAATTTCTTTACATGGGTTATTTAAGTTAACTTTTTATATATGTTCCATGTGGCAAGCATGATAATGGTAATGTTATGATGTGACGGCTGCGCCAGGAATTATATAGTGCAATATAAATGTTTGAATGTGACGGGTGAGCCCAAAATTATATAGCAGTCCAATGCATTGGGTAAAGTGATGAATCTAATTAGAAAATGTGAAATGATGTTGTAACAAGATGCTATCTTTGTTCACATGTATGTGTGGTAGTTAACCACTAAGACATGATGTTTCATTTTATGCATTGCCACATTTCAAGTCTTTTATTTATGCTCCTCTCATGTTTGTGATATTTTGCCTATGTCATGATTATGATCACCCCATGATATATTCTTCTTATCTATCCTCTTACTAGGATTTTAGCTCACCCCTTTTTATGTATATCCTCAGGTGGAAACACGTACTAAGGAATGTACAAGTTCCAATGAGAAGCTAGAGAAGAAGAAATTAAATAAATGTTTATGCTTGATGTTGTAATTGTTATGTATGGTCCTAGTTTTCCCAAGACACTAAACCTTTTGATCCTCTATGTGCAATACTATTATTCTCTTTATCTTTAAAATGATGAAATAGTAATTTATGAAAATTCAAGGTTTCTATAGTTGGTATCATAGGAAAGGTTTCGTTAATTTGGGAATTAGGATTAGTGAACCCTAGTGAAAACTTCTAGTATGAGACTTATTAAAAATATGCACATAATAATATTTACATAGGGATCCCATATGTTATGTTTTTGGTATAATTTTTTAAATTAATATGTTATTCATGACCTTTTTACTTATGTTTTCTTCTAACCTTTTCTATTTTAGAAAATGGTGGGAACCAGGAGAAATCAGGCCAACAACTCGTGCGAGGGCCAATGCAACGATTACTTGAACAACATCCCCAATGATTTGGGAGGTGGAGTTAAAAACTTCATGGAGATGAATAACCAATTATCTTAGGTTATTAACCATATACATAATAATGGGGAAAATCCTCCTTCGCTAAAGAGGGAGCAACTGGCTATCAAATGTTTTATACTACAATGACCACCGATGTTTAGTGGATCTTCTGATCCTCTAGTTTAGGAATAGTGGATCAACTCCATGGAGAAGATCTTTTCTATTCTTCACTATTCTGAGAAGGAGAAGGTGATCCTATCCGTTTATCATCTAGATGGAGAATCTGGTCAATGGCGGGCTTTGATTAATAACACCAAGCCAAGGGACGAAATTGAAGAGATGGAATGGGAATACTTTAAGATAATGTTTCTTAAAAGGTATTTCCCAAGAACTCTTCACACGATGATGGAGATAGAATTCAAAGAGTTCAAGAAAAAATAAGGAGAATTTGTCACAACCTAATAATCGAATTTCATAAGCCTTGCAAGGTACGCTTTGAGTTTTGTTATCAACAATGATAGAAAAATTGATAGATTATTTATTTTATTAAAACCACACCTTCAAAAGGATCTTGCATTTTGAGACTTTGGGAGTTATGAAGAAGTTTTTCGATGTGCTATCAAAGTGGAGATGGAGTTTGGAGAATGGTCCCATGGCTATGGTGATAAGAAAAGAAAGATGGTGTTTCAAGATGGAGGATCTAATGACAAAAGTGGGAAGAAAACTCAACGACCCACATGCCAAAAATTTGGAAAGTTGCACCATGGGAACTGCCTCAAAGGGATGTGGAAATGCTTTAGGTGTGGGAAATAAGGACATAATGCTCAAGATTGTTGAAAAGACATGAAAAGGAATGAGAATGTGGCAGAATAAAGAAGAGAACCACTCATAGTTCAATGCTACAATTGTAGGGAGCTAGGGCACTATGAAAGTTAGTTCACTAAACCTCGAGTTCTTGAGGGTAATCAATGTCAGCAACCTACAAAGACAAAGGAACAAGGGAATTCTTATTCCATCACTACTGCGGAGGAGGAGCATGATAATGAAGTTGAACAAGGTACACTTCATATTCACTCAAGAATGGAAAAAGTCTTATTTGATTCTAGTTCTACGCATTCCTTTATATCTTGAAAGTTTTCTAGAACTATAGAATTGAATCCCCAGAACTATAAAGTAGATATATCTGTAAAAACACCAAGTGGTGCAATCATTGCAACCCAAGTGTTTGACTCCTCTCCTATTGGCGTATGTGGGATGATTCTTCCAGTGAATCTTGTAATACTTCCCTTGGTGGAATTCGACACTATAATGGGAATGGATTGTCTCTCGTTATATAGAGAATATATCAATTGTTGGGAAAATGAAATATCTATTTATATTCTGAACCATCCCATGCTCCTCTACAAATTAAAGAAAGATTATGGATCTCCTTTGAGAAATCCTTTAATGGATTTGGTGTTGATTCCCTATGAAGAAGAATACCTTGCCCAATTGTTGAGTTGAAGGAAAGTGCCAACTATGAGGAAATTCCCATAGTGAGGGAATATGAAAATGTTTTTCCCGAAGAATTACCCGGAATTTCCCCATATTGTGAGGTATAGTTCTCAATTAAACTCATACCCGGAGCTACTACAATCTTGAAGTGTCCCTATAGGATGGCTCTTATCGAACTAAAGGAGTTAAAGAAGAATCTTCAAGAGCATCTAGACAAAGGGTTCATATTCCTTAGTGCATCACCTTGGGGTGCGATAGTGATATTTGTGAAGAAGAAGGATCGAACAATGTGGTTGTGTATCGATTATCAGGAACTCAACAAGATCACCATAAAGAATAAGTATCCTCTCCCTAGGATTGATGACTTGTTCGATCAGTTAAGAGGATATCAATACATATCAAAGGTGGGTCTTCATTCTAGATATCATCAGGTAAAGGTGAAGAGGGAAGATATTCAGAAGATTTTCTTCCGTACAAGGTATTTAAACTATGAGTTTTTGGTGATTCCCTTCGGGCTTACTCATTTTTCTATCATCATCATGGATTTGATGAATATATTCCATATACAATACCTTGAAAATTTTGTGATAGATTTTATTGATGATATTCTAATCTACTCCAAGAGCAAGGAGGAACATAAAGAACATCTAAGACTTGTGTTGGCGATGTTGAGGAAGGAGAAGTTGTACGCCAAGTTTAGAAAGTGTGACTTTTCGATGAAGCAAGTCATGTTCCCAGGACATGTGATCACAAGTGAGGGAATTTCTGTGAATCCTTAAAATATAAAGGCGATTGGGGAATGGCTGAGGCCCTCTAGTGTCACAAAAATCTGTAGTTTTCTTAGATTAGCAGGGTACTACTGATGTTTTTTGAGAAAATTATCATGATTTTCAAGCCCAATAACTAAGTTGACAAGGAAAGGGGTAATGTATTTCTTGATGGAAGAATTCGAGGGAAGCTTCAGGGAGCTAATGAGAAGGCTGTTCACTGCACCTGTACTCACACTGCTGAAAATTGGAGAAAGTTTTGTGATATACAGTGATGCTTCAAAGAAAGGATTGGGTTGTGTACTCATGAAAAATGATAATGTGATAGCCTACGACTCATGATAGTTGGAGATCCATGAGAATAACTACCTGACACATGATCTAGAGATGGAATCCGTGATTTTTTCCTTGAAAATCTGGTGGCACTACCTTTACGGTGAGAAGTGTGACATATACACCGACCATAAGATCCAAAAGTATATATTCACACAAAAGGAGCTCAACAAGCATCAAAGGAGACGGTTAGAGATAATCAAGGATTATGATTGCTCTATTCACTACCATCCTGGAAAGGTGAACAAGGTAGATGATTCTCTAAGTAGAAAAGAACACGCTACTCTATCCATGTTATAGATTGAGAAAGACCCTATCTTCTTAGATATACGAAGGATGGATTTTGAAATCATAAGGGCATGGGATACATCCTACCTTTCCCAAATTATTTCATAACCATCAATCAAAGAGAAGATTAAGGAAGCACAAAGGGATGATGTGGATATACAAAAGTGGGTGAATACAGTAAACAAAGGGAAGCTTCAAGAGTTATATATCGACAATGATGGTGTGTTTCAGTTTGGAACGTGTCTTTGTGTGCCTTCATCACCCAGGATAAAGAAGGAGCTATTGGAAAATACAGATATCTCAACGTTCTCTAACCATCCTGAGAGTACCAAGATGTACCATGATCTCCTATAACACTTCTGGTGGGATAACATGAAGAAGGATATTGTGGAATATATATCAAGGTTCTTGGTATGTCAGCAAGTTAAAGAAGAGTAGAAAACATCAAAATGGATGATGCAACCATTACTTATACCCATGTGGAAATAGGAAAATGTTACTATGGACTTTGTCACGGGTATCCCAAAGACGTCGAAGTAAAATAATGAAATATGGGTTGTGGTTGATTAACTCACCAAGACTGCCCATTTTATCACTATTCGGGAAGATCTCTCACTTAAACAGCTTGTAAAGATATATGTGAAGGAAGTGGTGAAACTGCATGGAGTTCCACTCTTAATTGTCTCTGACCGTGATCCAAGGATCACATCAAAATTTTGGAGGAGTCTTCAACAAGATTTGAGTAGAGAATTAAATTTCAGCACGACATATCACCACCAAACTGATGGCCAGTCTTAAAGAAATATTCAAATGATTAAAGATATGCCAAGAGATTTATCTCTTGAATTCAAAGGATGGTAGGATCAACATCTCCCATTCATTGAGTTCTCATACAATAATAGCTTCCACTTGAGTATTCAGATGGCTCTATATGAAGCTATGTATAGAAATTGATGTAGAACTCCAAACTATTGGGATGAAGTTGGAGAAATAAAGCTACTTGGACCCGATCATATTCAAGAGATGAGAGAGAAGGTTGAAGTCATACAGAAACACATCAAAGTTGCTAAATGTCGGAAAAAGAGCTACCCTGACAACCGTCGAAGGAAATTGTAGTTTGACGTTGGAGATAAAGTCTTCATTAGAATGTCACCATGGAAGAGAGTCATGCGGTTTGGAAATAAAGGGAACTCAGCCCATGGTACATTAACCCCATTGAGATTCTTGACCGCATAAGATCCATGGCCTATAGGCTTGCACTTCCATTGAATATGGCTTGAGTTCATGATGTTTTTCACATATCACTATTAAGGAAGTACATATCTGATCCCCAAACATGTAAAAAACTCAATGGTGGTGTAGCTGGAAGATGACCTCTTCTATGAGGAGAAACTAGTAAAGATTCTGGATCGGAGAGATAAGGTTCTACACAACAAGACAACCCATCTTGTCAAAGTGTTATGGAGGAACCATAAGTTTGAGGAAGAAACTTGGGAACCAGAAGAGGCGATGAAGGAGAAGTACCCTCACCTATTTATGTAAAACAAAATTTCGAGGGTGAAATTTCATAAGGGGAGAATAATATAACAACCCAAAGATTTTCAATGGAATTTTCCTTCTTATTAATATGTCATAAAATTAGATGAAAACACAACTTAATGAACTACTAAGTTCTAACTGACCTTCAAACATAAGTTTGTCACTTCTATGTTTTGAATTTCGAAAATCCAACATACACGGTTGTGTTTAAGATGATTTTTGGAGTCTAATGAAATAAAAATAATTTTTAGTGAATAGTAATGTACCCTTGTGAATAGAAACATACCCTTATGAATAGTAATATGACCCTTTTGAATTTTAAATCGTCCAAAAAAGAGTAAACTTACCCATGAATAATTAAATAAAATTTTGACATCATAGAAAGTGACAATTTGACCTTAGTAAACGTTTTGGTATTTTTTAAGTCATAAATAATTAATTATAATTAATTAATTAATTTAAAAGAAAATTTATTTTCTTAAAATGTTTTTATTAATTATCAAATCAATGTCATATAGGTTTTAGATAATTTTATAAGACCCTACATAATTTCTGAAATCACTTTAAAATCAGTTTTAATTTTAAAAACTATTTTTTTAAGTAAATTATAATTTTAATTAAATATTAAATTAATAATATTTAGAAAATTATTTTTGAAACATAGACTTAATTTTTTTATTCTACACATTGAAAAGTGGTTGGGGTGAATTAATGGGATTTTTATAAAATACATGAAATTTTTTGAATAGTAAAATACATTGATTTACTATATAAATACATTATAATTAAAAACCACTATTCCTGACATAACAATTGATGTAAGCACCAAAATACTGAACTCAAATGACTTATTATATATTCATGGTCATGGATTAATCACTATTTCTTGTCTTGTGAGGAAATAATAAACTAATGAATTTTATATTAAGAAAACCTGTCTCCCCTCCACTATAAAAACAACCCTTCACACCCTCATTTACTCACACCTCTCAAGCTCAAAGACATCTCTAAACTCTACAAAAACATCCTTACTATCCCCTCTCCCACGTTCAAGAGCTAATGGTCTCATCAAAATACCAAGCCTAGCTTCCTTAAGGAGGATCTCAAGAGGAGGATTTAAGAGGTAATTTCTCTCCCTCTTCTCCTTTAATTTCCTTTCAAGTTCAAGTTCATTTCATGATCTCTCCCCACCGATCTTCATCCGAATGGTATTCTAACTCTTTTATTATACATGTAATATAATTTTATGATTCTAATGGGATGTTATATCATCCATCCCCCTTTACCTCTTCCTTTTGTTTTACTAAAGATAACATTGTTCGTGAGGTGTTAATTTATCACCTTCAAGAATGAAATGTTTTCTTCTTCCATTTATACCTTCAGATCTGGTCATGAAACCATTTTTATGGTTGAACCAGAATATTTTATATGTATTATCTCCTATTTAATGTTCTGGAACTATCTTATTACCGTATTTCTAGTGATAAAATAAAAAAGGTTCATTATGATCGAAAAATCGCTCTAATTAACCAAATAAATCATCATTTAATTATTATCTAATGAGTCATCCACATGGATATAATATAATTCATTATAAGATCATTTAAAATCCTGTAATATCATTAATAACATTTAATATCATTTCTGGATGTTTACCCATGTTCTACCCAAACATCAATTTAAGAATACAAATGAACCACTCAAGAAAACCATAAAAACAAACATTCTTGAACAATGTTTTATTATACTCTATAATTCATTAAAAGGCACGTAAAATCACTTAATAAAACCATAATGAACCATATTAATGTAAAAAACTTTCTTGATTTCTAATTAATGAATATAATGTCATTATATAGGACATTAAAGAGAAGGAAGCATTCTGATACTAGGTAAGGGAAAATTCCCGAACCCTACTTTCATCCTTTGGGTTCTCCCTCTTTCACTCCATTTTTGATATGGTTTCTCCTTAAATATCATTTTTTCATCATTTTATTTCATTTTATAGGATATACATGTTTGTCACTGGTTTTTATGTCAAATAAAATGTTTCTCTAAATAACTCTTCTTTTAAGAACACACCTTTTACTTCTCTCTCAAAGTGGATGGTTCTTGTAACATGTATGTTATTCCTTCTTTTTCATTTGGGAACCTGAAGATTATGAATGTTTTCAAATGAGATGTAACCCATTACTTTCCATGGGTTATTTAAGTTCACTTTTGTTATATGTTCCATGTGGAAATCATGATAATGATAATGTTATGATGTGACGGGTGTGCCTGGAATTATATAGCGCAATATGAATGTTTGAATGTGACAGGTGCGCCCGGAATTATAAAGCACTCTAATGCATTGGGTAAAGTGATTAATCTCATGAGTAAATGTGAAATGATGTTTGAACAAGATTCTAGCTTGGTTTATATGTATGTGTGGTAGTTAACCACTAAGACATGATGTTTCATTTTTATGCATTGCCACATTTCAAGTCTTTTATTTATGCTCCTCTCATGTTCATGATATTTTGCCTATGTCATGATTATGCTCACACCCTGATATATTATTTTTATCTATCCTATTACAAGGATTTTAGCTCAACCTTTTTGATTTATATCCTCAAATGGATACATTTATTAAGGAGAGGACACGTGCCAATGAGAATCTAGAGAAGAAGAAATTAAATAAATGTTTATGCTTGATGTTGTAGTTGTTATCTATGATCCTAGTTTTCTCAAGACACTAAACATTTGGATCCCCTATGTGTAATACTATTATGTTATTTATCTTTGAAATAATGTAACAGTAATTTATGAAAAGGTAGGGTTTCTATAATCCATGTCCCAATTGGTTACTCATGTGTGATGGTTTTTCATTTCTAATGTTGTATGTTTTTTGATCTTATTTCCTTGAATAGTGTACCTTCTTTCTAAAATTGATAAAATGGTTTCAAGAGATTATGGAAAAAGGTTTTTAAAATATTTTACACATCCTTCCTTCCTTTTTAGTGTAATCATAACCTCCTTAAAAATTGCAATGTCTACTTCTAAAAAAATTTAATCCATATTTTAATTGAAAAAGGGTAATGGATCATGATTTGTTTTAAGAAGAAAATTTGTGAAAACCCAGTTTTATACATTGTATATCAAACCTAAAATTGATTAGTATTTAATTTAATGAAAATGCATATGGGGACATATCTTTTTGTATTACTAATTAGTTTTAATACTAATTATTATAGTTTTTTTCCATATTTTTATCTTTGGGTGCTTATTCTTTCTAGGATTTGGTTTCCATAGTGCAACATTGGTTAGAGGTCAGTGGTGATACATATGGTAACATGGGGGTCTGAAGAGTTTTATTTTCTCATATCTACATGTTTTTTATTTAGTTTTCCATTTTTTATTTATTTATTTTCCATAATTTATGGTCCAAATCATTCCCATTGATTTTATTTTGATGCCTGACACTAGTTTCCAAGAAGTGAGGAACATGAATGACCTTCTATCCATGTCGCGGGATGGTGAGGTGACTGATTCAATGGTGACCTGGTTTGGTTTGTGAAAAAGTCATATCAGAGGTGCCCTAGTTATTTTTGGTGTCTATTAGTTTGATATTAGGATTGTTGGGGCTCAGGAGGTAGGTTACGGGTTGGTTCTTGATCAACAAAAATCATAACAAACCTGATTTACCAAGGGTAGTATGAGATTTGATCCACCTATATTTTTTTTTGGATTTAGGGATGAAAATAAAGGCAATCCAATGTCATATAAAAATCTCAAATAGAGCAGTGACCCATATGGAGTTTGATTTCATGGTTCATATAACTCCTACTTGTTAATGATTTCACAGTGCATGACTCACTACCATTTTGTCAGGTCAAGCGTGAAAACTAGTTCTTTATTCTGGTGGTTTGGAGTATTTTGTGATTTTTTATGGTTTTATTTGGTGTAATATTTTTTTAAATGAAAATTGGTTTTGAAATGATTTTTTTCTTTAAAATGGATATAAATATGTGAAAAGGGCTTGAAAGGAAAATAGTTGGTTTGAAAAGTTGGTACATATTTGGTATTGGTAGCGAAATGGTTATGTGAAACCTTTGGTACTCCTTATGAATGTTTTCACATGTGAGGGTGTGTATGGAATGTGCATGTTGGAAAAAATGGATGGAAATAGACGAAAATATTTGTGATGGTTCATGGTAAGCTATAGGTGGGTGATTTAGATTAGAATTTCGTCCTTGTAATTATAAAGTGATTTATTAAAGGTAAAATGGGTTTGGAAATCAGATTTTATTTTAGAAAGTTGTTTTTGTTTTTTAGAATGTGGTTTTGTATTTGTTAAGTGGCTTAAAATATTATGGTATTAAATCAAAACAGAAATTGAATTTTTGAAAAGAGATTAATTTTTGATTTTTTGGAATGTTTTCGGTCTACAAGCCTATTGATTTGACTTGAGTTGTTTCTTTTGGATGTGATTTGGTTTGATGTTGGTTTTTGATTTTGTTTTTTATGTTGTTCAGAATTTTTTACCCAAAAAGGTCCCTCAAATTTCAAATGATCCATTCTCAATTCCTTTGTTTTTGTGAATGTTTACTATCTTTGCGGTGTTATAGATTCATTAGAGTAAAGCATATGGATTTAAGTGGTAGAGCGTCTCTTTAAGGTGTTGTTAATTCTCAAGTCTATCAGGCATCATGTTGTTTTGGAGTAGTTTGGGAGTCCCATTTTGGACTGGTGGAAAATGGTTGTCCCATTTTCATTGGAAGTTTGGGTGATAAGGGAAATGTACAAGGCCACCATTATATAGGGGTTCATACCTAAGGAGGGGAAGTTAAGGAACACGGAAGAGTTGCAAGATTCTTACTAGGGTCAGTGGTTGGTATAAGTTTATATTAACCACTTTAAAGAGATGATTCCATGGGTGAAGTTGGTGGTGTTTGAAAATATAGAGTCTTTTTATGTTCTTAAGGGTTCTTGGTATGAAATGAAGTGCACGCCAACAGAAACTATTCATAAGGAGACTTATTCATTGGTTTTGGAATCTAGTTTTTTATAACGCATCATATTTTGCCACTGATGGGGTGGGTTTGAAAATTAGAAGTCATCTTATCACATCCCTCCAAATTCCTTCACTCGATGTGATCATTCGGGTAACAGGGAGAAGTCCAGTAGGAAGCATTTCTTGAATAAGGAGTTGTGACCAAGGGATTCGTGTTACTGACTGTGAGGCAAGAGATTCTTTATCCTTCAAAGTCCCATCCTCATGTATCAGGGAGAAGGTCGTGCATAGTCAGGTTTGAAAGGGGTATTTGAGACCTTCTCCTGTTTCTTAATCTTTTAACTTGGAGTAGATACACATAAGATTTCCTTAATAGTTTCCCTACAATTATTAGCTCCTTATGTCATCATAAGTATATGATTGATTTGTTTTTTGTCATCCAAGCAATTATAATAGTTAAAATGTGGATTTTTTAGTCATTAGTTTTTATTAGGGGATTTTTGGACCTCACATGGGTTGGTTTCTCTTTTTGTTCTATTTGTGCTCATTTGGAGATCGATGTGTTTGTGAAAACTGATATTTGATGGTGTGTTCGAGTATTATGTTTGGTCAAATTTCTTTTTTTGGGGTTTCCTTGGTTTTATTAATGTAATTTTGGTCATGGTGCGGTTCTGATCATGCTAGGTAAGTTTGATAAAGTTCATGTTGGGTGTTCACAGCCCCATTGGGTGTGTTTTGGGTTAATATGGAGAAATGATTTTGTTGGTTTTCTCATCCTAGTGTCCAAGTTTTCTTGGTTCCCTTGAAATGTGTTTCTTGTTTATGTCTTGGTGGAATTTTTTGGGTTTTTTGGTTCTCGATATAGTTTATTTCTTATGATGGGAAGAACCCCCATCGTGTTCTCCCATAAATCTTCTGCTTTAGTTTCCTATTGAATCAGTCAGGTGTGACAATAAAGAGTAAGGTCATCCAAGGATTCATGAGTTCACTTTGTTTTTTATGGGAATGGAATCAAGTTTTGGTTATCCTTTAGCTTATTGACTTTCTGGCAGCATAATGAGCTTAGGGTTGGGATAATTGTCACACCTTGACCATGGACACTCATTTTCTCTTTACTTTTCTTGGTCTTGGATCTATCCAGTTGGTTATTTGGCTAAGATTTGAGTAAAATTATAGGATTTTAAAACTTTTTGGTGAAATTTTGGCATGAAAATAGTTAGTTCACTACTTGGAAAATCTTACAGCATTCTCTACTCCTAAAAATAATAAATATTAAATGAAGAATAATATTTAAATGAAAAATAAAAGAAAACTAAAAAGAAATAAAATTATAAAGGATAAAATTAATGGAATGTTTAATAATATTCATAATAATAAAAATATTATTATGATTATTAACATTAATTTTATTATTATTAATTTTATTATTGTTATTATTATTATGTTCATTGTTATTATTATTGTTATGATTACTATTACTATTATTATTATGTTGATATTAATATTATTGGTATAAATATTTGTTTTATTTTTTTAGGAAAGCCAAAGGTGGTCAAATCACTCCTTATCACTCTTAAATATTTTCTCTCAACCCCACTCCATGGGTGTGTGTTGTACCCAACCACCCTATCCCTCTTGCACATTGTGCTGATGACCTCCCATCCACCAGTGACTACACCTCACCCTGGCACCCCCTTCTATGGCACCACCCTTATATCTTTTCTATACTCGTGCACAACTTGGATGGCTAACCCCAACCCCTATGGAGGCCCTCCTTCTCTTACATGCTACCTTGTCAGTGTCACCTCCTCTCTGGCCGATTCTTCCCTCGTTGGAATCATCCTCCTCTGGTAGTAATCCTCCATCCAATGTGTGTTATTTGGTTTTGGGTTTCATTGTGTGGTTTTGGGATTGGATGAACTATAAATCTAGGGTTGATGTACGACTCGTTTTTTGGGGTTTTAGGTCTTGAAAATCGATCATGGGGTATTGTCCCCACTCCCATAGAGTTTTCATTATATTTTCACTCAATCATTAGGTGTTTCAATTACATTTATTTCCAATAAAATATATGTGATTCTTGTTTTTTATTAATCAACTTTTAAACATGATTTTCACCACCATAATACTTTTTGTTAGAATTCTATGTTGTTTTCATGTCCATAAAAATTTATAAAAGAGGATTTTTAAGTGGTTATGTATAAATGGACAAATGTGTGTGTTCACCTAGTATGTTTGATGAAATTATAATTGAGTTTTATAGGTGAGACTTGTTGGTTTGTGTTATGTGGTAACTCCTTCGCATTTAATGTGGTTTCTTATGATATTGAAATTAAATGTGATGGTATGGTTATTTCAAAAAAGCATGAAGTATTTTTAAGATGATTTCAAAATAGGTTTCATGGTCACTTAGTAGATTCCATTGAATGTTGGCACATTCATGGGTACACAGGGTTCACACATGGATTTGTGTTCAAATGAAGTTGGCATCCAAAGGCATATTACCCTTACAAGATCATCTCATCCACTCCTTCCTTCATCCTTGTAAAGTTGTTTCATGGTTTTTTCTTTAAATAAGGTATTGTTGTTTAAAAATGAAATATTATATAGGTTTTCTCATTTTGATATATTTAGTGAAAATGATATTTCACATTGTCTAGAAAAATTATTTTTTAATTTCATTTGGTAAATGAATTCGAGGTGAGGAAAACATAAAGGTTCATTTGGAACTACTCACTCTAAAAATAGTTATTTCCTTTAACATTTTTTTCTTAAATGTTTCATTGTTTTTGAATCATTTTTTGGGTCCTCTTTTGGATTAATTTTATTTTAGTGTATTATGATGTTTATGGATTATGACTTTTTTAATTAAGGTGTGTTGGTCCCTGCTTTGTGGTTTCGATTCACCGGGTATAAGGAGACTCACCTACGTATGCATACGAGTATATATATATATATATATTGTTTCCCCGGTTATGTGTATATTCATTCATGGTAGTGAATATAAAAGTATGGGGATAAGTATTCCTATGTATATGTATATATGCAAATGCATACATAGGTGATAAGAGATGGGTATATGAATATATGTATATATGTAAAGATCCCCTTACACAAGTTCATATCCAGGAGGGTGTGTGCATAGGGGATAGGTGTCCATATATGTATGTGAAGATGAATATGATCAGTGGGGAGTAGAAACGTTTTGTTATAAAGTGAAAAGTGCCGAATTTTCTGTTTGGTTCCACCCGAGGTAGGTTTCCTTATGCATTAGCCTTTTAAATTTGAACAATGATTGATTTCTTATTTTTTTTACCCTAATTTAATGCTAATTAATAATTTATGGATTTTATAATAAAATCTTGTTCTGAAATAGAGTTTTTATCCATGTATTTAATTTTTTTGAAATTTTTTATTTAATGTGCATACTATGTGTTTGATGAAATTACCTACTTGCCATTATAGATGTGTATTAGATATAAAATGGTGACTTGGGTTTCATAAATGGTTGACTAAGTGTATGCTTTTGAAATTGGTGTTTTTTTGGTTCTTTTCAAAATGAGATAGTGTTGAATGGTTGGATGAGGTCGGTTTGGTACTTTTATAATCAAGTTACATTTAAAATAATATTTGGGATGCGCCATTTTCCTTATTAGATATTGACGGGAAGGGATGATCCTTAGATGGAACTTCCCTTAGGTGTTAATTGTATAAGGAAAAGGTGGAATCCCTTAGGGTGATTCAAAGGGTTCCTATTGTGTGTGTATCTTGTGTGTGATGCAAGAATACATGGTTAATATCTTGTTTGGTTTGTTTATATGATCTCTTTTTAGTTTGAAAATGGGAATCTAGAATAGTGAGAAAATTCTTGGTGAATGATGTTGTCAAAGGTAGTCATGGCCCTAGAAATTACATTTATAAAACTAAATTAGCATAGTGGTGCAGGGTCAATCCACAGAGATGGAAAGTGAGTGCTCTATGGTTTTTTACAACCCCCACTATTGTCAGTAGTAGGGAAACATTTTTTACATTTCATCTTTTTGCTTTTTTTATATTTTGATTATAATTAAGTGAGAACAAATGTCACTAATTCTGTAAATCCTTTATTTACTTAATTAGAAAATGAAACAGCAAAAATTAACATTATAGACTAAATGTAACTAAAAATATAAACAAGATTTCTAAGAATTGATCACAGAATGTTCTCAGAAGATTTTAAATCTACTTGTAAAACGAATTACTCTTCATATGATTAAATTCACACCTCAAAAATGAGTTGTTAATCCTACCTCACTAGAAGAATTAACACTTTGTATTATAGTTCTTGAGGTTTTCCACTTCAAAAACTATATACGGTTATTTGATTTTAATATGTCAACAGAAAGAAATCTCACCAATAGTTTTTGTAGTTTGAATTTCTAGTTTAAAAAAAAAGACATCAATGATCAATCTCACCAAAAGAAAATTTATTTTCAAATTATATGAATTCATAAGAAAATTCAATTTATGTTGAGAACCATATTCAATTTCTCTCAAGTAATCTGATTATTTTTTAAAATACAAATAATTAAGAGAAGAAACTATGAACCAATAGTCATTCAAATTTCCCAAACAAGAATTTAAACTAAGATCATATTCAATCAAAAGAAACCAATACAATGTAAAAATAAAAGAATAGAGGTTGAAGAATCCTCCCTCTACTAATGAAAATCATGAATTGATTCCGTGATCTAGCAACTCCAAGTCACCGATATTTCTATTGGTGTATCTCAGGAGTTTACCCTCTTGGAAAGTGTGGTGTGGAATCAGAATTAGCATCCCTGGATCTTCTCTCCAAATGTGTTTTTGTGGAATCAATGAGTGTCTCTGCTAATGTCACTACTACTCTGTTTTATATGTAAACTATCACCTTCTTCTTGTCACTGCATCATTCACCCTACTTTAAGTTTCATTCACATGTGCACGGCACATGTGTTTTTTTCGCAAACCACACGTCGCATTAGAAATTCCATCATAACTAACTACCGATGAGTTTGTGGGAAGAACTTTGACATGTTTCCTTATCCTACGTGAACCTTCATGGTTAGAATAGAAAAATGAATCAATGAATCAATGTTTAAATGTTAACTTTGTATAAATAAATAAAATTTTCATTAAATAATGCTTAAAAGTTATTAAAATTAAATTAATAATTATTATTTATTATTTTGTTTGTTAACTAACTTATTTTATTCAATGTTGTTACATGTTATTATTTATATTTATTTAATTATGATGGTGATTAATTAATAATTGGACTAAATTAAAAGTTTAGTATTTACAAAATAAATAATATTAGTATTTAGTTTTTGAATATTTAAAATTATTAGATTATTATTTGAATTTATCATAATAAATAGTTTTATTTTAATTATTATAATTTATAAAATTGTATATAGTTATTACATTTTCTAATTATTTTACTCAAAAATAAGATAAATTATAATTATTATATTCATTAAATTATTTAATGAAATTTATTTATTTTAATTTAATGATTAAGTTTAACATTAGAGTTAATTCAGTTAAATAGTTGTGTATTTTATTCTGTTATTATTAATTAATTTATATTTTTATTATTTATATTTTATATTTTATATTTTAATTAATTAATTAATTATTAATTTTTTTAATTAACCCCCTATCTTCTTGTCCATCATGAAATAGTGGTGGGGTCTAGTTTTCCAAACAAAGGAGATACAGACACTCCTCAACAGTCCGACGTCCTACTTCACTCCAGTAGCAAGTGATGCAGATCCGTGATGGTGAAATTTATCTAGTGACAAACCATCCCAAATACTAGCAACTCTCACATGGGAGACCCATGTTGTTCACTCTGGAAACCAACAGTGGATCTGATTGTGCACAATAGGTGTGAAGTCAGCTCCGTTCAGCCTCTACCTCATTGAATCGGCCTTTGCAAGACAGAAACATCCCAACAACTCAGTGATGTGGGTTCTTCTACGGAACATGGTGGCAGCGGTAGGGATGGATCTATATCGAAAAGGGTTTAAATATGGGAAAAGTTGAGGTTTTTAGATCTGTCATTTTAGTTTATATTGATTTTTTTTAAATTTTATGTAAATTGAGACTTCTATGGATGGTCTGGTATGTGTCTTGATTGTTTTTGGGTGCATGTGGAGTTTGATGCAATTAATAATTTGTGTGAGTTATGTAACATAGTGTTTGAGAATGGTGAGATAAACGGGTGTGCAATGGTGTGAGAAATTGTTGGGTCAAGGCTTGAGCAAGGAGTGGTGGTGGTAGAGAAAGAAATGGTCATAAGGGTTTATTGTTCGAGAAAGGGGTAAACAGTGGCAAGGAACTTGTTGTGGCACATCACAGGAACAGTGAGTGGGAGTTTGATGGTCACACCATGAATAAAATAATGGGATATAGTTCCAAGGTAATACGTTTCAACAAATGTGATGGTGCAAAGATGAAATGATGTAAGAGACACAGTGAGACCATGAAGAGAGTCACGGTGGCACCGCAAAAGAGAAAAATAGTGTCGCCACAACACTGATAAAATAAAAAAGTAAAATAAATTAAAATAGAAATAAAATATGAACAAAATAATTATTTAAAACTAAAAATTAATTAAAAAAATTGAAAATGTAGGTACTCGTTAACTTTAATAAACTTATAAAACCATTTAAACTTAAGTTAAAAATTATTAACTTCAATTTATAAAACTTAAATTGTTAATAAACTAAAACTAAAATTAAAAATAAATTAAATTATTAAAAGTAAATATTAAATTATAAATTTATATAAAAAATTTAAATTACATAAAATAGATTACTTAATACAAATTAAATTTATTCAAGTAGACAATTAATTATTTCTTAATAGAATAATTGAGTTAATTTTTGAAATTAAATTAAAAATATTTCATTATAGAAATAAGTTTATAATCTTAAATTTATGACTAATGAGTTTGTTAAAAGACAACAAATAATTAGATTATATTGTTTTTAATTAACTATGTTTTAATACATGAAATGTTAAATTAACAACTTCATTATTTAAGTGTAGATAACAGGATTAATTAATTAACTAAAAATGTAAAACTATTAAATATGTAGTCAAAAATCACTAAACTAAATAAAAATTTATTAGACTATAAAATTATCATAAGATTTAAATTTATTATTAAAAAGATAAAAATAAAATTTTAATTACATAAAATGATTAAATAAAATATTTAATTCTAAAAATCAAAATGTGCACTAATTTAGAAAAATGAGTAATAATAATTAATTAAATAATTAAAAATTAATGAAAATGGTGTGAAAAAACTATGTAAAAAATAGGCCGCATCAAATTCCCCCACACCTAATCACTGTTTGTCCAAAAACAATTCCATGTTTTATTATCTTTGAGAAATAGAAATTTTTTTATGGATCTATTCAAACAGTGACATGCCCATCAATCTGAAATAGAGGATAAAACATGACTAAAGGATTTTGAAAAGGAATTATTCAAATAAGTCTAACCTAGAAAAAACACTCAAAAATTTATCAATATAAAAAATACTCATCAATCAAAGAATGTTTCCTACCACATATGTGATACTGCTTAGTGACGCATTTCATTACAAAATCAAGTTCTGAATATAAGAGTGACAAAGGTAAAATTTATGTGGAATTAAACACTTAAACACAGGAACATTGTACTTTGACTTTTCACCTAGGTTCCAAAAATAATTTTTTTAAATAACCATAATGATAAAACCTAAATGACTCTCATATAAACCATTTAACCCCTTCTTCATTTGATGTTCATTATTTCCCTCACATTAATGAACTCATTTTTGACCCTAGATGATTTATTTAATTTTTCCCAATCCTTGTGTCATGTGTTAAGAATTTTTCAATGCACTTATTCAAAGTTTACAAAGGGATTATAGTAAACAAAAATGCAACCATCATCTAAGGTCTTAAATATTCACCGTGGGATCCCAGATTCCCAAACTACTCCATTTACAAAATAATTATTTTAAAACCATTTAATTTGTCTCACAAACGAGATTAATTTTTATAACTAAAATATGTATGAGTCCCCTAAGATCAATTCAAACTCATAGTTCCAAGGGTTATGATCATGAGTACTCCACTAATAGGTTTCCCAAGTCACTCTCAAAAGTAGATATTAAACCAAATTTCCATTAAAAAACTAAGTATACTCTCTCAACAATCATCCATGCACATTAATTTCAGATTCAAAGAAGTTCTTAACTACCCATCTAGAATCATCCTTAGGTAAGACCCATTTGAGTACAGTGTAAAACCCAAAATTATGAAATAATTTTTAAAAAAATTAACCATTTTATGACAAAAATATTTAAGTTGCAGTGGGAATTGATAGAATTTCAATAAAAAATATTTTAGCTAAACATGGTTTGATCCCCTTCCACACACTTAAAACTCAACTTTGTCCCCAAAGTTGACTTCTAAAGTGGAGATGAACAATTAAAAAATTAAGTTTAAAAAAATATTTCAAATTAAGTAAATTTATTACATGCTGAAAGGGTATCAATAAAGTTCAATAATTATTGTGTGAAACAATGAATAACTTATAGAAGGTTCATAAGAAAGTACACACATTAACATTTAAGTCCAATGAATAATTTTCAATACATCTCAAAAGTATCATGTGATGTGTGGGTGCACTGTTAAATGGGGTGAAAGAAAGTTTAGTATAATTAATTCAGTTGGATATTCAATACAGTAAACAAAGTTCATGATAAACACACCAAGATAAAGCAGATTCAAAAAAACAGTAGCATATACCCCCTCCCCCCACATAGTTCCAAGCTGTGAGAAGATATTAATAACAAACAAATTCAGTTTTCAGTAGTGAAGTACATGCAGATTTTTATTTACACATTGACATACAACATAATTTCATTCCAATACAAGAAGAATTTTAAATATATAAAGATTTTTTTTAATTTCAGTATTAAGACATGCAGTATAATTTATACAGTTCAAGTCATGAAACAGAATTTCCAGTACTCATGTAGTAGAATTTTCTAATATAAGAAGAATCTTTAACACTAGAAGCAAAAAATTAAAAAGTAATAGTCACTAACTCACTGTAATTAGTAAATAAAAATTAGCAGTGAATTTTTACTAAAATGAAAAGGACCAGAAAAATGAATATAAGAATTAAGAAACTTTACTAAATATGTTTGTCATTAATCCATATCTTGGGAATTCCACTCCCTTATTAATGCAACATCAACATCCTAAAAACACTGAGAATGTAAACCAGGAACAAGAATTTAGTAGAGACAGAGCATACAAAAGATAGCAAAGAAACACTTTATTCAACACATAATAGTACAAAAGTGAAAACAATGAAAGAGAATAGGTTGACTCCCATGAAGCACTAGGTTTAAAGTCATCTTTTAGAATTTATTTGATCATAATTGTTTTATTTATTAACACAACAAAAACCATGCATTACCTCTCATGTAGAGCTAGATTTATATTCCACAACCGGACTCACCTAGTACTAAAGATAGTCACTAGGTGGATGTTGCTACCTTAATAGGAACCACCAAATGTGTTTGGCCTAATTGTTTTTAACAGAATAATGAATTATGTGGGTATCAAAACTTAACACAATAGAAACTAAAATCCCATAACCAAAAATAACCACTAAGAGACGCCCCTTGATAGTTGTAAGAATAGTGTTGTGAACTTATAGATTATGTTAAGATTTTTTAAGATTTGAATTAATATGAAGGGACAATAAAGTAGGTGCTTCAAAGGGTATGGACTTATTCACATGGCTATCTCTCTCAACTTAATCACTAACAAATTCACATTCAATGGTGAAATTTTTTAAATTATGGTTAATAAGTTCAAAAGGGGATTCAATAACATGTTGAACAGAATCATGTACAATGGAACTACAACATAAATCCACTTCTAAACAACTATCACCATGATGATGATATTTTGCAACCGACTCAGTTTGGTATGGAAGTGATAGACAAGGAAGAAAATTTATTTTATAACTATTAAAAGATTCAAGTTTGACAATGTTATAAATCTCTTCCAAAATATCCTTATCTATTAACTCACGCTGAATATCTACTACTTCTAACAAACCAATTCTTCACAATTCATGTATGTGCTCAAACTTTTTCTCAAGTTAATGTTTAAAAGGAACATTTCCTAAAACAAGGTATGTAGTGCATTCCAAAAAGTTGAAATCAACGGGAGTAATGTTCAATTCATCATTAATAAATTGAAATTTCATATTGTTAAAAATCAAATAGCTTCCCCTAGAAATTAATACATGACTTTCCATTTTAGTGTACAAGGTTTTAGAAAAGTGATTAATATGAGAATAGGGAAATGAAAAATCATCAGTTATACATTATTTAAATATCATTCCATCATCCTCATCATCAAACAAAATTGTTGAAATTATTGGGTTTACAATTTCAAAACAAGGAAGTGAAGGTTTCAATTTAGGTTCAAAGATTTGAGATTCTATGATTTCTAGAATAAGGTTCTCTTCCTTAGTGTTCCCAATATTATATTCGGACTCATTGTTCACACCATCAAAATAGTTGGGTGAACAGTTTTTAACCTTCAATTTTTCATTCTCAATATCTCTTCTACCTGAGTGACTTCCTTTTCAAAAATCCTAAAGTAGTGATTTTTCTCAAACGAAGGGATGATGAAACAAACTGGGCAATATTTTTCAATCTGTTTCAATTCAATTTCAAAATTGTCCAACTAAACATCATTAAAGTTATTTTTAGGGTCTCCCACAATGTGTTCATGATTTAGTGAGTCGATAGTTTCCAAAATTGGTTCATCAAATTTAAATTTTTTATAAATAAAGTGTTTTTTCCTAATTTTTCTATCACATTCCTCTTCAATTTGATTTTCTATATTTTATAAACATTTTTATTTTTCATTTTCTTCATATTATTCTTGTTCCTTGAACGATTTTTGTAACTCTAAAATAATGTTTTATAATATTTTTAGTATTTGATCTTTATCTTAAGTGTATTTAACATGAATTTCATTGTTTTTATTTAACAAATTATTAAAAAGTTCCACCCTGGCATCTAATTTAGAATCAATTAAGCTAGGGTTTTAGGAATTGGCTAAAAATATTCATCATCTTCAATGTAATCAATCTATTGTAGTTTGTTATAGACACACTACTAGGAATTGTGCCCATAACAGCCACAACATACACGGTGAGGCCCAAATTGATTCCAGTTCTCATGAACATCCATTTATTTTACTAAAAGAGATTAAACAGACAACATTTCACAGTGATGCATATTTTTCAAAAACTGCACAATTAGATACAGTTCAACACATTTTGTTATATCATATTTGGTTTTTTTATGTTTTTTTTCTTTAATTTAAAACCTAGAATCTCAGCGCGTGCCTTACCCAACAACAATTCCAAATTTTGATGTAGCTTGAGGTCATCATGGCCCTCAAAATTACATTTATAAACCTACACTAGAATAATGGTGTAGAGTCGATCCACAGAGAAGGAAGGTGAGTACTCTAAGGTTTTTTACAACCCCCACTATTGTCAGTAGTGGGGAAATTTTTTTTACTTCTCAACTTTTTAATTTTTTTATAATTTTTTTATGATTAACTGAAAACAAATGTCACTACTTATATAATTATTCTATTTACATAATTGAAAATTGAAACAACTAAAAGTAACATTATAGACTAAAGGTAAAGGAAAATATAAATAAGAGTGCTGAAAATTGATCACATAATTAGCTTGAAAGATTTGAAATATACTGGTAAAACGAATGTCTCTTCACATGATTAAATTCACACCTCAAAAATGAGTTGTTAATATATCCTCTCCAAAAGAATTAACACTATGTATTATAGTTCTTTAGGTTTTGTACTTTAAAAACCACATACAATGATTATATTTTAAGATTTAAATAGAAATATATATCGCCTATAGTTTCTATAGTTCGAAAGTCCAGTTTAAAAAAAAATAAATCAATGATTAATCTCACCAAAAGGACATTGATTTTGAAATTACATGCATTCTGATGAAAATTCAATTTGATTTGAGAACCATATTTAATTTCTCCTAAATAATCTTATTATTTTTAAAAATAATAATAATAAAGATAAGAACGTATGAACCAATAGTTATTAAAATTTTCTAAAAAAGAAGTTAAACTAAGATCATCTTCAATCAAAAGAAACAAATACAATGGAAAAATAAAATAACAGAGGTAGAAGAATCCTCCCTATTCTATTAAAAAACATGAATTTATGCCCTACTCCTGTAACACCAAGTCACTGGTACTGCTCTTGGTGTCTCTCGGGAGTTTTCGATCTCGAAAAATGTGGTGTGGAATCAGAATGAGCATCTATGTATCTGCTCTAAAAATTTGTGTTCATGGAATCAATTATTATCTCGACCAATTTCACTATTTCTTGACATTATATATCAACTGTCACCTGGTACTCATCACTGAATATTTCCACTGACTTTAAGTGTCTTTCACATGTGCACCACCTGCATGCGTTTTTTCATGAACCTAACACCACATTAGAAATTCCCTCATAAAAACTCTCGTTGTGTTAATTGGAAGCTCTTGGATGTGTTTCCATCTATTTGTGAACCTTCATAGTTAGAATAGAAAAATTAATAAATTAATCAATATTTAAATATTAACTTTTTATAAATAAATAAAAGTATCATTAAGGAATGCTTAAATGTTATTAAATTTAAAATAATAATTATAAGTTATTATTTTATTTGTCAACTAACATGTTTTATTTAATATTGTTATATATTATTATTTATATTTATTTAATTATGAAGGTGATTAATTCATAATTAGATTAAATAAAAAGTTTAGTATTTATTGAATTAATAATATTAGTATTTAGTTTTTGGATATTTATGTTTTTTAGATTATTATTTAAATTTATCATTATAAATAGTTTTATTTTATTTAATATAATTTATAAAGTTGTATATATATATATATATATTAAATTTTATAATTATTTTATTCAACAAGAATATAAATTATTATTATTATATTCATTAAAGTATTTAATTAAATTAATTTCTTTTAAATTAATTATTATGTTTAACATTATAGTAAATTTAGTTAATTAGTTGTGTATTTTATTCTATTATAATTTATTTATTTGTATTATTATTATTTTTATATATTATCATTTATTTTCTAATTAATTAATTAATTTTTAATTACCCCCCTCCTTGTCTTCTTCTCCGTCGTGCCATGGGGAGGGGGGGGCTCGTTTCCCACATAGGGGAGCTACAGATGCTCCTCAATAGTTTGGAAGCCTTCCTCACTCTAGTCACTAGTGATATAGATTCGTGGCGGTGAACTTCATCTATTGAAGAAACAACTTTTAGACTAGCATGTCTCACATGGGTGACCCCTAATTTTCCCTCCAGCGGCTAGTAGTGGATTCATCTACAGTAAACAGGGGTGTAGATAGCTCAGTTTGGTCTTCTCATCCTCAAATAGGCCTCTGAAAGGCAGGAAACATCCCAACAACTCAGTGATGTGGGTTCCTATATGGAAAAGGGTGGCAGTGGTAGGGTTGGATCTACATCAAAAAAGTTTTAAATCTGGGAAAAGGTGGGATTTTCAGATCTATCTTTTTAGTTTATATTGATCTGGTTTTGGAAAGTTTAAGTAAATTGAGAATTTGATTGATGGTTTGGTACAAGTCTTGAACTGTTTTGAGTGCATGTGGAGTTTGATGCAATTCTTCATCCATGTGAGCTGTGTGGCTAGTGTGTGAGAATGGTGATATGGACGGATGCGCAATGATGAGAGAAATTTGTGGGTCAAGGCATGAGAAAGGAACGATGGTGGTAAAGAAGGAAATAGTCACAAGGGTTTTCATTGCGAGAAAGGGGAAAACAGTGGGAAAGAACTTGCTATGGAACAACACAAGAACAGTGAGTGGGAGTATGATGGTGGCACTGTAAATGAAAGAAGAGGATATAGTTCCAAGGTAATACGGTGCCACAAAAGTGACGGAGAAAATATGAAATGGTGGTAGAGACACGGTGAGACAATGAAGAGAGTCACAGTGGCACCAGAAAAGAGAAAAACAGTGTCGCTGCCACACTTCAAAACAAACAGAAAAGTAATATAAATTAAAACTTAAAGAAAATCTGAACAAAATAATTGTTTAAAACTAAAAATTAATTAAAACAATTAAAAAATCATGAACTCATAAACATTAATAAACTTCTAAAACCATTTAAACTTAAGTTAAATTTTCATTAACTTCAATTTATAAAACATAAATTATTATAAAACTAATACTAAAATTAAAAAGAAATTATATTATTAAAAGTTAATATAAAATTTAAACATTTATATAACAAAGTTAAATTACTTAAATTATTCTAGTTAAAACAAATTAAATTTATTAATGTATACAATTACTTATTTCTTTATCAAATAATTTTGTTAAATTTTGGAATAAAATTAAAAATATTTAATAAAATAATTAAGTTTATAATCTTAAATTAATAACTAAAGAATTTGTTAAAAATAAAAAAAATATTTAGATTATGTTGTTTTAAATTAACTATGTTTTAATACATGAAATGTTAAATTAAAAACTACATTATTTAAGAAAAGATTTTAGTATTAATTAATTAACTAATAAATGTTAAACTATTAAATATGCATACAAAAAACACTAAAATAAAAAAAAATTACACTGTAAAATTATAGTAAGATATAAATTAATTATTCAAAAGATAAAAATAAAATTTTAATTGAAAAATTATTAAATAACAGATTTAATTCTAATATTTAAAATGTACACTAAATTAACCAAAAGGGTAACAATAATAAATTAAATCACTAAAAATTATTGAAAAAATGTTGCAAAACTATGTAAAAATAAGGCCACATCAATGAATGATTGTTGCATTAGTCTAGTTTATTTAACTAGGAATTGGTCCATAGAGGGGGTTATTTTATTATCCATGCTATGGATTGGTCCCCTTGGTCAGGCCAGGTAGGGAGATGATCGAGCATTTGGGCTTTATGATGTCATCAAGTAAGGAAAGCCTTCGGTATGAGTCACATGTATTTTATATTATAGAATATTCACAATCCCCGAGGTTCTCTCATGTTGTTTGGTACTTGGTTTTCTATGGTAGATGATTGAGATGCATATGCTGGTTGGTTACTCATGTGTGATGTTTTTTCCCTACCAGTGTGGTATTTTTGTTGATCTTATTTCCTTGCATAGTAAAGCTTCTTGTTCAAAGTGATAAAATGGTTTCATGTGTTTAACAAAAAAGGATTTGGAAATTTTTTACACATTCTTCCTTCTATTTTAGTGTAAATATTTCCTATTTTGGAATTCCTACTTCTTCACTTTAAAATGGGAATCTATTTTTTAATTCAAAAGTTCAATAGGCAATGAATTTTTTAATAAGAAAAAGATTAAAACCCTATTTTTAAACATTTTAGCTCAAATATGAAATTGATGGATGTTTTATTTAAAGGAAATGTATATGGGAATAGAATATTTGGGCATGCCTATTTATTTTTAATCACCATGCTTATAGTTTTATCATTTTATTTGATTATTGTGCTTCTTATCACTCATATTAAGTCGCCATAGTGCAATGTTGTTTTGAGGTTGATGGTTACTCCTAGGGTCACTTGGTGGTATGTGTAGTTTTATGTACTCACCACTTCTTGTTTTTTTTTCTTTGTTCTTTTTTTATTTATTTAATATTATTTCATTTATGGGAAAACATATTCCCATGTATTTAATTATGATTCTTGGCAATATTTTTTTTACCTTTGGGGATTGAGAGCGCCCTTCGGGACATGCCACGTGTCGGTTTGGGTGACCGTTTCAGGGTAAACCTTATTTGGTTCATGGAATAGAATCTGTTGATAGGAAGCGATATTCTAATGATACATGTGGGGAGAAAACACCTTCTTTTTCAAAGTAATCAATATTATATAAAATAGGGATACAATTGAAAAAAATTAAATAGAAATCATGCATTCACATCAATTCCACCAAACTGGTATATAACCAGTACAAAACACTAAATATGACATGTAATGTCTTATAGTGACAAGTGTAAAGGGAAAACCAAAATAAATATAATATAAAGAATCCATGAAATGAGTCTTCAAACCATGTTAGGTTCCCTCATCCATACAAAACCCTAATCCCCAAATCAACCCTCTAACATAGGAGATTTTCCCACATCCTAACCATCAACCATAAAGTATTCTCAGGTACCAAACTGCAACCCGGTCTGGGTATGACTATAAATCAGTAGGCCACCACAAACGATGTCCACAAATTATCTAGTCTAAAGTAGTAAATAAAGAATTATGGTAAACGAAAAACTATGGAACTAATTTATTAGGTTCTATTATTTAACAGGATTGAATTACCTAATTTAAGCATTAGTTCCATATGTAACACATATTAATCAAATCACTTCAACACATGTCGATCATTTGAACTATGAAAAAGGGGATTTTAGTTCCTTGTGTAATTGAGATATTAATTTTCTAAAAAATTAAAAACATATCTCAAGACCATGGTATATGTAATGATATCAAGTCCATTATTTAATAGTTTAGAACCTCGATCGGAAACCAAAACTCATGAAATGCATAGGTGGTTCCTAGCTCATAAATCAAGCTTGACCCTTGGTATTATTTCCTTAGTCTAATACTTCAATCTTATAATTTACCACATAGGCACTCTTCTTGAATCATTATCAATATTTACCCACTACATGTCGCAACTCATATAACACATTCATGTTAATCCAATACCCCCCATTCCATTTAATGTTATAAATAAATTTATCTTTCATTATATCACACAAACTATTACATTTATTATTTGAAAATCCAATTCTATGTTAAGGGGATTGTCACACACCATTTATGACATTTAACTAGATCTAATCAACCTCAATAGGTTCCATTGTGATATTAATAGGTTAAATTCCAAATTAAATTAACACAATTACAATTTCTTATAAAGGATACCAAATGGATATGAAAATAGTACAATAAAACAACAGAATACACATAAAAAACATCAAGAATACATGATATAAATTTTAGAAAACTTACCTCATTTCCATAAGGAAACAGTCTCTTAATTTCATACCTTGATTTAAACTCAAACTACCATAAAATTCCTAACATATAATATTCTTGAGAAAGGGGGTTTTATATTATTATAAAGAATAATAAAATTTATAAATGGATTATTCCCTATAAAAATGTAAAGAGGAGTGTTAGACTCAATGTAATATTTGATTCACCCCCAAACACACTCTAAATGTCCATGAAGTGTGGGAGAATAAATATTGGGAAGCTTGGGAGGAATGATTTCATCACCCAAATATTTTTGCTGAAATTAGGTTAAAACTCATCTTAGAAGCATTAAAACACAAGGGGGGAAATAGAAAGTTTCTTCCATTTTAACGGGATCATGGTCTCCTCACACAGTTAGTGAAAATTTTTATCCAACTATAGGTCTCCCTATCAACAATATAAGGATAGATCTTGTGGTATCTCAAGGGAATATAGATGGTTTGAAAACCCATGTTGTACTATTAGGATAATATCTATCTAAGTAGAGTTCAAGGACACACAATTTTTCTAGGTGTCCCACATGGTTTGATAAACCATGTGGTGCCTATGTTCTTGCCTCTATTCAGGGGTTTATATAGTACATTCACCTAGGCCATGGTTTATAGATATCTCTAACCATGCACCAAACATATACTATTCACATGTTGACCTATTTTACCCCAATTTCATGTCATGAACTCCTATAACACCCTAAAATATACTAATAATTTCATGGATCATTTTATTTACAAAAAGATTGACTTAAAATAAAATTTCAAAAAGTACACACCAACCTGAAAGGTTAGAGTCATAAAAAATCCCATCCTTATAAAAGTTCATTCTTGGGAATCACTCTCAGGAACCATTAGGAATCCATGATAATGTTATTGGGCCACTAAACCCCCATATCTAGCTCAATCTCCAATGTTTCATAATAAACACTTCCATGCTCACACAAAAATTGGGACCAGAGCATAGTCTTATCCTACAATACATTCTCACTATGATCCACAATATGAAATGGCTAATCCTAAAAGGATACATCAAACACAAGATCTACATCATCAACATCGATCAAATTGTAAGGGTAAATATGATACTCACAAACATGAGACAGATAAAAATATAATTCCTAATATTATACTATTGTGGAAGATATAATCGGTACAACACTAGTCTAGTCATTTATGGAATATCAAATGGACTCACGTACCTATAAGCTGATGTACCATATTTCCAATTTTGAAGGTTCCCCAATCTGAGAGACACTCGAAGGAACACAATATCTCTAAATGAAAACTTAATTAGTCAATAGTATCCATTATCATATGTATTATTAATACTCTTATAAATATCCATATATTTCTAAATCAATAGATCATACTCATATACCTCATTTACGATACTTGATCCCAATATCTCTAACACTCCAGCTTCCATACAACACAATGGTGATCTACATGGTATACTATAGAGTGCCTCATATATTATCATCTATATAGATTACTAATAAATATTATTGTTTGTGAACTCAACAAGTTTGAAGGGAATCTCCCATATTACACCAAAGTCTCAAACACTTGACCTCAACTGACAAGGTTAAGAGCATCTTCTATCACTGGCCCTCTTGAACCTCTATGTGTATCATAGAAAAAAAAATCCATCTTCTTACACTAGGAACTACATTCATGAACCACATGAGATTTTATACTCAAACTCAAAGCATAAAAAACACTATTTAATTTCTCGTGAATATAGTCTTACTCAAAGTCTAATTACATCACATACCCAACCCATCTCAACTTCCCAATATTTAAATATCTTTGAGTACAGATTTACCTATGAATTTTATGATCACTATAAAAAATAAAAATTTCAAACAGCAGGTAATGTCACTAACACTTTAAGACTAAAACCACTATTTCCAACTCAAGATCATGTGTAGGGTAGTTTATTTCATAAGGACTCAATTGTTGTAACTCGTACTCCATGAATCAGTTTCCATGCATCAACACTATCCAAATCCAAAGCCATGTTCTTCTCAAAACATGATTTCATCCTCACCTAGCTTCAGTATGATCATAATTAGTGCAGCTCACAAATGATTCTTTAACTCATGTATTGAATTCTCACAAGACCCATACCATTCAAATGTGATACCCTTTATGGTAAATATTGATATTGGGACTTTTTAGAGAGAAAATTCTTTGATAAACCATTGATAGTATCCCACTAAACCCAAAAAACATCATATATCAAAAACATAATTGGAATTATCTTATAGAATTATTGCATGATCTTTTTCTGGGTCAACTAACACACAATTCTCAATGATAATGTAACTTGAGAAATATACATTATTGAACTATAATTAATAATTAGAATTGTCGGTGTGTAGACTATTCTCAATCGTTGTAAAAAATTTGATTTTAATGTTTTTGGTATTATCCCCCTGATTCTAGGAGTAAAGCAATATGTTATTCCAGAAATAAACTACAAAAAGATTTATGTATGGATGGTTGATTCAGTTCATTCGGTCCATAAACCAAACATGAGCATTTGTTAACCCAAAAGGAATTGTGAAGAACTCATACAAATAATACCTACTCATAAGAAAATATTTACAATATCAAAAGGTCACACCCAAAGATAGTTATACTCTTCCCTTAGATAAATTTTGGAAAATATATAAGCTCCTTTCATCTAGTCAAAATGATCATTGATTGGCGGAAGAGGATATCGCTTCTTAACTGTCATCCCATGTAATTTCCAGTAATTGATCCAAAACCATAACTTCCTATCATATTTATTAGAAAATAATATTGGATATCTATATATTGGTGTATACCTATGAATAAACACGTTATTCTCCAATTCAGACAACTTATTTGTAGGCTATTAGAGCTCTATTACTATTATCTTAAATAAAATAATGGGAACTGGATCAGCTCTAATAATCATTTCATTCATGAACTCAACCTCTCTCTAAGGTCGCATTCTCAAGAATTCTTCCAAAAAATCCAAAAACTAATCCACTAATGGAGGAAATACATAAACGTCCACTCCATTATTAATTAGAAAAGGACTTTCATCCTTTGTTGGGAGAACAACCAGCTGTGGAAGAAACTATCCTACATGGTTGTCCAAAAAATATCATTCCCCATGATGGATATAGGTGTCTCCCTGAAGATTCATTTGTGTTACCCTTTGGTGTTAAAAATCAATATGGTATTCATGGAACATATTTCAATCCCTCTATGATATCAAGTAAAAATCTGACATCACATGAATAAACAACTCTAGATTGAAGTTGTACCACCATCCTTGAGGGAACAATTCTTACATTGTTGGATAATTACTACAAATACTTCTATGGGTGTTTCAATCCAAAACCCCTGACACATATATTACAACATGAAACCAAACACACTCAAAACCTAAGTAGAATAAAATGAATGTGAGGGATCTGTTTCAAATTTATCACAATAATGAATGGAATACATAATAATTATACATAAAAGAGTAATTTTTACAACCTTTACACTACAAAGTGTAGGATGTATTCCATAAATTGGACATGTACCTCTACCTTTTCTTCTAATAGGATGTCCTGGTACTGATCTAATATATTGATATGGATTCTCTTGTATAGATGTACATATCCACCATCCTGGATAGTGAGTCTAGTATAACTCCAAATACAATCCTAGAATGGGGTAATGGACCCCCTTTAAAAATTATGAATTAGTATTGATGTGACATCACTGCCAACCTATCGAGGTTTTGTACAAAAACTCTATACATATCCCATCCTACTTCACACTCTGCTCACAACAGGTGTTTGGGGACACTAAAAAAACATGTGTTACGACCTTCCACACTTATATAAGTGCACCTGATAAATAACCCTATAAACAATACCCTTCCATGTATACTCAATCCACCACCACCATGGTGGAAACTTTCAAAATGGAGCATGCATCTATTGAAATCCATACAACTAGACCACCCAACTGAAACCACATGGGCACCACTAATATGCTTCTTTGGATTACCTTATAAAATTATAGCATGATCCACAACCTCATAACACTATTTAAATTTATGATATTTACCTATGTATGTATCTCATACATATTAACATCCTAAAAACACCTCACAGTTGCTACCTCATCCCCTACTAATAATAGAGAAATGTGTTTCAAATCGGAGAAACAGATATCATATTATATTATTTACATAGTCCCCCAAGTCAAAAAAATACCATAGGTCTTTTTATCCCAAAGGTTCTAAAAATAAATTTTATAGAAAAATTCCACGAAATATTTCAATAGAATACCATCTACCAACTTAGTGTGAACAAAAATATCCCACCATAATTTTTATTGTCCTCAAAACATATAAGCTACAAATTTTACTCACCTATCATGAGTAGTCTCAAAGTGACCCATAATTATATAGATTGACTATATCCATAGCTCGGCTTCCTAAGTTAAACCATGTAGGGAAACAATTAGAGGGTGTTATAATTGAAACACTATATTCAGGTCGAACATACTTAGGAAAACATTCCCTGGATATCATTCCATCATCTTCATAATACAGGTAGTGGTATCCCTATGTTGTCTAACCAATGGGAATCTTCATGGGGTAATATCTATAAAATTGTAAATGAACTCCTTAAAAAACGTAACAAAATATTATTATAAGCATGAGAAGGAAGGATTGTTTCTAACAACAAATTACCCCTTTTATACAATACTAATGGGTACTATTACATATCTAACACTATAAAAATTTATCTCTATAACGGGTCATGGTGAACATAAGGTAACTTAAAATTCATATTTCAAATTAAAATTAAACACCACAATAACCATTTAATTTAAAAAACATTAAATATTTAATCAGTTTCAAATTTCTCATTACAGACAATTTTTTACATATTGAGTTTATCCCATCCATTTAACCAATTGCAGCAAAATTATTAGGCCTTTGAAATTTTTAGGAAACTAATATTCATTTTATCCTCACATCCACCATGATTTTTCTCCTGTGTTCCTATCATTATACATGTCACATAAATTACTAAATACCTATAACGATGCATGTATACACAACCACATTCCATTTCATCACACCATAATAATCCCATACAAATATAAAACCTCACATCAAGTCCATCTCCCAAGGAAAAATATCATTCAACTCTAAAAAAATATCAAGAACTATAATCCCACCATAGGTACTTGGGTTTTTCCCATACATGGGGCAACTCCTAATATAAACAAGCTCATTTCCATGTCTAGAAATTTCCTTGTCACCTATCTATAATTCCCAAATATAATATATCAACATATTAATCCATTGATACCACATTCTAACACCTCATCTTGAGTGCCACTAAACCAGTTCCCCAAGCCATTGAACCCCATTAACACATGTGCACCTCCTCATATGCTAGATTTTTTCGATTTTTTGTGAGGGACTAATGATACAATTGGGGAGAAAACCCCATTTTATTAGAGTAATCCAAAATAATTAAAAAAGGAAAATGTTGGAAACAATATAAATAAAAATCAGGCATTCCCCAACTGTTTCGCATAACTAGGTGTATTCCCCCAACCAAATATTAAATATTAATTTACATGTCATTCAATGAAAATTATAACGGAAAAAAAATTAATACATGATAAAGAATCCCAAAAATGTGTCTTGACACAAGGTTCCCCCATTCATGCATAACCCTGGGCCTCAAATAAACCCTATAGCATAGGGATTTTACAAATTTAATGATCTATAAAAATGAATTCATATCTAGTACCAACCTGGATAGTGATGGGTTTGAGTAAAACTTAGTATTCCACCCCAAATAGTGTATAAAAAATATCTCGTCTAAAATAGTCCATGTAGAAGTGTTGGAATCAAAAGTAAGAAACATATTTATCAGGTTCCATTATTTTCCAAGATTGAATATGAAAATTTGACAATTATTTACATATGATACCCATATTCATCAACTCCCTTCTTCTCGTGAAAATAATGTAATCAATACAAAAGGAGATTCATGTTTCATACATCCCTGTTATGTTCCATTGACAATAAAATAACAATATGTGTTGGCATATCAATCTAGGTAACCATATCATGGAAATTCATTAGGAGTATAGAGCCTCACTCTAACATCATAATCCATTAATACAATAGTGGGGCCAAAAGTGTTAATCTAGACTAACCTGTGGGAGTAGAGCCGCTATCCAATATCCCACTCAAATAATTTACCACAAGGAATTTCCTCATAAATAATTATTCATATTGTTCCAGTATGTGTTAAAACCAATTTAACACATTCATGTTAGTAAAAATTCTCCCATATAATTTAACATTCCAAGTTTTTTTATATCTCATAATCATTTAAATTATATTTTAATAGTGAAATTTCTTTTTAAAAGAGTGGTACACCCCTTTAGTGACCTTTATCCTGGTCTAATAAACCTTAGTTGATCCCATGAGTATCACAGAATATTAAATTAAATATTAAATTATCATAATTATCATTTACTATGAAGTAATATAGCTGGTTAGAAAAAGGGGTACTGTAATACAACCACATAAACATATAATATTTCAGGACTACATGACATAACATGTGGACCACCTATATAAATTTCATAGAGAAATGATTACTTGAAAATTTATATGGATTTGAAACCAAACAACATTCAAATCCCAAAAATAAAATCTACTAAAAAAGTAGAGCTAATGAGGATTTAGATGAAGAAGAATGATTATACAAGTCCACTTCCAGAAAAAAGGAAAGAGAAGTGTTAGACTCACTGGGTTCTTCAACACACATCCAACTGCACTCTAACCAGCCAATAATTGATGGATATTGAATGTTAGTAATCATGGAAGGAATAATTTACTAACATATCTAATTTAGGTTGATATGAGGGTTAAAATAGGGTTAGAATTTTTAAATCCTATATGTGGAATTTTGAAAATTCCACCCTTTTTAAGGGGTGCATGGTTTGGCTACATGGTTTGACCATACTATTTTCCAATTATGTGTATCCATACTTCCAAAAGGGGGAAAATTTATATGGTATCTTTTGATAATATTCACTATTTGATAAACCATATGGTTCCCTCTACAATAACCTATTTCAAAATGGAGGGCTAGGATGCATGGTTTTGCTGGGCCACCCACATGGTTTGATAAAAAATGTGGTGTTCATCATACTTCCTCAATTTAAGAGGCCAATAAAAATGATCTACTATTTTATGGTTCGTGGTTACCTATAACCATGCATAAATCATTAATTATTCACTGGCTGGCCTCCTTTCCCCATAATTCACATTCTAAACAACTCGTGACCCCTCAAATCCCCTCATTAACTCAAGAAACATTTTACTAAATAATAAAAAGGGAGTTAAAAAATTAATCATGTACAAACATCATTGGAAGGTATGAATATTACACTTTATTATCCCAAAATTTCATTAGAGGAAACATAGTTAGTTTGGATACCTATACATTCACCACCATTTATGTATGATCTATATTATCATTCGTTCCCTCATATGACAGTGTTTCTTACAAACTATCTTAATTATAATTTTCTATAGATTTATATGGTATCATAATTTCCTTATAATTCATTCTCCCTAAATATATATTTTCTAATGGAAGCTTATTTTTAAAATCGCTTTTATGGAAAATGTGAGAAACCTCCCAAATCCAAACAAGAAAAAAAATATAATTAGAAAAGATTCAAATGAAATAACACATTGTTATGTATAAAAATAAAAAAATAAGTGTATTTAATATAATATAATTTAAAATTACTCCATTGAGGCCACAATTCAGGATTTGGTATTGGGAAAAATTAAATTTCCTAGTTGAATGAACCTTCTATTTGACTCCTTATGTAATTAGAGTTATCTAATTTCACTTGTACCATCTTCCTGGCATGTCATGTCGTGGAGGGGGGATTTGAGATATTCCATTTATATTTTCATAACCATGGTTACACCACATTTATAGAAATATATTTTATAGAAGTATAACTACCACCTTAATCAAAATATTATTAAATGTTTCGACACCAATCCTACCAAATAGTTGTCAAACTAAGAGGTAAAACTCCCTCTCACTAGTTTTATTATGTTAGAATGGGTAAATATAATATTAAAATTCCTATATAGCCTTCCCCTCACTGTGAAAGACATGAAATATTCCCTGAACCATTAATATAATGAATAATGCTCTCCTTTTATTTTCCTTCATTTTCTACCTCTTTATTAGTGAATTCACCCAATAGGATTGCTTTTTTTATCACTATGACTAACCACTCTAAAACCTTGGGAGGTGGAACTTGTATTCATAATTATAGAAATATTAGATATCTCACATTAGGTTTGATATTTCTTATCCCTAAAAATTTATTTTTTGTCCCCACAAGCTATAGGATATTTCTCTTTATCAGCTACATATTGGATTCCATGTGTATCGTTAGCTTCAATATGATTTTTAAATATCCAACGTAGAGGCATGAGGGAAATCTAATTGTCCACCAACATCACATACAGGTAGTACCTTCACTAAGGAATCTAAAACATAGTTGGTAGTAACTATAATAACAAAGCTAGAAATATTTTACTATCCATTATCTTCACTAGAATCCTGAACACAAGCAATTTGTATCAAATAATTACCTTTTCCTTTCCTAGATCCATATGAACTCTCATCCAATGTAAGTTCACTAAAAGTAATTCTAAGGAGATAAAAATTATTTCAAACAATTATAGCCTCTAAATCATCATCATTCCCTCTTTTATGATGAAAAACAATGGACTCTATGAGAGATTTTTAGACCAATGATATATGGCGAAGTCTATAGTTAGAATCCAGATAACCATGACGATGACAAAGAGAGAAATATGAAGAGATATAACCATATAAAACATAATAAAAGAATCATTTTTACCCAATCAAAATCCAAATAAATTTAGACATCTCAATAGAAATATAAAATTCTAAAAACACGGGATCAATAAAGGGTCTATAAAGATCCATAATAGTAGAGTCAAACCTGATCATTTTTCCAATAATCTTCTCTATAGCTGATAGGGAATTCTGATGAAACAAATGAGTTTATAATCTAGTAAATCCAGCCATGACTAGAAGATACATAGATTCGTATCCATGAATGTATACCATTTAGAGAAAGACATTCTATTACCTGAAACCGACCATGATTCGTGATACCAACATCGATTGAATTCATTGGTGCATCAAAATGATGAGTAACATGGAAATGATCAAGGAGAACTATTTTAAACCTAGAAAATACTATGAAATATATAGTCATGTTAATCATATCAATATTACTGAAATAACCTGGGAAGAAATCAACTAAATTAAGATTAATGTTTTAATACATGATCTGAACCTATTCCTCTAAAAACACGATTATTGGAGATCCTTTAAAATTTAATGGGGGATTTGTGGATAGCAAAGAAGAAGCATCATCTGGGAGTAAAAAATTGGGGTTCTCTCCTTGGTGACCTCTTGGTTGATTAGAATAAGCTCCAACAGTGAGGTATACATGGAGGGGATCTCAATTTGGCAACTTTCTATTAAGACAGAAATGCTCTTTCAAGACTATGCCCCATAATCATCTATGTTTATGATCTTTTAACTTCTACTATGGTTCATTATAAGCCTAATGATATAAAATTGGACCCCACTACTACTATTACAGTCATTAATCCTTTTAGGGACTAGGGTTTTAGTAGTACCCATTGATCATCATAGATTATGTATATTTATATGATTGTATTATACTTTTTCCATTATTTATATCCATTATAAGATGTATTGATATAATATTTTTTCTATTTTTCTTTCATAATTGTTTCTTTATCTTGGAGACATGGGTGTACATGTATGCATGAGATATTTACCACCACATATTGTTGATGTTGGAATACAATGAGTATGATCAAATTATTTGGGAAATATAGAAATAATGTAAGATTTTTATATAGATTCATTCCAAATACTCTAAAATCATTCCCATCAGAACACTTTCATAGAGAAAAATGCAAAGTGAGGTAAATTATAATTAATTAGTAGACACATGGGGAGGAAAATTAATTATATTTAATGATATGTTATTATTTAATTTATATGAGTTAATATTTTCATACTAGATTCATTATAATTTTCTTGTGGTCAAGCTATGAGGACTACACATCTCATTAAATTAGGTAATGATTTGATAGAATATAAGAAATATTTTTAATGTGGATGGATTTCTAATGTTTTAATCTATTTAAAAAACATACCTATAAGAAATAATGTCTAGAATCACATTATTGGGAAATGATTGTTCAATAGATGAATACATTGATTATGTTTTTGATCAAGTTTGAGAGTTTTATTGAAAATTACCATTATTTACATTAAAACTATATTTTTTATTGAAAAGTATATTTTAGGTTTCATCAGAATGAAATAAAAAATTGGATTCTATAAAATACCACAACACTTTGGGAAAGATGATTATTATAGAACATGAGAGTATTCTACTAAGAAACTGGTTTAAAATTATTCTATTTAAACAAATTAAGGAAATAAAAATTATTAAATCATAAATTATATATACTTGTTATAATTTTTTCATAATAACTATATTTATTAACATGTGATATTATGATAATTATAATATATTGATGAGGAAAAATAGATTAATGTGTTTTTATAACATCCTAGGTATTTATAGAATAATATGTTTTCATTTTTAATAATGTTTAAGAATTAGCAATAATTTTAGCATAAAGGGTAACTATGATCAATAGCATACCCAACATACATCAATGTTTTTCTCCGAAATCTTACATTGTAAAGAATACAAGGTTATATCAAATAAAATAATATGATGTAATATTATTATTTTAAATGGTATTTATCACCTAGCCATTATATTTGTAGGAATGAAAAGAACTAACTATGTTATGTTTATAAATGTTTTTTAAATAAAATTTACTTTATTTTAATAAATTTTTGAGTATTAAAATGAGAATCCATATTAAGTAAAATTTTGTTTACTTTTATATGTTCTATTTGAAACAAATATCATTTTTAATAGGGACATAAAATTTCCATTTTGTTGGATTTTTTATATTTTTATAATAAAATTCATATTTTAATGAATAATTAAAAATACTACATTCTAATTCAAAATTGCGTTTCTATAAAATTTATATATATTTATAGATTACCCTTTTTCATGATTTTATGTTATAATTAGTTGAATTTTAATTACTTATTCCAATGTAGTTAATTGAATTCAATTTCTAATTACAATTAAATAGAAAATTTGAACGATCTTTTGAATGTTTTACTTAAAATACAGGTTTTCTCGATTCGTCGATGAGATTTATGTTAATCCTAATATAACCACTTATTTGAATTGAATTTTAAAAAATTTATATACACAGTTGTACTCACTAAGAAAAATTTTCATCAATTGGATCAAAATAATTTTTGGTGAATTGTATATTATGTATTATATTTATAAGGTTAAATGTAAATTGGGAAATTAAAGGTAAAGTTAATGTTATTTTTTTATAGTATTACAATAACACTTATCCCAATAATATTGGATGATATATTATCAACCATGAAAATCCTTATTATGAAATATTGAACTTTTTAATCAACTTTAGTGTGATTATAAAATTTAATTTAATGTAATGGAAAATATATCATAAATATGTCTCCTCTTACTTAATCAATTTTAATATGGTGAATTTTAAGTGATATATTATAAAATTAAAATTTATTATAAATTAAAAAGATTAAATAAATCATGGTTGTTTATTTATAATTTATATGAATTAAATAATCAAATTTAATTATCACAAAAAGATGATATTGTAAAACATTTAGTATAGAAAGAATCAAATAAATGATATTAATAATATTAAAATAAATATAATTCGAAATATTTGATTCCATGCATAATTTTTTAGATTAATATGACATTATGTGATTGAGTTTATGTAGTGTTTAAATAAATAATGTTCTTCTGATTTTTTTAAAAATTCATGTGATAAATAGTGTCCAAATTTACATAAATCATATTTTACAATATAACATATTTAATTAAATGATAAAAAATTATAAAAATTTAATATTTGGACAAAATATTATATATGTCTATTAATCTCTTTAATTACTCATTCATTGATCATTTGGAAAATTTTAGTAATTATTTTAACCTTCAAATAGTAAATTACATGATCAATCAGTAATAGTTATAAAGGGTTAAAACAAAAAATATTAATATTAAATAAAATAAAAAACACGTCTAATTTTAATTGGATGATGATGTTTAGACCTAAAATAAACTTATATTCAAATTAAATCAGTTTGGGACCATTTTGGAATGGAAAATGTATTTATATTAATTTAATACTTTTTATAAATCCAAGAGTGCCCATTCCCTCTCCTATAAAAGGGAACCCATTCTTCTCTATTACTCACACTTCCAAAATATTTTGTAGCAGAAAATATCTACTCAAAACCCTTCCAATAATACCTCCCCACATTATTGAATCATTACATTGGGTATAACACCTTCATTACAAGTTTTAGGGTTTTAAGAAAGGTGCTCATCCGATGGAAAGGTAATGTTTTTATTTAAGAATTTCTATTTTATTTTTTCTTCCACTACCATAAAATATTCTTCATCCAATATTATATGATCACTCTATTATAATATATATAATAATATATTATTATGTTAATTTCATCACTTAAATATATCTCCACTTCATTTAAATTGAAAATGAATTAATCGTTCATACGTACATGGGAGCTATCTCCTCGACAAACCGGTCTAATTTGTTTTCCATAATCATCCCTTGTGAATGGTTACAATAATGGACATAATTATCATATGTGATTTTAATGAAATATTAATCATTATATTATAACTATATATCAATTACATTCTTACCTTCCATGTGCATAAAAATGATAATGTCGTTCATTCTTATGTGTGAACAATCACATCCACTAAGCGATGTGACTCATTTTTATTCATTATATCATCCATATAATATATATAAGTATATTTAAATTATTAATATGATATTAAAAATTATATTTTAATTATTTAATGTTAAAATAGTACTTATATTCTTTCTATAATGATCAATGAAAAATGGAAAATGTTACTCACGCGTACATACAACTAGTCATCTCCCTGATTATATTATTGTTCATTATTCATAACCATACATAATTGGTTGATTTTAAAGTATAATTTATGTATAAAAATGATGATAATGTCATTAATATTATTCTTGATATGATGGATGGATAAACACAATGACTATTAACATCATACCATGTTCATTTTGGGCTCAAGTATAGAATATCGACAAAACATCTCACATGAACTCAAATAATTAAATAATTATTATAACATGGTAATTAATGAAGTAAAAGTAATAATAAACATTAAAAGGTTCTAATGAATTAATAAATTAACCTATTTTTATTAATCAGGAAGAACAAAAAACATAGTTGATGAACTAAACTCAAGGTAATGGACTTCATCTCAATCTCCATTCATTGAGGCATTTCATGATAATATGCACCTTAATTATTCTATAAGGTGTATATACAACCACTAAGACATTCCAGATCCATTTTTTATATATATAAATGTTGTTAACTATTTTTTAAATCTATTAATTAGTGGATATTATGATTTAAATGTTCAATTTTGTATGTGACAAATTTAATATTTAAATATATAATTGTTAAACATTTTTCTTCATGATGTTAATTTAAATATTTATTATATAGATATAGAATAATTTTAAATGATTTTTTTATATATTTTTAATTTAATTAAATATTTTTAAAAGTGAATCATTTTCGTGTTTTATATGGAATGTTTTCAAAAATTAGAAATGTAATGTTCTTTTAATGTATCAATCGACAATAACTTCTCCTCTACTATGATAATTATTTTATATTTCGATTCATATATAAGAATTAATATTTTTAAATGAAAAATAAATCACCTATTACCTTTTGATGGGTAATTGGTATTAAAAATGGTTTCGAAAATGGATTTACTTTTTCACTATCTTGAAATGTGATCCTATGATTAAAAATGAAATTTTATGAGTGAAGTATTGGTAAATGAAATATTTTATGTGTTATTAGTATATAATTGTAAATGGATGTTTTATGGGTGGTTATGTGATAACCCAATGATGTGTTTTTCTGTGATAAACCAAATACAGTTGTCTCTATTATAATACAAGGGTGGTTAGTAACATTATAACCTCCAAGGCATTGGGATTGGAAGTCGGTCATAAGGTTGTTACATTTGTAAGAGGTATATGCGTGGAAGTCAACCGTAGGGTTATTCCATTGAGGTATGATTATGTCCCATGTTACCATTATAAATTATATGTGATTTCTATGGGTTTTATGGTAATATTTTGATTTCAAAAAGGGTAATCAATGTTCTTACATTCAGGGATGAATATTTACCTCTTTTTAAAGGTTAAGAGTATTACATTATGATAATTATTCATGGTGTACATGTTTTTGGAAGGATAATAGTTTTACATATTTGTGTATCCATTACTGAAATTTTCATGCTCGTGAAAAGTTTTAAAAAAAATTCCTAGATTTTAAGATTGGTAAGGACAATTAAGATGTCCTGATGGAATATTTGAGGATGTGTCCTGAAAAAAAATCATATTTATTTTAAAAGTGTTTCCTTTGGTGAAAAAATATGATAATAATTATAATATTCCACATGTAATATTAGAGTCTATATTTTATGAGTTTGTTGTAATACTATAAGTAAGAACCCGGTTCTTATTTTTTGAGGTACGAGCTTCTTCTTTTTTCCTTTTCCTTAAGTGTTTTTGAGAAAATATGGAAAATGTGGAAAAATACTATATTTTGGTACTACACACCGTGTACTTTTGGACATGTTGGGATGAGTACATGGGGCGTGTAGCCATGCTGGCGACGAAGGGTGTAGGAACCGACTACACGCCGTGTAGTGGTACTTACACTCCGTGTAGTCAGTCGGCAGGCTTAAATAGTAAGGCGGTGGAGTCGCTGCCAGCTAGGCGATAGTACACGCCATGTACTTGGGAGTACATGCCGTGTACTCAGGTCGGCGGATGAACAGTGTGGCGGTGCCGCCAAATGAACAGTTAAATGAATGAAGTACACGCCGTGTACTCAGAAGTACACATCGTGTACTTTGTTTTTTGGCTTAAAACAGGCAGTATTCTCCTCATTTGGCAGAGGAGGCATTTGAGCCATTTTGGAGCCAAAGGAGGAGGCTGGATCTTTGAAGATCCTCCGGGAGTACGTCTGGAATCTGATTTGGCTTTGGAAGATCTCGTTGGAACCGCACGGGTAAGCCCTCTCCTCTCCTGGTACCATTCTTACCAATTTTTCTCCCAACGCAAGTTATTTATGTTTTAATGGGTTTTGTTCTTCGTCAGATATACGTCATTCTTGGGCGTTTCGGGAACCGACGTTCATGTATAACGCTCATTGGCATATAAGGTAGGTGGCTTTGTGTTTATTTTCCAACTGTCGTGCGTTTTTGTGCATTTTCATGCCACGAACCCATGTTGGGGTGTCGTGTGGCTGAGGCCGTTGAAATGTTTGATGCATAGAATTGAATAGGTGATTAAACTATAATAATAAAATGTTGGATGGGATCATTGCTTGGATTCGGAACCACCCCCGGGGTGTGTTCCACTGTTTAGTCGTTTGGCCAGGATACCCGAGGGTATGCCTTAAATGTAGTAACTGTAGAATTTCCTTGAGAGGAATTGCTTGTTTAATTCATTTTGACATGTTGGGCATGGCCCGGTTACCTGTTTAGCCTGAGGGCGTGGTTGTGATTGGCCTGAGGGCGGTCGTTATTCCGCCTGATGGAAACCTTTCGTGCCTGAGGGCTTGACATATGTGCCTGAGGGCGAGACTTTGTATGCATGAGGGTGAGAATTATATTATGCCTAAGGGAAATACCAGCGGGTTGGATTCTGTATGGCCTAAGGGAACGCCTGAGGGTGTGGCTTACTATTTTAGCCTGAGGTCACGATTCTGGTTGGCCAGAGGGCTTGGTGCTATTGAGCACAGGATGTCACTAAATTAAATAGATTAAATGAATAATAAAATGGCAATTTAACTATTAAGTTAGTTACTTTTGAGTACTGCTTACTTTATTCCATTTTACTGTTTCACACTACTGTTGCATGATTACACGCAGTTGGGCACATGCCTTTGGTTGGTGCCTACTGAGATATATTTCTCACACCCTGTTTGGGTCACGCTTTTCGGCCCAAACAGATTATGTTGTTGCAGGTGTAGATAGGGGAAAGAGTCCTTATATAGGTACTTGACTATTGCTGAGGAGTAGTAGGGAATGGGACCGAGCCTAGGCTCGCGATGCCGCTGCCAGCTATTTTTCTTGTTTGTTGTACTATGTATTTTGTTGTACTGTATTGATGTATAACATGTTTTGGCTGCTTTCTTAGAACTTGAAACATGTAGCATCATCATTTATATATTGTTGGTTATATCCACTGCTGTAGTTTATTTCAGTTGTGTATGTTTACTGCTTCCGCTATCGTTGTATGATTTATTTAAATTCTATTATGCTACACTTTGACAAATGAGGGAATAGTTTCCCCACTATCAGACCTGGGCCCTCGCTGCTAGTCGGCAGCCTCTGGTGTTTGGGGAAATGTGCTTGAGGTCAGGTGGCGAATCGGGCTTGGGGCACCCGTTGCGTGGCACCCGGGTCTGGGACGTTACACTATAAAACTCTAAAAATAAAATATACTTTAATTTTATTTCTATTTCAAAAACAATAGAATAAGTTTTGTTTAAGTATGAGGCATTATAGTTAGTTTTAGAGGTTAGTCTAGATAAAATTGGAGGTTAGGGTATTATTTAATCATTAGTTACAAGATTTATATAACCATAATGTATTCCATAATAGGAAGAGTCAGAGTTATTTTAGATAAATTTAATGTGTTTTAGATAACATGAATAATTATATATTAGTTTTTATCTTCCTCATATTATAGTATATGATTATTTTATTTATATAGTCACACTAAACGTGTTTGGTTTTAGTAAATGGAAGGATCCAACTAGCACCAAAGTAACAATTAATGTTAAGGAAATTTTGGTGGTTTATTAATAAGAAAATCAAATGAAATTGGAGAATTAATGATAAATTTTGTGGTTATTCTATAAAAACTATCTAGGGGTAATGATCAATCACTGGAATCATTTTGACTTTTTGATGCATCATATATGAGATAAATGAATCCTTATGTAATTTCATGTAATAATGATAAAAAAGGTATGTATATTCAATGGGATATGTGTCATGTTTGTGAAAATAAAAAATGTGAATTTTTATAAAGGGACAGCAAAATGTTGTAGATGATTCAATGATGGTCATAAAGTAATAACCTACAATTTAAAATAGAAGCATTCGGTTGATTCTAGGAAAGGGAATGATGTTCTTTCTAAATTATCAATTGAATGTTTTAAATGTGGAGAGTATGTTCACTATGAAAATAAATATCCTATGAAGAAGGTTATAAATAGAATTAGGAGGATGGTACAAATATTTATTTAGAAATACCTATTTCCATTCCAATTGAATATGGGGAAACACAAAATGACCTATAAAAGGTTTGTATTATTTCTTATCTCATGATTGGACATTATTGAATCTTAGGACATGATTCATTTTTTTGTTTATAGGAAATAAGTATTAAGGAATAAGATATAAAATCATGGTTAAATGATCATGAATAATGATGAATGATTAATATTTCTATATATAATTTATTTAATAATTATGGTGGATTGTATGATGATTAATTGTTTACAATTATTCATACACTTTTGATGATAGGGGTAATTTTGAATACATTTTTTAGTTTTATATTATGTAACCCTGAATTTTCTTATGTAAAAATGATATTTAAGGATGAAATATCACCTTTGGATATAAATATAAATTAATGTATAACATTCATTTGACTATTTTTTGGAGTAAATTATGTGCTATTACATTTCAGGATGCAAGATGAAAGGCATGAGATAATATTTGAGATTAATATATGATATGGTTATTTTGGAGAATTTTACTTCATTTTTGTAAATTTAAAATAATTATATAGTTTTATAGAAAGGAAAACATATGGGATATGATACAACCCATAGCATCCGGAAAGGCGTGGGAATCAAACCCACAACCGAATGGCGACCAGGGTGCATCACCTACCACTATCCAACATGTTCTCCTTGGTTATTATGATGTTTTCATTTTAGTTATAAGAGTTAATGGAATAAGAAGATGATTATTTTGGGAACTTATATTTCATTAAATCTACATCCTTTGTATTATAAAATGAGTTGGTAATTAAGTGATAAATGTTATTTTGGAATATATACACTATTTTGGTAACTTTAAATGATTAAAGTAAATAGAATACTATATGTTTTTATTTGATGAGTAATAGTTGAATTTTATTTAGGAATAATCTATAATTTTATTCTGTAATTATGGGTGATTATATTATTTATGGACATGATTAACATAACATGGTGAATATGTGATTATGTTAGTTACTTTTTGGTATGATACATTAAGAGTGGTTAATTTTATTTTGAGATAAATGGTAAAATTTATCCTAGAAGACTATGTGACTAAATCCTTCAAAATTTTTGTTTTTATACTTAGTTTAGATTATTTTGAGGAATTTAGTATATAATTATTTATCAAATGGTCTTTGTTGAACATTGGATATTAGTGTTGAATTTTGGGGATTGAAGTAATTTTTCTCCATATAGGGTTCTTTCTTTTTAGACAGTTATCATATCCTTTACTAACTATTTTGACTATGTTTAATGACTAAAGTCATGAGAAAAGATAGTAATTATTTTTCAGATTATGTGATATTATAGAAGATGATTTCAGTTCTTCATGAATGAAAAATTCATCTCAAATACTCATTATTTGGAGGAAAAAAGGCTTTTTTGGGGATTTTGATAATTCATTAAAATCTACTTTCCAAGTAAGTATATTTCCTTATGTTATTATTATAAGTAGTAAAATAATATCTTAAATTTATGAAAAATAACTTAAAACAATTTTTTTATAATTATATTTTGTATATGAAGTAAAATAAAATTTATCCCATCACAAATTTATAGATTTGTAATTATTAAATTTTTCCTAAATATGTTTTCTCTCACTCTCCATCAAAACTTAATGGTTAGTTTTCTATTCGATATCAATTTTTTCTTATATGGAACCCTAGTATTGGTTTTATCATGTGACATTTTTTACATCACTTTATTTATTTTAAAGTGGAGGTTTTATTAAATCATTTTCTGATATGGGATTTTAATGAAGTATTTTTGAAAAGTGAAAACTTAGTTTCCGAGACCAAATTTAAAATTGTGAGGATAAAATTTCAAAAAAGGGGGAAAGGATGTAACATCCTATGTATTTATAAAATATTAATGTTTCATATTTATTAATATTTATGAATTTGATAGTTATTTTAATTTATAAGGGAACTATGTTTGATAGAGTACCCGACATAGAACAATGGGTTTCTCATAAATCTTACATTGTAAGCATGACTATGTTATATAAAAAAAATATGTTTTAATGTTATATGTTAAAATAGTAATTATTACCTGGTTGTGGCATTGGTTTGAATGACCATAACAAAATGCATTATGTTTAAAAAAATTTATTAAATATTTTTTCTTTCTTGCTATGAAATTTAGAAGCATAAAATGAGAATAAATCCAATATTAAGCATAAAATACTTTAATATTTCAAAAGGTTTTTTATAGACTTTTGATGGAAAACCATTGTTATTTATAGTTTTTTCATAATTAATTAGTCTATTTAGAAAAATAAACTTGTTATTTTGAACAGGGACATCAATATTTAGGTTGGTCGAATTTTTGGTATTTTTATTTTAAAATTCACACTTTAATGAATAGTTAAAAATACTACATATTAATTCAAAAACAAAACATCATATTTATTTATATGGTTCGATTATCCTTTTAAATGGTTTTAAGGTATAATTATGTAAATGTTTTATCAGTTAATCAAATACAGTTCATTGATTTAATTTCAAATTATAATAAAATAGAAAAACTATGTGATCTTTTGAATGATTTTCATTAAAACCTATTATCTTGATCTGTAACACCCCATGATTGGATAGTGTGTTATTTCTTCAAAATAATTCAATAACTTGCACTACACGCAACACCGAGTTCAAGTGCACTATGACTTACCAAACAAGCCGTTCAAAAGAGGTTATGAATAGTATTAACTAAATGTTGAACCTTATATAATACTTATAATTTTAGAATCCATATTATTAGTTTATTATAAATAATGTAAGAACAAATTCTTTTTTTTAGATAAAAGAAGTATTTTTCAAAAATGCACTTTTACCAACTTTAATAGTGAACCCTTTTTAAATCCAATATTTTAAACTTTTATATATTCGATTTGACTAAATAAATTTATTTAGAATGGGGGTATAAAAAAATCTACAATGCAACACCCCAAGATTCCATGGTACGCTTCTCTTTAAATAATACAGTAGCGTGTGTTATATGCAACTTCGAGTTCTAACACACACCACAACCAATCAAACTACCCGTTATGAATAGTAATACGTAATTTTTGAAATTTTATAAATTATATCTCTCAAAAAGGACTTCATTTTTGGATTCAGAATATCAAAATTAGCCTAGGGTGAAATTTTGGTACTTTTCAGATAACTTTTATATTTTGATGAATAGTGAAAATTACTAAATTTTAATTAAAAACAACTTTTTTAATCAAAATAATTAATATTGATAAATTATGAATTTGAGTGTTTTTAAAGTATATTTAGAATATATTTTTACCATTTAATTCAATGTTTGTCATTGGACATAATTTCACAATTAAACCAGACATAAACAAGTGCCAATCTTTTGATAGTTATTATCTCTTAAAAACACGCTTTTTTGTTTTAACAACGGAAATTAATTTTAAATTAATTTCTGCCACTTATGTGATTTGAATTTGGAAAAATGGATTCCATATTTAGAATTAGGAAGTTCATATTGTGTAAATAGGTAACTTTTATTTTTAGACATTTTGAATTATTACTGCGGTAAATATTTTATTTACCATGGTTAAAGGGTAAATCCGGTAAATAAGGGTTAAAAAATAATATTATAATAATAAAAAATTGCCCAAAAACGTGTCCTAACCTTATTGGTTGATACACGTTCGACCATAGTAATCTTTGGGTTGATTTTGGGACCCCATGGAGCCACTTGTAAGTGATAGGGACACTTTATTTTAATTAAGTTAAAATGAATACAAAAATGACACAAGCATATATCTTTTAGAAAAACAATTTTTACATAGGGTTATTTATGTTGGCTTTTCGACTATAAATATTCATTGGAAAGGTAAAACAATTTCCTACATAATGGTAGTTTATTTATAATTTTTAGACATTAAATAAGTTAATTTATTTATGACACAATGATGATGCAGTAATTACCATAATAGTGAAAAATAAATATAATTGATATTATAAATACCCAAATAAATATAATTTGAGACTTTAAATGAATTAAACTAATTTTATAGGATAACATGACATATTATGATTGATTTCATTGACTTATTTAGAAGTAATCATTCTGTTATAAGTTTCAAAAAAATCAACTATTGAATAGTGTCAAAATTGACAAAAAAAGAGTTTTTAAAACAAATAGTATATTATTAATTGATATTAAATTACTAAAAATCTTAGGCTCGGCCAAGAGACTTATATAATGATAGGTTTATCATTAATGTACCACTTGGGGTTCGAATAGATATATATAAAAAGTTTATAAACCATATAATATAAAAATACAAAGAGACATTGTAAAAGTGAAACTAATTAACTAAGAGTTAATACTTAAAGATAAGGTTAATATAGTAATCCAAAACTGTCTAAATTCTATTGGTTTAGTGGTTTTCGACCCATCCCCACATTAATATTTAATTAATCAACTTTTTATCCATTATAAACCGAATATGAATTAATTATAATTTAATATTTCTAGCTTTTCCAAAGGTGCCCCTCACCCCTATTATAAAAGGGAACTCCCCATTCTCATTACTTCACACCATCAAAGCCTTTTGGTTCAGCCAAAATCTGCCCAAATACTCTCTCAACTTCCCTCACTTCATCCTAGAGGCCTTAATTTAGTCAGAAAGCCAACTTATGGAGCCCTTTTGATCAAATCAAAAGGAAGAACCCAAAGAAGAGGTAATGATTTCACAACCCTTTTTCAAGTTCCTTTCTTCTTCCACTTCTTCCTTCTTTGTTATTACCATTCTAAAATAATAACTCCAGTATCTTATATATACTGTGATGTTATTATAAATATGGTACAACCATATTCAGTATTCTATCCATCCTTTGAATAACATGTCACCATACATGCGTACGTACGACTTACCGTCTCCACATCGTGGTGTAATTGTTATTCAATAAATTATTATTTGTATGGGTATAATAATGATGTGTAACTCATTTAAATAATAAATATATCATGATAATGATTCTGTATATATGTTATAACATCCAATTATATATTATTTTAATATCAAAAGAATGATATTGTCGCTCGTGCGTACGTACGGACTACCTTTCCACGAACGTGATGAGATTCATTCTCTAGCATATCCATTCAAGTATAATTATCATTTGATGATTTAAAAATAATGTTTAAGGAATTGATATCATTATGGATATGAATAAGATACATCCTATCCATAACAAACATGTCTTACGTAACAAAAGATATCATATAAAACCAGTAATTTAACACCCGAAACAACGATAATACTAAGATATTATTAACAAATCAATGTTAAAAGATCATATATGATATCATATTAATGTATATGGTTCTTGTATAATTTAATAAAAATTATTTCACCATTATACAGGATTTTAACCTAACCCAACCAAGGAAAAGTACAAGGTAAGGGTTTATTTCGCAATCTCTTCATTATCAGAGGTTGTTTATACGTAATAATCTACTGGGATTTCTTTATCATCCACATCCATGTTTCTTCGAAATGTATTTCAAAACATTTTTACTATTTACAAAGAATATGGGTTAAAGTCATTTATACCCTTATGTTTTTTTAAAGGAATCTTTCCATCGTTTTCCAAACAAGACACTTTTTACCTTTTGACAAATTTAAGGTAAGAATGTTTTTTTAACTTATACGGTGGGTGTGGCTATTTACCGCCGTTATAAAATCGTCAAAGCTTACTGTAACGACCCGAAATTTTTTAAATAAATTTTGTTTCCTAATTTTATGTGTTATTGTTATACTTAACAAAAATGTTTTATTTGATAAACATGATTATAATTAAAATGAGATCAGTGGGTTTTGACTATTATATAAACATCGGTCAACATGACCGCTGTGAACAAAATGTTTTGATTATTGTCTCTAAATATAAGTAATCTTGGTTAATTATTATAGAAAGAAGATTCGATGGCCTCACCTTGTAGTCTTGGACCGATCGAAGCCCATCTAACAGAGCTTGGGAAGGAGGTAGCACCACTGGGCTTTGCTCTAGATCAAATCCAAGCCGAACTTCATCATGTGAAGCTGGAACGAAATCGCCTTCGTGAGAAGTTCAAACTGATAGAAATTACTACTCGGGCAATGTTGACTGAGCCGCCCCAAGCTTCTATCACCCTAGCACACCTTACTCTTAGGTCCTATGCTGGTATTATAAGGGGTTATGTAACGAGACCGTAACTACCTTGTGTAATCCTTGTTTTAAATAAAAATTGGGATTTCTTCTTATGATGAAGTTTATGAATTTTGAAATGACCGGATAAATATAGTATGCATATTTTTGATGAATTTTAGAAAAAGGATATTTTAAATATGTTTATGTAAACCCTAAATAATTAAAAATGTGTAATGATTTTCAAAAAATGGTCTTCTGCAATTATGTTCACTACTAAATTTAGAGTCTAATAAGATCAACTTGATTTTTGATGAATAGTAAATTATGAATAGTGATTTTATGATTAGGATTAGTAATATGACCAAATGGATTAGTAATCTCACTTAAAGAAGGTTTTAAAATAATCTAGGCACCTTGATTAAGTAATGTGATTCAATAAAATAGTTAAATAACGGTTTCATTAATTATTATTCAAGTATTAGTTTTTTCGGGTGAATAGTGTTTTTTAATTTAAAATTTAATTAAAAATAATTAGAAAATTATTTTTATAAAAATGACTTTATTTTTGAACTAAGAGCATCGATATTATGTTATGGTAATTTTTGGGGTTTTTTCTGAAAAAAATGAATTTTTGATGAATAGTGTTTTTATTTAAAAATTAAATTAAAAATATTTAGAAAATTATTTTTATAAAATGGATTTCATTTTTTGAAATCAGAGCATTGATATTTGGTTAGTGTGAAATTTTGGGATTTTTCTGAGAAAGTTGAATTTTCAGTGAATAATAAAAATACAGTTTTAGGGTTTCGGTATGTTTAATGACATCATAACGGTGTCATGATGATGTCATGAGATCTTTTGAGGGTTGGCCGGCCAAGGGTGATGAATTATTGTTTTGGGGGACCCATGTGGCCTAACTTAATGATAAATGACAAGGGAGAGCACATGGGTTTGAGAAAAGCACATGTGAGGTGTCCCTTGGCCATTAATGCCTTGTCCCCTCACTTTCCCTATAAATACCAAGCCCTCCTCTCATCCATTCGACTCCCCACTCATTCCCAACAAATTTCTGGTCTCATTACCTCCCAAGGAGTCCTCCCAAGGTGCCCCCAAGCCCTCAAGGTCCCAACCTTTGAGGTTTAAGAGTTACATTTTAAGGTAAGGGATCCGACCTCTCTCTTTCTTTTCAAGTAATCTCTTTTATGTCTTTTCTTTTATACTCCATGTTCTTATGTTGGAGGATGTTCTTTTATATTCATCCTACTGCCTATTTAATGTTCATATGATGAGAGACCCCCCTTGCTCTCATCAATTCGTTTTAAGAATGTTTAAGTGGCGCCGTTAGGCTGCCGAATTTTTAAGGGATTCTTTCACCTTCTTCGTTTTCAAGTTCTATTTTCATTCAAGTCTTTCATGTTCCTTTTTGTTATATTGGGGTATGATCTCTATATATATCATACTGGACTCTTATGTTCATATGATGAGAGACCCCATTTGATCTCTTCAATTCAGTATTTTGATGTTTTAAGTGGCGCCGTTAGGCTGCCGAATTTTTAAGTGGTTTTTCACCCTTCTCGTTTTGAAGTTCTACTTTCATGTCAATTATTTCAAGTTCCTTTTTGTTATATTGGGGTATGATCTCTATATATATCATACTGGACTCTTATGTTCATATGATGAGAGACCCCATTTGATCTCTTCAATTCAGTATTTTGATGTCTTAAGTGGCGCCGTTAGGCTGCCGAATTTTTAAGTGGTTCTTCACCCTTCTCGTTTTGAAGTTCTACTTTCATGTAAATTCTTTCAAGTTCCTTTTTGTTATGTTGGGGAATTATCTCTATATCTATCATACTGAACTCTTATGTTCACATGATGAGATATCCTATTTGATCTTTTCAAATCATTTTTTGTTGAGGTTTAAGTAACGCCGTTAGGCTGTCGAACTTTCATAAGAGAAATCTAATTTTTTTTTCTTCCTTCCATGTTTTTCATTTCAAATGGTATGTCCTTGAAATCTCATTACCATGATCATGTATCCTTCTTATTCTTTCCATGTACTATATTATGGGTCATTTATGAATGTTTGACCCATTTTACCTCTCTTTTAATGTCTTCTAAAACCTCGGAACATTGCCGTTATGCTGCAGAATTTCTGTCTCAAAATGTATATCTCTTTTTCTAAAGTCCTTTTATTTTATTAAGTGAATACTCAAAGCTCTTTCTTCTAAAGGGGTATTCACATATATACCAAAATGTTCTATTTTAAATTCTGGGATTTACATACATGAGACCCACCTTCCTTTTCTGTGGGTTTTAAAGTGATATAAAGATCATGTCTTTAAAGCAGTTTTTAAAAAAAGTTATGATTATGAAATGAAACCCATTTCCTTTATGCTATATGGGTTATTTATGAAATTTTTGATGATGATATATGTGGCTCACATGATAATAAAGGAAAATTTAAGGGTGCGCCCTGATAGCGCTCCAATGCATTGGGTAATGATGTAACCACTAGAGATTACAATTTTCACGATACCTTGGTGAATAACCATGGTAATTTTAAAATGACACCTTGGGGATGGACCTTGGTGATATGTTCATGATTGTCTATGTTAAATGATGTAGCCACATCTTCAAGTTATGAAAAAGTTTTATTTTTATTATGATATGCCTCATGATTTCATTTTCATGCATTAAAGTTCTTTTCATGACTTTATTGATGTATCTCAACTTCAAATGTAAAATGTTTCACTTGTTTCCCTTGCTGGGCCTTCTGCTCACCCTTCCTTTTGATGTATGTCCCCAGGTTATGAGATGCAGTAATGAGCCTAGGGTGAACATGAGGAGAAGCCTTTAAAGTGTTTAAGAAGAATGTTTTTTTGTTTCATGTTTTATGTTCCTTGTTTCCAAGACACTAAACCTTAAAGATCCTCAGTTCCGTGTAATGGAATGAAAAGTTATGTTATAAAAAGACGGTATGCTATAGTTGGTATCAAAGGATGGTTTAGTTATTTGTGGAAATTAGGATATGAAAACTCTAGGAGGAACCCTATAGAAAAGTTTAATATAGGAAATCTTCCTGGTATTTTGGTGAGTATTGAGTAAGGGGTTGCCAAGCAAATACATCGCTGTCTGGATACGAGCAGGTAGAGGTGGCTCTGGCACAGATGTACATAGGGGTAAAACCCGAAAACACCGCTTTGATCTAGACTCGAACGGGAACTGGTACACGACAACGGGCCTTGCTGCACTCTTGGTTACGACACTCCCGGGGGATATGCTTTGGTAAATTCATAAGCTTGGTATGAACCATTGTTAAAGGAACAAAGATAAAATAAAATAAAGGTTCACATAAGAATATATGATCATTCATAACCTAGATGGGAACCTAGGAGATCACAAGTTAGGGTATACCTTTCATATACAAGTTATCCTTATATGCTTTCAGTTCCTTTTCATGATTATTAGCTAAGTACTTAAGCCCCTAATTATGCTTTCTCTTCTTAGTTAATGGTGGGAAATGGAAGAACATGTTCCGACAACCAATGTGATAGGAAATGCGACGATTTTCGTATTAATATGACAGTGATGATTAGGGTATTAAAATATGATTATTATTTTGGAAGACGTTCATTATTTTGGGAACCATATTTGATCGAGGTAAATAGATTACTACGGTATTTTCATTGAGGAGTAAGGTTGACTTATATTTTGAAGAATCGATGAATTTAAGGTGAACTTATAGTAATTTAGGTTACTTATGGGAATGACTAACCTATCTTGGGTAAAATATGTTTAGGTTAGCTACTTTTTTATAAGATGTTAGGAGTGGTTGATGTTGTCTGGAGATGAACAATGAAGTTGTTTTGGAAGACTATGTTATCAAATCCTTATTGTATTTGGGTTTCAATCTTAGTTTGGTTTGTTTTGAGGAATTTTAAGGACCGTTATTTATGGAATGGTCTATGATGAACTTTGGGTAGTACCATGGAACTTTGATGATTTAAAAGTAGTTTCCATTCCTATGGGATTCTTTCTTTTTGAAGAGTTGTTTTACCTTAACCTTTCTGTTTTTGGGATAATGTTTAAAGATAGAAGAAATATATAGTTAATCTTTTGTAGATTATGTGATTCTATAGAAGATGATTCTTGTGCTTTTATGAGACCAAGTGTTTTTGAATTCTCATCATTTGGAGAAAAGATTAGTGTTGGTAGGGACTTGTTAAAGGATGAAACTCTACTTGAAGGTAGGTATATTTTCTTATGTTTTTGTTCTATGTAGTAAATGAAATCCTGAAAATTATGAAAAGAAACGTAAAACAAAAATGTTGTTGGTTTACGTTTCCTACTAGGTAATCAAAGACCGTTTACACACATCATAAGTTTGGGATTTTCTCATGGTTAACTTTCTCCTAATCATGTTCTCTATCACTCTCCCTCAGAACTTGACCCTTTGTTTTTTCCTCCATGTCCATGTTTTCCTACATGGAACCCTAGTGTGGGTTAACTCGGGTGACCATTGTACTTCCCTTTCTTTATTTTAAAGTAATAGTTTTACTGACTCTTTTTCCGATGTGGGACTTTCAATGAAATTTCAAAACCCAATTTTAAAATTGCGAGGACGCAATTTCTTAAGGGGGGAAGATTGTAACGACCCGAAATTTTTTAAATAAATTTTGTTTCCTAATTTTATGTGTTATTGTTATACTCAACAAAAATGTTTTATTTGATAAACATGATTATAATTAAAATGAGATCAGTGGGTTTTGACTATTATATAAACATCGGTCAACATGACCGCTGTGAACAAAATGTTTTGATTATTGTCTCTAAATATAAGTAATCTTGGTTAATTATTATAGAAAGAAGATTCGATGGCCTCACCTTGTAGTCTTGGACCGATCGAAGCCCATCTAACAGAGCTTGGGAAGGAGGTAGCACCACTGGGCTTTGCTCTAGATCAAATCCAAGCCGAACTTCATCATGTGAAGCTGGAACGAAATCGCCTTCGTGAGAAGTTCAAACTGATAGAAATTACTACTCGGGCAATGTTGACTGAGCCGCCCCAAGCTTCTATCACCCTAGCACACCTTACTCTTAGGTCCTATGCTGGTATTATAAGGGGTTATGTAACGAGACCGTAACTACCTTGTGTAATCCTTGTTTTAAATAAAAATTGGGATTTCTTCTTATGATGAAGTTTATGAATTTTGAAATGACCGGATAAATATAGTATGCATATTTTTGATGAATTTTAGAAAAAGGATATTTTAAATATGTTTATGTAAACCCTAAATAATTAAAAATGTGTAATGATTTTCAAAAAATGGTCTTCTGCAATTATGTTCACTACTAAATTTAGAGTCTAATAAGATCAACTTGATTTTTGATGAATAGTAAATTATGAATAGTGATTTTATGATTAGGATTAGTAATATGACCAAATGGATTAGTAATCTCACTTAAAGAAGGTTTTAAAATAATCTAGGCACCTTGATTAAGTAATGTGATTCAATAAAATAGTTAAATAACGGTTTCATTAATTATTATTCAAGTATTAGTTTTTTCGGGTGAATAGTGTTTTTTAATTTAAAATTTAATTAAAAATAATTAGAAAATTATTTTTATAAAAATGACTTTATTTTTGAACTCAGAGCATCGATATTATGTTATGGTAATTTTTGGGGTTTTTTCTGAAAAAAATGAATTTTTGATGAATAGTGTTTTTATTTAAAAATTAAATTAAAAATATTTAGAAAATTATTTTTATAAAATGGATTTCATTTTTGAAATCAGAGCATTGATATTTGGTTAGTGTGAAATTTTGGGATTTTTCTGAGAAAGTTGAATTTTCAGTGAATAATAAAAATACAGTTTTAGGGTTTCGGTATGTTTAATGACATCATAACGGTGTCATGATGATGTCATGAGATCTTTTGAGGGTTGGCCGGCCAAGGGTGATGAATTATTGTTTTGGGGGACCCATGTGGCCTAACTTAATGATAAATGACAAGGGAGAGCACATGGGTTTGAGAAAAGCACATGTGAGGTGTCCCTTGGCCATTAATGCCTTGTCCCCTCACTTTCCCTATAAATACCAAGCCCTCCTCTCATCCATTCGACTCCCCACTCATTCCCAACAAATTTCTGGTCTCATTACCTCCCAAGGAGTCCTCCCAAGGTGCCCCCAAGCCCTCAAGGTCCCAACCTTTGAGGTTTAAGAGTTACATTTTAAGGTAAGGGATCCGACCTATCTCTTTCTTTTCAAGTAATCTCTTTTATGTCTTTTCTTTTATACTCCATGTTCTTATGTTGGAGGATGTTCTTTTATATTCATCCTACTGCCTATTTAATGTTCATATGATGAGAGACCCCCCTTGCTCTCATCAATTCGTTTTAAGAATGTTTAAGTGGCGCCGTTAGGCTGCCGAATTTTTAAGGGATTCTTTCACCTTCTTCGTTTTCAAGTTCTATTTTCATTCAAGTCTTTCATGTTCCTTTTTGTTATATTGGGGTATGATCTCTATATATATCATACTGGAATCTTATGTTCATATGATGAGAGACCCCATTTGATCTCTTCAATTCAGTATTTTGATGTTTTAAGTGGCGCCGTTAGGCTGCCGAATTTTTAAGTGGTTGTTCACCCTTCTCGTTTTGAAGTTCTACTTTCATGTCAATTATTTCAAGTTCCTTTTTGTTATATTGGGGTATGATCTCTATATATATCATACTGGACTCTTATGTTCATATGATGAGAGACCCCATTTGATCTCTTCAATTCAGTATTTTGATGTCTTAAGTGGCGCCGTTAGGCTGCCGAATTTTTAAGTGGTTCTTCACCCTTCTCGTTTTGAAGTTCTACTTTCATGTAAATTCTTTCAAGTTCCTTTTTGTTATGTTGGGGAATTATCTCTATATCTATCATACTGAACTCTTATGTTCACATGATGAGATATCCTATTTGATCTTTTCAAATCATTTTTTGTTGAGGTTTAAGTAACGCCGTTAGGCTGTCGAACTTTCATAAGAGAAATCTAATTTTTTTTTCTTCCTTCCATGTTTTTCATTTCAAATGGTATGTCCTTGAAATCTCATTACCATGATCATGTATCCTTCTTATTCTGTCCATGTACTATATTATGGGTCATTTATGAATGTTTGACCCATTTTACCTCTCTTTTAATGTCTTCTAAAACCTCGGAACATTGCCGTTATGCTGCAGAATTTCTGTCTCAAAATGTCTATCTCTTTTTCTAAAGTCCTTTTATTTTATTAAGTGAATACTCAAAGCTCTTTCTTCTAAAGGGGTATTCACATATATACCAAAATGTTCTATTTTAAATTCTGGGATTTACATACATGAGACCCACCTTCCTTTTCTGTGGGTTTTAAAGTGATATAAAGATCATGTCTTTAAAGCAGTTTTTAAAAAAAGTTATGATTATGAAATGAAACCCATTTCCTTTATGCTATATGGGTTATTTATGAAATGTTTGATGATGATATATGTGGCTCACATGATAATAAAGGCAAATTTAAGGGTGCGCCCTGATAGCGCTCCAATGCATTGGGTAATGATGTAACCACTAGAGATTACAATTTTCACGATACCTTGGTGAATAACCATGGTAATTTTAAAATGACACCTTGGGGATGGACCTTGGTGATATGTTCATGATTGTCTATGTTAAATGATGTAGCCACATCTTCAAGTTATGAAAAAGTTTTATTTTTATTATGATATGCCTCATGATTTCATTTTCATGCATTAAAGTTCTTTTCATGACTTTATTGATGTATCTCAAGTTCAAATGTAAAATGTTTCACTTGTTTCCCTTGCTGGGCCTTCTGCTCACCCTTCCTTTTGATGTATGTCCCCAGGTTATGAGATGCAGTAATGAGCCTAGGGTGAACATGAGGAGAAGCCTTTCAAGTGTTTAAGAAGAATGTTTTTTTTGTTTCATGTTTTATGTTCCTTGTTTCCAAGACACTAAACCTTAAAGATCCTCAGTTCTGTGTAATGGAATGAAAAGTTATGTTATAAAAAGACGGGATGCTATACTTACCTTACTATATTTTAAGAATATTTTCAAAGTAAATGTTTTATTTTATAATTATGTGACTTTTAAATGATTTCAAAATGAATATTTTAAGAATTTTTGAAAGGTACTCTTTATCAAGATCATAATTTTAAATGTTTTATAGATTTATATTTCTTAATATTTTTAATTGATGTCCATGTTTTCAAAATTATTTTAAGGATTTATTTATATGGACATGAAGGTTTTGAAATGATATTTCTTTTCAAAAGTTTCAAATTGGTATGGGACACTTTGATTCAAAAATCTCTTTTAAATTACTTCCTTTATAAATGTGTGACTTTTCAATGTTTTCGAGAAAAGAGATATTTCTCTCAAATAGTTTTGATTTCATCTATGTCAACATCCTTTAATGGATTTTAAGATTATTTGAAGTTGATTTATTATGATACAAAACTTCTATATTGTATTGATGGTTTTGTGATATGTTTGACTGTGGATGTGCTATTTTTATACCATTCATGGTTTATGGTGAAAATATTGACATTTCGTATGCTAGTTTTAATACGAATGTTTATGTTATGTTTAAACCTTTTCATATGGGAATGAATTGGACTTAATATGTGATGGTTGGAGCCTGCTATAGCTCCTCGATGCATCGGTAGGTCTCATGAGACAAACTAGTGTCTTAGCACAAGGCCTTGGAAAAATCTTATTTGTAGTCTTGGCATGAGGCCTTGGCTACGTGGTTATGATAGTCTGGAATTATGCATTCCATCTTTATGAAAGTGGTTATTGATATTGCATGTGATTATTAGATTAATAGAATATCCATGTAAATAAGTAAATGGAATTATTTCATTTTATTTTTTACATACTATGTTGAAGTTCAAGTTTAAAAGGCTTTTGTTTTAGTTATACATTGCCTTAAATGTTTATTCTTATTTATGAAAGTTTCTGTTATATTGTTATCCTTAATAGGCATTTGAGCTCACCCCTTTTCTATGTTTTATTTTTCCCAGGATGTGAAGACGTAAATTATGAATGACCTGCAGGGATATTATGAGGAGATAATAGTGTGGATTATGGAGACAATATGTTGTTGTAGTAGTTTTTCACTTCATGATGTAATGTAAAACTTTATGAATATATCTAGTGTTTCCAATGCTACTAAACCGATCAGTATTTCGAGATTTGATCTTTCTTGTGATCATGCCAATGTAATGTAATAAAGCACCGACTCTGGGTAACTGGGGTCGGGGTGTTACAGTTGGTATCAGAGGAAGTTTAGTACAAACCTTGGAAGCTAGATTTAGATAAACTCTGATTAGAGAACGTAGAACTAAGATGAACTTTGGGGATTAGTATAGAAGAACTTCCTAGAATTTTGGTATTATAGAGATTTTTTGAGTTTTCCGAGCAATACATCCCTATCTGGATACGAGTAGGTAGAGGCGGCTCTGGAACAAATGTACCTAGGGGTAAAACACGAAAACACCGCTTTGAGCTAGACTCGAACGGGAACTGGTGCACAACAACGGGCCTTGCTGCACTCTTGGTTATGACACTCCTGGGGGATATTCTTAGGATAACTCTCATTTTCTTTACAAATCATTATGAAGGGTTTATGAGTATATACATCCTCAAAGAAAACATTTTTATGATTATGGATTATATCCATAAATTATTTAATTTATGTTATGTGTTTTACAAGTTTGGGATTAGGTATTGTTATTCATAATCTAATCTAGTGTATGTCATTGTTTAGAAATGGCGCCCAGTAGAAGGAATGAGAACTCCAACATTGCACATGATCCAAAGAGAAAGAAGAATCATATCTTTCATGGCCTTAAGCCAGAATTTATAAGATAAATAGTCTCCCATGTATTATCATCATATGAAGAAATAATATCATGTGTTGATATGATAAGTAAAGAGTTTACTGAGTCCTATGGCTTTGATGGGTTCAAGAGAAGAAAAGGATGGAAGAGAGAAATATGGGTAAAGGGAAGAGGGAAAAGAAGAATTTTCCCATATGTGATAATTGTGGGAAGAAACACCCTTGAACTTGCCTGAAAGGAATGAGAGTTTGTTATAAGTGTGGAGGAAAAGGGCACAAAGTACGTGACTGCAAGGGTAAGAAAATAGTTTCAAATGTAAAATGCTTCATTTTCAAGGAGTTTGGACACTATGCGAATTTATGTCCCAATCATCAGACTATACCGCAAATGATGCTATTGGATAATAATCAAGTTATGATACTACCACAGATGAAAAGGAATGATTAGAGTTCTTATGTTGAATATGTCATTTGAGTGTTGAATCAACATTGTACTTGTTATAATAATTATGGAGTATATATGGATTGTACTGTAGTACTATTTCATTAAGGACTTGAGATTGTGTGGAACAAAGAAAAGTGACTCAATAGTAGGATAAATTTTTGGAAAATATATGGTTGAGAGAATGATAAACCATAATATAGTTCTGATATCGAGGTAGTGATTTTGGAATAATACATGAATGATTTGGATAAATTATATTGGATATTCTTGACTACCTCGAAACAGATTAATGATTTGTATATTCCATCATTTTTGGGGTTTAAAACATTTTTGGATTGAAGGAGTATATCTATTATTCTTTAAAGAATAAGGGATCATGAATGTAATAAATAAGGTTTTATGGTAATTCAGGATGTTGCAGTGTTTTAAAAGAATACACGATGAAGGTGATCACATGTTATTACGCGAAAAAATGATCTTCATTGTGTTTACCTTCCTTATAAATTTTGGACTGAAGTATTTTGGATAGTTCTAGTTTGGATTATTTTGGATTGCCATAAAAGGACAACCTGGAGGTCGGGCGGCAACCCGTCGCGTCTGGTAAGGCCGCGAGACTTGAACCCACAACGGAAGGGAGAAAAGGGTGTATCACCTACCACTGACCCACGTGATGTCCGGGATTAAATAATCTAGTATTTTTTAAAGATCTGGTAGATGAATTATAAATTCATTTTTTTGGAACCCTATATGAATAGGATAAATAGAATATATTTTTTTCGTTCTATTATCTTTTAGAGTGAAAGATGAGTTTGTGGTAGAAATTAGTTAAAGGATGGAACTATTCTTGTCAAGAATATATTTTTTCTTCTCTTATTCTATGAATAAATTAATTCTTATACTTTATTTAAGGAATCCTAAAACCAATAATGTGTTATCCTAATACCCTGTGTTTTTTTGAACCGATGGTATTTCAAATCATCATAGATTGATGAATTTAAAGACCTCAATTTCACACTTGTTTGTGATTGATGACCTCAATCACTACCTATAAATATTTACGTTTTCCTCAAATTATATGTCTCTAATTTCAACCAATGTTCTCCTAATAAATATCATAATTTGGTGGTGACCCTTTCATTTCTCTTTTCCCCATATTAAGACTAAATTTTAGTAACCCAATTTCCGATGTGGGTTTTCCCACAAAGATATTTTCTATTTTCAACCTTTTATTTTCGAAGAACAATTTCAAATTGTGAGGAAACTATTTATTGAAGGAGGGGAGAATGTAACACCCCAATATTGCATAGTGTGTTATTTCTTCAAAATAATTCAATAACTTGCACTACACGCAACACCGACTTCAAGCACACTATGACTTACCAAACAAGCCGTTCAAAAGAGGTTATGAATAGTATTAACTAAATTTTGAACCTTATATAATACTTATAATTTTATAATCCATATTATTAGTTTCTTAGACATAATTTAAGAACAAATTATTTTTTTTCAGATAAAAGAAGTATTTTTCAAAAATGCACTTTTACCAACTTTAATAGTGAACCCTTTTTAAATCCAATATTTTAAACTTTTATATATTCAATTTGAATAAATAAATTTATTTAGAATGGGGACATAAAAAAATATACAATTGAACACCCCAATCTTACACGGTACGCTTCTCTTTGAATAATATAGTAGCGTGTGTTGTACGCAACTTCGAGCTCCAACACACACCACAACCAATCAAACTAGCCGTTATGAATAGTAATACCTGATTTTTGAAATTTTCTAAATTATATCTCTCAAAATAGACTTCATTTTTTTATTCGTAATATCTAAATTATCCTAGTGTGAAATTTTGGTACTTTTTGGATAACATTCATATTTTGATGAATAGTGAAAATTACTAAATTTTAATTAAAAAAAACTTTCTTAATCAAAATAATTAATATTGATAAATTATGAATTTGAGTTGTTTTAAAGTATATTTAGAATATATTTTTACCATTTAAATTAATGTTTGTCATTGGACATAATTTCACAATTAAACCAGACATAAACAAGTGTCAATCTTTTGATAGTTATTATCTCTTAAAAACACGCTTTTTATTTTAACAATGGGAATTAATTTTAAATTAATTTATGCCACTTCTGTGTTTTGAATTTAGAAAAATAGATTCAATATTTGGAATCAGGATGTTCATATTGTGTAAATAGGTTACTTTTATTTTTAGGCATTTTGAATAATTACTTCTGTATATATTTTATTTATCATGGTTAAAGGGTAAATCCGGTAAATAAGGGTAAACAAATAATATTATAGTAATAAAAAATTACCCTAAAACGTGTCATAACCTTATTGTTTGATACAAGTTCGACCATAAGAATATTTGGGTCGATTTTGGGACCCCATGGTGCCACTTTTAAGAGATAGGGACACTTTATTTTAATTAAGTTAAAATGAATACAAAAATGACACAAGCATATATCTTTTAGAAAAACAATTTTTACATAGGGTTATATATGTTGGATTTTCAACTATAAATATTAATTGAAAAGATAAAATGATTTCCTACATAGTGGTAGTTTATTTATAATTTTTAGACATTAAATAAGTTAATTTATTTATGACACAATGATGATGCAGTAATTACCATAATAGTGAAAAATAAATATAATTGATATTATAAATACCCAAATAAATATAATTTGAGACTTTAAATGAATTAAACTAATTTTATAGGATAACATGACATATTATGATTGATTTAATTGACTTTTTTAGAAGTAATAATTCTGTTATAAGTTTCAAAAAAATCAACTATTGAATAGTGTCAAAATTGACATAAAAGAGTTTTTAAAACAAATAGTATATTATTAATTGATATTAAATTACTAAAAATCTTAGGTTCGGCCAAGAGACTTATATAATGATAGGTTTATCATTAATGTACAACTTGGGGGTCGCGTGGATATATATAAAAAGTTTATTAACCATATAATATAAAAATACAAAGAGACATTGTAAAAGTGAAACTAATTAACTAAGAGTTAATACTTAAAGATAAGGTTAATATAGTGACCCAAACCTGTCTAAATTCTATTGGTTTAGTGGTTTTCGACCCATCCCCACATTAATATTTAAATAATCAACTTTTTAGCCATTATAAACAGAATATGAATTTATTATAATTTAATATTTCTAGCTTTTCCAAAGGTGCCCCCCACCCCTCTTATAAAAGGGCACTCCCCCTTCTCATTACTTCACACCATCAAAGCCTTTTGGTTCAGCCAGAATCTGCCAAAATACTCTCTCAACTTCCCTAACTTCATCCTAGAGGCCTTACTTTAGTCATAAAGCCAACTTATGGAGCCCTTTTGATCAAATCAAAAGGAAGAACCCAAAGAAGAGGTAATGATTTCACAACCCTTTTTCAAGTTCCTTTCTTCTTCCACTTCTTCCTTATTTGTTATTACCATTCTAAAATAATAACTCCAGTATCTTATATATACTGTGATGTTATTATAAATATGGTACAACCATATTCAGTATTCTATCCATCCTTTGAATAACATGTCACCATACATGCGTACGTACGACTTACCGTCTCCACGTCGTGGTGTAATTGTTATTCAATAAATTATTATTTGTATGGGTATAATAATGATGTGTAACTCATGTAAATAATAAATATAACATGATAATGATTCTGTATATATGTTATACCATCCAATTATATATTATTTTAATATCAAAAGAATGATATTGTCGCTCGTGCGTACGTACGGACTACCTTCTCCACGAACGCGATGAGATTCATTCTCTAGCGTATCCATTCAAGTATAATTATCATTTGATGATTTAAAAATAATGTTTAAGGACTTGATATCATTATGGATATGAATAAGATACATCCTATCCATAACAAACATGGCTTACGTAACAAAACATATCAAATAAATCCAGTAAGTTAACACCTGAAACAACGATAATACTAAGATATTATTAACAAATCAATGTTAAAAGATCATATATGATATCATATTAATGTATATGATTCTTGTATAATTTAATAAAAATTATTTCACCATTATACAGGAGGTTAACCTAACCCAACCAAGGAAAAGTACAAGGTAAGGGTTTATTTCGCAATCTCTTCATTATCCGAGGTTGTTTATACGTAATAATCTACTGGGATTTCTTTATCATCCACATCCATGTTTCTTCGAAATTTATTTCAAAACATTTTTACTATTTACAAAGAATATGGGTTAAATTCATTTATACCCTTATGTTTTTTTAAAGGAATCTTTTTATCATTTTCCAAACAAGGCACTTTTTACCTTTCGACAAATTTAAGGTAAGAATGTTTTTTTAACTTATAAGGTGGGTGCGGCTATTTACCGCCGTTATAAAATCGTCAAAGCTTCCCTTACTAGATTATAAGAATATTTTCAATGTAAATGTTTTATTTTATAATTATGTGACTTCTAAATGATTTCAAAATGAATATTTTAAGAATTTTTGAAAGGTACTCTTTATCAAGATCATAATTTTAAATGTTTTATAGATTTATCTTTCTAAATATTTTTAATTGATGTCCATGTTTTCAAAATGATTTTAAGGATTTATTTATATGGACCTGAAGGTTTTGAAATGATATTTCTTTTCAAAATTTTCAAATTGGTTTGGGACACTTTGATTCAAAAATCTATTTTAAATTACTTCCTTTATAAGTATTTGACTTTTCAATGATTTCGAGAAAAGAGATATTTTTTTCTCAAATAGTTTTGATTTCATCTATGTCAACATCCTTTGATGGATTTTAAGATTATTTGAAGTTGATTTATTATGATACAAAACTTCTATATTGTATTGATGGTTTTGTGATATGTTTGACTGTGGATGTGCTATTTTTATACCATTCATGGTTTATGGTGAAAATATTGACATTTCGTATGATAGTTTTAATACGAATGTTTATGTTATGTTTAAACCTTTTCATATGGGAATGCATTGGACTTAATATGTGATGGGTGGAGCCTGCTATAGCTCCTCGATGCATCGGTAGGTCTCATGAGACAAACTAGTGTCTTGGCACAAGGCCTTGGAAAAATCTTATTTGTAGTCTTGGCACAAGGCCTTGGAAAAATCTTATTTGTAGTCTTGGCACAAGGCCTTGGCTATGTGGTTATGATAGTATAGAATTATGAATTCCATCTTTATGAAAGTGGTTATTGATATTGCATGTGATTATTCTATTAGTAGAATATCCATGTGAATAAGCAAATGGAATTATTTCATTTTATTTTTGCCATACTATGTTGAAGTTCAAGTTTAAAAGGATTTTGTTTTAGTTATACATTGCCTTAAATGTTTATTCTTATTTATGAAAGTTTCCATTATATTGTTATCCTTACTAGGCATTTGAGCTCACCCCTTTTCTATGTTTTATTTTTCCCAGGATGTGAAGAAGTAAATTATGAATGACCTGCAGGGATATTATGAGGAGATAATAGTGTGGATTATGGAGACAATATGTTGTTGTAGTAGTTTTTCACTTCATGATGTAATGTAAAACATTATGAATATATCTAGTGTTTCAAATGCTACTAAACCAATCAGTCTTTTGAGATTTGATCTTTCTTGTGATCATTCCAATGTTATGTAATAATGCACCGACTCTGGGTAACTAGGGTCGGGGCGTTACAGTTGGTATCAGAGGAAGTTTAGTACAAACCTTGGAAGCCAGATTTAGATAAACTCTGATTAGAGCACGTAGAACTAAGATGAACTTTGAGGATTAGTATAGAAGAACTTCCTAGAATTTTGGTATTGCAGAGATTTTGTGAGTTTTCCGAGCAATACATCCCTATCTGGATACGAGCAGGTAGAGGCGGCTCTGGCACAGATGTACCTAGGGGTAAAACATGAAAACACCACTTTGAGCTATAATTGAACGGGAACTGGTGCACAACAACGGGCCTTGCTGCACTCTTGGTTACGACACTCCTGGGGGATATTCTTAGGATAACCCTCATTTTCTTTACAAATCATTATGAAGGGTTTATGAGTATATACATCCTCAAAGAAATTTTTTTTATGATTATGGATTATATCCATAAATTATTTAATTTATGTTATGTGTTTTACAAGTTTGGGATTAGGTATTGTTATTCGTAATCTAATCTAGTGTATGTCATTGTTTAGAAATGACGCCCAGTAGAAGGAATGAGAACTCCAGCATTTCACATGATCCAAATAGAAAGAAGAATCATATATTTCATGGTATTAAGCCAGAATTTTTAAGAGAAATAGTCTCCCATGTATTATCATCATATGAAGAAATAATATCATGTGTTGATAAGATAAGTAAAGAGTTTACTGAGTCCTATGGCTTTGATGGGTTCAAGAGAAGAAAAGGATGGAAGAGAGAAAGATGGGTAAAGGGAAGAGAGAAAAGAATAATTTTTCCATATGTGATAATTGTGGGAAGAAACACCCTTGAACTTTCCTGAAAGGAATGAGAGTTTGTTATAAGTGTGGAGGAAAAGGGCAAAAGTACGCGACTGCAAGGGTAAGAAAATGGTTTCAAATGTACAATGCTTCATTTTCAAGGAGTTTGGACACTATGCGAATTTATGTCCCAATCATCAGACTATACCCCAAATGATGCTATTGGATAATAATCAAGTTATGATACTACCACAGATGAAAAGGAATGATTAGAGTTCTTATGTTGAATATGTCATTTGAGTGTTGAATCAACAATGTACTTGTCATAATAATTATGGAGTATATATGGATTGTACTGCAGTACTATTTCATTAAGGACTTGAGATTGTGTGGAACAAAGAAAAGTGACTCAATAGTAGGATAAATTTTTGGAAAATATATGGTTGAGAGAACGATAGACCATAATATAGTTCTGATACCGAGGTAGTGATTTTGGAATAATACGTGATTGATTTGGATAAATTATATTGGATATTCTTGACTACCTCGAAACAGATTAATGATTTGTATATTCCATCATTTTTGGGGTTTAAAACATTTTTGGATTGAAGGAGTATATATATTATTCTTTATGGAATAAGGGATCATGAATGTAATCAATAAGGTTTTATGGTAATTCAGGATGTTGTAGTGTTTTAAAAGAATACACGATGAAGGTGATCACATGTTATTACGCGAAAAAAAGGATCTTCATTGTGTTTACCTTCCTTATAAATTTTGGACTGAAGTATATTGGATAGTTCTAGTTTGGATTATTTTGGATTGCCATAAAAGGACAACCTGGAGGTCGGGCGGCTACCCGTCGCGTCTGGTAAGGCCGCAAGACTTGAACCCACAACGGAAGGGCGAAAAGGGTGTATCACCTACCACTGACCCACGTGATGTCCGGGATTAAATAATGTAGTATTTTTTAAAGATCTGGTAGATTAATTATAAATTTGTTTTTTTTGGAACCCTATATGAATAGGATAAATAGAATATATTTTTTTCATTCTATTATCTTTTAGAGTGAAAGATGAGTTTGTGGTAGAAATTAGTTAAAGGATGGAACTATACTTGTCAAGAATATATTTTTTCTTCACTTATTCTATGAATAAATTAATTCTTATACTTTATTTAAGGAATCCTAAAACCAATAATGTGTTGTCCTAATACCCTATGTTTTTTTGAACCGATGGTATTTCAAATCATCATAGATTGATGAATTTAAAGACCTCAATTTTACACTTGTTTGTGATTGATGACCTCAATCACTACCTATAAATATTTACGTTTTCCTCCAATTATATGTCTCTAATTTCAACCAATGTTCTCCTAATAAAGATCATAATTTGGTGGTGACACTTTCATTTCTCTTTTCCCCATATTAAGACTAAATTTTAGTAACCCAATTTCCGATGTGGGTTTTCCCACAAAGATATTTTCTATTTTCAACCTTGTATTTTCGAAGAAAAATTTCAAATTGAGAGGAAACTATTTATTGAAGGAGGGGAGAATGTAACACCCCAATATTGCATAGAGTGTTATTTCTTCAAAATAATTCAATAACTTGCACTACACGCAACACCGACTTCAAGCACACTATGACTTACCAAACAAGCCGTTCAAAAGAGGTTATGAATAGTATTAACTAAATTTTGAACCTTATATAATACTTATAATTTTAGAATCCATATTATTAGTTTCTTAGACATAATGTAAGAACAAATTCTTTTTTTTTCAGATAAAAGAAGTATTTTTCAAAAATGCACTTTTACCAACTTTAATAGTGAACCCTTTTTAAATCCAATATTTTAATCTTTTATATATTCAATTTGAATAAATAAATTTATTTAGAATGGGGACATAAAAAAATATACAATTGAACACCCCAAGCTTACACGATACGCTTCTCTTTGAATAATATAGTAGCGTGTGTTGTACGCAACTTCGAGCTCCAACACACACCACAACCAATCAAACTAGCCGTTATGAATAGTAATACCTGATTTTTAAAATTTTCTAAATTATATCTCTCAAAATAGACTTCATTTTTGTATTCGTAATATCGAAATTATCCTAGTGTGAAATTTTGGTACTTTTTGGATAAAATTCATATTTTGATGAATAGTGAAAATTACTAAATTTTAATTAAAAAAAACTTTCTTAATCAAAATAATTAATATTGATAAATTATAAATTTGAGCGGTTTTAAAGTATATTTAGAATATATTTTTACCATTTAAATTAATGTTTTTCATTGGACATAATTTCACAATTAAACCAGACATAAACAAGTGCCAATCTTTTGATAGTTATTATCTCTTAAAAACACGCTTTTTATTTTAACAATGGGAATTAATTTTAAATTAATTTATGCCACTTCATTGTTTTGAATTTGGAAAAATAGATTCCATATTTGGAATCAGTATGTTCATATTGTGTAAATAGGTAACTTTTATTTTTAGGCATTTTGAATAATTACTTCTGTAAATATTTTATTTACCATGGTTAAAGGGTAAATCCGGTAAATAAGGGTTAACAAATAATATTATAATAATAAACAATTACCCAAAAACGTGTCATAACCTTATTGGTTGATACAAGTTCGACCATAGGAATATTTGGGTCGATTTTGGGACCCCATGGTGCCACTTTTAAGAGATAGGGACACTTTATTTTAATTAAGTTAAAATGAATACAAAAATGACACATGCATATATCTTTTAGAAAAACAATTTTTACATAGGGTTATATATGTTGGATTTTCGACTTAAAATATTCATTGGAAAGATAAAACGATTTCCTACATAATGGTAGTTTATTTATAATTATTAGACATTAAATAAGTTAATTTATTTATGACACAATGATGATGCAGTAATTACCATAATAGTGAAATATTAAAATAATTGATATTATAAATACCCAAATAAATACTATTTGAGACTTTTAATGAATTAAACTAATTTTATAGGATAATATGACATATTATTATTGATTTAATTGACTTTTTCCGAATTAATCATTCTGTTATAAGTTTCAAAAAAATCAACTATTGAATAGTGTCAAAATTGAGATAAAAGCGTTTTTAAAACATATAGTATATTATTAATTAATATTAAATTCCTAAAAATATAATTTTCTGCCAAGAGACTTATATAATGATAGGTTTATAATTAATGGATCACTTGGGTGTCTCTTGGATGTATATACTAAGTTTATTAACCATATAATATAAAAATACAAAGAGACATTGTAAAAGTGAAACTAATTAACTAAGAGTTAATACTTAAAGATAAGGTTAATATAGTAACCAAACTTGTCTAAATTCTATTGTTTGAGTGGTTTTAGACCAATTACCACCTTATACTTTAAATAATCAACTTTTTATCCATTATAAACCGAATATTAATTTATTATAAATTAATATTTCTAGCTTTTCCAAAGGTGCCCCTCACCCCTCTTATAAAAGGGCACTCCCCCTTCTCAATACTTCACACCTTCAAAGCCTTTTGGTTCGGCCAAACTCTACCCAAATAATCTCTAAACTTCCCTCAATTCATCCTAGAGGCCTTACTTTAGTCAGAAATCCAACTTAAAGAGCCCTTTTGATCAAATCAAAAGGAAGAACCCAAAGAAGAGGTAATGATTTCACCACCCTTTTTCAAGTTCCTTTCTTCTTCCAATTCGTCCTTCTTTGTTATTACCATTCTAAAATAATAACTCCAGTATCTTATATATACTGTGATTTTATTATAAATATGGTACAACCATATTCATTATTCTATCCATCCTTTGAATAACATGTCACCATACGTGTGTACGTACGGCTTACCGTCTCCAGGTCGTGGTGTAATTGTTATTCAATAAATTATTATTTGGATGGGTATAATAATGATGTGTAACTCATGTAAATAATAAATATAACATGATAATGATTCTTTATATATGTTATACTATCCAATTATATATTATTTTAATATCAAAAGAATGATATTGTCGCTCGTGCGTACGTACGGACTACCGTCTCCACGAACGCGATGAGATTCATTCTCCAGCGTATCCATTCAAGTATAATTATCATTTGATGATTTAAAAATAATGTTTAAGGACTTGATATCATTCTGGATATGAATAAGATACATCCTATCCATAAAAAACATGGCTTACGTAACAAAACATATCAAAGAAAACTAGTAAGTTAACACCCGAAACAACGACAATACTAAGATATTATTAACAAATCAATGTTAAAAGATCATATATGATATCATATTAATGTATATGATTCTTGTATAATTTAATAACAATTATTTCACCATTATACAGGAGGTTAACCTACCCCAACCAAGGAAAATTACAAGGTAAGGGTTTATTTCGCAATCTCTTCATTATCCGAGGTTGTTTATACGTAATAATCTACTGCGATTTCTTTATCATCCACATCCATGTTTCTTCGAAATATATTTCAAAACATTTTTACTATTTACAAATAATATGGGTTAAAGTCATTTATACCCTTATGTGTTTTTAATGGAATCTTTCTGTCATTTTCCAAACAAGGTACTTTTTACCTTTCGACAAATTTAAGGTAAGAATGTTTTTTAACTTATAAGGCGGGTGCAACTATTTACCGCCATTATAAAATCGTCAAAGATTCCATTACAAGCTTATAAGAATATTTTCAAAGTAAATGTTTTATTTTATAATTATGTGACTTTTAAATGATTTCAAAATGAATATTTTAAGAATTTTTGAAAGGTACTCTTTATCAAGATCATAATTTTAAATGTTTTAAAGATTTATCTTTCTAAATATTTTTAATTAATGTCCATATTTTCAAAATGATTTTAAAGATTTATTTATATGGACATGAAGGTTTTGAAATGATATTTCTTTTCAAACGTTTCAAAGTGGTATGGGACACTTTGATTCAAAAATCTCTTTTAAATTACTTCCCTTATAAATGCGTGACTTTTCAACAATTTCGAGAAAAGAGATATTTCTCTTGAATAGTTTTGATTTCATCTATGTCAACATCCTTTGATTGATTTTAAGCTTCTTTGAAGTTGATTTATTATGATACAAAACTTCTATATTGTATAGAAGGTTTTGTGATATGTTTGACTGTGGATGTGCTATTTTTATACCATTCATGGTGTATGGTGAAAATATTGACATTTCGTATGCTATTTTTAATACGAATGTTTATGTTATGTTTAAACCTTTTCATATGGGAATGCATTGGACTTAATATGTGACGGGTGGAGCCCGCTATAGATCCTCGATGCATCAGTAGGTCTCATGAGACAAACTAGTGTCTTGGCACAAGGCCTTGGCAAAATCTTATTTGTAGTCTTGGCACGAGGCCTTGTCTATGTGGTTATGAAAGTCTGAATTATGCATTCCATCATTATGAAAGTGGTTATTGATATTGCATGTGATTATTCGATTAGTAGAATATCCATGTGAATAAGTAAATGACATTATTTTATTTTATTTTTTCCATACTATGTTGAAGTTCAAGTTTAAAATGCTTTTGTTTTAGTTATACATTGCCTTAAATGTTTATTCTTATTTATGAAAGTTTCTGCTATATTGTTATCCTTACTAGGAATTTGAGCTAACCCCTTTTCTATGTTTTATTTTTCCCAGGATGTGAAGAAGTAAATAATGAATGACCTGCAGGGATATTATGGGGGGATAATAGTGTGGATTATGGAGACAATATGTTTTTATAGTAGTTTTTCACTTCATGATGTAATGTAAAACTTTATGAATATATCTCGTGTTTCCAAGGCTACTAAACCAATCGGTCTTTCGAGATTTGATCTTTCTTGTGATCATGCAGATGTTATGTAATAATGCATCGACTCTGGGTAACTGGGGTCGGGGCTTTACATGATCCATCAATAGGATTATTGTCGAACATAATTTAACAACTTCTAGGAATTGAATTTTAAAAAATGAAAATAATTGGTTGTACTCGATATGAAAAAATTAGTCCAGTATGATGAAAATAACTTTTGGTGAATGGTAACATTAGTATTTTATTTACCATAGTTAAAGGTAAATAGGTTAAATAAAGGTAAAATTAATATTATAATATTGAAAAATTACCATAACACATGTCCTTATATTATTGGATGATTTTTAAATGACCATGACCGTTCATGATCCTAAATTGTGAAATTTTCTATACACTTGGATATGATTTTGACATTTATTAAATTTAATTTAATGTAAAGCCAAATATGTTATAAATATGACTCTTTTTACTAAAACAATGTTCATATGGGGGTATGTAAGTCATATATTAGACAATTAATAGTAAATAGAAATATAAAAATATTACCAACATCATGGAAATTTATTTATAATTGTTAGGAATTAAATAATTAAATTTAATTATGACACAAAGATGATGTAGTAATAGATTTATTAAATAAAGAATCAAATAATTAATATTAATAATATTAAAATACATATAGTTTGAAATATTTTATTCTAAAAAGTAATTTTTTGGATCACTATGACATGTTAGGACTGTGTTAATGTAGTTTTCTTTAAGTAATCATGTTGTTATGATTATTTAAAAAATTCATGTTATGAATAGTTTCAAAATTGACAAATTTCATGATTTGAAAATATAAGATATTTAATTAAATTATTTAAAAATTAAAAAAAATAATATTCTTCCAAAAAGTTGAGATATTTCTAAAAAATCATTAATGACTCTTTAATTTGTAGTTTTTCATGATCTAGTAATTAATTTAACCCTCAAATTTTAAATTACATGATAAATCAATAAGAGTTAAAAGGGTTTAAAAAAAGTTAAGGACTAAAAATATTTAAAATCTGTCTAATTTTAATTGAATGATGGGGATTTGACCCAAAATAATCATATATTATAGTTAATTTAGTATGGGTTCATTTGGAATTGAAAAGGAAATCATATTAATTTAATACTTTTTATAATTCCAAGAGTCCACCCCCCTCTCATATAAAAGGGAACTCAATCGTCTCTATTAATCACACCTCCAAAACCATTTATATCAGAAAATATCTACCCAAACCCTTCATAGAATCACTAAACACATTCTTGAATCCTTATTTTATGAATAAGACCTTATTTTGAGTAGATAATGTGTTAAGAAAGGTTCTTATCTGAAATAAAGGTAATATTTTATGTATTTCTATTTTGTTTTTTTCTTCCATTTCCATAAAATATTATTCTTCCAAGACAAAATAATAACTTTATTATACTCAATATAAAGATATTTTATTAGGTTAATATCATCACCTGAATATATATCCACTTATATTAAATGGGAATGGAATTATTTTTTCATGCATATGTGTGAACTATTACCTCCATAAACCGATCTAATTCATTTCCCATAACTTTATCTCACGACTAGTTATAATAATTGAATACATTCTCATATGTGATACTCAAGATATATTAATCATTATTATATAATAATATATCTATTACAATATTACCTTCCATGTGTATAAAAAGTTTAACGGCGTTCATGAGTATATGTGATCTATCACCTCCACAAAGTGTTGTAACTCATTTTTATTCGTTATATCACCTATATAAAATATATAAGTATATTTAAATGATTAATAGTATATTAATGATGTTATGATCGTGATATATAGATAAAATAATACTTAACTTCTTTCCATAATTATCAGGGAAAAATGGAAAATATTACTCATGTGTAGTTATGACTTACCATCACCATGATTAGAACATTATTCATTTTTCATAAACATGATTAATAGAATAAGTTATAAGTATTATTTATGTATAAAAATGATAATAATATCATGAATATTATAATGGATATGATAGACTTATAAAAACATAGACTATTTATATATCATAATTTTTATTTTTGACACAAGTACAAAATATAAAAAAAACATATGGCATGAACTCAAATAATTAACTACTTTTTATAACACGATAATTAATTATATAAAAGGAATAATTAAAATTAAAATGTTCTTAAAAATTTATAAATTATCCAAGGTTTATTATTCATGAATAACATGGAAAATACATAATAAATCAAACTTAACATAAGGGATTTCATCTCAATCTTCTTTTATTGTGGAATTTATTAATAATATACAACTTCATTATTTTTTAAGGAGTATATAAAGCCAATAAAACATTTCATGCCCATATATTTTCAATAAAATTTTTATTAATTGTTTTTTTAAATGTATTCATTAGTTTATATAAATATTTAGTTGTTCAATGTGGTATAAGACACCTTGAACATTTAAAGATTTAATTATAAATCGTTATCTTCATGATATTAATTTACATATTTATTATATTTATATAAAAGGATTTTGAAGGAAATTTTTATATATATTGAATTTTATTCAATGTTTTTTCAAAGGTATCATTTTTCATATTTTATACAAAAAAATTTACACATTACAAAAAAGAATGTTTTTTAATATATATGACGAAAACCATTTCTCCTCTACCGTGACCATTATTTTATATTTGGATTCCTATACCATCAATAAGGGGTTGAAAATAAACATAAATCAGTTATTTCCATTTATGGGTAATTTGGTATTGATTTTTTTAAAAAAAAGGATAGACTATTTCAGTATCTTTTAATTTTTTCTTATGATTGAAAATGAAATTTTATGAGTGTAGTGTTGATAATTACAAACTTCAATGTGATGTTATTATATTATTGTACTTGTACATTTGATGGTTGGATACATGATAAACCAATAAATGGAGGATACATGATAAATCGATTATGGGTGGTTCTGTGATAACCCAAGGATGGGTGGTTACGTTATCACCACCAATGCATTGTCTATGAAAGTTATCCATAAGGCCATTCCGTTTATAATAGTGATGTGTGTGGAAGTTGAATGTATAGTTATTCCACTTATGTTAGGATATGTCCGAAGATACCATTATAAATTATATGTTATATATATGTATTTATGGTAATATTTTGATTGTAAAAATGGTAATAAATTCCATTATAATAAATGAAGAGTATTTATCACTTCTCATAGGTGAAATGTATTAATTTATGATAAGTATTCATGTTTACTTGTTTTTTTCAAGGTTAGTAGTTTTATTTATTTGTGTATCCCCTACTGATTATTTTTTTCTCAACCTTTATTTTAAATTGTTTTCCATATGTCTTATTATTGGTAAGGACATGGAAGATTTCATGATGAAATAATTGATGATGTGTCTGGAAAAGAAATCATGTTCATTTATAATGAACTTATTGGATTTATTATTGTGAACACCCTTTAAGTCATTATATTATTTTCTCCAATTTCCTTAAAACTGCCTTTATTTTCAAGAAACTCATATCATTGAAATTTCTCAACAAAGGTGGATATTTTACTACAGCACATATATGTTGTTCAATATGATAAGTTTCAAATGAAAACATATTCATGAATATTTTCATCATTTTTTCCATATTTTAAGTTTAGTTTTAAAATATTTATATTGATAATTCATGAATAACTTAGAGATTATATAACTTTTTGTGGCTTTTAAATCACCCTAGATTTGGTTAATTCCATTGTTCATGTGCTTTATTATTTTTCTTTAAATTACTATGAATTTATTTATAAAATCAATATCATGTTATATTTCTCATTCATTTTAATCTTTGGTTTGAATATGAGATTTTGAACCATTAATTATCTCCCATTATTTTAAATATATTTATTATCATATCATTGAATTTTATACGTTTTTATCCTTCATCCCCAAATTTTTTTTCCTTATCCTCATCTTCTATTATAATTTTCATAACTTTATTATGATTAGAAACATCAAAATTTTATATAATATTATAATTTATCAATATCTTATAATCATTCATTAGTGTACTTGAGCCACCACCAATTGAGGGTATATTATTTTTTACTCAATGGAAATATCTTATATATCCTTAAAATTGTGATTATTACTTCCAGTATGAGTATTATAATAATATGATTATGTAAATGAGAAGGAAGATAAATATGGTGTCTAAAAAATATATAAATAAATCATAAATTATGATAATTTTTTATTAATTTTGATGATGAACTAGTAAAATCAAATCACTTTGACTTATTATATTGATTATGTGTCATCATTCCACTTATTATTGGACATGTTATCTTCAAGTGTTTATATTTTCTACATTCATAGAATAAGTGACTTATTGATTATGTATGGTTCATAGAAACCCCATTGATATGTTTCATATAATTTTCTTCTATCAGACTTGTTTTCATAAAAACCATCAATAACATATAATCTCAGATAATTTAATATTGTTTAGAGATAAAAATTATATAAAAAATATATATCATATGTATAATAAAAAATGATCTTTATCATCAGATCAGTATATGTTTTTTGATGATATTAATTATATGGTCTGAATCGGGAGATCCTAAGAGATAAGGGAGGTGAATTATAAATCTTATAATAATAAGAGTAATTTTAACAATTATATATAATATTCTGGTCCATATGATTAAAATACAAATCCTCAAAAAATGTTGCACTCACTGGAAAGTGTCTAAAAATAGTTTTGAATAATGAGATAGAATATGATATATAATTTTAGCCAGATAAAAATTATAGTACATATAATGATAACACTCACAAAACATTAGTACAAATATCCACAATATGCGATCCAATTATGAATGATATTTAATTGTCTTTATAATTTGATGTTTCAAAAAATAGAATCAGAAACTCAATGAAACATTTTTTCTAATATATACAGAACATATATTTTCAATGGGATAAAAACTTAATAGATTGTCATAATAGGATATAAAAAACTAAATTATTACTTTTTAATCTAAGAAAAAAACTAATATTTCTCGATGACTGATTAGGAGGGACATATCTATTGATCAATTGTGTGGTTAGAATTACCAAAAAATAATATTAGTTTTTGTAGACCTAGTGTGTTAGACACAAGATTAAAAAAATACCAAAATAATGTAGATAAAATGTAATTAATTATAAATATTTTGCCTCTCAGAAATGTAGATTTACTAGTCTTTGAAAATCTAGAAACAAGTGTTTATAAAAAATAATCTTTCAAAACATTGTGGATGAATAGTTGTTTGTAATAATTTGTGTTTTTGAAACCTTTAATAACTTGAAATATTATATATTGAAATATCCAAATGACGAATCCAATGATAATTATTATTAACCATTGATTCAAACATTATATTTCTATTTAAAAAAGTGTATAAACATCCTATATACTATAATCATAAGAATAATAATAAATAAAATGTAAAAAATAATGTGACTATAAAAACTAAAATGATAAATTATTTAACTATATATATCGTATAGATAATAATATACAAAATTAATAGTTTAAAACCTATATTTTATATGTCATTAATCTTCTTCTATAATTTTAATTATCAATAAAAATAATTACATTGAAATTACATCCTTCTAAAATATTTGTATCATATAACATATTATCATTTACCATATGATGAATAATCATACATTAATCACTGGTAAATAATTATCCCTAAGATCCTATACTAAAAAAATAAAATTATTTAACTTCCAAAACCATATCTCCTTCAACAAGTATAGTTGTAGGTTACTAATTATCATCGTGTGATCTATAAAGACACTTCTTGTTCTTGTTTCACGTAAAAACATTCAATATAATTTTCATAATGGTTTATCAATATTTTTATTTTTCTACCACACATTACTCCAATAACATGAATAAAAAATAAAAACATATATCAGGAACTAGATGAAAACAATATTATTCAAATTTCGAATTTAAATACATATTCTACTAAATATCATTTTTAGCGAGTTATTATCTTCTTCTATTCCATCATAATTCCTATTTTTCACTTCAATAAATATTTCATGTACATAGTTTAGCATATATTTTGTAATGTTTATTATTTTTTACATTGAATAAATATCTTACATCATCCAATGTAACTCATAAAACCAATATAACCTATAATTTTATTGACTTCACTCCTTTTCTATAAAATATCATAATAATTCTAGATTTTATAAAAATTATGTATAATAGATTCTAATAAACTTCAAAAACTACCTAAAAATTTGAATGAAAATAATTTCAAATGGATCTTCATATATAACATTTGTTTTAACCTGATTTTTCAGTTGATAATAAGGGAAAAGAAAAGAATATCATCTATTTCAAACAACTAAAAACTATATTTTATAGGTAATTTCATTCCTATAGAAGTAACATCATGCCAAAAAAAAATTCATTATGATTCAAATTAAATTCAAAACATATATTTGTATCAAAAGTCTCATTAATAATTCTACTACATTCAAACATATGTTACCTCAATTAAAAGAGAATTAAAATTAACTCTTTAAATAAATACAATATATAGATAGAGGTACCTCATAGAGACACTATACGATGATTCAGTTTAGTAAGTTGATCATAGGGATCACCACAATGGGAAGATCTATAGAAAACTATTTCAATGAATAATACATCACCAAACCATTGAAAATTATGAAAACTATATATTTATCATTATTATTATGATCTGATCAACAAAATGTCCACTTAGGTGAAGACTTCATAAACTAATGTCATACAAAATATTTCCTCATGAAAAATGATGATAGTTATAAATTTTATAGAGTAATTATAACATGAAAAATATTATCATAAAAGGATCATTCCCTATTTATTACAACACCCAATAGAATATGGTAAATGAATATCACATGAGGCATTGTATCCTCAATTGATTAACTACTAAAATATAATTTGGGAGGATCACAACCTTGTTAATATCAAAAAAAAAAATGAATTACTATAAAATATATTTTAAAATTGTAATAAGTTAAATAATATTGTGATTTTATATGAAAGGAATCTCTAAATAAAACCATGGGTCTTTTCATAATAAAATCATAGTTATGTAAATCATATTACCCTAAATTAATGAAAGGAAAAAATCACTAAATATACAACCTAAGGGATATTACTTTTCTCTAGAATTATATTTTGGAATTTATAAATCTCAAAACATCATCACACTACCTTAAATATAGGATTTCAACCTATATTAAATTAACATATTTGATAATATTTTTTTTGAGAGGAATATTTTCTATTGAGGTCAATGGAATTTTAAGATACTATTATAAGATTATTTAATGATCATTATTTAAAAAATAATTTGAATTTATATTGGTTATGTTATTTTTTTCATTAAGACTCATTCCATGATAAATTTTGAATAATGATTTTCTATATTCAATTTCATTTTAGAGAGTGGTTAGAATAATAATGGATGTTTTCCTATAGAAAATTAATTTTCCTATAGTATAAATAAGAAAGTTCGAATCATTGTAAAGGAATAAAAACAACAGAATATTATATTTTTTACTTTGTTGACTAAACATTTTAATATATATTTTTAATTAAATAGTTCATTTATTTTCTTATGAGTACTCTTTAAAGTATCTTGTTGTGATGGAGGATGACAACCTTGGTCCAAATGATCATTTGAATTAGGTATTAGGATATGATAACTATTCGATACTAAACGTTATAACAACCCATACTTTACATACGTGGTTAATACTTAAAAATTGAATCATACTAATTACAACATATAACAAAACCACGAAAGGACCGTATAGGTATAATGTCTTTAGAAACTGGGAAACATAAACAACTTGTTCATAAAGCATCTACACTATCTCCCATTTATTTCATCATATCTATAGACCCTTTTGGCATATCTTACTTAATAACCTTCTTCCTGACCTGGGCGAAAGAAAACATACAAAAGGGTGAGCTCAAATGCTCAGTAAGGGTAAACAAAAGAAAAATTAATCACATCATGAACGTAACATTTTGGAAATCTTAACCTGCAAAAGAAATCATAATTTCATACCGTGGGATAAATCATAGAAGTGAAATGTAATACTAATAATAATAACATAATACAAGAAACTTTTTGGCATACACACATAATCATAGATAATCATTTCTTATTAGTCAAGACTCATTGCCAAGACTATCTTAGTGGACAAAGTCCATTTCTGAAAAGAGTTCAGTCCTCGTTTCAGTCTCGTTTCACTGAACTGGTTTAACCTTCCGTTCCAGCAATGTCTATCTCATTAGATATAAAATCTTTACCCAATGTATTGGATAGAGATATAGGTCCCACCCATCTCATAACGATACCATTCTTATGTGTGCCACAAAATCATAAATCATTCATTATTGCAAAACCCATGTAATAAAAATTGGATTCTTAAAAAAAATGACATCATAAAACAATTCATATAAGATAGAGGAATTAATAAAAATAATTCCATCAAAACATAATCAAATCAATGTAATAATAGGGATAGAAACAGAACCCTATATTATCTTAGATGGAAAATAATTTTGATAAAACACTTGAACTCCATTCTGGAGGAAAATATCCTTTCTACTTCAAAAACATTTTACTTTCTTAACATGTCATACAACTAAAAGAAGTTGATTAAAAATAATCTTGAAAACTTGTAAAGGAAGCTTCTTGGAAATAATGTTTTAAAAATAAATTCATTCCGTATAAGTTAAAAAAACATTCTTCTCGTACTTTGGTCAGAAAAGTCAAAAAGTACCTCGTATGAAAAACGACAAAATATTCCTTTCATATCTTTTACTATAAACTCTCCAAAGGGTAAAAATGGATTTAAATAATTGTAGGTGGATGGAAATAATATTACATATTGAGGAAACATGGATGTGGATGATAAAATACACCCCAGTAAATACCAAAGTATAAACAATCTGGGATAAAAATGAGATTGTGATATTTCCCTTACCTTAGGTCCGATTTTCTTTGTAAGTGTCTGAACCTCCTGTATAATGATTTAAATAATGTTATTGACTTATTCCAGAATCATAATTATTGTTATGATATTATATATGGTCATATTCTTAGCTTCTTATTAGTAATATTTCATTACTACTTGTTATTCGGGTGTTTATTACTTTTTGTTCTTATGCGTGTTTTGTCGAATAAATTCTTATTCTTCTCTTTAGGTTATAGAAACCTCATTTACAGAATGTTAATAGTGTAATATATATCATATTAATTCATTCAATTCATTTATATAATCATTATGCAATGAAGATCATGTAGAATGAATCGCATCACATCGTGGAGACGGTATTCCATACGTACGCATGAGCGATGATATCATTCCCATGATCGTGGAATTTTATTGGAGTGTATGTATACTATTTCAGAATCAATAAAACTTTACAATAATCATATATATTCATTACTTTCACCCTTATACCCATCCAAGTAAGGTGGTGGTGGAAAAAATATTACACCACGGCGTGGAGACGGTATTACGTACGTACGCACGCACGGTGATTTCGTTTTCCGTAGAATGGATAAGAGGTTAAATAGGGTTGTTTCATATTTATAATAAAATATCAGTATATGAGTGATACTGATGTTATTACCTCATAATTAAACAATTAAAGAATATGGAGTAGAAGAAGAATGGAACTTGAAGAAAATGGTAGAAGGTATTACCTCTTTCTCGAAGTGCCTCCTTTAAACTTTCTCTTAAGGCACTAGAGTTGGTCTTTTGATAGGACCACTACCTATAGTAGGTTTCTAAGGAAGTGGGAAAGTGAAATGGGCAGGGTTTGGCCGAGCTTGAAGGCTCAAATTGGTGTGAGGAAGAGAGGGAGGGGGTTCCCTTTTATAAGGGAGGTGAGGGGAACCTTTGGAAATATAAGAAATATTAGTTTATATTAAACCCCAAACCCACTTAAAAACTTTCAAAATGACTCATATCCGAAGTTTAGATGATATAGGGTTGTAATCACATCAACCAATAAAATTTAGACATGTTAGGAATTTATTTTAAACATTATCAACTTGATTTATCCTTATTTATAAATTTATTTTTATTTGTGGTAATAATATTCTAAATTTTAAATTATTATAAATAATTAAATATGTGTTGTGAATTTTCCATAATTTGAAACTTTATGACATTGTAGACCATATAAATTTATAATTTTTAAATATTTTTGAGATTTTTAATCAATTTTATAATATATTATTTTTATAAAATAACAATAGTGTCAATTTTGATACTATTCATTTATTTGAATTTAAATAAAATATATACAGAAGATATGTTTGAAATAAAAGCTTTAATAGATTCATAAAATGTCATATGTATCTATAAAATTAGTGTATCATGTTAAATAGTTCATATAATATTTATTTAAATATTTTTAAAACAATTTATTTGATATTTTAATTAATAAAATAATTTCAACATCAGTATTGTGTCATAATTAATTATAATTATTTAATCCCTAAAAATTATAAATAAATTCCTATGATGTATATAATTGTATTAGATTTCTAGATACTATTCATGTTCTTAGTTTCATTAAGTTTATCACCAAATTAAAATTATTATACTTATAAGATTTAAGAAAGTGACATGTTGTCACATTCTTTGGTTTTAATAATAATTAAATTATTTTCATGGGAAAAAGTCCATTAAATGAATCTAATCCGACCCTTAGGTGATATGGGTCGACGTTTAGTCATACAATAAGATTTTGGACGGTGTTAGGATAATTTTATAATCTTATATTTACCCTTAATTACCCGATTTACCTTTAACTATGGTAACTAAAATTTACCGTAGTTACTATTCATAATGCCCAAAAATAAAAAGTAGCCTATTAACATAATTTGGACCCACTGATTCTGAATATGGAATCCATTTCTCAAAATTCAAAACATATAAGTTGAAGTAATTAATTTAAAATAAATCCCGTTGTTAAGAAAACGAGTTTTAGAAGTTAAAACATTGCCAAAGTTTGAAATGTTTTTACCTATGAATTCAATGTGAAATTAATGCTAATGACATAAATTATATTAAATGGTAAAAATATATTCTATTTATACTTTAAACCCATTCAATATTATAATTTATCCTTATAAATTATCTCAATTAAAAATGTTGTTTTTAATTACAAATTAGCGTATTTTTAATATTCATCAAAATATGAAACTTATCAGAAAAATATCAAAAATTTATACAAAGAAAATTTTTATACCCTGATTCAAAAGAAGAATTTTATTTTGTTAAATTGAACTTATAAACATGTCAAAAACTAGAATTAATGTGGGTGCTCCATCAAAAGGCGGCAAAACCTTATTTTTTGAAAAATATTTCTTTTATCCAAAAAAACTGATTTTTCTTTTATACCTCATTATAGAAAATGTATAAGTTGAATTAAAATGTTATAAAATTAAAAATTCAGTTAGTAATATTCATAAAGGCTAGTTTTAATAATATTATAATATCATATCGTTGTTTAGTGAAACTCGGTATTGCGTACGACGCAAGCTATCGAGGAAGGTCGCGGTTGCGTGTAAAGAAAGCCAAGCTAGTGTTGTGTGTATTAAAAGATTCCTTTGATGATTTATATAACATAAAAACAAAATATTTCTCATAAAAGTCTCGGGTGTTACAAACGTTCAATAAAGAAAGTATATTTTCCCCACTAGATGTTGGACCACATCAGGTTCTAGTTTGGGTAGCAGCAAGTTAGAAATAGATCATGCATATGTGGAATTACCTAATAATGAATAAAAAAATTCAAAAATTGGTTATGAAAGAGTGTAAATGGAATAAAAAGAACTATAATTAAATTATGAAATTTATGGATTCCATATGTCCATCACTTGAACCAAATACCATGGAGGATTGTGATATATATATATATGTTGATCATGCATACATTATGTAGTGCACTTGGGGATTTTCATAGTGGTGGTTTGGATGATGAAGATTCTTGGGATTGAACTAGAGATAGTGATAGTGATGATGATGTCGTTGATAATGTAGATGAATATGAAGAGGATGATGGGGAGAAAGATGGTTGTGGTGGTGGTGGTTTTGATATGGGTTGTGATGAGATATGGATTTAACCTTTATATTTTTTACTAAAATTTATGACACGATATGTCTAATATATGGATCCAAATGAATCTTATGTTTTAAATGTGTGTTTTCACTTTTTAATTCATTAATTATTTTGTTAAATTATGTATATTGTATATTAATTTTATTATAGGTTCTATTTGGTAGTGTTTTTACAGGTGAAGTTGTAGTGTTTTTCAATGTTCTGGTGTTTTGAGAAATGTTGCAGGTGTTAATGGAGTGTTTTCCTAACTATGATGTTTAGAGAACTCTATACCTATGGTTTCACAACCGATGGTATTGTTTAAATAGATATGTCTGGAAACAAAAATTTCCAAAAATGTATATTTATTAAATAGATATGAAACATATCAAATGTTTCCAAACCATTTGTATATTTTTATGAAAACAATTTATTTAAATTATTGGTATATTTTTTTATAAATGTGTCTTATACCATCTATTTGTTGAAAACCAATTATATAGTCTTAATCCCCTGGTAAATCTCCCAACATTTTTCTAGACTATACCATTGGTATATATACTATCTCCATAAGTATATATAGTCGATACATGATTTACCAAACCTTGTATCCTTCCCAAGAATGGTTCTCTTGAGGCCCTGGGAGGGAGTACGATTAGCACAAGATTTACTAAATAATACATCAAAAGAATGATCAGTTTCCATGGGATTGATATATTTAAATTTCCCATTTTTATTTAATTAGTATAATCCTTAAATTAGTGTTCTCTTCATGTTATCACTCTCTCCCTATCCACTCTCACTCAATGACTAGAATGCGCTACCAATCTTACACCACTCCTCCTATATCTCTCTCTATTCTGGGATAATTTCCTCTTCAAATATTGGTGTGATAATTTTTGTTATAATTTACAATTATCCACCACCTTCATACTATTCATTGATCATGATTTTCCTTCCCTCCCTCGTTATGTCTATGACCTAGGTGGTGCATAAACTAATTTGCTTCTTTTATCAATTCTTGTCCACTAAGGTTCATGAGGGTCAATTTGAGGCCATTTATTGCCATGTTAATCACAGGTGATAAATTCCTTTCCTTTTAGGCTATGTTACAGCAAATATGAGCCTTTAATTTGAAAAAAATAATTTTTTTATAAATTTTTAGTGGATTTTCATTTTATTATGATGCAAATGTACGTTGTAAAATATTTATGATTCATGGAATTTGTTTATTTCTTATTTTAAATATTTTCCCTAGGTTTTTATCATGGTTTATTATTATTATTGAAACATGTTTTCAATATATCATTGAAATGTCAAGCATCTTATGTTATTTATTGGTTTTAATGATTATTTTTATTGTGATAATTTGAAATTTCCATGTATTTTTCAGCATTTCAGTAGGGTGTTCAAACATCACTAATGAAATGATTTGGTTTCTTAATAAACATTAATGAAATTTTAAATATATTATTATAATACATATGTGGTATAAATTTATATATATATATATATATATATATATATATACGCAGGTACCCTAATTTTACATACTCACTCATATTTGAGGGAATATGTACAATACAGGAAGGTGTTGTTACAGATATGTGTGTGTGTGTGTGTGAATATGTGTGTAAGTGTGAATATTTGTTTTTAAACAAGAATAATTTGGATGAAATTGGATTTCTCACCTGAGTAATCTTAATATTAAATTGATGAGGCTTGGTTAGAAACTTGAGGTACTTCCACATAAATTAAACCCACTCTAAAGGATTCCCCCTTACTTATGATACTGGATTTGATGTTGAATATGGGTAAATTCATGAACTATTATATAAACCTAGTAAGTGGGTAATGTGTACTTTCTTATTTTTGAGACAGATAAAGAAGATGTTCTTAAAAGGGATATTAGATGTGATAATGTGAATATTTTATCGTAGATTGAATTATGTTATACATATGTGTACGATAGTTTGATGAAAAACTACAATTTATTTATCATGAGATTAATTTTGTAGTTAGTTGGTAAATACGGGTACATATAAAATGTTGGTTTAGTATTATGATATTGCTTATGTAACTTGGATATTTTTATTCTTCTTATGAGGTATACACATCGAGTGAAATAATGAGGGTGACATCGAGTGTTGGGGTGTTGTTTTTGTGGGTATCTGATTCTAGAGGAAATTTATTATGAGAATAATTATACCCATGTCATAGACCATCTTGAGTACCGCTTAATCATTTATGACACTTGTTTTACATGTATGAAACATTTTAATTCTTTGGAACTTATAGGAAATGATTCCAAAGTCATGTTTTTTGTAGAAACCATTTTTTAATCTCATTATTCTCTTTATTAATGAGTTATGGTAAATTATATAATCAATTATAAGTATTTTAATAAATACAGTGGAGAATAATAAATTCTTTTGGTATTAGTATTATACATTTTTTAATGAAAAAGTCTAACCATAATTTTCATTATTTATACATAAAATTTTGGTTTAAATGGTTCTGTCTTTAATGGAAATGAATATGTTAGGTTTTATCTCTATGAATCCCTATTGAGAATCTCACTTCTTATGCCAAAATTATTATTTTAAAATTTCGGTTGATCATGGATTGTGTCTCATAAAGAGATAATGGGTTCTGAGATTATTGTTGAATCTTTATATCATTTGAATGTATATTTAGTAACTTTTAACATTCCACTAATAATATTATTATTTTATTATATCATTAGTTATTTACCTTATATAAGGAAAAAATAATCTCCAATCAAGTTTTCCTTTATTTCCAATACTGGTTTCCATGTCTGGGGATTGGCAGTTTCTCTCATTCCTTATCATTGTAAGGATCGGGTGTCTGATTCAAGGTTAGACATGGATGGTTCATGAAATCCCGGATCATATTTAACCAAAATAATAAATCCAACTATTTTATGATAATATCTTAAATAATTATTATAAAGACTCAGCCTTAAAAATTACATATTCTGGAATTAAATGGATAGTTCACATTGATGATCTTTTCAGGTTTAGAGTCTTAGAGAATAAGTAACAACATTTACATAGAAACATGAATATTACATGTAGAAAATTCTCATCAGTATCCATTTTTTAATAAAATAAAAACTCTTGAAAAAAAGAGTCATGTTTGGTTCCATGTTTTAGACAGCAATACGTTTCCTTGATCCCATCCATGACACTATTCATCTTTAAGTCCTATGAAAAACATTTCAAAACATGGGATGAGCATAAAAAGCTCAGTAAGGGTTATAAAATAAGAAGGAAATAATTAGTTCATCAATACATACAAAACATAAAAACTTTTACTTACCTCATGAAAACATAAGATTTATGAATAACAAATAGTAATCATAGATCATAAAGGTACTTATGGCATTCATATCATACTTACATTATAGCTATCACAACTACATAGGGAGTTATGTTGGAATACCCATCACAATATATTCCCTAAATATCTTAAGAGAAACATTCACGTTTACCTTCTTCACATTACCCAATGCATTAGAGAGCTATCTTGGGCTCACCTGCCCTAGGTTTATTACAGAACCACCAGTATAGGTAAATAATTCCCAAGAACCATAACATATTCATAACACATAAAACAAACATAAAGGAAAGATGAAATTTCAACATTTCAATCACAATATATCATTTAAATATATTGACATAACAAATCCATTATCAAAACAATTTTCAATACCAAAATATGTAAAAAGTATATGGTATTTATTTTCCTTTAAAAAAGCACTACGACTTCTTAAGGAAGCCAAAGATCAAATAATATCCGCGGCGTGGAAAAAGATTTTTGTCACCACTTACGTTAAAAAAACATTCCTTTTTGTCATTTAGTAAAATTCTTCATATAAATAGATTACCATTGAATGAAATGAAAAGTCAGAGGTGTTTATACACCGTATAAAATAAAGTTGTGTATAAAACAATATATTCCACAATGAAAGGACATTGAGATGATGTCTCTTAACTCATGTCCAACTTGACCCGTTTATTCTTTAATCTCTTAAATAATAAAATAAAGTTAATTTATACTTTATTAAGAACATTTTTCAATTTTATTAGTCCTTTTATATCACTTATTACCATGTTATAAACATTGTGTATTCCTTTAAGTTAATAATGGTTGTTTTGTCGATATTTGGTACTTGAGTAAAAAATGAACACCTTATAATTACAAGTTGTCCATGTGGTCAATAATCCATTATCTACATAATGAAATTATTGATTTAGATATCATATAAATAATATATATCCAGTATATATATGTATTTATAACAGTACAAAACATTTTGGAGATAAGAAATGAAATGCACCGCTCATGGAGACTGTAAGTCGTACGTACACAAGAATGCTACTTTAATTTATCTTCCATACTATAATGGAATTAAAAAATAATGATACTTTGGTATATTATAATTCCAGTATAATATCATATATAATATCATTAACTCTATCCTTTTTACATCCCACAAATGGCATTAACGAGTCAGATCACTTTGATAGGGTGGTAGTCTGCACTTCCTCAAATGAAATTATCACGTTTAGCCATTATCGAAACCATAAAGGTATGATATAAATGTAAAATACATAAGCATACAGAAATAATAAACATAATATATATCATAAATAAATACAGTACTGTCTTAATGGCCACCATGAGAGGTGGTAGGAGATAATCAAACAATCATTGTTTCGTGAGGTGTTATTTTTTCATCCGCAGAAACAATATGTTCTTCCCCATTAGATAGAGGTGTGTGTAAGTGTAGTTATAATGATTCTCAAAAAAATATCCTAGTATATTGAGGATGCTGGTGTTGTTATAAAAGAAGGCAATAAAAAGAGTTTAGTGGTTGGAGAAGTAAAATAAAAGGAAATAAGTTAAGAGGAAGTGTTACCTTTATTTGGGTAACTCTCTTTAGTTTCAACCAAAAGAACTTATTGAAGTGATTTCTGCCTAATGTAAGGATTCTAGAAAGAGGATAAGGATCTCGAGAGATTATTTGGGCTAGGGTTGGATGATCCAAGTGGCTTGAGAGGTGTGAGGAATGAGTTAGGAGTGAAGGATTTTTATAAGGCGGGGAGGGGCTCTTTAGAAAGGTGTGAAAATGTTATTTTATTACATAATTATATTCGGTTTTTAAAGGTCCAAAACTAATTAAATTCAAAGATACGATGAATCATGGTAGAAATAAAATAATCCAATAATAATTGGGCAGGTTTTGGATATTATTTTAATATTTATAATCTTATTTATTTAAACCGTTTATTAATGTGGTAAATACTGCATCATTATTGTGTTATAAATTATTTAATTTATATGATGTCTAAAAATTATAAAAAAATAAAATGATTTAAGAAATATTTTTATCTTTACAATTAATATTTATAGTCAAAACAATAACTTATATAACTCCATGTAAAATATTTATTTACTAAAAGATATTTGTTTATGTCATTTTTTCCTTTACATTAAGTTAATTAAAATAATGTGTCATTATAACTCATAAGTGGCTCCATGGGGTCCCAAAATCGACCCAAAGATGATCATGGTTGTAAATGACTCAATAAATAAGGTCAAGTCCAGTGTTAAGGTAATTACGTATATTATAAAATTCTTTTTACCCTGAATTACCCTATTTACCTTTAACCGCGGTAAATAAAAGTCAAAAGTTTTTATTCACCAAAAATTATTCTCATCTTATTGAACCAAATTTTACTTACTAATAGCAACCATGTATGTTGGATTTTTGAAATTAAATTTCCAGAAGTGGTAAAATTCCATTTAAATGAAAAAGTTAGTTTTTTAACTACTACTAAGTGGTTTCACTATTCATCAAAAATTGAAGTTTTTCAGAAAAATACAAAAAATTCAGCCTAAAATATATTTGATATTCTAAAATCAAAAATGATCCCTATTTTAAAAAATTAAAAACATAGAATTTGAATTAATTAATTTAAAATCAATTCCTGTTTTCAAAATAAATAGTGTGTCTTTAAGAAACAATAACTATCAAAAGATTGATACTTGTTTATGTCCAATTTGAATGTGAAATTAATTACAATGACAAACCTTGGATTAAAAAGTAAAAATATATTATAAGTAAAATTTAAACCCAATTAAATAGATAATATAACCATATAAATAAATTAGATTAAAAGTTACTTTAGAATTAAAATACAGTATTTGTCACTATTTATTAAAAAATGAACTTTATCAGAAAAATACCAAATATTAACCAAAGTAAATTTTGATGTCCCAAATATAGAAAAGATTTTTATTTGGTCAAATATAATATATAAAAATGACCAAAATTAGATTTAAATTGGGTTCTCCATCAAAAGCTGGTAAATCGACCTTTTAGTAATTATTAGAGTATTTATGCTTAAAATTAGATTCATTCATATTCTAAGACCCTAACTTTTATTGGATAAATGTAAACCCATTTAACAAATATATATAATCATATTTTAGTTAGTTCTATTCATTCTCAAAAATACAACAACTAGATGTTAACTACCATTTAAAACAATAATATTATATTATTAGTGTGTAACGTAAGATTTCCAAGAAACCCGTTGTTGCATATCAGGTAAGCAATTGAACATAGCGTCCCCTTTATAGTAAAATTAATATTTAATTCACAAATAAAAATAAATATGGAAATGTATTATTCTTTATTTACTTGGGATGTTATATCCTTCCCCCCATTTGGGAATTGAGTCCTACCAATTTTTTTCAATTATCAAATAAATGTGGGTATTTATCCCTCATAGCATTTTCAGATTCCCATGTTGCCTCTTCAACCATATGGTTTTTCCAAAAAACCCTTAACTGGTGAATTACCTTATTCTAAAACACTTGATCTCTACATTCAGGAATCTGGACCTGTTGTTACTCATAAGAGAGATTATCTTCTAACTAAACTACCTCTAGGCACAAAACATGAGATGGATCAGACATATACTTTCTTAACTTTGAAGTATGAAAAAAATTATGTACCTGGGATAACATTGGAGGTAAAGCCACTCTGTATGCAACTGATCCAACTTTCTCTATGATTTCATAAGGTCTAATGAACCACAGACTCAATTTTTCCTTTTTAACAAAACGCACTGCACCTTTCAATGGAGAAACTTTGAGAAAGACATGATCACCTACCTCAAAAGAAAGATCCCTTCTCCAATTATCTGTAGAATGTTTCTGCCTGCTCTAAGCTGTTCTCATGTTCTACTGAATCAAATAAACCTTTTCTTCCATCTCTTCTACCAATTCTGGTCCCATCGGCATCCTTTCACCTAGTTCATCCCAAAATGATGGATTTTGACAACACTTTCCATATAATGCCTCAAATGGATCCATTTGTATACTGGAATGAAAACTGTTATTATAAGAAAATTTAACCAAAAAAAGTTGTTGGTACCAACTTCCTTGGTAATCTAGTGAACAAGAACGTAGCATATCCTCTGAGGTCTGAATTTTTCATTCTTACTGCCCATCTAATTACGGATGAAATGTTATACTAAAATCTAATTCATTACCCAACGACTTCTGAAGGCCTTTCCAAAAGTTAGAAGTAAACCTAGGATCACGATTAGATAAAATGGAGAGGGGAACTCCATGAAACCTAAGTATCTCTTTAACATACAACCGAGAAAGTTTATATAGAGACAAAGTATCTCAAATAAGAAGGAAATGAGCAGATTTAATCAACCGATCAACAATATCCTAAATTTCATTATTCCCTCAAGATGTCTTTGGTGATACCACAATGAAGTCCTTGGCTATATTTTCCCATTTCCACTCTGGCACCGGTAAAGACTGAAGCATCCCCTTTGGTAACTGCCACTCTACTTTAACCTGCAGACAAATCAAACACTTCACAGTAAAATCATCAATATCTCTTTTTCATTCCATCCCACCAGTAATACTCCCGAAGATTTATGTATATCATAGTACTGCCAGGATGAACTAAAAACAGGGAACTATGAGCTTCACATAACAACCCATTTCTCAACTGTGAATCACAAGGCACGCATAATCTTTTTTCAAACCTTAAAACACAATCATTATCAATATTAAAATCTAGAAACTTACCCTTCTGAACGAACTCTACCTTTTTCTGTAACTCACTGTCTTCTTTCTATACTTGATTTATTCTGTCTAATATATATGATTTCACTTACACATGAAACAAAATAGAATAATTTCCTACACCAACAACTTTTATTCCAATGTTCATCAAATTAAAAACCATAGGATCTCGTTCCAAATGTATCATGTTTAATGAAGCATTACTTTTTTGACTTAAAGCATCGGCCACATTATTTTCATTTCCTGGATGGTAATGAATCATGCAATCATAATCCTTGAATAATTATAACCATCTCCTCTGTCTCATATTCAATTCTTTTTGAGTGAATATATACTTCAAACATTTGTGGTCAGTAAATATTTCACATTTTACTCCATACAAATGATGCCTCCAAATTTTTAAAGCAAAAACAATAGAAGTTAATTACAAATCATTTGTAGGGTAATTTAACTCATAAGGTTTCAACTGACGTGAAGTGTACGAAATTACCTGATCATTCTGCATAAGGACAAAACCAGGTCATTTCAACGAAGCATCACTATAAATAATAAACACTGCATTTCTGGAAGGTAGTGCCAAAACTGGAGCATTCACCAATCTTCTTTTCAATTCCTTAACAAAATCATCACATTATTTTGTCCAAAGGAACTTAACACCTTTTCGAATCAAATTAGTCATTTGAGTAGATAACTGTGCAAAATTATCAACAAACCTCCAGAAATAACCTGCTAAACCAAGAAAACTATGGATCTCAGTTATATTTGTGGATCTTAGTCATTCTTCTACAACTTTTGTTTTAGTATGATCAACCGTTAAACCATGTTTTGAGACAACGTGACCAAGGAAAGAAATTTTATGTGACCAAAACTCACACTTTCTAAATTTATCAAACTGTTTCTTTTCTTTTAAGGTTTGCAAGACAACCCTTAAATGAATTTCAAGTTCCTATTTACTTTTGTAATAAAAAAAATATCATCAATGAACACAACCACAAACTTATCCCAGAACTCATAGAAAATTATATTTATAAGATCCATGAATACAGCAGGTGCATTGGTTAAACCGAAAGGCATAACTACAAATTCATAATGGCCATATCTAGTACGAAATGTGGTCTTTAGAATTTCTGTTTCCTTTACTTTCAACTGATGGTACCCCGACCTCAAATCAATCTTCAAAAAATACGGAGCTTCTTAGAGCTGATCAAACAAATCATCAATATGAGTCAAAGGATATTAATTCTTAACAGTGATGTTATTCAATGATTTATAATCAATGAAAAGTCTCATTAAACCATATTTTTTTGACAAACATGATAGGAGAACACCTTGGTGATGTGCTAGGTTGAATAAATCCTTTATCTATTAACTCTTGAAATTGCTTCTTTAACTCTAAAAGTTCAATTTGATCCATTCGATAAGGGGGTTTTGAAATTCTCTTAGTATCAGGAACTAAGTTAATAGTAAATTCAATCTCCCGATCAGGTATAATATTAAAAATCTCATCTGAAAAATCATCATGGTTCTCATTTACCCCAAGAACATCATTAATCTCAACACCTCCTTTATTTTCAACAATATGTGGAAGGTAACATTCATTCCCATATTTTACTAGTTTCTTATCTTCCTGACATGTTATCAAAATCAATGGTTCATTCTTGTACACAAATTGAAAATATTTCTGAAGAGAAACATCTTTAACTCTGAATTCAATATTATCATGATAAACAGAAAGCCAATCCATAACCAAAATAACATGAAACTCTATTATAGACAAAACAATAAGGTTTACAGATAGAATTTTCCCGCACATAAGGATAGGAAGGTTATTATAATTTTTTTTGTCACAAAATTTCCACCCAGTTCTTTTACCATAAGTTCAGGATAAATATCTTGATATGGAATTCCCAATTTACTAGAAAACTTCTCAGAAATGAATGAATGTGTAGACCTCAAATCAAAAAACACATTGGCATAATCTGAACAAAAAAATAGTGTACCTGATACTACATCATTTGATGTCCCGACATCTAATGAAGTTGTTTCAAAGGATTTCACCACCCATTTCTGCTTGTAGTCTGGCTGCTTTTCCTTAGTTAAGTTCTTAGTTGGACACTGATTTGCATAATGACCCATTTCATTGCACTTAAAACATTTTACTGACTATAAATTTGATTTTGTCTTACCATTGACCTGATGTTGTTTAGTGAAATTTCAAGATTTATATCCCATTTTACCACATCGGTATCACATGCTAGAATTAAAAAGACATTCCACAGCATGCTTTGTAAAACAATTTTAACAAAATGTAAACTTAAGTTTCTTACCATTTGAATTTTTTAAAGAGTTCTTCCATTTCTCCTGCCACCTCAACCTCCTATTTTTATTTTTTTCAAATAACACATGATCATCGGAAAACCCTATTTCCACCTTCTCCGTACAATGAACAAGTTCTTCATATCATTTGAACTCACGTTATGCTCAAGCCCTTAGATACTTTGTCTTTAATCCTGAGTAAAAATGGTTGATTTTACTATCAAGATCTCATATGAAATTTATAGAATACCTCGCCAGTGGAGTGAATTTTGCTTCATAAGTAGCCACTGAGCCATCCTCCTACCTCAATTCCAGGAATTGTTTTTCCATTATAAGATGAACCACCTTAAGAAAATATTTCTCAAGAAACATAACTTTGAATTTATCCCAATCAAGAGCATAAATCTCCCCACTATCCCTGATATTTTTCACCATATAACACCACTGATTAGTTTCACCTTCAAAATGTTAAATAAAAAGACTAACATTTTGATTTTATGAACACCACATGGCATCAAAAATCTTTTCTAGTTCTTTAATACACCCTTATACTAGCACAGGGTCAAATGATCCTATGAATGATGGGGTATGTTGCCTAATGAAATGCTTCACTACTGACATGTTCCTCTGTGGTTGATTTCTCTAATCTCATGCATGGATACCACTACTATTTATAACCTGATCCAACTGTTCTATCCCTGCAACAAATTTTTTAGTTCTAAATCCGACTATCTTAGGTTGTTGATTTGGGAGGTTTTCTTCTTCCTGATGTCGTTCCAACATAGCTGACATGTTTCCTCTGTGAAAAACAATTCTGAACACAGAAATATCTTAGCCAAAGCAACATGGTAATCTGTAAATGATATATCATTTAAAAAAGTACTTATGCTAAAAAATAATTTATAGATAATAATTTAACTATATTATAACTTCAAAAGTTGTCTAAACTGTCCTCTGATACCAACTATAAGGACCCAGCCTTAAACATTACATATTCTTGAATTAATTGGATAATTCACATTGAGGATATTTTTAGGATTAGAGTTTTAGATAATTAGGTCATAAAATTTACATAACAATATGAATATTAAATGTAGAAAATTCTATTCAGTGCCCATTTTTTCATAAAATAAAAACTCTTCAAAAAACGTGTCATATCTAGTTCCATCTTTTAGAAAAAAATACATTTCCGTGATCTCATCCTTGACCTTATTCATCTTTAAGTCCTGTGAAAAACATTTCAAAACATGGGATGAGCATAAAAAGATCAGTAGGGGTTATAAAATAAGAAAGAAATCATTTTTCCATCAATACATACAAAACATAAACTCTTTTACATACCACATGAAGACATTAGATTTATGAATAACGCATAGTAATCAGAAATCATAAAGATAGTTATGTCATTAATATCATACGTACATTATAGCTATCACAGCTACATAGGGAGTTACATTAGAATACCCATCACAGTATACTCCCTAAATCTCTTTGGAGAAACATTCACATTTACCACCGTCACATTACCCAATTCATTGGAGAGATATCTCATGCTCACTCTCCCTAGGTTTATCACGGAACCACCCGTATACATAAATAATTCCCAAGAACCATAACATATACATAACACATAAAACAAACATAAGGGAAAGATGAAATTTCTACAATTAAATCACAATATATCATTTAAATATATTGACATAAATATCCATTATCAAAACCATTTTCAATACCAAAATACATAAAAAGTATATGGTATTTAGTTTCCTTTAAGAACACTATGTCTTGTTAAGGAATCCAAATATCTAATAGTACTCACAGCGGTGGAAAAAGGTTGTTGTCACCGCTTACATTAAAAAAACATTACTTTTTGTCATTTAGTAAAACACTTCATATAAAAATGTTCCATTTGAATGAAATGAAATGTAAAAGGGATTTATAAACCTTATAAAAGAGAGTTGTGTATAAAACAAAATAAACCTCAATGAAAGGAGATTGATACGAAGTCCCTTACCTTATGTCTGACTTGACCCGTTCGTTCTTTAATCTCCTGAATAATAAACTAAAGGTAATTTCTACTTGATTAAGAACCATTTTAAATTTTATTATCCCTTTTATATCACTTATTACCATGTTATAAATATTATATAATCATTTAAGTTAATAATTATTGTCTTGTCAATATTTGGAACTTGAGTCAAAAATGAAAACCATATAATTACATGTTGTCCATGTGGTAAATATTCCATTATCTAGAGAATGATATTGATAATTTCAATATCATATAAATCATATATATCCATTATATATATGTATTTATAATAGTACATAACTTTTTGGAGATAAGAAATGAAATTCACCATTCATGGAGACGGTAAGTCGTACGTACACATTAATGCTACTTTCATTTATATTTCGTACTTTAATGGAATTAAAACATAATTATACATTAATATATTATAATTATAGTATAATATAATATATAATATCATTAACTCTATCCATTATTTTTCCCACATATGGCATTAACAACTCATATCACTTTGAGGGGGCGGTAGTCCGCACTACCTCAATTGAAATTATCGCATTTACCCATTATGGAAACCATAAAGATAGGATATAAATGTAAAATAAAGAAGAATAAATAAAAATAAAAATTATATATATCATATATAAATATAGTTCCATATTAATGGCCACCATGAGTGGCAGAAGAAGATAATCAAAAAATCATCATTTCGTGAGGTGTTAGTTTGCAATCCACAGAAAGAGTATGTTCTTCAGCCAATAGACAGAGGTGTGAGTAAGTGTAGTTAGAATAATTCACATAAAAAAATACTAGTATATTGAGGATAAAGGTGATATTTTAAAATAAACGAATAAAAATATTTTAGGGGTTGGAGGATTAAAATAAAAGGAAATAAGTTAAGAGGAACCTTTGCCTTTAATTTGGGTAACTCCCTTTGGTTTGAACCAAAAGGACTTCTTGAAGTGCCTTATGCCTAAGGTAATGCCTCTAAGAGTAGTAGAGGGATGTTGAGATATTATTTGGGCAGGGTTTTGATGATCCAAGAGGCTTTAGAGGTGTGATTAATGAGTTCGGAGTGAGGTATTTTTATAAGGGGGAGGAGGGGTTCTTTAGGAAGGTGTGAAAATATTATTTTATTATATAATGATATTTAATTTCTAAAGGTCAAAACCTAATTAAAGTTAATGATAAGATGACTCATGGTCGAAATAAAATCATCCAATAATAATTGGATAGGTTTTGGATATTTTTTTAATATTTATAATCTTATTTATTAAAATCATTTATTAATGAGGTAAATAATGCATCATTATTGTGTCATAAATTATTTAATTTATCTGATGTCTTAAAATTATAAAAAAATACCAATATGTAAGAAATATTTTTATATTTTTAAATAATATTTATAGTTGAAAAGATAACTTATATAAGCCCATGTAAAAATTTATTTACGAAAAGATATTGGTTTAGGTCATTTTGCCTTTACATTAAGTTAATTAAAATAAAGTGTCATTATAACTAATAAGTGGATCCATGGGGTCCCAAAATCGACCCAAAGATGATAATGGTCATAAATGAATCAACCAATAAGGTTAGTAAAAGTGTTAATATAATTTTGTATATTATAAAATTCTTTTTACCATGAATTACCTTATTTACCTTTAACCGCGGTGAATAAAAGTCAAAAGTCACTATTCACCAAAAATTGTTTTCATCTTATTGAACCAAATTATACATACTAATAAAAAACAAGTATGTAGGATTTTTTAAATTCAATTCACAAAAGCGGTAAAATTATATTTAAATGAAAAAGTCATTTTTTAAACATCTACTAAGTGGTTTCACTATTCATCAAAAATTGATGATTTTCAAGGAAATACCAAAAATTCATCTTGAGATATTTTTAATATTCAGAATTCAAAAATGATGTCTTTTTTACCAAAATAAAAACCTTTAAGTTTAATTAATTAATTTGAAATTAATTCCCATTGTCAAAACAAATAGCATGTTTTTAAGAAACAATAACTATCAAATGATTGATACTTGTTTATGTCCAATTTCATAATGAAATTAATTAAAATGACAAAAATTGGATTAAATGGTAACAATATATTCTAATTAAACTTAATAACTAATTAAAAAGATAATAAAACCATATAAAAAATTAGATAAAAAGGAACTTTTGAATTAAAATATATTATTTTTCACTATTCATTAAAATATGGACCTTATCAGAAAGATACCAAAAATTTACCCATAGTAAATTTTGATGTCCCGAATATAAAGAAAAATTTTATTTTTTCAAAAATAACATATAAAATGACCAAAAATATTCTTAAAGATGGTTCTCCATCAAAAGGCGGTAGATCGACCTTTTAGTGAATATTATTGTAATTATGCTTAAAATTAGCTTTATTCTTATTTTCAGCCCCTAACTTTTATTGGATAAATGTAAAAACATTTAAAAAACAAGTATAATTATATTGTAGTTAGTTCTATTCATTCTCGCCAATATAATGGCTAGGCATTAACTACGATTTAAAATAATAATATTATATTATTAGTTTGCAACATATGATTTCAAAGAAACTTGTTTTTGCATATCCGGTAATCCATTGAACATATCATCCCATTTAAATTAAAATTAAAATTTAATTCAAAATTATTAATAAATATGAAAATTTATTATTCTCTATTTAATTGGGATGTTACAATTATTGTAAATTGTCACATGAATATGAATGCCTAATCCGATTATTTATTCACCTATGAACCAAAATTTTCAACCTATAATACTATGTCATACATATATTATCTATTAACTCTATTATTTAACATAAGTTACATTAATTTTTGTTTTCTCAAAAATATTTAATTAATGCCTTACTATAATTTTGAAGTAAGTCCATCATAATTTCTAATAGATAGAATATTTCTAGATAAAGAATATCAATATTAAGTGTCTATCTAGATGTGATATCTTATGACCACAAATAAAGTACTAGATAAATTGATTAATTGATTCCTAGACATTATTTTCAATGTGATTACCCATAGTATAATATTTTTCTAATCCTGGATCATTTGATTGTATCTAAAAAAGGATGTAATCTATTAGAGAACCCTATAATATCTACTTTTCAGAAGTATCATAACATTATCAAATACATTGATTTTTGCAATAGACTTATTATTTGAGTTTTCACTAAATTCCCTTTTTTATATTTCTTATAATTTTAATTAGTATCTGAACCAATCTAAAGGGATATCTATGCCATTGGAATAATGATTAACCATAACTGATAAACCCTTTTCTAAATTTTTAACTCCTAAATTATCCTCTACCAATAACTTCATTTTATATAGAGTCATCTAACCACATCTCTAATACTAATTATGACACCCCATAGATGTGACCTTATATTTACTAATTTACATATTGAAAAAATTATGTTACAATAAATTCTCCCAACCATTAGTTTTATAGTTTTATATGACTATAAGAAAAATTGACTAACAAAAATTGGTATTTTTTAAATAAATTTAATTTTCCCACAATATACGAAACATTTTATACAATAAAAATCAATCAAAATAACCCCTAAATTCTTCACTCAGTACAACATTAAAAATATTTAATAAAATTCAAAATCCTTCATAATTTGGGGAATTGGAAACATAAGAATTGGGTAACCACAAATGACCAATAAGAGTACAATTAAATGATAATAATTAATGGTTATAAGTGATCATAAGATAATAAAATGGGTATAATGAATATATATAAATGTATCATAGCAAATAATAGTTAGATAAAATTTGATGTGTTAATGTATAATTCTTTGGATAATATAAGACTTGAATCAAAAGGGTGTTATAATATTTTCAAATTATCATAATCCACAAGATAGATACAAAAAAATAAGAATAAGAATAAATTTATGGGATATCATGTAAAAAATATGAATATGTGGAAAAAAAAATATTCATCTAAAAACCATTATATGAAAAATAACTATGCATACAACTATCTGAAAAAATTAATTTTTTCGACATTTGGAAATTTGAGAAAATTCATTCTACCCATGATTGTGTGATAAAAATTATTATGGTCATGCCTGAATATATCATTATATATAAACAAAAAAATTAATTATATAGTGATATATTACCCCACCTAACCTCATCCATATGTATGTGTTCCATAAGAAATAAATACATCATCATAAATAACACATAGAAAGAGAATGAGTTTTTGGTAATTTTAAGAAGTAATCATGAATGGGAAAAATTATTAATTCCATAAATCATTTTAATATGATATTATCATAGATAATAGTTTCATTAAATGATATTTAGAAACATTTTAGGACAATAAACTTCAATTAATAAAACAACTCATATGATATTTACACCGTACAAATAGTAGGTGTAGGGTTAATTACATTATTTCTCAAATAAATCAATCAATAAAATATATATTAACACCATGAAATGAATGAAATGTAAAAACAATTTATTCCCAAAATAATGAAAATGGAAGATTTTTTATAAACATTCAATTACATGGCCTGAAAAATTTAGTGAGGTATCATTTGTACTATAAAAAACATTTCACAGTCCATCTTGATATAAAAATTGATGGTATCATTTAAATAATATCCTTGATCAATAATTATATATATCAAAGGATAATCATAAATATGAAAACTAAATTTTAGTAATTTTATAAAATCAAAATTTGAAATAGGAATTATCCTTGTTCATTTGAATGAATGTTAAAAAAGTATATATTTTATAAAACTAGGGAAATAAATTTATTTTGAAATAACAAAAACTTATTGGAGAATAATAATATAAAATTAAAAAGGATTTGTAATTTTTTCATCAATTGGAAGAATAAAATAAAAATATATTTTAGAAGACATTTTTAACTAAATAAAAAAATACATATATATGGGCCCCTCCAAATTTTATTTTCAATATGGTGACGTGGAAAATTATGAAAAATAATAATTTTGGGAAAAAAGTATTATTTTTTCATCAAAAAAAATATTATCACAAGAAATGTGGGGTGGAGTAAAAAACTATTTTAAATTATGAGAATAGAATTTTAAATTTTATAAAATATCCATGTATAAATGTTATATAATATATAGTGAATTAGATTTTCATTATAAAAAATTATACATAGAATTATAATGATCATAAAAATAATCAATATTAGAGTTACAAAAAATAGAGGACAACTTTTTTAGGATAGAAATTATATATATGGAGGAAATAATATGTTTAATAGAATGGGTGTTAATATTTTTAATGTCAAAATTTTAATTTAACAGTTATCTAATCAAGGAATATCATATTTTTAATAAAAAGTATATTCACCTAATATTAAGAAAATATAACATAGTTATAATGTATCTATATGTTAAAAGGTTCTTATAAGACCATATTCAATAATATAATTCATAACTCAAGTAGAATGAGTTTGTGTATAGAAATATTCTATGGCTGAGTAAAATTTATCATGAAACCCTATGAATGTGGGAGCTCATAAAATTAAAATTATAATACAATAAATCTTTATTGTTTGATTATATAATGTATTGAATGAAAATATATAAACAAATATCAATAATTCATAGTGTATAATAGGAGATATGTCTCAAAGTGATGAATTTTGAGATAATAATCATTTGTCATGTTTTCTCACATATTGGAATACATTCTAAGATCAAATATAAAAATATTAATATGTTAATAACCAATTTCAAAAAAATATTATTATTATTAACCTTTTTTAACATCATATATAATGACTCCATACATGTATACTCTTTAGTTGTTATCTATATTAAATATCGATTGTCAGTAATAAAAATCATTTTTTTCTAGTTTTGTATAAGTTGTGTTATTTTACATTCAACATGAAATTTTTATCATTTAAAAATAATTTGTTTTATATAAATTCATGTTTTATAATTTTTTTAATGATATAATTTCATTATATCTATTTTATTGTTAGGATCATTAAGGACAAAATACGTATTGACCCTATTTCGGTGTTTTTAATTAATGGATTTTGGTATCTTAGTTAATGAGTTTAATATTAACATTATAATTCAAAGAAATAATAATTATTTAATTATTTACATAATATATTATCATTAATTACTTTCTCAAGTTAATACAAGATATTGTTTCATGACATTGATAATTTATAGGTTTTAGACCAACCCAAACATGAGAATAAAATAATTAATGGATGATAATGACTATAAAAGCGGTATATTTGAGAATATTATCATTTTGAAATATGAAAAAATGTTATTATTTTGAAAAAAATTAGTTATTCATATTTTTAGATAGTGTAGTAAATAATAATGAAAATGGAAAAAAATGAGATATGTTTCTTCATTCAGGAAGTTGTCTTCACAACAATTGGTTAATGGATTCATTTATTAATGTATAACATAGAAATGGGGTGGATTATAATTATTTTATCTATAATAATAAAATTATTCATTATTACATATTTTTTTTATCTTTTTTAGTATTATAATTATTGATTATATTTATTAGCAAAAAAAAGTCGTTATGCCGGGAGGTGGCAGTCCACACAACATACGAATAAAGATTTTTCTTTTCTTAATAGAAAAGTGGAAATTTGGATTAAAGTTTTTAAAATTTAATAATAAAATTTGGAACAAAATAAATATTTATTTTCTTATATATTAATTATAATATTATATTTAGGATTATATGAAGATAAATGATATTAAGAAAAACAAGGAGTTTATACGTTGAAATATTAGTTGTTTCCTTAGAATGTTCCTCATAAATGGATATCCAAATACTACTTATTTTAATATAAGATCAAAAAATGGGGATTATAGATGGAGGATATTATTCATATTTTATAGTGAAAAACAATTCATTTTTTTCATCATGTAGTGGTGATATGCCCCTTTTATAATTGGTGTGAATTGAATTTTTGTAAATATTTCGACTCAATATAAATAGGTTAAGTTGATAAAATGTCAGGATGACTAAAAAATATTAAACAATGTATTTAAATTAAGTAATGGAATAAAATACCTTATCTATTCATTTTTTAAAAATGATTAATTCACGTTTTAAGTCTTATTTTATGAAAATTCACTTTTAAATTTTTTGATTTTACAATGGTAATTAATTTTTAACTGTGTAATTTAGTTTTAATTCATAAAAAGAAAATGGACCTTATTATTGAATTTGCATGTGATTATTCCAAATATGGAATCGTGTTTATAATAAAAATTTTATATATTTGATAAAAAAAATATCTAGTATTATTGTTTGTTAGGAAAAAACTGCATTTCTTTAAAAAAATATTTTAGATAAAAATTAATATGTAGGGTAAATTAATAAATAATGTTTATTTCTTTAAATTGATTTAGTTTATTTAAATATAAATTAATTATATGTATCTTTAAAATCATTCCAAAACATTATTTTACTAAAATAACATTTCAATAAAACAAAAGAAGAAAAAAAGCTATTATAGGAAAATATTGGTTATGTTGTTAATAAAAAAGTTTCTAAATTCATTAAATTATTTCCAAAATACATATATTAATCATTATAATTTATTTATTTAGTTTATGGTATTTCTTCTATAATGATTGGCTCATAAAATTGATTTTTTTGTAAAATTTTATTTTTTAACAATCCACATAAAATGAAACTTTTTAAGAGTATCTACTCATTTCATCTTCATATCATATCTAATTGCTTAATAAATAAATGAATTTTATTTTATTTATTCAATGTTCTATCATCGTTTAATTTTTCATTGAAATGATAATATAAAATATGACAAAAAATTTATATTGTAAAAAAAATTTCGTCCTTGAACAACAATTTTCATTTTTATTATTTTATGTAGATATGAAAGTAACTGAATATTGACATATTACTTTATAAATAAAAATATTTCATAAAATTAACATTTGACTTTCAAAAAAATTTGGTTTGACACAATGTTTATTCGGATTTAGTCAATTTATATTGAATAAATATTAATAATAATATGTTATTATTTTAAATGATAATTATAATATTAATTACCATTAATTATATTAATCATTTAATTTTAATATTTTTTTTTTTATTTTAGTAATGCGTTTCATTAATTTAGTTTTTAATTCATTTTTTAGAGGATATTACAAATAATTTCTACAATTAAAGAATATTTTTTTTGAAAAAAAATAGAAATCACTTTTGAAATTATTATTTCAAAATTATTTCTAGGTGAATTTTGGGGGATCTTTTAGAGAAGAATAATTTAAATAAATAATTAAAATGTTCCAATTTTAAAGAAAATTGTCTCTTTTTTTCATGTATCTAAGAATTCAAAAATATTATTTCATTTCAAATTTTATTCGATCCATTACTTTTCAAAAATTTAATTAATTTATTTAAATTCAATATAATTCATAATTTTGGTATAAAAACATTTTTCTTCATATAAATGATTTTTTTGGAAAATTTACTTATCTAATTTTTTAGGTATATATTAAATTTAATTTAATACACTTATAGGAATTGGTTATGATAAAATGAAATTTATATTTTAATCATCAAGTCCATATTTATACAATAGGGAAAAATTATTTTTTATCATGTTGAATAGTACCACGGGTAAAACAATCTAGCAATGGTAAGAGTAAAACATATATAATAAGGTTAAAACTATTATGTAAGTAATAAAATAAGTACAAAACATTCCTATATTTAATTAGATGAGTTTTACTCTACAACCCCATTGAAATATTCCAAAATGGGGAATTTTGGTGCTATATTAAATTGATGAAGGCCTTTATATATTTTTTAGTATTGAATAATTTTATATTGTCACTTTCATGATATTAATATACCTAATAAGTTTTTAAAATGGAAATAAAAATTCATTAAAAATTATAAATGGTTAATTTTAATATGAATTTTTTAATAGTAATTTATTTCTAAAATTTACTAATGGTATAATTACATTAAAGGTTGTTGAAAAGTAGACACCATTCTCATGAAAGTAATATAAAATAAAGGTAATTTATTTTAAAAAATAAAATGTTTTTTTGGTGAGTTATGGTGTTACATAAATTTGATAGATAAATATAATATATTATTTTGGTGTTAAAATTTTATATTTTAACTATATTATATTTATTATTTATTTAAGTATAATTTTTTATAGTGCAAAAAAATATTTTATTTTTATTTTAAATTGAACAATACATCATTAAATTATGTCAAATTAATAAAAAAAATTAATTTGGCCAAGTGAATGGGTAATTATTTTTAATATCAATTATTTTCCACCTATGTGTCCCTTTTCATTTTAATGTAACATTCATGATCCTTAATGATTAAAATCCTTTATGTTATAAAAATACTATAAATGGTTAAGGGGGTGGTAAAACTATGAGATAAGTGTTAAAAAGACTCCTAAACTTTTCATCTTTTTATTATTTTAGATTATTTATAAATATACATCATAAATTATAAATAAATCAATTTGGAGTCATATGTTTATGAATTGTTTTATTAATTTAACAGTATGTGTAATTTCATGGCTTCCCTAACCCTTTCATATAAAGGGACACCACATATCCTCTCTTTCTAACATGAAATGATCCATGTAAAAGGAACATGTTCTACCCAAATCACTTAACAAAATTCATATACACATCATATATGTAGATTTCCCACCAATAGACCATCATATGATGTTTAATGAGTAAACATATAACATTTCTCTAAATAGAGTTAATCATCTAAAATGAGTGTTTTCATTTTAATTATTATTGTCACACATTAAATACATTATAAATATGTATTATATAACAACATATCTATATAAAATTTATATAAATTTAATATTTAATTTGTTAAAACCTGTTTTCATCCCCTTTTCAATCCTTTAGGGAATGAAAACATTATTCATTTGTAAGTGTAAACTACCACCTCCACAAAGTGAAGTGATTATATTTAATCACCACCTCACATGGATATTTATAATTATAGATTTAATTTATATATATTATATTAATTATTTATTTAATATTTTATAATTAAATTATATAATCTATTTAATTACCCTTTCATCTATTGTATTATGATAACATCGTGCGGGAATTCATGTGTATTTCCACCACACTGAAGTGATGTGAATCAATTGTAATGTAAAAATTTATTTTATGGTCATAAAATTAAATTATATTTAAATAAATTATATTTATGTCTTTCATAATATTATAGATATGATTGAATAATTTCTCTTTTGACCATAATGAACCTACCTAATTCATATTGTAAGGGTCAACCTAATTTCCTCAAAACACATGGAGCTGACTTAAATAATGAAATTATTAAATTTGTAATTGAACTAAATGTTATAAGTATTTTTTGATAGTTTTAATAAACCATTAATATTCTTTGAAAAAATAAAAAAAAAATAAAATATTTTTATTATATACTAATTAAAGGACATACATATCATGTTTGGACACAAGGTATATGGTTTCTTAACCCAATTTTAATTCATTTTTTATATATATAAATCATTGATTTTTTTTGTAATAATATTTGTAAAATTAACTAAACTTAAATTACTTTATATTTAAAATTTATTTTTTAGAAAAAACTTTTATACACAATCACTACATTTATTATTTAATACTTCAATAATACACTAATTTTATAGAATATTATTCTTAGACATGTTTTCTACACATGTTTCATGTCCTTCTATTTTATTTCATTTTAAGGTGTAAATAATTTCCATGATTGAATTTTGACATAATATTTTATACACTTATTCAGATTTATTGATCTATATGATATTTTTATTTCAATACCTTTCGATTTAATCATCAACAATGTGGTAAAGGGTTTGTGTTACTGTCTAATTTCTTTTCTCGATTGTTTATTTTCGATGTACTATTTGGGGAAACAAAATTAACTTACTTCCATTAATGAAATAAATAATCTTATAATATGTCTATGTAAATGGTTTACAATATTTCCCTTACATTTTCACTCGTTGGTACATAAAATTGATGAGAAAAATTATTTAAGAAAAATAGAACTTATTTACCCTTTTCTTGATGAGCATTTTCCTCTATCTTCACATTTTCATTAAACGTTTTTGATTAATTACTTTTAATATTACATAATGATGTATTAAATTCAATTTTATCCATTTCTTACTTTTTCAATAGGTTAAAAAAGAATCTTTTGTTTTTTTTTTGAATGAGGTAATTATTTACCAAAGGTGACTCTAATATTATTGTTTAACATGTAGTATACTAATGAATTTTACTCCCATCATAACTAGTACATAAATTTATGCTTCGTTTACATTATTATATAGTTATTTTCAATTAAAAATCAACTCTAAATATTTTATGAATATTTTTTATGTATGAAAATATATTTTTATTTTTCAATGTTTTCAGGGAAATTTTTTAAACATTATTTTAAAGGTATTGTCATCACAATAAAAATAATTTAATAATTTCTCTACATCATTGGGAATATGAAATTATAATAGCATCTGTATTCTATCTATAGATTTCTTATGATGATACATTTTAATATATTCTTTTGATTCTTATTTGGTTTTCATTCAAAAATCATCCTAAAAATGAATAAAAGTTTTTTTTAAAATATTTATGATAAATATGTAGGCTTACATGTTTTATATTCATTTATGGTACATGGAAATTATTAATGATGTCAGTTGAGCTAGATATATCTCATGATGATTGGTGAGGTCAATATAACTTATACAATAGGTGATCTTGATATATCTCTCTAATACATTGGGTAATTTTCTTTTCCATTATTAAATAGAAGGTGGGAATTAACTTGGGAGGTTTCTCTGATTTATTAAAATCGCCTTTTTATTACTACTACCGTAATATATCATGGGGGATAATAGTAATTTTCATGATACTAACACATTTTCTTCATGCTTGTTGTGAATTTTTAATCATTACTTGGGTTAATATTAAAATCACTTGGATCTTGATTATTCATTCAAATTAGAATTTACATTGTTAATGATTCAAACCATATAACATGTATAATTATATAGGTTTTTATGGGTATAAATTCTATTATATAATTATCAACCTTGCATAATATTATCTGATACGTTTATTCTCATCTTATTCTAACTAAATATATTAGATTTTTAATGTATATGTTTACCCTTATTTAAAATTTGATGTCACCCTTATTATGATTATTTTCACTATGTTATAAAGTAATATGTCATGTATGATATGTATAAAAGGTTTTTATGTGGTATCTTATAAATTAATAATATGGAATAATAAAATGTATTTATATTTTGAAAATTCTCAAAAATAGACCTATGTAATGCTTTTAAGAGTGTGTCGTAATTATCTAATACCCTACTCTTTAGTGTCTCTTGAGTATTTATATGATAAAAAAATTTCTTATGATAGTCTACATTTTTTATTAGTAAAATTAGTTACTATTTTTTGGTATCAAATAAATAAATTTAAATATTATTTTTTTTATAACTAGAACCAACAATTCATATTTTTTTTGATATATTATATTATTTATAGGTTTAGATAACATTAGATATCAGGATTTTTCATGTTGGTTTAACTTCATTATTATGGATTCCATCATGGATTTATAGTTTAAGATTCATCATAAGATCATTTTAAAATAAATGCCTTTTTAGGATTTAATTTATGTTACTTTATGGTTATTAATTATATTTTTGGACAAGTTTTATTATATTGAGATATATGTAACCCTTAGTATTAATTTTAAGGATTATTTAATAATAAATCTATTATATTATTTATGGTAAATTCTTATATGTATGAGATAACAATTTATGTTAAGAAATTATTTAATGGTGTGGTTATTGAGGTTAATTTCGATATAGGGTTATTTATTTTTTGAAATATCTATGTTAAAATGTTCGTGTTATTATAGAAATTTTGGATTTGATTTTCTTTTTTTCATAATTTTTTATTCATTTTGGATATTATCATACCTTCTGATAACCATATTTTGATTTAGTAAAATCAAGGGTATTATCATTTTATCTAATTCTCGATCATATAAACTTTTTAAAGTTGATTTTATTGGAATAATAAATATAACTCATGTATAATCATCACTAAAAATATGTGACATAATAATGGTGGAAACATGCTATAACACACAACCAAAGGATAAAATATCCTTTGTTGATTTTATTAAATAAACGAATGTATATATTTTATAGTTCTTTTCAAAATAATAAAATAATACTTAATGTTTTTTAGAAAACATTCTAATAAATATAATATTTGATATATTGGTGGTTTTATTTTTCCCTTAATTATTAATGTTCTTCTATATTATTAACATTCTCAAAATAATATTTTTGATCAATCCTCATTATTATTGGACATTAATTTTCACATCAAATTATATATTTTCACAACCCAAATTTTTTAATCTTTTTGGAAACATAGTTATGTTTTCTTCCATGTACCATTTATATTTGTCATTCCCTCATTTATAATGAATTTTTTAAAAACATTTTTATGACACATGTTTAAAAAAGGATCATTCCACCCAAATAATATTAATGGATTTTCTCTAGTGTTTTCATTTTGGTGGGGCTCAATGTTCTGCACAATCATTCACATTAAGATCGCATTCTTGTAATGCTTCATAGAATCTCAAAATGGTTCCCATAGACATAATTGGGTACAAACTCCCTTTCCAAAGGTAGAAGGTCAGTTGGTGGTTTATACCCAAATATGCTTAGAAACACACATTGATTGAGATGATGGGGAGTTAGCGTGGTCAAAATATTGCATGAGGGTAACAATGTCACGGACCATCTCACCTCTCTAGTTGTTCCAAGTCCAGATCCCTTTTTATTTCATACTACTATCACCATGAATCTGGAGGGGGTCAACTAAGTTTGAGGGGATTCCCTCAGCATCCACTGTTTTTGGCCTCCTTAGGCTTCTCGTTTTTGGAATTTTGAGCCCATCCATTATTGTTGTGATTACTCTCTTGAAATAAAATATACAAGATGGTGTAGTGATATGATTGATAATATATTCCTAATCCTAAAATGATACCAGTTACTCCAATAGGATGATCATAGTTTAATCCTCCTCCCATTCCAGATATGGAATCTTTTTCTCCGTTAAATTTATTATATGTTAAATAACCTTTATAAAAGTTGGCCGATCCTTTATTGAATATATATATATATGTATGTATTTATTTGAGTTTTTTCAACCATTTCACCCGATGGGTGGTTGTTTATATGTTGTATCCTTAAAATAGGGTGCTTTGGGACTTTCTAAAACAAAATGATGTGTTAAATATGTTGAGGATGGGATTGATACTACATGAGGAATCCTAATTATCCTTTTTAGAGCATGAATCAAAAATCACATAGATAATTCATTGTACAAAGTTTATACTATTGGAAAAAACATTTAACACATCGGAAATTTTCACCTCGGTTCTATATAACTGATGTGAAAAGATTTAATAATTGATGCATCACATCAGTTATTTTATAATCAATGTGATATATCGATCAGGATCCATTTTTTACATTGGTTATTTTCTAACCGACGTAAAATATACGGTGATTAGATTTTTTACATTGGTTATTGTATAACCAACATGAAAATAGAATCTAGCGCACTTTATCACGTCAGTTATTTTCTAACAGACCTGATATAGGAAACCTCAGTGCTTTATCATGTCAGTTATAAAAAACAAATGTGTTAAAGCTAATCTCAGGAATTTATCACATCGGTTATCAAAAGAACTGATGTGATAAAGCAACATTTATCACATCAGTTATTTTATAAATGACGTGATAAATTTTTTTCTATGTTGGTTTTTAAATAACCGATGTTTAAAACATTAAAAAAATAGTTTACCGCATCGGTTATTAAATAACCGACGTGCTAAATCTTTTAAATGATTTATCACACCCCATATTAATTCATTATTTTTTCTTAGATCGGGAAACCTGTGACTTGTCTCTCTCATGTGGAAAACCTAGAAACGATTATTCGAAGTTGGGTCCTCCAGCCGCGTTTTCCCAACATCATTCTTCATATTTATTATAGTCAGATCTATCAGGTCGACTCACAACTCTCAATTAAGCCTCACATGACTCGTTTTCAGTTTTTTTTCTGCGATGCTCTAAAATAATTTTTTGAGATGTTTCTTTCCTTTGTTCTTGCTATAATGGTATGTTACATAGTGTTTATTTATACCATAATAAATTCTTTTCAATTAAAATAAACCTATGGAAGTGAAATCATGCAAGTTTATGATTTTTGTGTGTTCTATCATTTGTGTTTGCGCATACATGGGGTTTCCAAGGGGGTGTGGGGATGTGCATGTCTATGGGGGTGTCTAGGGGGGTTGGGTGGATTGTCCAGTGGTGTGGGGGTGTCTACGGGGTGTCAAGGGGGTTGGGGGGGGGGGTGTCCAGGGGGTGTGGGGGATTTCCAAGGTGGTTGGGGTGTCCAAGGGGGTGTGGAGGATGTCAAAAGGGTGGGGTGGTGTTCAGGGAGTGCGGGGGTTGTCCAAGGGGTTGGGGGTGTCCAAGGGGTGGGGGTGGTGGTGTCTAGGGGTGATGGGGAGGAGGGAGATGTCAAAGGGGATAGGGGTGTTCAGGGGGTGGGGTGGTGTCTAGGGAGGTGAGTGGGCTGTCCAAGCGAGTAGGGTTGTCTAGGGGGTGGGGGCTTTCCAGAGGGGTGGGGGCTGTCCAGAGGGTTCTAGGGGGCTTTCAATAGATTTGGGGGTGTCCAGGGTGTCCATGGAAGAGGGTGGGGGAAGTCAAAGGGTGTGTGTGTGGGGGGGGGGGGGGTTCCAAGGGGGTGGGGTGTCGAGGGGGGGGGGGTTGTCTAAGGTGGTGGGGGGGAGGGGGCTGTACAAGGGGGTGGGGGCCTATCTAGAGGGTTTGTTGGGATTTCTGGGGGTAGGGGGTATCCAAGGGGTGAGGGGGCTGTCTGAGTGGATAAGGGTGTTCAGGGGGTGGTGGTGGTGTTTATGGAGGTGAGTGGGCTGTCCAAGGCGGTAAGGGGTGTCCAGAGGTGGGGGCTATGTATAGGGGTGGGGGCTGTCCATGGGGTGGGGGCTGTCTATAGGGGTGGGGGATGTCTAGAGGGTTTGGGGGGGCTATTCAGAGGGTTGGGGGTGTCCAGGGTGACTATGGAGGTGGGGGGGGGCTATCCAGGGGGTCCAAGGGGGTGGGGGTGTTGAGTGGTGTGGGGCCTGTTCAAAGGAGTGGGGGTGGCTATCCAAGGGGGATGAAGCCTGTCCAGAGGGTTTGGGGGGATGTTCAAGGGGCTGTCCAAAGGGTTGGGGTGTCCAAGTGGGTAGGGGTGGGGTGGTGTCCAAGAGGGGTGGGGGTGTCCAAGGGGGTGGGGGCTGTCTAGTGGGGTGGGGGATGTCCAGGGGGTGGGGGATATCTAGAGGGGTGGGGGCTGTCCAAGGGGTGGTGGTGTCCATGGGGTGTCCAAGGGGGTGGGGGTGGTGTCCAGGAGGTGGGGGGCTGTTCAAGGGGGTGGTGGTGTCCAGGGGGTTTCTAAGGGTGTGGGGTGGGGGTGTTGTCCAAGACGGTAGGGGTGTCCAGGGGTGGGGGTGGTGTCCAAGGGGGTGGGGGCTGTTCAGTGGGGTGGGGGGCTGTCCAGAGGTTTCAAATCATTTGGGTCTATGTAATTTTTAGTAGTGAATGTATACATATTTTAATATTTATACTTCATATTTATTTTTTACGGAAGGCTGAATTTGATATCCAGTTGCACCAGGATGTATTCTTTGTCAACCATAAGAAGAAAGCATCCAAGATGAATTTAAAATTGTTATATCTCACTATATTTTATTTTTAAAAACATTTTCAAGCAAATATTTTTTTTTAAATACGCATAGATTTTTGTTTATATTTCAAAATTGTTTTATAGTCAAATTATGATATTTTTCATATAAATATATATTTTTCTTATCTTAAAAAGGTGTATAATTTTGATATTTTTTATAGGTAATAATGAGTCGAAGTTGAATTATAGAACATCAAATGAGTAATGAATATGAGGAAGGTGTTAATGCCTTTGTGGAATTTGCTACAAGAAATCTTCCAAGCAGTGAAATTGTTTTCTGTTCATGCCTGAAATGTTTGAATATGAAGAAGTTGAAAAGTATATAGATAAAAGATCATCTGATTTATCTTGGTTTTAATATGATTTTTAGCCTTTGGACTTGGCATAGTGAAATTGGACAGAATGTCATATATACTAATGATGATGATTCGTAAGATGGTAACTCCGATGGAACTGAAGAAATTATTCACAATATTATAGTAGAACAAAATAAGATAGAACCGACAGTTGCGCGTCTATATGGTGATGATGAAAAACCATTGTATCCTGGTTGTACAGATTTTACGGTTTTGTTAGCAAAGTGAATATTGATTAACCTGAAGGGGAAACATGGATTGAGTGACATAAGATTTATAGAGCTACTACAATTGATGAAATCCATTCTTCCAAAAGATAACGATCTTCCAGATTCCCATTATAAGGCCCAAAAAATATTATGCCTGATGAGATTGGGATACAAGAAAATACATGTTTGTCCAAATGACTGTATGATATATAGGATGGAATATGAATTTATGTCAGAGTGTCCAAAATGTGGGACATCACCTTATAAGGTCGAATAAAAATCACAGACTGATGTAGAGATTACAAATATCCCTTTCAAGGTATTTTGGTATCTTTCTATAATTCATCATTCAAAATGTTTATTTGGTAATTCACATAATGAAAAAAGTTTAAGATGGCATGCTGATGAGCGGATATATGATGGAGAAATACATCATCCAGCTGATTGTCCACAATGAAAGAAAATTGATGAGTAGTACCCTATATTTGGAAAATAAATTAGAAATCTCATACTAGGGTTGTGCACAGATGGAATGAATCCATACCAAACACTCAGTAACACACATAGTTCATGGCCTGTTTTATTGGTAATTTACAACCTCTCTCTTAATTTTTGTATAAAGCACAAATATGTCATGTTCAATATAATGATCCTTATTCTGAAGCAACCCAGAAATGATATTGATGTTTTCTTGTCACCATCGATAGTTGATTTGAAACTTTTAGGGTAGGATGGTATTAGAGTGTATGATTCTTATAAAATGGAATATTTTCAACTACATGCCGTGCTTATGTTCACTATAAATGACTTCCCATCATATGGAAATTGTTCTGGATATAGTGTAAAGGGCATAAAGCATGACCAATTTTCGAACAATAGACTTCATATTGTCAATTGCATCATGGTAGGAAAATAACATACATGGGTCATCGAAAGTTTTTTCCTATGGCCCAATCTTATAAAAGACTAAAAATGGGATTCAATGGCTCACTAGAATTTGATATTGCTCCAAAACCTTTATCCCCAGATCTTTATTTTGAGAGGGTGTAAAACCTTGATGTGACATTGGGAAAGGCACATAAATCTTGTAATGATAGACATATTTGGAAGAAAATTTCAATATTTTTTGAGCTACCATATTGGATATATCATGAAGTTAAACATAATATTGATGTCATGAATGAGGAGAAGCATATCTGTGATAGTTTGATTGGAACATTGTTAGATATTAATGGAAAGACAAAAGATGGGTTGAATGAAAGATTATACTTACTATCAATGGGAATACATTTGGAGTTATCTCCCACTCCTAATGGAAGGAAAAACTTTGTTCCACTAACTTGTCATACATTATCCAAGATGGAGAAAATTAGCTTTTGTAAGTGTCTTCATGATATCAAAGTGCCTCAAAGTTATTCTTAAAATGTAAAAAAATTTGTCTCATTGATGTAATTGAAGTTGATATGTATGAAATCTCATGATTGTCACATCATGATGAAAAAAATTCTACCAGTTTCATTGTGTGGAATATTTCCCATCCATGTCAAAAAGACTATAATGAAGTTGGGTTATTTTTTCAATTCAATTTTTAATATGTTTATTTATGTGAATGCTTTGAAAATTTTGGAAAAGGATGAAATTTGTATACTTTTTCAATTGAAAATGTATTTAACTCCAACTTTTTTTGATATAATGGTGCATTTAATGATTCATCTGGTTTGAGAAATAATGATTTTTGGACCTTTATATCTTCGTTGGATGTATCCTTTTGAAATTTATATGAAAATATTGAAGGGGTATGTTAAGAATCCATATCGACCTGAAGCCTCCATTATTGAAAAGAATATTTCTGAAGAGGTTGCAGAGTTTTGTATGAGCTACTTGGCTTCGGCGTAGCACATAGGTTTGCCTCCATATCACCTTGAACGAGTTAATAATGAGGTAAAGGGGATTCATGGCTTGAAAGTCAAATCATTTTCCTTTGAATAGATGAATAAGTTATAATTATACATCTTGGATAACATAGTTGATGCTCAACCATATATCACATTCCATATTAATGTGTTGAAACAATGTCATCAAAAGAAGAATGAAATGTGGATTTCGAATGAACACAAAAACATTTTTTCCATGGTTTAAAATGACCTTGCTTGGTAGATCAGATGTACCAGAGACATTAAAATGGGTAGTGGGTGGTCTATGTTCAAATGTGATAACATGGACCAGTTATGACAATAATGGCTATACATTTAATACGAAAGCTCAGAACAATAGAAGTGTAGTTCAAAAGAGTGGTGTATTGGTGTTTGCAGAAGCAATTCATTTTTTTGAGTGATAAAGAAAAAAACCCATTTTTTGCATCAAGTGCATATTATGGAGTGATTGAAGAAATATGGGAGGTTGATTACTTTAAAATTAAAGGCCTTGTTTTTAATTTTAAATGGTTTATCAGTAATAATAGTGACAGACATGATGAATTTGGAATGAAACAATATGTTGGTGAGGATGAACTTGATGAAGATGCTGATTTATGTGATATCCCTACTTCCATGAAAGGGTTCATAGAACATAATGATGAGCATGTTGAAGACAAGGTTTGTTCCATAAGGAATGATCACGATGAATGAATTTGGGAAAAAATATATTTGAACATTCCCAAAATTATAGGTAATATTTTTTTTATTTCTTTTTTACATTAATTATTTTCTTAAAATGTTAGATATTATAAGTTTTTTCTTTATTAAAAAATGCATTAAAAGAAATAAGTATAAATTTTTGTTTTTTTTAATTTTTTTAGTTTACATTATCATGTTTACCATTACATAAATTGTATATCTATTATTTTTGTTCAATGACAATTACATTACCATGTTTACCATGTTTACTAGGTTTATCATGTTTACCATGTTTACCATATTTACCATCTTTACCATCTTTACCATCTTTACCATTGTTTAACATGCTTACCATATTAACCATGTTTACTATTACGTAACTTAGTACAATTTTCTATTTTCTATTTACATTTGTATTTTAATATATGAATTTTTATATTTGTGAACTAATTTTGGTTTTTTTTATTTGAAGGATAATGACAGATCAATCAGTTGATCAACCACATGATTCTAGAGATGAGCATATTGGTCATACCTATGGGGATGAATATTCACATTCTCCTCTTGATGTTCTCCAATATTCCTCATGTGCCCCCATTATGAAAAAGAGTTCAAGAGTTGGTAAACGTGGGTGCAGACATTTACCAAAATTATCACTTGCCTGTATGAAGGATCAAAGGATACTCGTTGAGTTTGATGAGGATGATATTCCTAGAGGTCCAAATGTAAATGACTTTAAGAGTTTTGTATCAACTCCAGATAAGAGAAAAGTAAGCATTTTGTGTGATGACTAGAGAAGTGTGGACAAAGTGATAATCTCTCAGTTGTGGGAGATGATTTTGGTAAGATATTTTTCAATTTTTTCTCTATTATTTAAATGTTTCTAGTATATATAATATGTTGAACATATTTTTTATCATATGAAATTTGATATTCCTGACACTGGAGGAGTCGGGAATAAATGCTTATCGATGGCCGCCAGGAGATGGAGGGATTTCAAATCAATCCTCTCATCTGATTTCATTTTTGGTCAATGGAGTCATGACAATCCATGCCATATATATCCTTTCATTAATGAAGACACATAGAGACAATTTTTTGAAAGTAGAAGAAAGGGATTTATTTTTGTTAAGGTAAATGTAAACTTTTATAATATTTCTTATATAAATGATCTTATTAATGCTTTGTTATTGATTTTTTATTCCTAATTTTAAAAAAAACAAGGAATTCTCATCAGGAGATCAAATCTAAAAATTTATACCCTCATAGTTTATCTCTGGGAGGGTATACATTATTTGATGAAAAAAGGATGACAGAAGAAGTACAAAAACAAAGAGTTGAGTCTTCAATCTCTGGAGAGGTGGCCCCTCCATCAACTCCATCTAGACATGAAAATTGAAGAGAGTTCGGATGGGAAAAGGGAAATATCTTTTGGAAGATTCGATAATTGTAGCAGATATGATTGTAAGATATCTATTTTTTTATTTAAGTTAACTATATTCATCATATAATTTAAATCCTTACAAAAATGATCAATTAATTAATACAGGATTTTCTTGAGGACCAGAGATCATAGGGGGTATTTTCAGCTATTTGGGGAGCCAAGATATTTTATCTGCAACATTAGGAATGACTGAACATCCTGGTCGTGTATGAGGATATCTGGATGTTGAATCGGTAAGAAAACTGCTTCCACATTCTTCAACTTCTTACATTGAGGGTGTTTATAAAAAAAATAGAATCCTTAGAGGCTGAAGTTCATAATATTAATGCGATGATGGAGAAAAATATTAGAGCATCGGTACAGTCTGTGTTTGCAGACAAGAAAAGACAATTTTGGACTACAGATCCCACTCCTCCACCTCCCCCTACAGACCCCATTATTTATCCTCCACCTCTGCCAGCAGCTCCCACTCCCCCACCTCAGCCTGCAGACCCCATTTTTAATTCTAATCCTCTACCGCAGCTTCCAACATATTGTGAGTTGTATGTTGATAATCCTCAACATCATATAGTTTCATATGTGTTTGTATATTGTATAGGAGATACAGTTCATCATCAATAATTAGAGGTAGAGAATCATAGGGCCACTATATAGGATATTATAGATAGATCAGCTCGAGTGCCATTACCTACAGATGAGATGAGCATAGTTGGACATAGTATGAGCCATTTGTTAAATTTTCCATCCATACTTTTGCGACTCATTACCATAAAGGTATGTATGTTATATCTTCTATTTTATCATTTTTATTAATGTTGTTTTATCATTTGAAAGTTAATATATTTTTCTATTTATTTTTACAGGAATACTTCAAAGGTAAATAAATACTGTATAGACAACAACAAAGAAAAATGGATCTTCCATCAGATACAGATTCTAGTAGTCTTGATAGATTGTCAAGATATTCACATTTTTTGGTAGATCATTATGTGTTTCTAATGGAAGCTCATGTTTGGGGACGTTCATTAACTGTGGGGATTGTGAAAACTGATATCATGGAGCTTTTCACTGGAGATAAGTTGGACATCAACGTGGTGAAATTTTTTTCCATGTAAATATTAACACCATTTACCTGTGTTATATTTATTAAAAATGTATACTTATATCTGTTTTGTATTAGGTATCTTTATAACACATGTGAGAATATTGAGAGGACAGATGTATATGGATTCATCGACCTGCATTTTATTTCCCCTGAAGAATGTGCATTGGATGAGGAACAAAGAATTCTTTATATTTCTAAAATATTTGAACAGAATATACTCAGACAATGTTGGATGATGCCTTTTGTGAGAGGTATGAAACACATCTCTCTCAAAGAGTTCATTATCTTTTAACATAAAAAACCACTAAAATTAAATTTTATTTTATCATTGATCATTGTATGTTAGGTGTTTTTTATCCAAGGGAGAAAGCTCTTTATTGGATATGATCTGTCCATGGAAATGTGTGGGAATGTTTTAAGAAAATTTTGGAAAAGTAAGTCTCAATTTCTCAACAGTTTTATATATTATAATGAATTTTAAATTTATCCCATTTTTATTATTTTCTAATAGGGGATGGGTCTACTTTAGAAAAAATACAAATAAAAGGACTACGAAGATCAAATATGTAAATTTAATGGTAAATATCCATTTATAATTTGTACTTTTTGATTTATTACATAAAAATAATATATTGATTTTAAACTAATTCAAACATAATTTTCATGACCAACAAGGCATCATCGAATGTGGATATTATTTTTTAATATTTATGTATGAAATAATAAAAACTGGAACAGTTGTGAACTTTGACATGGTAATATTTTTGTTTAAATGTTTCCATAATATTTCATTCGATTTATTCATTATACATGTTAAATATTTTCTTTTAATTTGTAGCTATTTAATAACCCTCAACCCTATAGTGCTCAAAACGTCAAACACTTATAAGTGGAATGGTAAAATTATTTTACAGGTTTGATTGAATTTTAGTTGTTTTTAGTGTAAAATGTAATTTTGAATATTTTCATTGTAATTGTATATTTGGTAGTTTTTGATGTTGGATTTAGTTTTTTTAGGTTGACATTTTATGTTTTGAATGTTATATATGTGAATGTTTAATATTTCTCTACTACTTGTTTTGGTCTACTTATGTTGGTTTTTCTAGTATGGATTCTGGTCTGGGGGGAGGGGTTCCAAGGGTGTGGGGGTGTCCAGTGGGGTGGGGGATATCCAGGGCTGTGGGAGGGCTGTCTAGTGGGATGGGGGTGTCCGGGGTGTCCATGAGAGTTGGGGGGGGGGGTAGTCCAGGGGGTAGGATCATTTCTAGGAGGGTGGGAGGGTTGTCCAGGGGAGTGGGGGGATGTCCAGGGGGTGTCCAGGGGTGTGGGGGTGTCCTGTGGGGTAAGGGGGGTTTCCAGGGGTGTGGGAGGGTTGTCCAGTGGGTTTGGGGCGTCCAAGGTGTCCATGGGGATGGAGGTCAGTCCATGGGGTGGGAGAGGAGGCTCCGCCATCCCTCGGGGTGGTGAACGCCGCTGTATGGTACTCATTACTCTCACATGTGAAGCTTGAGCTCCCAAAATGTTTCAAAAATACTTTCTTCCCCCGTAGACATCATTCATTCTATCACTTTGATGCCAGTATAACCTGGGGAAACAACGTCATGTGTGACTAAAATACCTGGATCATTGCGGTAGTAATATCCCGGATGTTGTGGGATGGGAAATGATGCTCCCAAGGCTGCCCATGAGACTCCTGAAACAACCTCCACACAGCCTTGGAGCTTGTGAAGTTCACATAATCGTACCTCCTATTACACCCCATCCTTAACAACAACATAGACATAAACTCCATCAAAAAATAAAACACTTTCAGAAGTAAAAAAATAAAGGAATATGTTGCTCACCTGAAGTCAATGGGAAAGTATACAAAATCAAATGATGACGGAACACCTTCACCACCACCTCATATGTTCTCATCCATGAAATGTTGGTCTAGTAACATTACCAGAATATCCTGTCTGTCACCAAAAAAACACACAAACAAACCTATATTTTTTCAATCATCTAATTTGGGAAACTAAATAGTCACTTACATGTACATCGTGGGTATATTTTGGATCATCGCAGTCGTCTTCTCTGCATCCCTCTCCACCAATAGAACTAGCACCCTCTTCCCACCACCAGGATTTTTTTAACATTGTTTCAGGAATCTCATGGGCAGCCATGGGAGCATGATTTCTAGTCCCACAAGATCTAGGAGATTTTCACAACCAAGATCCATTTATTTTAGTCACATAAGATAGTGTTTCCCCTGGTTACACTGGCATAAAATTGATATAATGAATGATGTTCACAGGGAAATAGAGCATTGGTGAAACATTTTGAGAGCACAAGCTTCGCATGTGAGAGTGATGAGTACCTTCCAGAAGCATTCAGCCCCCCGAGGAATGGCGACGCCTCCTCTCCCTACACCATCTATCCATGGGTTATCCAGGGGGTGGGGGGTTTTGGTCGGGTTCTGGTCTGTTTTTGTTCTGGGGGTGTCTAATGAGGTGGGGGTGTCTAGGGGTGTGGTGGGGGCTGTCCAGTGGGGTGGGAGGGTGGGAGGGATGTCCGGGTGAGTGGGGGGATGTCCAGGGGGAGTCTAGGGGTGTGGGGGAAGTCTAGTTGGGTGGGGGAGGGTGGGGGTTCTAGGTGAGTGGGAGGGCTTTCCAGGGGATTTCTATATAATTGGGTGGGGGTGTCCAGGAGGGTGGGGGTTTCTAGGGGTGTGGGAGGTCTTTCCAGGGGTGTGGGAGTGTTGTCCATGGGGTGGGGGTGTCTAGGAGGGTGGGGGTTGTTCATGGGTCTAGGGGGTTGTCCAGGGGGTGGGGAAAGTCCAGGGGTGTGGGGGTGTCCAGGGGTGTGGTGGGGCTATCAAGTGGGGTGGGGGGTTCTAGTCTAGTTTCGGTCGAGTTTTGGTCTGTTTTTGGTGTGGGGGTGTCCAGTGAGGTGGGGCTGTCTAGGGGTGTGGTGGGGGTTGTCCAGTGGGGTGGGAGGGTGTCAGGAGGGTGGTAGGGATTTCTAGGTGAGTGGGGGGATGTCCATCGGTTTTCCAAGGGTGTGGGGGCAATGTAGTGGGGTGGGGGTGGGGGGTTCTAGGGGTGTGGGATGGTTTTCCAGGGGAGTGATGTCCTGTGGGGTGGAGGGCTGTCCAGGAGGGTGGGGGTTTCTAGGGGTGTGGGAGGGATTTCCAGGGGTGTGGGAGTGTTTTTCAGGGGATGGGGGTGTCCAATAGGGTCGGGGGTTGTCTAGGGGTGTGTGGGTGTCTAGGGAGTGTGGGTAGTCCAGGGGTGTGGGGGTGTCTAGGGGTGTGGTGAGGGCTGTTCAGTGGGGTGGGGGTTTCTAGGGGTGTGGGAGGGCTGTCCAGGGGGTGTGGGAGTGTTGTTCAGGGGGTGGGGTGTCCAGGAGGGTGGGGGTTGTCCAAGGGTGTTGAGGGTTGTCCAGGGGGTGGGGGTAGTCCAGGGGTGTGGGGGTGTCTAGGGGTGTGGTGGAGGTTGTCCAGTAGGGTGGGGGGGGGGGGCTGGTTGGGTTTTGGTCTGTTATTGGTATGGGGGTTTCCAGTTGGGTGGGGGTGTGTACGGGTGTGGTGGGGGTTGTACAGTGGGGGGGGGGGGGTTCTGGTATGTTATTGATCGGGTTTGGTATGTTTTTTGTATTTTTTTCGTATGCTTTTGGTCTGTTTCAGGTCTACTGGCTGGGCATAGCAGTGGTTGATCAATTTTATTTTAAAAAAATGTTTTTTATGTCGGTTATTTTATAACCGACGTAAAAAATGCATTGGGATTAGTTTTAACATATTTTATTTTGTAAACCAAGGTAATAAATGCATGGGAAATTTTTATTACGTCGGTTATTTTATAACCAACGTAATAAATGGAAATGAATAGTTTTTTATGTAATTTATATTATAACTGACGTAGTAGATATGTTTTCATGTTAGTTATTTTTTTACTGATGTTTGAAACCTCTTGGAAGATATGTTTATCAAATTTATTATGAAAATAACCGAAGTGATAAACGCTTTGAAGGAGTGATTTATCAAATCAGTTATATAAAAACCGATGTGAAAGAGTATATACCATGTCGGTTATTAAGTAACCGACTTAATAAACCACGACTCCAAAGTGTTTTTCACGTTGGTTTTTCATCAACCGACGTGAAAAATGCTTCATATTTGCATTCATTACGTCGGTTGTAATATAAGTGACATAAAAAACAATGTTTATAACATCTCCTATAATAACGTCAGCCAAAATCCAACGTAAAAAATAAAAAATAACCACCAAAAAAAACATTTTATACACTAGTTTTAACGTCTTATAAAAACAAAATATATGAGGGACCATAGGAACCATATATTTTATCTTGGACCCTGAGGAGGCTTCCTATGTATCGTAGTTATAGAAGGTATTAGATTCACCTGAGTTCATCGTTCTTCTCAGACTAATATTACATGAAGGATAATAGTGATCCTATGGGAGAAAGTGTCTCATGATTATTGAAATTTAATAAAAATTATTGATGGATGTACAAAAATGGATGTTTATTTGATATTTGGCCTTTGAAAGGAGTCACACATATCCCAGTCATAACTGGAATTAGAATTCATGTAGTTAATCATGGTTTGAGACATACACATTAGGGTTTCCCTAGATAGTAGATGTAATACCCCAACACCAATTACCTAGAGTCAGGACATTAATTTAATATATTTTCAGGATTATAAGGAATCAAGTCCTAAAGGACCGATCAATTTATAAGTCTTGGAAAATATATACATTCATGAACTTTACATTACAATTTCTAAGATAAAATACAACAAATGTAATCCTTTGAGAATTCCATTATTCCTATATATTAACCTTTTGTATCAATCATAAAACACTTCTTCACATACCAGAAAAATAAAACATAAGAAAGGTGTTAGCTCAGATGCTTAGTAACGATAAACAATATAGTGAAAGCTATCATAAATAAACATAAACTATTAAGGAAAGGTGTAAAACTGAAATATAAGACTTTTAAAACATTATCCTTAGTATAAAATGGAATTAATAAAAAAATAATTCAATTCAAACATTCGCATGGATATTCTACTAGTAAAAGAATAAAATTTAAAATCAACAAATAATCTCATAAAGAGGGAAACTATAATGTTGGACTTCATAACCACTACATTCAAGCCTTGTGCCTAGACCATACACAAATATTCTATCAAGTCTTACTTCTAAGATACTAGTTTGTCTCATGTGACCTACTAATGCATCAAGGGGATATGGATGGACTCTCCCAGCATATACTAAGTCAAATTCGTTCTTCATATGAAAAGGTTGAGACATAACATAAACATTTGCATTAAAAATAGAATATGAAATGTTAATACCTTAACCATAAACCATTAATGGTATAAAAATAGAACATCGAAAATCAAACATATTACAAAACCATAAATACAATATGTAATATTGTATCATAATAAATAAACCTCAAACATTCATAAAATCCAACAAATGATGTTGACATTGATTAAAATAATTTTATAAATTCCCTAAAATTCATTAAGGAAAATAACCCTTTTTATATTAAATCATTTAAAAGCTATTAAATTTTGAAATAAAAAAAATCCTTTTGAAAATAACCATATAATATTATAAGGGATTCATAAAAATGGTAAGGCAACATAACGTTATAAAATATCCATTTTTGATGTATAATTTAAAAAACATTCTTTTCTTAATTTGTCAAAAAGGTTATAAAGTACCTCGTTTGGAAAACGATGGAACGATTCCTTTCAGAACATTTTGAAAATATTAATACATGTGTAAAAATGACTTTAAATAATTTTTTATAACATTTAGAATCAAATTTTAATAAACATGGTCATGGATTATTATGGATTTTCCAGCATATACTTACGTATAACCAATCTCGGATAACAAAGAGATTATGAAAAAATAACCCTTACCTAATACATTAATTTAGTCGAGGGAGAGTTATACTCCATTATAAAGAATAAAATATATAAAAAATCATACCAAAACCATTTCCATATTTATGATATCATATATTATTCATTTATCACTTACATTTTTCATTTATTAATAATTTCCATGTTAAAGAAATGTTTCAGGTAATCATCACTTTCTTTATCAAACGTGTTTTGACATGTTATTTTGATTTTATTACATAAATAATAATTTATATACTTCTAGAATGTAAAACATGATTTATTTATCATATATATTCTTTATATAAATTTATATAATATATAGATAAATAAAATGGAACACGCTATTTATAGAGACAGTTGGTCGTACGTACTCATGAATGCTATTTCCATTTTCTTATCATATTGAATGGAATTAAGTGAATGAAATTTGTATACATATATATATATCATCCCAGTACCATTATTATTTCATATATTTCATACTTATTAATAATATTTACTCTTATAATCATTATTGGAGGGTGAACGTGGGAGATGAGTCCCATTGCGTCGGGAAGAAAGTAAGTTGTACGTATGTACGAGCGACGATATCATTTCCTTAATGATTAAATGGAATGAAATTGGATGGAATATGAATTTTATAGAAAAAATATCATATTATATTTATTATTTACATCCACTACATTCATTTTTATACCCCTTGAAATAATGTGTACATGAAAAAACAATTTACACCACGGCATGTAGACAGTAAGTCATACATATGTAGGCATGGTTACATTGTTTTTTTGTAGGATAGGTAAACGGAAGAATATGGTGGTCCAATAATTTCAATATAATCTAATCTTGTGGAAGGTACTATATTTTTTATTTAATTAGGTAAACAACAGAGAAATAGGAAGTATAAGAAGAAAAGAACGTTGAAAGGGGTGATAAACCAATTACCTCTTTTCAGGTGTCAACTTTTTATTTGCACAAAAGGAATCCATATGATGGATTTATGCCAAAAGTGTAGCATATATAATTATATGAGGGATGTTTTTATAGGAAATGGTGAGGTTTTGGTCAAACCAAAAGGATTTAGACGTGTGATTTAAAAACACAGGGACGTGCCCTATTATAAGAGAGGTGAGGGAAACTTTATGAAAAATTGTAAAATATTAATTTATTATGTAACCATTTTTAGATTATAATAGCCATAAATTTATTTATTTATAGTATACGATTATTATGGTTAAAATTCATCTCATAAAATAGGTTTTATACATGTTTATGTCATAAAATTAACCTCATCTTTTATATTAAACTCTTATTTAAATAGTTTAACTCTTACCATGTCTTCTTGAATTTTTATACTACATGGTTAATATATTTACTATAAATTTCAAAGAAAAACTAAAGTTAATAATTAACGAATTTTTTATCAATATCCATGTTATTTGTATGAGCCTTATTTTCTATGACTTATATATCATTTAATAAAATTTTATTTATCTTAAAATATCATATATGTCAATTTTGTTACTACACAATATTTTAATTTTTAAAAATATCAAAACAATATTATAAAATCATGAAAATACATCCAATGTGTCACCAACATGTTTAAGTTATCTATAAAATTATTTCATTTCATTAATTAATTAAAATTAGATTTATTTTAATAATATTAATATCATTTATTTGATTATTCCTTTAATAAATAAAGTACTGCATCATCATAGTGTAACAAATAAATTTAATTATTTAATGTGTAAAAATTGTTAAAAAATATCATTATGTAGATAAATTTCTTATATTTCTAATGAATATTTATAGTTGAATTTATATTTTTTATATCCCTATATTACAAATGGTTTAGTATCTAAAATTTCAATATGATATTTTTAATTCTTCTTTAAATAAAATATAATAAATGAACTAATCTAACTCAAGGGACATAAAAGATCATATTTTTGAAATAAGGGGAAATTTTCTAAGAAAATAATTATCCAATAGACTTAGGATATATGTTAGGGTAATTTTATATTATTATAGTATTATTTTTACCTTTAATTACCATATTTCCCAATAACTGTGGAAAATAAAATTCAAAACTGACTACTCATGCAAAATTATTTTGATCCTATTAGACCACATTTTTCATCTTGATTAAAACCATGTATGTCAGGTTTTCAAAATTCAACTCATATATGTGGTGAATTTTTATATCAAATTATATTATATTAATAATTTAAATGAATTAAATTGTAATAATATATGTGTTATTAATATAATTTTACTTTAAAATAAATTTAAATTTAAAATAATTATTTAAATGAAAAAGTCAATTTTTACCCATAATGTAGTGTTTTCCACTATTCATTAAAAAGTAATGTTTTCATAAAAATTCCAAATATTTTTTCTAAGATAATTTTGATATTACAAATTCAAAATTGATTTCTAATTTGAAAAATAAAATTTATAAGATTTAACAATGTGGTTAATACTATTCGTATCCTCTTTTTAAACAATTAGTTTGATAGGTCGTGGTGTGCTTCAACTCATTGTTGCATAAAATGCATGCTACTGAATTATTTAAAATGATGTGTAACATAGAATATTTTGGTGTTACCTTATTCACTTTTTTAATAAATTGTTTCCTTGAAATGTAATCACGGGATTTAAAACTAGGGGTTTGAAGTTTCAAAATATCATTTTTGAATTCCCACCTCAAAAAATAGATTTATAATAACACTATTTTAAAATAAAGGAAGGTATAAAGGTTGCCAAAAATAACAAATACTAGGGTTCCATGTAGGAAAACAAGGACATGATATAAAATATTATGATCAAGTTCTGATGGTGAGTGATAGATAACATTATTAAGAGAAAGTTAACAACCATAAAGCTATAAATCTATGATGATCTAGGGGCCATTTGATTCATCACAAAAGAATGTACTATGATAATAATTTTGGTTTTATGATCCATTACCAAAAGATTAATAATTTAATATAATAAGAATATAAGGAATAATAATTACTTGAAATTTATAGTTCCATCCTTTAAATAATTTATAAAACAAACTCATCATTCTTTCTAAAATAAAATAAAACTAAAAAATATTCTATTTATCTTAATCATATAGGGTTCAAAAAATAAATTTATACCTCATTTATCATACCATATAAAACTACAGTATACAAACCCAGACATCACATAGGCCCATGGCAGGTAATTCACCCTTTCCACCATTCGGTTGCTGGTTCAAGTCTTGCAGCATTGCCAGTCACATCTGGTTGTCACCCGACTTGCGGTTTGTCCTATTAAAAGTATGAAATTACAAAAAGTTGATCTTATAAAATTTTTTATCCTTAAAAAATAGTATCCAATGTCCAACATAATCTATCACCACCATTAGGCTTATCCAAAATACTTCTTTCCAAACTCATAGCCTAAAAATTTAGAGGGAAAGTCACATAACTTAAATGTGAGTACCTTCATTAAGTATTCTCTAGAAACATAGTAATAACCTGAATTACTAGAAACAATTATTGAATACATTAATAATTCCTTATTTTTTGTTTAAAAAATATAATACTGGATGTACACCTTAAATCCAAAAATGTTGAAAACTCCCAATAATGATTGTTTAAACCACTTTTTAATCAATGCATTAATCAGTTCCAAGAATGAAAATAATATCCAATATACATTATACAAATCAATTATCTCTTATTATGAAATCATTATCTCAGTATTAGAAACATATTAAGGGTTATATTTACCCCAAATATATATTTTCCAAAATGTTTAACATGAAACTGTGTCACTTTGCTATATACCGTAAAACCTCAAATCCTTAATGAAATTGTATTGGAGTACAATTCTTATTTACTCCATAATTTTTATAAAAAATAAATAACTAAATGGTATTCAAATAACATTATCCTTGAATAGGCATATTAATCATTCGACTTCATCAGTGGTACTATCATTACTTAATTATTATCTAATAGAATCATCTAGGGTATACTACGACAATTGAGATATTGATTCACATGGTGTCCCATCTCCATGTAGTTGAAACATTGTACATGGAAACCTTTTTCTTACCCTTGATATAACGCACATAGTGTCATTTTTATCCACACGTATAACAAACTCACATTCCCTTAAATAATTTACTAAGGTTATTCTTTCCATAGTTATCACATGTGGGAAAATACTTCTTCACATTCTTCCCTTTATCCATATTTTTCTCTTCCATTATATTCTTTTCTTGCTTCCCTTAAAATCCATATGACTCAAATAATTCCTTACATATCTTATTAACAAATGATATTATTTACTCATATGATGAGAATAATTGGGAAAATATTTCCCTTAGAAATATTGTCTTTAAGACCATAAAGTATCAGTTCCTTATTACTCCTTGGAACATGTTCATTGGTGGAGTTGTCATTCCTTCTACAACGCGCAATTTCTAAATGATGGAAAAAAATAGGTTAGATAAAACCATAATGCAACATCTAAAAAACTATGAAAATTTTAAGCATTAATTGATGATTTACACATATCATAATCATTAAAATTATTTCTTTGGGGAAATATTTACTCATGAATCTTTCCTAATGGATTTTAAAGAAAAAATTGAACTATCTTAAGAATATACTCCAAGAGTGTCAAATCAGGTGCACAATAAGGCATGTTTTCGTGTACCTTGTTACCTCGAGTCAAGCCCATAACACCATGTCAGAGTTTTCACAGGTAGGCACATCTATTCCAGAAAAATGTCCAATTGTAGTATCTAGCTAGGGATGTAATGCTTGTAATATTCATGCAATATACACTTTACCAAAATTATAGGGTGGTATTCTATACTTATCATCAAAGTCTATCAAAGGTTTACGGTCCCTAATATATGTTTTCTAAATCAATTTACAAGGTTGTTGCTAAACTTTTTATGATACTAACTGTAACACCCCAACCCCTGTTACCCAAAGATGGTGAATTATTTTAACACATTGGCATGATTATGAGGAATCAAGTTATGAAGAACTGATAAGTTTAATAGTCTTGAAAAAAAAGAGTACATTCTTGAATGTTACATTACAATTTATAACATAAGATACAATATAGATAATCATTTAATAATTCCAGTATTCTTCTAGCATCACCCTACATATAAATCATAAAACAATTCATGTAATCCTAGAAAAATAAAACATAAGAAAGGATTAAGCTTAGATTCTTAGTAAGGATAAACAATATATCATAAGCTATGATATATAAGGATACAATTTTAAGGCAAGGTATAAAACTGAAACACAAGCCCTTTAAAAAAATATCTTTAGCATAATATTGAATGAATAAATCATATAATTCTATTTAAAAATTCACATGGATATTCTACAGGTTGAATAATCTCATTTAAAATCAATAACTAATTTCCTAAAGAGGGAATGCATAATGTCGGACATCATAACCACTACATCAAGGCATCATTCCCAGACCATACAAAAAATATTCTATCAAGGCCTGGTTCCAAGACACTATTTTTTCTTATGAGACCTACTGATACATTGAGGGGCTATAGTGGGCCTGACCCATCACATACAATGTCCAATGGATTTCTCAAAAGAAAAGGTTTAAATATAACATAAATATTTGTATTAAAACTAGCATACGTAATGATAATACTTTAACTATAAACCATGAAGGGTGTAAAAATAGACCATCCATAGTCAACTGTATCAAAAAAACTTCAATACAACATGGAATATTTTATCATAAAAAATCAACCTCAAACAAGAAAAAAATACAACAAAGGATGTTGAAATAGATGAAAATAATTTAACAAATTCATTAAAACTTTCTGAAGAAAGTATCCCTTTTTACATTAAATCATTTAAAAGATATAAAATTTTAATATAAAACATTTATTTTGAAAATAATCTTATAATATTGAAAGTAAAACTTCAAAATGTTAGGGTAACATAACTGTGGAAAATGGATACTTTTGATGTATCAGTTAAAAATATATTCTTTCGTTAATTTGTCAAAAGGTTATAATGTACCTCATATTAAAAACTACAAAAAAAATAATTTTAATAAATTTTATAAAAAGTAAAAAATGTGTAAAAATGGATTTAAATAATTGTCGATAATATTTTGAATTAAATTTTAATAAACATTAACATTGATGATTAAGGATATCCCAATAGATAGTTATATATAAGCAATCTCGAATAATAATGAGATTGTGAAAATAACTCTTACCTTATACTATCCCTTAGTTGAGGGTAAGTTATCCCCATTTATAATGGATAATAATTATTATTAAATTATAACAGGAATATATCCATACATATGTTATCATATATGATTCATTTATGACTTATATTACCTCTTTATTAATAATTTCCATGTTAAAGAAATGTTTTGGGTAATAATCGATTTATTTATCATATTTGTTTTGACTTGTTATTTTTTATCGTATTATATAGATAATAATTTACATACTTCCAGAATGTAAAAAATGATTTATATATCATATATATTCTATATATAAATATATATAATAGATATATAAATAAAATGGAACACACCTTTCCGGGAGATGATAGGTCGTACATTCGCAAAAACATTGTGTTCATTTTCTAATCATATTGAATAGAAGTAAGTGAATTATATATGTAAATATATATCATCCTAGTAGAATTATTCATTCATATATTTATTACTGTTTAATAATTTTATTCTTACAATCATTTTTGTATGGTGAACTTGGAAGATGAGTCTCATCGTGTCGTGGAGACGGTAAGTTGTATGTACGCACGACTGATGGTATAATTTTCTTAATTGTTAAATAGTATAGAATTGTATGGAATATAAATTTTAAATAAAAAATATCATGTTATATTAATTACTTACATCCATTATATTCATCATTATACCCATATAAATAAAGTGTACATGAAAAACAATTTACACCACCACATGGAGACGGTAAGCCATACGTACGTACACATTGTGATATTGTTTTTTGTAGGATGGGTAAAAGGAGTAATTTTGTTATCCCAAAATTATAACAACTCTCATCATGTTAAAGGTACTGGATTTATAATTTTAGTATGTTAACAACAGATAATGAGAAAGTAGACGAATAAGTGAACTTTAAAAGAGGTGATAAAACAATTACCTCTTTTTAGGTGTCTACTTTTGTAACATCGTAGATAAATAAAGAGTAATAAATTTTCATATTTATTAATATTTGTGAATTAAATATTAATTTTACTTTAAAGGGGTTTCTATGTTTGATAGCATACCCTATATGCAACAACGGGTTTCTTTGAAATCTTACGTTGCACACTAATAATATAACATTATTATTTTAAATGGTAGTTAACTCCTAGACGTTGTATTGGTGGGAATGAACAAAACTAACCAAAATATGATTATACATGTTTTTAAATGTATTTAAATTTATCCAATACAAGTTAGAGGCATAAAATGTGAATGAATCTAATTTTAAGCATAATTTACATTAAAAGGTCTATTTACCACCTTTTAATGGTGAACCCTACTTAAATATAGTTTTTATAATTTCTATATAAACTATTTGACAATATAAAATTATTCTTTAGAATGGGGACATAAAAATTTACTTTGTGTAAATTTTTTGAATTTTTCCGATAAAGTTCATTTTTTAATGAATAATGATAAGTATTGTATTTTAATTCAAAAGTGTCTTTTAATCTAATTTATTTATGTTTTTATATTATCTTTTTAATTGCTTTTAATGTGTAATTAGAATATATTTTTACCATTTAATCCAATTCATGTCATTGGAATTATTTTCACTTTTAAATTGGACATAAACAAGTATCAATCTTTTTATAGTTATGGTTTCTTAAAAACATGCTATTTGTTTTAAATGGGAATTAATATTAAATTAATTAATACAAATTATATGTTTTTAATTTTTTAAAGTAGGAATAATTTTTGAATATGGAATATAAAATATATCTTAGGCCGAATTTTTGGTATTTTTCTAAAAAACTTCAATTTTTGATGAATAGTGAAACCACTTAGTAGTAGTTAAAAACTCACTTTTTCATTTAAATGAAATTTTAAGACTTCTATGAATTTAATTTCAAAAATACAACATACATGGTTGTTATCAGTTAGTGAAATGTGGTTCAAGAAGAAGAAAATAATTTTTGGTGAATAGTAACCTTTGACTTTTATTTACCGCGGTTAAAGGTAAATAGGGTAATTTAAGGTAAAAGAAATATTATAATAATACAGAATTAATTTAACACATGTACTGACATTATTTTTTTATTAATTTACTTCGATGATCATCTTTGGGTCGATTCTGGGATACCATGGAGCCACTTATGAGTGATAATGACACTTTCGATTAATTAACTTAATGTAATGACAAAAATCACATAAAAAATATATTTTCGTAAATTAATTTTTACCTAAGGTTATATAAGTTATATTTTCGACTCTAAATATTCCTTGTAAATATAAAAATATTTCCTACATCATGGAATATTTTTATAATTTTTATACATCAAATAAATTAATTACATTTGACACAATAATGATGTAGTATTTACCTCATTAATAAATGATTTAAATAAATAAGATTATAAATATTAAAATAACTAACAAAACCTATCTAATTCTTATTGGATGATTTTATTTCAATCATGAGTAATCTAATATTTGACTTTAATTAGTTTGGGACCCTTAGAACCAAATATCATTCTATAATAAAATAATATTTTCACACATTCCTAAAGAGCCCATCCTCCCCCTTATAGAATGCCCTCACTTATTACTCATTCCCCACACCTCTAAATCCTTTTGTCTCATCCAAACTATTCCCAATTAATCTCCCTACATCCCTATCCTACTCCTAGAAGCCTTACCTTAGGCATAAGTCACTTCAAGAAACCCTTTTGCTTCATACCAAATGGAGTTACCCAAATTAAAGGTAATAGTTTCTCTTAAATTCTTTTCATTTATTTTACTTCTCCAACCCCAAAAATCTTTTTATTATTTTCTTTTATAATGAAAACGATATCATAAGTATACTAAAATGTTGTTAGGAGAAGTATTTTAGCTACACTTACACACACCTCTATCTAATAGGTGAAGAACATATTATTTATGTTGATAGAAAACTAACGCCTCACGAAACAATGATTCTTCGATTATCTCCTACTGCCTCTCATGGTGGCCATTATGATGGAACTGTATTTATATATTATATATTTTATGTTTATATTTTCTTTATGCTTCTGTATTTTCCTTTTATATCATACCTTTATGGTTTCAATTATGGGTAAACAAGATAATTTCATTTGAGGAAGTGTGGACTACCGCCCCCTCAAAGTGATATGACTCATTAATGCCATATGTGGGACATATAAAGGATAGAGTTAATGATATTATGTATGATATTACACTGGAATTATAATATACCTATGTATCAATATGTTTTAATTCCATTAAAGTATGGAATTGAAATGAAAGTAGCGTTCATGCGTACCTACGACTTACCGTCTCCATGAACGATGCATTTCATTTCTTATCTCCAAAATGTTACTACTATAATAAATACATATATATACTTTATATATATGATTTATATAATATATAAATATTTAATATCATTCTGGATATAATGGACTATTGACCACAAGGACAACTTGTAATTATAAGGTGTTCATTTTTTACTCAAGTACCAAATATCGACAAAATGAACGTTATTAACTTAAATGATTACATAATGTTTATAACATGGTAATAAGTGATATAAAAGGAAAAATAAATTTGAATAAGATTCTTAAGAAAGTATAAATTAACTTTATTTTATTATTTAGTAGATTAAAGAACGATCGAGTCAAGTCAGACATGAGATAAGAGACTTCATCTCAATTTCCATTCATTGAGGAATATTTTGTTCTAATACACGACTTTATTTTATACGTTGTATAAACACCTTTGACTTTTCATTTAATTAAAATGGAATAATTTTCTATGAAGCATTTTACTAAATGGAAATAAATAATGTTTCTTTTTTTACGTAAGCGTTGACAATGACCATTCCACCGCTACGATTATTATTTGATCTATGGCTTCCTTAACATGTTGTAATGTTTTCCCCAAAAATACCATATATTCTTATTAAATATTTTGGTATTGAATTTTTTTTAAAATGGATTTATTATTTCAATATATTTAAATTATATATTGTGATTTAAATGTGGGAATGTTATATTTTCTTTATGTTTTATTTATTTATTATGAATATGTTATGGTTCTTGGGCATTGTTTATGAATACGGGTGGTTCTGTGATAAACCAAGGGAGGGTGAGCCCAAGATATATCTCCAATTCATTGGGTAACATGATGGAGGTAAACATGAATGTTTCTACTAAGAGATTTAGGGAATATACTATGATGGGTATTCCAAAGTCCCTCCCTATGTAGCTGTGATAGCTACAATGTAAGTATGTTTTGGATGGCACAAGTTACCTTTATGGTTTATGATTTCTATGTGTTATTCATAAATATTATGATTTCATAAGGAAAGTAAAAGGTTTTATGTTTTTTATTTATTTATTAACTAATATTTTCTTTATTTTTTTTATAACCCTTACTGGGCTTTCTATTCCCATAAAGTGTTTTTGAAATGTTTTTACATGACTTAAAGATGAATAGGGTCAAGGATGGGATCAAGGAAAAGTCATGCTATTTAAAACATGGAACTAGACATGACACTTTTGTTCAAGAGTTTTTATTTTATGAAAAAATGGATACTGAGTGGAATTTTCCACATGTAATATTCATGTTGTTATGTAAATGTTATGACCTATTTCTCTAAAACTCTAAACCTGAAAAGATCCTCAATGTGAATTATCCATTTAATTCAAGAATATGTAATGTTTAAGGATGGGTCCTTATAGTTGGAATCAGAGGCTGGTTTATAAAAATTTTGGAGTTATAATATAGTCAAATTAATATCCATAAATTATTTTTTTAGCTTAAGTTATGATTCAAATGATATAGCATTTACAGATTACCATTTTTCTTCGGCTAATATATGTCTATGTTCAGAATGGTTTTCCGTAGAGGAAACAAGGTATCTATGTTAGGACGACATCAGGAGGAAGAAAACCTTCCAAATCAGCTACCTGAGATGGTTGGAATCGGAATTGAATAGTTTGTTGCAGTGATGTCACTGTTGACTTAGGCTATAAATGGTGGTGGTATCTATGCACGAGATCATCCAGATCAACCATAGAGGAACGTGTCAATAGTGGAGCATTTCATGAGGCAATATCTATAGCAGCTCGGCCTTTTCTTACATTACTATTATATCATTTCAAAGATAAACAACATAATATTATTTCACATAGAGGATCCAAAGGTTTATTTTCTTGGGAAAACTAGGACCACACATAACAAATACAACATCAAGCATAAACATTTATTTAATTTCATCTTCTCTAGATTCTTATTGGCACTTGTCCTCTCCTTAGTACATGTAGCCACCTGAGGATATACATCAAAAGGGGTGACCTAGAATCCCAGTAATAGGATAGGTAAGAAAAATATAGCATGGGGTGAGCATAATCATAACATGTTCAAAATATCATGAACACGAGAGGATCATAAATCAAATATTTGAAATGTGTCAATGCATAAAATGAAACATCATGTCTTAGTGGTTAACTACCACACATACTTGTGAACCAATATAGCATCCTTTTCACACATAATTTTACATTTACTCATGAGATTCATCATTTTTACCAATACATTGGATCTCTATATAATTCTGGGCGCACCCGTCACATTTAAACATTCATATTGCGCTCTATAATTCTGGGTGCACCCGTCACATCATAACATTATCATTTATCATGCATGCCACAATGAACATATAACATAAATCATCATAATTAACCCATAAAGAGGAATGATTTTCATCTCATAATAACACATTTATAAGATTTGGGTTCCCAAAAGAAAGAGGGAATAACAGACATGTTACAAGAACCGTCCACTTTTAGTGAGAAGTAAAAGGGGTGTTCTTAAAATAAGAGTTCTTTTGGAAAATTTTATGTTGGACATAAAAAAAAGTGAAAAACATTTATATCCCAGAAATTTAACGGCAATTATGAAAAAATTATCTTTGAGGAGTAACCATATCAAAAATGGAGTGAAAGAGGGAGAACCCGAAGGAAGAAAATTTGGTTCGCGATTTCCCCTTACCTTGTACCTGAATGCTTCCTTCTCTTTAATGTCATGTATACTAAAATTATATTATTTAATTAGAAATACATAATGAATTTTACATTAATAGGGTTCATTATGATTTCATTATTTCATATTATGTTCCTTTGGATGACTTATATAGTTTAAAAACATTGTTCGCGGATGTTTGTTTTTATGGGTTTTCTTGGGTGGTTCACTTGTATTCTTAAATTGATGTTTGGGTAAAACATGAGTAAACATCCAGAAATTATATTACATGTTATTAAAGATATTAAATGAGTTTTAATGATATTATAATGAATTATATTAGATCCATGTGGATGAATCACTAGATAAGAATTAAGTGATGATTATTTGGGTTAATTTGAGCAGTTTTTTTATCACAATGAACTTGTTTTAATTTATACCTCAGTAATATGTTCATAAGTTAGTTACATAACATTAAATAGGACATAATACATATAAAATATTCTGGTTCAACCCTAAAAATGGTTTCATGACCAGATCTGAAGGTAGAAATGGAAGAAGAGAGCATGTCGTTTTTGAAGGTGATAAATTTAACACCTCATGAACAACGTTCTCTTTAAAAAATAAAAGGAAGAGGGAAAGGGGGTGGAGTGATATAATATCCAATTATAATAATAATATTACATTAGATGTATAATAATGGATTTAAAATAAAATTTATATGCAAATATGTGGGTATAGATCAAGAAATGAACTTGAACTTGAAAGGAAATAAAGGAGAAAAGGGAGAGAAATTACCTCTAGAATCCTCCTCTTGAGAACCTCCTTAAGGGCCTAAGCTTGGCCTTTTGATGAGACCAGAAGCTATTGGAAGTGGGGTAGGGGCTAGGGATGGTGTTTGGGTATAGTTTATAGAGGGATTGGAGCTTGAGAGGTTTGAGGAAAAGAGGGAGTGAAGGGTGGCTTTTATAGTGGAGGGGAGAGGGGTTTCCTTAATATAAAATTCATTAGTTTAATATTTCCCCAAAAGACAAAGAATAGTGAGTCTTGAATGAAAACTAATAGTAATTTTATAATTTAATCCCGAAAAAAGTGGGCTTACATCAGTAAAGCATCATCGATGACTCAATTAATACATTATTTAGCATTTATTGTGAATTATCAGATTCCACTATTCATCAAAAATTCAAGTATCTCAGAAAAATACAAAAAATTTACCCCAACCATTTTTTGACGTGTAGAATCCAAAAATGAACTCCATTTTTCAAAAATAATTTTCTCAATAGTATTAAATTAATATTTAATTAAAATAAGAATTTACTTAAAAAACAGTTTTTAAGATTAAAACTGATTTTATTGTTCTTTCAAAAATTACGTAGGGTCTTATAAAATTATCTAAACACTATAATAAATTGATTCAATAATTTATGAATAGATTTTAGGGAAATAAATATTCTTGTAAATTAATTAATTAATTATTATTAGTTATTTATGACTTACAAAATACCAAAACGTTTACTAAGGTCAAATTGTCACTTTTTAAGATGTCTAAAATTTATTTAATTCTTCATAGGTAATGTTACTCTTATGTTGGATGATTTACTATTCATAAGGGTCATATTAATATTCATAAGGGCATGTTACTATTCATAAGGGTAGGTCACTATTCACCAAAAATTATTTTTGTTTCATTAGATTCCAAAAATCATCTTGAACACTACTATGTATGTCAAATTTTCAAAATTCCAAACATATGAGCGAAAAAATTATGTTTAAAGGTCACTAATCACTTAGTAGTTCATTATTTTTTGTTTTCATGTTATTTTATGACATAAATATAAGAAGGGAATTTCCGTTGAAAAACTTTGGGTTGTTACATTCTTCCCTCATTAAGAAATTTCTCCCTCAAAATTTCACTTTACACAAATAGGTGAGGGTACTTATCCTTAATTGCCTCTTCTGGTTCCCAAGTTGCTTCCTCAAACTTATGGTTCCTCCACAACACTTTGACAAGTTGGGTTTTCTTATTGCGTAGAAACTTATCTATCTGATCCAGAATCTTTACCGGCTGCTCCTCATAGGAGAGATCATCTTCCACCTGAACCACCTATGAGTTTAGTATATGTGAGGGGTATGGTATGTACTTCCCCAGTATTAATACATGAAACACATCATGAACTTGATCCATATTCGGTGGAAGTGCAAGTCGATAGGCCATGTCTCCTATGCGGTCAAGGATCTCAAAGGGACCAATATACCTTGAGCTTAGCTTACCTTTCTTCCCGAATCGCATGACTCTCTTCCATGGAGATATTCGAAGGATGACTTTATCTCCAACATCTAACTCCAAGACCCTTCGATGGTTGTCAGCATAGCTGTTTTGCCGACTTTGAGCAGCTTTGATGTGTTTGTAGATGACTTGGACCTTCTCTGTCATCGCTTGAAAAAGATCGGGTCCTAGTAGCTTTATTTCTCCAACTTCATCCCAACAGATTGGAGTTCTACATTGCTTTACATGTAGAGCGTCATATGAAGCCATCTGAATACTCGAGTGGAAGCTATTGTTGTATGAGAACTCAACCAATGGGAGATTCTGATCCCATCCACCTTTAAATTATAGAGAGCAGGATCTTAGCATATCTTCAAGAGTTTGAATTGTCCTTTCAGATTGGCCATTAGTTTGGGGGTGATAGGTCGTGCTGAAATTTAATTCAGTACTCAAAGCATGTTGAAGGCTCCTCCAAAATTTAGATGTGAACTTTGGATCACGGTCAGAGAGAATTGAGAGTGGAACACCGTGCAGTCTCACCACTTCCTTCACATATATCTTTCCAAGTTGATCAAACTAGAGATCTTCCTAAATAGCGATAAAATGGGCAGTCTTGGTGAGTCGGTCAACCACAACCCATATCTGATTATTTCCCTTTGACGTCCTCGGGAGACCCGTGACAAAGTCCATAGTAACATTTTCCCATTTCCACATGAGTATAAGCAGTGGCTGCATCATACCTTTGGACTTTTGTCGCTCAGCTTTAACTTGCTGACATACCAAGCACCTTGATATATATTCCACAATCTACTTCTTCATGTTGTTCCAACAGAATTGTTCTCGGAGATCACGATACATCTTGGTACTCTCAGGATAGATAGAGAAAGTTGAGCTATGTGCATTATCCAAAATCTCCTTCTTTATCCCGGGTGATGAAGGCACACAAATCCACATTCCAAGCTGAATCACACCATCATCGTCGATATGGAAGTCTTGCAGCTTCCCTTCTTTTACTGCATTCACCCTCTTTTGTATCTCCACATCATCCATTTGGGCTTCCTTAATCTTCTCCTGGATGGATGGTTGCACAATCATTTGGGAAAGGTAGGATGTATCCCCTGCCCTTATGATTTCCAAATCCATCCTTTGTATATCCAATAATATTGGGTATTTCTCAATCCACAGCATGGATAGAGTAGCATGTTCTTTTCTGCTTAGTGCATCAGCTACCTTGTTCGCCTTTCTAGGATGACAGTGAATAGGTCAATCATAATCCTTTATTAGCTCTAACCATCTACTTTGATGCATGTTGCGATCCTTTTGTGTGAATATATACTTTAGGCTCTTGTGGTCGGTGTATATGTCACACTTCTTTCCATAAAGTTAGTGCTGCCAGATTTTCAATGAAAAAATCACGGCTACCAGCTCTAAATCACGCGTCGGGTAGTTCTGCTCATGGATCTTCAACTGTCGTGAGGCGTAGGCTATCACGTTATCATTTTTCATGAGTACACAACCCAATCCATTCTTTGAAGCATCACTGTATATCACAAATCTTTCTCCACTTTTCGGTAGTGCGAGTACAGGTACATGGATTAGCCTTCTCTTTAGCTCCTTGAAGCTTCCCTCACATTCTTCCATCCAGAAATACTTTACCCCTTTCCTTGTTAACTTAGTTAGTGGGTTTGACAATCGTGAGAAGTTTTTCAGAAAACATCAGTATTACCCAACTAATCCAAGAAAACTACGGATTTCTGTGACACTAGAGGGCCTGGGCCATTCCTCAATCTCCTTTGTCTTTGAAGGATCCACAAATATTCCCTCAATTGTGATCACATGTCCCATGAATGTGACTTGATTCATCCAAAAGTAACAGTTGCTGAACTTGGCGTACAACTTCTCCTTTCTCAATGTTGCCAACCCAAGTCTTAGATTTTCTTCATGTTCCTCCTTGCTCTTGAAGTATATGATAATATCATCGATAAACACTACCACAAATTTTTCTAGGTAATGTCTAAAGACTCTATTCATCAAATCCATGAATATTTTAGGGGCATTAGTAAGTCCGAAAGGCATCACCAAAAACTCATAGTGCCCATACCTTGTACGGAAGGCAGTCTTCTGAATATCTTCCTTCTTCACCTTTACCTGATGATATCCAGAACAAAGATACACCTTTGAGAAGTATTGAGATCCTCTTAACTGGTCAAACAAGTCATCAATCCTTGGGAGAGGATACTTGTTCTTTATGGTGATCTTGTTGAGTTCCCGATAATCGATACACATCTGCATTGTTCCATCCTTCTTCTTCACAAATATCCCTGGTGCACCCCAAGGTGATGCACTAGGGCATATGAACCCTTTGTCCAAATGCTCTTGTAGCTACTTCTTTAACTCCTCCATTTCGATAGGATCCATCCTATAGGGACACTTTGAGATAAGACTAGCTCCGGCTATGATTTCAATTGAGAACTCTACCTCACATTCTGGGGGAATTCTGAGTAACTCTTCAGGAAATACATTGTCGTATTCCCCCACAATGGGAATTTCCTCGAGGTTGGAACTTTCCTTCAACTCAACAATTTGGGTGAGGTATGTTTCTTCATAGGGAATAAACACCCAAACCATTGAAGGATATCTCAAAGTAGATTCATGATCTTCCTTTCATTTTATAGGAGTATGGGATGGTTTGAAATATGAAAATATATTTCCTTTTCTTGAAAGTTGATATGTGCTCTATATAATAAGAGCCAATACATTCCCATTATAGCGTCGAATTCCACCAAGGGAAGTATTATGAGATTTGCAGGAAGAATCTTCCCACATACACCAGCAGGAGAACAGTCAAACACATGGGTTGCAATGATTGCACCACTTGGTGTTTTTACAGATATCTCTACATCAAGGTATCGGGGCTTTGATTCTATAGTTCTAGTAAACTTTCAATATATAATGGAATACATAGAACCATAATCAAATAAGACTTTTTCCATTCTTGAGTGAATAGTAAGTGTACCTTGTATGACATCATTATCATGATCCATCTCTACTGTAGTGATTTCATAAGCCTTCCCTTGTTCCTTTGGCTTTGGTGGCTGCTGATTTTGATTACCCTCGAGGGATTGAGGTTTAGTGCAATGATTTTCATAGTTCCCTAGCTCCCTAAAGTTATAGAATTGAACCATGGGTGGTTCTCTCCTTTCATCGGCTACATTCTCCTTCCTTTTCATGTCTTTTCTACACTCTTGGGTATGCTATCCTTCTTTCCCACACTTGAAGCATTTCCCCGTACCTTTGAGGTAGTTCCCATGGTGCAACTTCCCACATTTTTGGCATGTGGGTCATTGGTTTTTCTTCCCATCCTTGACATTAGATCCACCAGCTTGAAACTCCATCTTTATTTTCTTATCACCATATCTACAGGACCACTCTCCAAACTCCATCTCCACTATGAAAGCACACTGAACAACTTCTTCAAAACTCCCAAAGTCTCAAATTGCAAGAGCCTTTCGAAGTCATGTTTTTAATCCACTAAGGAATATATCAATTTTTCTATAATTGTTGATAACAAAACCTGAAGCATACCTTGAGAGCCTTGTGAAATTCGCTTCATAGGTTATGACAGATTCTCCTTCTTTTTTCTTGAGATCTATGAATTCTCTCTCCATCTTTGTGCGAAGAGTTCTTGGGAAATACTTGCTAAGAAAAATTATCTTAAAGTATTCCCATTCCATCTCTTCAATTTCCTCCTTTGTCTTGGTGTTCTTAATCAAAGACCACCATTGATCAGCTTCTCCATCTAGATGATAAATGACTAGAGTCACCTTCTCCATCTCAGAACAGTGAAGAACAGAAAAGATCTTCTCCATGGATTTGACCCACTGTTCCGCAACTAGTGGATCAGAATATCCACAAAACATTGGTGGTCGTTGCTGCATAAAACATTCAATAGATAATTTCTCCCTCTTTGGTGAAGGAGTACGTTCCCCATTATTATGGTTATTATTTATAACCTGAGATAATTGGGTAAGCATCTCCATGATGTTTTGAACTCCGCCTCCCAAATCATTAGGGATGTCGTTCGGGCAATCGTTGCATTGGCCCTCGCATGAGTTGTTGGACTGATTTCTCCTGGTTCCTACCATTTTCTAAAATAGAAAAGGTTAGAACAAAACATAAGTAAACAAGTCATGAATAACCTATTTATTTAAACAATTTATACCAAAAACATAATATATGGGATCCCTAGTAAATATTCTTGTGTGCATATGTTTACTTAGTCTCATACTGGAGGTTTTATCTAGGGTTCACTAATCCTAATTCCCAAATTAACTAAACCTTGCCTCTGATACCAACTATAAAATCCCAGAATTTTCTTACCTTACTATTACATCATTTCAAAGATAAACAATATAATAGTATTACACATAGAGGATCCAAAGGTTTAGTGTCTTGGGAAAACTTGGACCACACATAACAAATACAACATCAAGCATAAAAATTTATTTAATTTCATATTCTCTAGATTCTTATTGGAACTTGTCCTCTCTATAGTACATGTAGACACCTGAGGATATACATCAAAAGGGGTGATCTAGAAGCCTAGTAAGAGGATAGGTAAGAATAATATAGCATGGGGTGAGAATAATCATAACATAGACAAGAGATCATGAACATGAGAGGAGCATAAATCAAAGATTTGAAATGTGGAAATGCATAAAATGAAACATAATGTCTTAGTGTTTAACTACCACACATACTTGTGAACCAAGATATCATCTTGTTCACACGTCATTTTACATTTACTCATGAGATTCATCACTTTACCCAATGCATTTGAGCGCTATATAATTCCTGGCACACCCGTCACATCATAACATTATCATTTATCATGCATGCCAAAATGAACATACAACATAAATAAACATAATGAACCCATGAAATGGAATGGGTTTAATCTCATAATAACACATTCATAAGCTTTGGGTTCCCAAAATAAAGAGGGAATAACACACATGTTACAAGAACCGTCCACTTTGAGTGAGAAGTAAAAGGGGTGTTCTTAAAATAAGAGTTCTTTTGGAAAAAAATTTGTTGGACATAAAAAAACAGTGACAAACATGTATATCCCATAAAAGTAAATTCAATGATGAACAAATGATCTTTGAGAGTAACCATATCAAAAATTGAGTGAAAGAAGGAGAACCCGAAGGAAAAAAATTGGGTTCGAGATTTCCCCTTACCTTGTACCTGGATGGTTCCTTCTCTTTAATGTCCTATATAATGATATTATATTCATTAATTAGAAATACAGAACCAAGTGTACATTAATAGGGTTTATTCTGGTTTCATTATGTCATATTATGTTCCTTTGGATGACTTATAGAGTTTAAAAACATTGTTCGGGGATGTTCGTTTTTATGGTTTTTCTTGGGTGGTTCACTTGTATTCTTAAATTGATGTTTGGGTAGAACATGAGTAAACATCAAGAAATCATATTACATGTCATTAATGATATTTCATGAGTTTTAATGATCTTATAATGAATTATATTAGATCCATGTGGATGAATCATTAGATAAGAATTAAGTGATGACTATTTGGGTTAATTTGAGCGGTTTTTGGATCACAACGAACTTGTTTTAACTTATCCCTTAGTAATATGTTCATAAGTAAGTTCCAGAACATTAAATAGGACATAATACATATAACATATTCTGTTTCAACTATAAAAATGGTTTCATGACCAGATATGAAGGTAGAAGTGGAAGAAGAGAGCATGTCGTTTTTGAAGGTGATAAATTTAACACCTCATGAACAACGTTCTCTTTTAAAAAATAAAAGGAAGAGGGAAGGGGGTGGGGTGATAAAATATCCCATTAGAATAATAAAATTCCATAATATTTATAATACTGGATTTACAATACAATTTAGATGAAAATAGTTGGGGATTGACCAAGAAATGAACTTGAACTTGAAAGGAAAATAAAGGAGAAGAGGGAGGGAAATTACCTCTAGAATCCTCCTCTTGAGAACCTTTTTAAGGGCCTAAGATTGGTCTTTTGATGAGACCAGAAGCTCTTTGACGTGGGGGAGGGGCTAGGGAAGTTGTTTGGGCAGATTTTAGAGAAGTCTTGGAGCTTGAGAGGTGTGAGGAAAAGTGGGAGTGAAGGTTGGCTTTTATAGTGGAGGGGAGAGGGGTTTCCTTAATATAAAATTCATTAGTTTAATATTTCCCCACAAGACAAGGAATAGTGAGTATTTAATGACTTATAATTGTAATTTTATAATTTAATCCCGAAATAGGTGGGATTACATCAGAATAGCATCATCGATGACTCAATTAATACATTATTTAACATTTATTGTGAATTATCGGATTCTACTATTCATCAAAAATTCAAGTATCTCAGAAAAATCCCAAAAATTTACCCCAACCATTTTTAGATGTTTATAATCCAAAAATGAAGTCCATTTTTCAAAAATAATTTTCTAAATATTATTAATTTAATATTTAATTAAAATCACAATTTACTTAAAAACCAGTTTTTAAGATTAAAACTGATTTTATTGTTATTTCAAAAATTACATATGGTCTTATAAAATTATCTAAAAACTATAAGATATTGATTAAATAATTTATGAATAAATTTTAGGGAAATAAATATTCTTTTAAATTAATTAATTAATTATAATTAATTATTTATGACTTACAAAATACCAAAACGTTTACTAAGGTCAAATTGTCACTTTCTAAGATGTCTAAAATTTATTTAATTGTTCATAGGTAATGTTACTCTTATGTTGGATGATTTACTATTTATAAGGGTCATATTACTATTCAAAAGGGTATGTTACTATTCATAAGGGTAGGTCACTATTCACCAAAAATTATTTTTGTTTCATTAGACTCCAAAAATCATCTTGAACACTACTGTGTATATCGAATTATCAAAATTCCAAACATAGGAGTGACAAACATATGTTTAAAGGTCACTTATCACTTATAAGTTCATTATTTTCTGTTTTCATGTTATTTTATGAAATAAATATAAGAAGGGAATTTCCATTGAAAAACTTTGGGTCGTTACAACATCCCCTATAATTTAGAGGATCATCTGACCCTGTTCTAGCAGAAGGGTGGATTAAAGAGCTGGAAAAGATTTTTGATGTCATGGGTTGTTCAGAACATCAAAAGGTTAGTCTCGTTTTTTACCTTTTTGAATGTGAATCTGATCAGTGGTGGTAGATGGTGAACAATATCAAGGATAGTGAGGAGATTGATGCTTTTGATTGGGATGAATTCAATGGTTTGTTTCTTGAGAAATATTTTCCTAATGTGGTTCATCTTAGAATGGAAAAACAATTTCTAGAATTGAGGTATGAGGATGAATCAGTGTCTATTTATGAAGAAAAATTCACTCAACTTGCAAGGTATGTTCCAAATTTCATACGAGATCTTGATAGTAAAATCAACTGTTTTTACTCAGTATTAAAGACAAAGTATCGATGGGATTTAGCATCTCGTGAGTTCAAAAATTATGAAAAACATGTTTGTTGTGAGGAGAAGGTGTAAATGGAGTTTGCTGATGATCAAGTTTTCTTTGAAAAATGACAGAATAAGAGGTCGAGGTGGTGGGTGAAAGGGAAGAACTCTTCAAAAACGTCTAATGGTAAGAAACTTAAGTTTATAGTTTGTGAAAATTGTGGTAAAAATCATGTTGGGGAATGTCTTTTGAATTCTGGTAAGTGCTACTGATGTGTTAAAATGGGTCATAAGGCTCGAAATTGCACTGAAAAATATCAGGTTAATGGTAATAAAAAATCCGGTTTATAGTCAGTAAAATGTTTTAAGTGAAATTAAATGGGTCATTATACAAATGAGTGTCCAATGAATAACTCAACTGAGGTAAAGCAGCCAGACCACAAACATAAAGGGGTGGTGAAATCATTTTCAACTACTTCAGCAGATGTTGGGCCATCAAATGAAGTAGTATTAGGTACACTATTTGTTTGTTTAGATTATGCCAATGCGTTGTTTGATTCAGGGTCTACATACACTTTTATTTCTAAGAAGTTTTCTAGTAAATTGGAAATTCTATCTCAAGATATTTATATAGAACTTGTGGTAAAAACACTTTGGGAGAAATTTTGAGACAAAAAAGAAATTATAAGAACCTTCATGTCCTTGTGTGCAGGAAGAATCTACCTATAAACCTTATCATTTTTCCTCTAGTGGAGTTTGATGTTATTTTGAGTATGGATTGGCTTTCTGTTTATCATGCTAAGAAATAATGTAGAGATAAAGAAGTTTCTTTTTATAAAGATTTTTAGTTTGTGTACAATAATGAACCCTTGATTTTGATAACATATCAGGTATCTGAGAAAATAGTAAAAGATGGAAATGAATTTCACCTTTCTAATATTGTTGAAAATAAATAAAGTGTTGAGATTAATGATGTGAAAGTGGTAAATGAGTACCTTGATGTTTTTCCGGATGAGTTACCTAGTATTATACTTGATCGAGAAGTTGAATTTACTGTTTAAATAGTTCCTGATGTGAACTCAATTTTAAAACCCCCTTATCTAATGGCTCAAATTGAACTTTTAGAGTTAATGAAGAAATTGCAGGAGTTATTAGATAAAAGTTTCATTCGACATCACACATCACCATGGGGTGATCCGGTCTTGTTTGTTAAAAAGAAAGATGGTTCAATGAGACTATGTATTGATTGTAGAGCATTGAATAACATCACTGGTAAGAATTAGTATCCTTTGCCTCATATTGATGATTTGTATGATCAGCTCCATGGATCATAGTATTTTTCAAATATTGATTTGAGGTCAGGGTACCATCAGTTGAAATTAAAAGAAGAAAACATTATTAAGACCATGTTTTTCACTAGATATGGCCATTATGAATTTGTAGTTATGACCTTTCGTTTATCCAATGCACCTGTTGTATTCATGGATCTTATGAATATAATTTTCTATGAGTTTTTGGATAAGTTTGTGGTTGTGTTCATTGATGATATTTTGGTTTTTTTCAAAAGTAAAGAGTAACATGAAAGTCATTTAAGGGATGTATTCCTAACCTTAAAAGAAAATAAACTTTTTGGGAAATTCAGAAAGTGTGAGTTTTTGTTACAACAAATTTCTTTCCTTGGTCACATTGTTTCAAAATATGGCATATCAGTTGATCCAGCTAAAACAAAAGTTGTTGACAAATTTCCAAGACCCACAAATATAACCATGATCCGTAGTTTTCTTGGTTTGGAAAGTTATTACAGGAGGTTTGTTGAATATTTTGCACGGTTATCTAGTCCAATGACTAAGTTAACTTGGAAATGTGTTAAGTTCATTTGGACAAAAGAATGTGATGATTGTTTTCAGGAATTGAAAAGAAGATTGTTGAATGTTATAGTTTTGGAACTGCCTTCTAGAAATGGTGAGTTTCTTATTTATAGTGATGCTTCATCGAAAGGACATGGTTGTGTACTTATGCAGAAAGATCAGGTAATTTATTACGCTTAACATCATTTGAAACCTCATGAGTTAAATTACAATACACATGATTAGGAATAAGCTGCTATTTTTTTTCTTTAAAAATTTGGAGGCATCATTTGTATGGAGTAAAATGTGAAATATATACTGACCACAAAAGTTTGAAATATATAATCACTAAGAAATAATTGAACATGATATAAAGGATATGGTTGGAATTAATCAAAGATTATGACTGCATGATTCGTTACCATTCAGGAAAGGAAAATAAAGTGGCTGATGCTTTGAGTCAAAATAGTAATGATTCATTAACCATAATATGTTTGGAATTAGATCATTTGGTTTTTTATTTTATGAACATTTTCATAGAGGTTGTTGGGGTAAGAAATTCTTTTATTTAGTTTTAGGTGTCATTAAAATCATCTCTATCAGACAGAATGAAGAAAGCACATAAAGAAGATAGTGAGTTGCAGAAAATCCAAGAGTTGGTTCAGAAGGGTAAGTTTCCTAATTTTAACATTGATAATAATTGTGTTTTGAGGTTTGAGAAATGATTATTTGTGCCTTGTGATTTGTAGTTGAAGAATGATTTGTTATTTGAAGCTCATAGTTCTCTGTTTTCAGTTCATCCTGGAAGTACTAAGATGTATAGAGATCATTGGGAGTATTACTGGTGGAATGGAATGAAAAGAGATATTACTGAATTTACTGTGAAGTGTTTGGCTTGTCAGCAGGTTAAAGAAGGGAAGAAGTTACCAAAAGGGATGCTTCAGTATTTACGTGTTCCAGAGTGGAAATGTGAAAATATATCCATGGACTTTGTTGTGTGATTACCAACAAAATCTCAAGGTAATAATGAAATTTGGGTTATTGTTGATCGGTTGACTAAATTTTCTCATTTTCTTCCAATTCGAGATACTTGTCTCTTGATCAAGTTTCTCAGTTGTATGTTAAATAGATAGTCATATTACATGGTGTTCCTCTCTCCATTGTATCTGATCGTGATCATAGGTTTACTTCTAACTTTAGAAAGTCCTTCAAAAGTCATTGGGTATTGAATTAAATTTTAGTAGAGCTTTTCATCTGCAATCAGATGGGTATTCAGAACGGACAATTCGAACCTTGGAGGATATGTTACGTGCTTGTTCACTAGATTGCCAGGGAAGTTGAGACCAATATATTTCTTTGGATGAATTTACTTATAATAATAGTTTTCATTCCAGTATACAAATGACTCCATTTGAGGCCTTATATGGAAAGCATTTTTGATCACCAACATTTTGGGATGAAGTAGGTGAACAGAAGCTGATGGGAACATAATTGGTAGAAGAGATGGTAGAAAAGGTTCTATTGATTTAGAAGGACATGAGAACAGCTAAGAGAAGGCAGAAAAGTTATACAGATAACCGGAGTAAGGATCTGTCTTTTGAGGTAGGTGATCATGTCTTTCTCAAAGTTTCTCCATGGAAAATTGTGATGTGTTTTGGTAAGAAGGGAAAGTTGAGTTCGAGGTTCCTTGGACCATATTAAATCCTATATAAAGTTGGGTCAGTTGCATACAGAGTGGATTTACCTCCATGTTTGTCCTAGGTACACAATTTGTTTCTTGTTTCAATGTTGTGAAAGTATATGCTAGATCCATCTCATGTTTTAAGACCAAAGGTAGTTTAGTTGGAAGAGAATATCTATTATGATGAAAAACCGGTCCATATTCTTGATCATAGAGATCAAGTGTTTCAGAATAAGGTAATTCAGTAGGCAAAGGTTTTGTGGAAAAAACAATATGGTTAAAGAGGCAATGTGGGAATCTGAAAATTCTATGAGGGATAAATACTCCCACTTATTTGAAAAGTGAATAACAATTGTGAGGAAGAAATTTCCAAAAGAGGGGAAGGATGTAACATCCCAGGTAAATAAAGAAAAATAAATTTTCATATTTATTGATATTTTTGAACTAAGTATTAATTGTACTTTAAATGTGTTGCTAGGTCCGATAGCATACCTGATATACAACAATGAGTTTCTTTGAAATCTTACATTGCACACTAATAAAATGATATTATTATTTTAAATGGTAGTTAACTACTAGTCATTGAATTGGCGATAATGAACAAAACTAACTAAAATATGATTATATATGTTTGTTAAATGTAATTACATTTATCCCATAAAATTTAGAGGCTTAAAATGTGAATAAATCTAATTTTAAGCATAATTTACATTAAAAGCACTACTGGAAATCAGATCTTTCCCAACACTTATATATACCCTTTCCCAACGGTTCTCCCAAACCGTTGGGAAAGGGGGGTCTTTCCCAACGGTTTGGGAGAACCGTTGGGAAAGGGTCCTCAAAACCCACCTTTCCCAACGGTTCTCTCAAACCGTTGGGAAAGGGGGGGTCTTTCCCAACGGTTTGGGAGAACCGTTGGGAAAGGGTCCTCAAAACCCACCTTTCCCAACGGTTCTCCCAAACCGTTGGGAAAGACCCCCCCTTTCCCAACGGTTTGAGAGAACCGTTGGGAAAGGTGGGTTTTGAGGACCCTTTCCCAACGGTTCTCCCAAACCGTTGGGAAAGACCCCCCCTTTCCCAACGGTTTGAGAGAACCGTTGGGAAAACTCACCCCAAAACCAACATTCACCCTCCCTGCAAATTTCCACCTATCCCAACACATTTGAGAACCGTTGGGATAGGTCTATCCCAACGGTTTTGAGAACCGTTGGGATAGATTCTTTCATTTCTTCCAGGTCTGCTACCCGAGAACATTATATAAATCTAAATTTTAAATAATTATGATAATACATATATATATTTATGAAATTATGTTTACAAAAGTGATGTTAGCTTAGTGGTTAAGTCGTTCGATTATAAACAAGGGGTCGTGGGATCAAATCCCAGCGCATGTATTTTTTTTGAAATACATTTACCAACGGTTTTATATCCGTTGGAATAGATTTTCATATTACTTATACCAACGGTTTTGTAAACCGTTGGGATAGGTCTATACCAACGGTTTTCCCAAAACCGTTGGTATAGACCTATCCCAACGGCTTACTTCGCAACGGTTCTCCAAACCGTTGGTATAGGCTATACCAACGGTTTGGAGGCCTATACCAACGGTTCCAAACCGTTGGTATAGGTTAGTATTCTACTAGTGAAGGTTGATTTACCGCCTTTTAATGGTGAACCATCTTTAAATATAGTTTGGGTCATTTCTATATGTTCTATTTGAAAATATAAAATTCTTCTTTATAATTGGGACATCAAAATTTTCTTTGTGTAATGTTTTGGAATTTTTCTGATAATGTTTATTTTTAATGAATAGTGAAAAATATTGTATTTTAATTCAAAAGTGCCTTTTAATCTAATTTATTTATATGGTTATATTATATTTTTAAATGGTTTTAAAGTTTAATTAGAATATATTTTTACCATTTATTATAATTTTGGTAATTGGAATTATTTTCACTTTAAAATTGGACATAAACAAGTGTCAATCTTTTGATAGTTATTGTTTCTTAAAAACACGCTATTTGTTTTAAAAAGGAATTAATTTTAAATTAATTAATAAATCTTATAGGTTTTTAATTTAGTAAAATAGACATCATTTTTGAATTAGGAATATCAAATATAGCTTAGGCTGAATTTTTGGTAGTTTTCTGAAAAACATCAATTTTTGATGAATAGTGAAACCACTTATTAGTAGTTAAAAACTGACTTTTTCATTTAAATGGAATTTTACCACTTCTGTAAATTGAATTTCAAAAATCCGACATAAATTTTTGTTATTATTAAGTTAAATTTTGTTCAATATGATGAAAATAATTTTTGGTGAATAGTAACCTTTGACTTTTATTTACCACGATTAAAGGTAAATAAGGTAATTTAAGGTAAAAGAAATATTAAAATAAACAAATTGCATTAAAACTTGTCCTAACCTTATTGGTTGAGTAATTTAAGACCCTAATCTTCTTTGGGTTGATTTTGGGATCCCATGGAGCCACTTACGAGTGATAATGACACTTTAGATTAATTAACTTAAAGTAATGACAAAAATCACATAAACAAATATCTTTTCATAAATTAATTTTTACACATGGTTATATAAGTTATCCTTTCGACTATAAATATTAATTGGAAATATAAAAATATTTCCTACATCGTGGTATTTTTTCTATAATTTTTAGACATCAAATAAATTAAATTACTTATGACACAATAATGATGCCTCATTTACCTTATTAATAAATGATTTAAATAAATAACATTATAAATATTAAAATAACATTCAAAACCTGTCCAATTCTTATTGGATGATTTTATTTAGACCATGAGTAATCTTATATTTTAATTTAATTAGTTTGGGACCTTTATAAACTGAATATTATTATATAATAAAATACTATTTTCACACTTTCCTAAAGAGCCCCACCCCCCCCCCCTTATAAAACGCCCCCACTTCGTACTCATTATTCACACCTCTCAAGACTTTTGGCTCGTCCAACCTCTACAAAATTAATCTCACTACATCCCTCTCCTATTCATAGAAGCCTTTCCTTGCGAATAAGGATCTTTAAGAAACCATTTTGGTTCATACCAAAGGGAGTTACCCAAATTAATGTTAATGATTTCTCTTAACTTCTTTTCTTTTATTTTACTTCTCCAAACCAAAAAATCTTTTTATTTCTTTAATTAATAACAACACTAGTATCCTCAATATACTAGGATGTTGTTAAGAGATGTATTTGAACTACACATACAAACACCTCCGTCTAATGGGTGAAAAACATACAGTTTTTGTTGATGGTAAACTAATGCTTCGTGAAATGATGACTATTCGATTATCTCCTACCACCTCTTATGATGGACATTATGATGGTACTGTATTTATATATGATATAGTTTATGTTTATGTTTTTCTTTATGCTTCTTTATTTTCCTTTTATTGAATAACTTTATGGTTTCCATTATGGGTAAACGCGATAATTTCATTTGAGAAAGTGTGGACTACTGCCCTCTCAAAGTGATATGAATCATTAATTCCATTTGTGGGACATATATTATGTATGATATTATACTGTAATTATAATATTCAAATGTATCATTATGTTTTTATTCCATTAAAGTATGAAATATAAATAAAAGTAGCGTTTATTCGTACTTACGGCTTACCGTCTCCATGAACGGTGCATTTCATTTCTTATCTCCAAAATGTTACATACTGTTATAAATATATATATATATATATTGGATATATATGATGTATATAATATCTAAATATTTAATCTCATTCTGGAGATAATGGACTTTTGACCACATGGACAACTTGTAATTATAAGGTGTTCATTTTTGACTCAAGTACCAAATATCGACAAAATGAATGTTATTAACTTAAATGATTACATAATGTCTATAACATGGTAATAAGTGATATAAAAGTAATAATAAACTTGAAAAAGGATCCTAATAAAGTAGAAATTAACTTTAGTTTATAATTCATGAGATTAAAGAATGATCGAGTCAAGTCGGACATGAGGTAAGGGACTTCGTCTCAATGTCTTTTCATTGAGGCATATTTTATATTAATACAAGACTTTCTTTTATACGCTATATAAACACCTTTGACATTTCATTTCACTCAAAGGGAATATTTTTCTGCAATTCATTTTACTAAATGACAAAAAATAATGTCACTTTTTTTAAGTAAGAAGTGACAACATCCTTTCCGCCGCAGCGAGTATTATTTGATCTATAGCTTCCTTAACAAGCTGTAATGTTTTCAAAAAAATACCATATACTATTATTACATATTTTTCTATTGAAAATGATTTTTAGAGTGTATTAATTATTTAAATATATTTAAATGATATATTTTTATTGAAATGAGTGAATTTTATATTTCCTTTATGTTTGATTTATTTGTTATGAATATGTTATGGTTCTTGGAAATTGTTTATCAATACATGTGGTTCCATGATAAACCTAGCATGGGTGAGCCCAAGATAGCTCTCTAATACATTGGGTAACATGACAGAGGTAAATGTGAAAGTTTCTCCAAAGAGATTTAGGGAATATACTATGATGGGTATTCCAAAGTAACTCCCTATGTATCTTTGATAGCTACAATTTAAGTATGTTATGGATGCCACAAGTTACCTTTACGGTTTATGATTTCTATGAGTTATTCATAAATATTATGATTTCATGAGGTAAGTAAAAGAGATTATGTTTTGTATGTATTTATGAAATAATGTTTTCCTTATTTGTTTTATAAAACTTACTGATCTTTTTATGCTCATCCCAGGTTTTGAAATTTTTTCACATGACTTAAAGATGAATTGGGTCAAGGATCAGATTAAAGAAAAGTCTTGATCTCTAAAACATGGAACTAGACATGACCCTTTTTTTCAAGAACTTTTATATTATGAAAAAATGGATACTGATTAGAATTGTTTACATGAAATATTTATATTGTTATGTAAATTGTATGACTTAATTCTCTAAAACTCTAAACCTGAGAAGATCCTCAATGTTAATTATCCATTTAATTCAATAATATGCAATGTTTAAGGGTGGGCCCTTATAACATTTTATTTTCCCAAAAGCAGTCCATATGCTAGATTTCTACCCAATTTTTAGCCTCTATAATTTTATAAGGGATGTTGGGAGAGTAAATTTGAATAGGTTTTTAGAACTAAAAGGTTTTCTATGCTAGAGTTAACGATAAAGGTTCGTTTCCTTTTATAATAGAGGTGTGGGGTACTTAAGAAAAAATCATGAAATATTAATTTATTATAAAATGATTTTCATTTTATAAAAGCTATAATATGATTTAATTAAATAATAAGATTAGTATGGGTTGAAATCCTCTCAACAAATAGGTTTTAGATATATTTAGGCCATTAAATTAAACATATCTTTTAGACTTAACCATTAGTTAAATAGTTTAACAATTACCATGTCTTCTTGTATTTTTGTACTACATGGTTAATCTAGTTACTATTAATTGAAAAAAAGAAAATAAAGTGGATCATTTAATACATTTTAAAAACAATACAAGTTATTTGGACAAACATTATATTATTTTTCTTTCATATCATTTAATAAAATATTATTTATTTTAAAATATCATTTATGCCAATTTTGTTACTATTCAATATTTTCATTTTTAAAAATATAAAACCCACATGATAACTTAGAATCAATACTTCAAATGTCTCACTAACATGTCTATTTTATCTATAAAATTAATGGGTGTCAATAATTAATTCAAATTATACTCATTTTAATATTATTATTACTATATATTTGATTATTTATTTAATAAATCAAATACTACATCATCATTGTGTCACAATAAAATATAATTATATAATTTATAAAAATAAAAATAAAATCATTATGTAAATACATTTCCTAGATTTATAATGAATATTTATAGTCAAATTTATATTATGCATAACCCAATATTAAAATGGTTTAGTTTTTAAAAATTGAATATGACTTTTTAAAATCTTCTTTAAATAAATTATAATAAATGTCCTAATCTTACAAAAGTGTCTTAAAAGGATCAAATTTTAGACCTAAGTGTGATTTGGGACTAAATAGACCAATCTTATAGACTTATGACATTTTTAGGGTAGTTTTATATTATTATAATATTTTTTACCTTTAATTAACCTATTTAACTTTAACCATGGAAAATAAAATTCAAAAGTTACTATTCACAAAAAATTACTTTGATCCAATTAAACAGAATTTTTCATCTTGATTACAACCATGTAGGTTGGATTTTCAAAATTTAACTCACAGAAGCGGTGAAACTGCCTTTAATGGTAATCTTCTAATGTGGTAGAAGGCAGGTTAAAAGTCATTAAAAATGTTCAATGAATTTTTATATCTAATTATATTATAAAAATGATTTCAATAACTTACATTGGATAATATATTTATTATGTATATATTTTTCTTTAAATTTTTTTATTTAAATCTACTATTTAAATGAAAAAGTCATTTTTTACCCATAATGCAGTGTTTTTAGATATTCATAAAAACTTGATATTTTTTAGAAAAATACAAAAAAATCACCCTAAGATAATTTTTTTATTAAGAATTAAAAAATGGAGTGTATTTTCAAAAATAAAATGTATAAATTTTCAAAATGTGGTTAATATTATTCATAATCGATTTTTAAATGGCTAGTTTGATAGGTCATGGTGTGCTTGATCTCAGTGTTGCGTACAACCTGTGCTATTAAAATATTTAAAAGGAAGCATAACTTAGATTCTTATGGTATAATAGTTGAGACTCCTAAATCATATTATATGATCATTTTAATTCCCTAATAGTAAGTATGATATGCTTGGTGTGATAAAAAATGAATTGAACATAATCATTCCCACATCATGTAGATGAGGGACTGATGTCTTCGAACAACCCATTGATTTCTTAATATGGGTCTCTTAGCATAGAATCCCATCTTATATATCCTAGTTATTAAATGAATTAGAGTCTTCATAGTTCATTTTATTTCCCATTCTATTAATGGATGATGTGGAATAATCATCCCATGGGAATTAATGGGTCCTGATGGTTGAAATGTTACAAAAATATGTGGACTGACCCTGATGTTGCTATATATTTAAGTTTTGGCCTTGGAAAGGTTTCTTATATATCCTTCGTAAGTAATGATCCATATCTCCATTGTTCGGTTGATTTAGGGCTCATACATTGTTTTATACCTAATATTTGGGTCATATCACATTATTCTGTTGATTGGTGCTTCCGAAATGAGCTTGACATTTGTAATGAATTGGATCATTATAACTTCATAATCCCACATGAGTTATGCTTGAGGTATGAAACAAGGGATGGAAAATGAATAGTCTCCCTACGCGTAGATACATGACATTTGTTTTGAGACAACACTATGGATGTCTAATTTTGATATCAATATATTGAGAGGAATCTAATGTATCCTGGTTATATTAGGAACTAGATTCATCATATTCCATTTGATCTCTCAGTGCTATAAAAAAAAGTGAAGTAGTAATCTTTCCATGGAAATGATTGGTCCCTAATGGATGAAATATCATATACATGTGTGTCCATACACTGATGTATGTGTATATTTATGCTCAGACAGTTGAATAGAGTCATGCATAGCCATGTTTTTGAAGGAATCAGTGTTCTCAATGTTCAATTGACCGAGGGATTACCCAATGATGTGGGAAATGGTTATCACTCCTTGGAATTCAGGTTTAACCATTCTTTATTATCATCCTGATATGAATTGATTGTCTTCAAAACATGCCTTCATTTTCTACTCTATATATCAGAGGATATATGCATTAAATACCAAAAGAAAATAATAAGATAAAGTTGAATTGTATGAATGATGTCACATAGTCTAGATAACACGAGTAATGATTGGGGAATGACTACGGCTGGCTTCTCCATGTTACATCACAAGACCAAGTTGGATGATCCTCAATACAATCACGTGATCTCAGCTAACATAGATGAAGGGCATCATGTGATCTAGGTGGCTTTCGCTAGTGTCATCACAAAAGTTAGCAGACACATTTGGAGGGTTTCAAGAGAATCAATATAACATATCTAGAGGGTATTGCATGTCCAATATGAATTGTCCATGTGTCATCATGAAAACATAACAACATATCCGGAAGACATTATAAGATCTAAATGTCTTGTCTAGAGGATGTTGCAGGATATAGTCAACATGTACTAATTCCATCATGAGACTTAGCTAAAATACATTGGTTCTTCCACATGACATAGGTTACATGTCTAGAGGACATCACATTGTCTATATGAAGATCCCATTGGGTTTCTTGAGACATGGGTGGTATGCTCGGGGGGGGGGGATCTGACTTACTCTAACATGTCTATATGAATTTTGGTGATACAAAGAGTATACCAATGTAGTGTATCATGATATGGTCGACATTTATTGGGGATATCTCATGACCAGGGTGGTTTATAAAAAGCTCTAGAAGATCAATAAATTTGTTCTTTTCTTAGGTATACCATCTCTCTGCTCTTTATTCATGACTTTTATTGCATATTTCATACATTTTTTCAGTTTTATAAAATTTATGTATTTCTTGACTGATCCAGTATGTGGGATGTCATTCTCATAGTCTTCCATAAGCACATCTCATGATTTATGAGTGATCTCATGAAATTACTATCCATGTTTCATGATCACTTAGGTTATTCCCCAAATATTACATAATGGAAAAACATTCCATTTGCAATATTTTCCCCTCTAATAAATATTATCTGATTCCTCGATGCACTAGTGAAAGGTGTAATGCCCCAACCCCAAAATCCAAGAACTAGTGTATTGTTTTAATACAGTGGCATGATACAAGGAATGATGTCCCAAAGGACTGATCAATTTAGTTTTCTTGGAAAATATATTACATTCATCAACCTTACATTACAATTCATTGCATAAACTAAAACATATATAATCCTTTGATAACACTATTATTCGTCTATCATAACCCTTTATATCAATCATAAAAAACATAATAGAATTATGGGAATATAAAACATAATAAAGGGGTGAGATCAGATACTTATAAAGGATAAACAATATAGTGGATGCTATTATAAATATGCATAAACATATACGGAAATGTACAGAACTAAAACAAAATCCTTTTAAAACATTATATTTGGCATCATATGGAAAGAATAAATCAAATAATTCCATTTAAACATTCAAATGGATTTTCTAATAGTTTATTAGTCACATTTAAAACAAATAACTAATCTTATAACGAGGGAATGCATAATGTGGGACATCTTAACCACTATTTCAAAGCATCGTGTCAAGAACATACAAAAATATTCTATCAAGGCCTTGTGAAAATACACTAGTTTGTCTCATGAGAACTACTGAGGCATTGAGGGGTTATAACAAACCCTACCTGTCACTTACTATGTCCAATTAATTCCTCATATAAAAAGGGTGAAACATAACATTAACATTCATATTAAAACTATCATATAAAATGTTAATACATTAACCAAAAAACATGAATGTTATAAAAATAGAAAATACATAGTCAAACATATCACAAAACCTTAAATAAAATATTGTAGATTGTATCAAAATAAATCAACCTCAAACAAGCATAAAATCCAAAAGGATGTTGACATATATGAAAATAATTCATTAAAACACCTTGAGGGAAATATCACTTTTTACTTTGAAAACATTAAAAGTCACACTATTTATAAAATATGATATTTTAAAGACATTTTTTAATCAAAGTGTACCATACCACATTGAAAATTTTGAAATGAATTAAGATTTTCAGTCATTTATATCCATATAAATAAATCATTAAAACCATTTTGAAAACATGGAAATTATTGAGAAAGGTTAAAAAGTATAAATATTTAAAAAATTTATAATTATGTTTTAGTTAAATACTCCCTTACATGAAAACATAAAAATATTCTTTTTGAAAACATTTTTATGAAACAGGTACATGGATGATAAATATGTCCCCATAAATACATACGCATAAACAATCTCAGATAATAATGTGATTGTGAAATTAAGTCTTACATTAGGTATGATACTCCCCATACGTGTCCAAAACTACTATATAATATTTATGAACATATTATTAACTTATATCAGAATCATAGTAAAATTTATGATATCATATATTATTATTTTATGACTTTATATTACCCGTTTATTAACAATTTCCATGTTAAATCAACGTTTCAGGTAATAATCTCTTTCTATATCATACATGTTATGACTTTTTATTTTTGATGGTATTGATTATATAATAATATACTTACTAATATAACTTATAACATTATGTATATCTCTTATATATTCTGTATATAAATATATATAATAGATTGATAAATAAAATGTAACACATTGTTCATGGAGACGGTAGGTCATACGTACGAATAAACGTTGTTTCTATTTTTTTATCAAATTGAATGGAACTATGTGATTGAAATATGTGTGTGTATATATATATCATAATATTAGAATTATTATTTCATATATTCCATACTTATTAATAATATTTATTCTTATAATCATTCTTGGATGGTGAATGTGGAAGATGAGTCTCATCGCATCATGGAGACGGAAAGACGTACGTACGCATGAGTGATTGTATCATTTCATTAGTGGTAAAATGGTATGGAATTCGATGGAATATGAATTTAAAAGAAAAAACATAATATAATATTTATTATTTACATCAAATATATTCATCTTTATAGTCATAGAAATAATTTGAACATAAAAACTAATTTTCACCACGGTGTGGAAACGGTGAGCAGTAAGTACGCATGTATGGTGATATTATTTCTTGTTGGATGGGTGAATAGATGAATATGACTGTACCATAATTATAATATCATCTCATCATGTTTATAGTACTTTATTTATTATTTTAGTTTGAAAAAAACATATAATGAGTAAGTATAAGAAGAAAATAACATTATAAGAGGTGATGAAACAATTACCTCTATTCGGGTGTCTACTTTTGATTTTCACAAAAGGACACATTTGGATGAATTTATTCACAAAGTGTAGCTTCTATAATGATATTAGGGATGTTGGGAGAGGACAATTGAAGGGTTTTTCTAAACCAAAAGGCTTTATAGGTTTGAGTTAAAGAGAAAGGGAGGTACCCTTTTATAAGAGAGGTGAGGGGTACTTTAGGACAATTATTGAAATATTAATTTGTTATAATAGGATTTTTTTCATATAGGTAAAAATTTATTTATTTAAAGGATAAGATAAGTATGGTTCTAAATCCTCTTTACCAATAGGTTTTAGTCATGTTTAGGTCAACAAATTAACCTTATCTTTTATATTTAACACTTAGTTAAATAGTTCAACTCTTACCATTTCTTCCTGTATTTTTATACAACATGGTTAATATAATTACTATAAATTGATAAATGAACACAAAGTGGGACATTTATGAAATATTTATCACTATAAAATTTATTTAGATGAACCTTATATTTTTTTGACATTTATATTATTAAATAAAATTGTATTTATTTTAAAATATCATTTATATAAATTTTCTTACTATTCAATATTTTCATTTTAAAAATATCAAACCAACAAGATAACATCAAAAAAATACTTCCAATAAGTCACTACCATGTCTATGGCTTCTATAAAATTAGTGGATGTCATTAAATAATTGGAATTATAATTATTTTAATAATATTAATATCATTTATTTGATTTTTTCCATTAATAAATCAACTACTACGTCATCGTGATGTCAAAATTAAATTTAATTATTTAATGTATAAAAATTATAAAAAAATAAATATGTAGATAAATTTTTGTGATATATAATTAATATTTATATTATAATTTATTTTATGTATAACCCTATATTAAAAATGGTTTAGTTTTTAAAATTATTATATTTAATTTTTAACTCTTCTTTTAATAAAATATAATAAATGTTCTAATCTAACACAAGTGCCTAAAAAATATCACATTTTAGACCTAAGGGTGATTTTGGTTGAAATAGAGTAATCCAACCGACTTAGGACATGTGTTAGGGTATTTTCATACTATTATACTATTATTTTTATTCTTAATTACCCTTTTTACCTTTAATTGTGGTAAATAAAATTCAAAAGTTATTATTCACCAAAAATTATTTTTATTCTATTAGACAAAATTTTTCATAATTATTACAACCATGTATGTTGGATTTTCAAAAATAAATTCACATAAATAGTGAAATTACGTTTAATTCTAATCTTCCAATGTGACTAGAAGGTGGGTAAAAAGAAGCTAACAATGATCAATGAATTTTTATATCTAATTATATTATAAAAAATATTTCAATGACTTACATTGGAATAATATGCATTATTTATATATTTTTACATTAAAATAAATTAAAATTAAAATATTTATTTAAATGAAGTTGTCGGTATTTATCCACAATGCAATGTTTTTCACTATTCAACAAAAATTGAATGTTTTTATAAAAATACCAAAAATTAACCCTAATATAATTTTGATATAATGAATTCAAAAATGAATTATATTTTGAAAAATAAAATTTCTAAAATTTAAATATGTGGTTAATAATATTTATAACTGCTTTTTAAACAACTTGTTTGTTAGGTTGCGGTATGCTCAAACTGGGTGTTGCATATAGCGAATGCTGTTGAATTATTTAAAATGAATCATATTTTGGATGATTGGGTGTTACATTATCCCCTCCTTATATAAATATCATCGTCACAATTTAAACTTGTGATTGAAAACTAGGGGTTTGACATTTCAAAATATCTTTTTTGAAATGCCACATTGAAAAATGGATTAATGAGACCTCAATTTTAAAATAAAGAAGAGTATAAAGGTTATTGAAAATAACACATACTAGGGTTCCATGGAGAGAAAAACAGACATGAAATAAAATATAACCATCATGTTATGATGGAGAGTGATAGAGAACATTATTAGGAGAATGTTAAGATCCAGAAGGTTGTAAATCTAAGATGATCTAATGGACCATTTGATTCATCAAAAAAAGGTTCTAGGAATTTTTTTTGGTCTTAAGATCCTTTCCGTAATGTTTAATAATTTCATAGAATATAAAAAAAAGGATGAATACTTACTTGACATGTATAGTTCCATCCTCTAACTAATTTCTGCCACAAAATCATCTTTCTCTCAAAAAGATAATAAAACTCAAAAATATTCAATTTATATTAATCATATAGGGTTAAAAATTGATTTTACACATCATCTATCATAACATAAAAAACTAGGTTATACAAAACAAGACATCAGGTTGGTTAGTGGTAGGCATGGCACCCTTGTCGCCATCAGTTATGGGTTCAAGTCTCACAGCCTTACTGTATGCAATGGGTTGTCGCCCAACCTACGGGTTGTCCTTTTAAAAGTATAAAATTCCAAAAAAAATAATCTTATGAAATTTTTTAACATTAAAAAATAGTTTTCAATGTCCAACTTAATCCATTAAAACCTTTAGAATTATCCAAAATAATTATATCCAAACTGACAGTCCAAACATTTATAAGGAAGGTCACATAACATACAAGTGAATACCATCATCATGTATTCCTTAAAAACATGGCAATAACCTGAATTAATAGAAAAACATATTGAATATGTTAATTATTCCTTATTCCTTATGTAAAAAATATATTACTGGATGTACAAATTAATTTCAACACTGTTGAAAAATCCCAATAAAGATGTAATAAACCTCTTTTTATACAAACCATTAATCATTTCCAAGGATGTAAATAATATCCAATATACTTTATCCAAATAAATTATTTCTTATTTGAAAATCATTATCTTAGTATCTGAAACATATTAAGGGTTATATTTCCCCCAACCATATATTTTCCTAAATGTTTAAATTGAAACTGTGACACTTTACTTGATATCACACAATCTCAAATCCTTAATGAAATATAACTACAAAATAGTCCTTATTTACTCCATAATTATTATAAACAATAAATTGGTAAAAGGTATTCAAATAAAATTATTCTTGAATAGGAATATTAATTATTCCACATTATATATGGTAGTATCATAACTTGATTATTATCCAATAGCATCACCTGTGGTATACTTTGATGATTGAGAAATTGATTCACATACTATCCTATCTCTTTGTAGTTGAAACATTGTACATTGGAAATCATTTCTTACTCTTACGATCATGCACATGGTTTACTTTTTCTCCACAATTATAGAAAACTCCAATTCCCTTTAAGCATTTACTTGAGGGATTGTTTCCACAGTTAACACATGTGGGAAAATACTTCTTCCACTTCTTCCCTTTATCCATCTTTTTTCTCTTCCATAATATTCTTTAATTTCTTCCCTTCAAATCGATAAGACAAGAATAATTCACTACATATATTATTAACAAATGATCATATCCCCTCATATGATGAGAATACAAGGGAGACTATTTCCCTTCGAAATATTGTCTTAAGACCATGAATGGTAGGTTCCTTCTTACTCTTTGCAACATGTTCATTAGTGGAGTTGTCATTCCTTCTACTAGGTTCTATTACTAAATGACAACATACACTACGTTATATCATATTGTAATATATAATCCAAAAACTAGAAAAATCATAAGAATTAATTGAATATTTACACATATTATAATCATAAAAATGCTTTATTTGGGGGCATATTTACTCATAAATCCTACATAATTGTCTGAAATGAAATTATAAATTATCTTAATCATATCCCATGTGGGTTTTAAACTAGGTGCATAGTAATGTTCATTTTCATGTAGAAGGTTACCCTGAGTCAAGACCAGAATACCTTCTTGCAGTTTTAACCCCTAGGTATATCTATACCATAACTATGTCCACTTCTAGTATCTAGATAGGGATGTATTGCTTGGAATATCCATGAAATCTATACATTACCAAAATTCTAGGGGGGTTTTCTATAATTATCCTCAATGTCTATATTAGAGTTATGATACCTAATCTATTTTTTCTAAATCAATATCCAAGGTTGCTGCTAAATTTCCCCTGATACCAACTGTAAGGCCTTGGCCCCATAATCTCAGAACTAGTGTATTTTTTAATACATTGGAATGATACAAGGAAGCATGTCCCCAAGGATCGATCATTTTAGCAGTTGTGGAAAATATATTACATTCATCAACCATAAATAAAAATTAAAAATATAAACTAAAACATAGATAATCCTTTGATAATTACATTATTCCTCTACCTTAACCCTGCATATCTATTATAAAACACTTCTTGGCATCCTGGTAAAATAAAACATAAAAAATGGGTGATCTCAAATTCTAGGTAAGGATAAACAATATAGTGGAATCTATAGTAAATAAGAATAAACATTTAAGTAAGGGTAAAAAACTAAAACACAAGTCTTTTATAACATTATCATTGGAATAATATGGAACGAATATATCAGATAATTTCATTTAAACATTCATATCTACATTCTATTATTAGAATAATAACATGTAAAATAAATAACTAATCTCATAATGAAGTAATGAAACATGCGTGAAATATTTACCACAACATCAAGTCCTCATTTCAAGACCATGGAAAAATATTCTTTCAAGGCCTTTTCCCAAGAAACTTGTTTGTCTCATGAGACCTATCGATGCATCGAGGGGCTATAGCGGGCCATGACCGTCACTTACTAAATCCCATGCATTCCTCATATGAAAGGGCTGAAACAAAATATAAACATTCATATTAATACTAGCATAAAAAATGTTAATACTTTAACCATAAACTACGAATAGTCTAGAAATAGAATATACACAGTCAAACACATCAAAAAATCTTAAATACAATATGGAATATTATACCCTAATAAATCAGCCTCAAACAATCATTAAATTCAACAATGGACGTTTACATAGATGACAATAATTCATTAAAAACCCTTATGAGAAATATCTCTTTTTTCAATTTGAAAACATTAAAAGTTGCACAATTTATAAAATAAGACACTTTAAATACATTTCTGAATCAATGATTCCCATAAAACTTTGAAAATTTAGAAATTAATTAACATTTTAAAACATTTCTGTCCATATAAATAAATTGTTAAAACCATTTTGAAAACATGGATATTAATGAGAATGGTTTAGAAGTATAAATATTTAAAAAAATTATAATGATGTTTTAGTTAAAGATTACCTTATGTAAAACCTTAAATATATTCCTTCTGAAAACATTTATAAGAAACATGTAAATGGATGATAAATAGGTCCCAATATGTATAAACAATCTCGGATAATAATGAGGTTCTGAAATTAACACTTACCATATGTATAATACTCTCTATACGTGTCCAAAACTAATGTATAATCTTTTTAAAAGTATTATTAACTTATAAAAAAATCATTATAATATTTTTGTTATCATATATGATTCTTTTATGACTTTATATTACTTGTTTACTAACAATTTTCATGTTAAGGAAATGTTTCAGGTAATAATTGTTTTCTTAATAATACGTGTTTTGACTTGTTATTTTGGACCCTATTATATAGATCATAATTTACATACTTATATAAGGTATCAAATGATTTATTTATCATATATATTCTATATATAAATTTTTATAATAGATAGAAAAATAATATGGAGTGCACCGCTCATGGAGACGATAAGTCGTACGTACGCATGAGCGCTATTTTTTTTTCTTATTGTATTGAATGGATGTAAGTGGATGAAATATGTGTGCATATATATATATATATATATATATCATCCCAGTATCATTATTATGTCATATTTTTCATACTTGTAATAATATTTATTCTTATAATCATTATTGGATGGTGAACGTGGAAGACTAGTTCCATCGCTTTGTGGAGACGATAAGGCGTACATAGGCACGAGCGACAATATCATTTTATTAATGGTTAAATGGAATGGAATTGGATGGAATATGAATTTTACTGGGACAATATCATGGTATATTTGTTATTTAAATCAATTATACTCATAGTTATACCCATATTAATAAATTATACATGAAAAACAATTTACCCCACAACATCGAGATAGTAAGTCTTACGCACACACGCATAGTGATATTATTTTTTATAGGATGTGTAAATGTAGTAATATAGATGTCCCATAATTATAATAACATCTCAGCATGTGTACGGTATTGTATTTATAATTTTCGTTTGTAAACAATAGAAAAAGAGGATGTATAAGAAGAAAATAACTTTGAAAGAGGTGATAAAACAATTATCTCTTTTTGGATGTCTACTTTTTTATTTTCACAAAAGGACTCCATAGGATGGATTTTAGTCAAAAGTGTATCCTCTTTAATGATATGACAGATGTTTTTAGAGGAAAAGGTCAGGGTTTGGTGCAACCAAAAGGCTTTATAGGAGTGTGTTTAAGGGAAAGGGAGGTTCCCTTTTATAAGAGAGGTGAGGGGATCTTTAAGAAAAAGTTTGAAATATTAATTTATTATAATAATATTTTCGGTTTATAATAGCTCAAAATTGATTTATTTAGATTATAATATGAGTCTGGGTTTGAATACTCTCAACCAATTGGTTTTACACATGTTTACATCATAAAATTGACCTTATCTTTTAGATTTATCTCTTAGTTAAATAGTTTAACTCTTACCATGTATTCTTTTATTTTATACTATATGGTTAATATAGTTACAATAAATTGAGAAAAGAACCTCAAGTGGAAAATTTATGAAATTTTTATCACTATAAAAGTTTTTGACCAAACAATAGATTTATATTACTTTTATATCATTTAATAAATTATTATTTATTTTAAAATATCATTTATGTGAATTTTATTACTATTTAATATTTTCATTTTTAAAAAAATCAATACAACATGATAACTTAGAACCAATACTTTAAATGTTTCCCTAACATGTCTAAGTTATCTATTAAATTACTTTATTTCATTAATTAATTCAAATTATATTTATTTTAATTTTAATAATATCATTTATTTGATTATTTCTTTCATAAATAAATTACTGCATCATCGTGGTGTCACAATTAAATTTAAATATTTAATGTCCAAAAATTATAAATACATACAATTATATAGATATATTTATTATATTTTTAATTAATATTTATAGTTGAATTTATCTTATATATAACCCTTTACTAAAAATGTTTTAGATATGATATTTTTAACTATTCTTGAAATAAAATTTAACAAATGTCTTGATCTTACACAAGTGGCTTAAAAGGATCACATTTGCGAGATATGGGTCGTTTTGGTTGAAATAGACCTATCAAATAGACTTAGGAATAATGTTAGGGAAATTTTATGTTATTATAAGATTATTTGTACCTTTTATTACCCTATTTACCTTTAACTATAGTAAATAAAATTCAAAATTTACTGTTCACAAAAAATATTATTTTGATCCTATTAGACCAAAATTTTCATCTTTATTACAACCATGTATGTCAGATTTTTTAAATTCAATTTACATAAGAAGTGAAATTATGTTAATTCTATTCTTCTAATGTGGCTAGAAGGTGAGTTAAAAGACATTAAAAAATTCCAATTAATTTTTAAATATAATTATATTATAAAAATGACTTAAATGACTTAAATTGGACTAATATATGTATTATTTATATATTTTTACTTTAAAATAAATTTAAATTTAAATGATTATTTAAATGAAAAGGTTGGTTTTTACCAACAATGCATTTTTTCACTATTCATCAAAAAATGAAACTTTTCAGAAAAATAAAATAAAAAACACACTAAGCTAATTTTGATATTAAAAATTAAAAAATGAAGACTATTTTGAAAAATAAAATTTATTAAATTTCAAAATGTGGTTAATAATATTCATTACCGCTTTTTAAACAGGTAGTTCAATGGGTCATAGTGTGCTCGAACTCAGTGTTGTGTACATTGCACACTATTGAAATAATTGAAAGGAAGTGTAACATGGAAGCTTAGGGTGTTACAAATAGACCGAAGGATCTATTCTGTGATGTTGGGTTGGAGGATTTATAGGCCTCACAACCCTGATTATTTAACTCTATGTGTGGTGTATATCATAAAAATCTAATCTATAGTCACTATAGGGTTTGGATTCCATTCATTTTCCTGAGGTCTTGATTTATGTCATTCTAGGGGTATCTCTTAATTTTCAGCGACATTCAGACCATCCCAAGAATATCCCATTTATTGTATTGTCTCCAATTAATGGGTTCATACCTAATTATGTGGTAATGACAATGGGATTTCATTTAGTCTTATCAGCATGTCTGAGGGTGTTTGTGAGATCAGGTTATATGTAGAAAGGCCTTCATGTGACCTACGAGGACATGTATTGGAACATTCATGAGTCAAAGATGGATTTGCTATGGGACTTATCTAGATCGAGACATCTTTTTTAAGGGGATTTTTGTGAGGCCTATCAGAGCACAAGGGTGAGGCAATTGATATTTATCACCCCAATAGGTTCTCTCCTTTTCCCCTTTGATTTCATTCTTTTATTTTTCAAAGACATGGGGATATTTAGAGCCTTCATGAGCGTCGTTGAAGATAATTACTCTCCCCAATGGTGATGTGTCACCAGACCAAAAAATGATCATGTGGTTATGCATAAACAATTTCATGGAAAACCCGTTCGGTTTTTCTCAAGGATCTTATGGGGGAGCGCTGGACCAATTTTTCATGTATGAAGCCCTCTATGTAGACAGGGTTACATTTCAGTTGGCTCTTGGGTGGAATGGTGGAAAAGTCATCATGGTCTTGTGGTGTCACAAGAACCAAATGGGCCACATCTCATGATGTTAAAAACCATAAGAGGTTTACACCTAAATCCATTTTCTTTCCTTTTTTATTTTACAATGGTATGGTATCTCATATGTTTTCTTTAGTGTTGTCGAGTAACATCATTCTACCCATTGAGGCAGTGTTGTGAGACCGAAAATGTTTCATATGGTGATTTGTGATAATTATTGTGGGAAACCCCTTATTTTATTCTATGGGGTCAGAGGGGGAGTCCATGTCCTCTTGGTCATGTCCATGGCGCTTCAGATGGAAAGGGTGATATGCTAGCTATCTTTCTCAAGACAAAGGGATATATTGTTGGGAGCTTGCAGTGTTATGAGAACCGGTCAGTCACATCACATTATATTTATGATCGCAAGAGGTTCCCAACTATTTGATAGTTTCCTCCTATTTTCCCAATATTTTTAGAAGTATTTTTAGGTGTGCACTAAATGAAAAAATGTGTGACTCTGGGGTTCCAATATGGATGCTACAGTATGATATGATATTATATGGGTCTCCATCACATGTGTAGAGGGACTACTCCAATGTACTCTATGGTATCTATTGCAAGTTATGTACTCTTTATGGCTTCTTCATTTGACATTATGAAGGTCTCATGATCACATGTCTCATGGAGGATTATGTTATCCACGAGTACTATCTACCTTTTCATTATATGTTTTATAGGGAAAATAATTCTAATGTTCGTGTATTACTTCATTTATGTATTTTATAATGATTTTTTGGAAATAATAAAAAAATTCCCCCTCTACTTAGGATAAACATCCATGGAAAATGGATGAGTTTTGAGGAATGTAAATGCACAAAGAAGGCTTTGGTGTTGTCGCCCATCAGTGTCCCAGATGACGCTTACTATTGTAAGAAATGTTTGGTATTCTATATGATTCCATTTAAATTAGGAAATATAGGGATGATACTTTACTATATACCCATACATAAGAGGTCTTTATCCCTACCACTATCATGTGACAACATCACAAAACCATCACTGAAGAACCAATCATGAGACCTTTCCCTGAGACTTCTTGGTGGAACATATTTGTAAGAACTGTTTTCTCCCATGAAATATTTAAATCAACTAAAAACTTCTCATCATTAATTAATTGATCCTAGACTATCAGGATGTGTGAATTTATTGATGTTGTTTAGGGATATACTGCCTTGGTCATATAATCATTCTTTTGTTGTGGGGATTGAAAGACTGTTTATAGTACACTAGATTGTAAGTCCTCTGAGGGGTCATGGTGTTGCACAATGTTCTTCATGTTTATGTAGTCAGTGAGATATTCATGAGTAATGTAACTAGTGTTAAAATTTTGTGATCAGTAACCAAATTAGTGAGTCACATGATGCGTGTTAGGGTTCCAGAATTTTATGTATTTTATTTATAAAGATTTTATTTATTTATTTTTTGTCAGATATATGAAGCATAAATTAATTTAGATGGGTTATCGACCTCATTAAATTTCCACTACTATGGATAAAAAAATGTCCATGAATTATAGAAACCATAATTAAGACCCTTAATATCATGTAAATTTTGATAATAATGTTCTGAAACCACATCTTCTTTCTAGGATACAAAATTATCCTTTATCACACATTCTTCTACAATAGAAGATTTTTTTTCTGAAAAATGTTTCCATTTCTTCATCAGACGAAAATCATCTGACTTTCTGTGCGTCAAAGATCATGATTGTATGTAGAAGTAAATTATTGAGGATGTACAACTCATCATTGATTAGTCCTGGGGTTGTAATATATGTTGGAAAAAACTCCCTTGGGTCCTAATTGTTGTGAATTATATCCCCATCTCATCTCTTAGAGATACATGAGTATATTCATCTCTTCTCTAAACAAAACATACATTACATTGAGCTTAAATCGGGATATCCAGCCTACTGGAAACTTTCTTAATGAATATGAGTGGAAATTCTGGATCATGAAAATATTCTTAGAGTTATCTGACCAAATAAAAAATATATATAACTATAAAACTACAAGGGTTTTCCAATACATTGGTTATCATCATTTTGTTCTTCATCAAGAACATGCTATCCATTTTTTTTCCTAGAACTAAATCACTTCATATGTATCATGGTGCGGTAATAATTATTCTATGGGATATCTATCAACTAAGTGGGATACCACCTTTAATAGATAGGTGTGATGAATTCCTTCTTGTCATGAATGTATGTGATGAAACTTTGAAAACTCTAGTATTGGAGAGGGAAATTCTCATCATTAAAATGGATAATTTATGGAATCAACTTACAATGTTCACGATCATCTCTCTCAAATATTTGATCAATATTTTTCTTCATCATAGGGGAGCTAGTCTGGAAAAGATACACCACCATCGGAGACCATCTTGGATTGTTCATGATAGTGCCAGTTCATAATGGCCTATTTTGGAAACTGGGGATAATACCATATGGGGATTTTGAGTGAGGATTGAGATATCACCAGACTATATTATATAACAATTCATGTCTATGTTTCTTAATGGGTGGATTTACCCAACTGGGGGTGTGCACTCAAGTATCTGTGTCATTATGTTGGTGATTCCAAAATTGGTTGTAGAGGGACAAAACCTTAATCTCATGGTACCAAATATTAACTCCATTACCAATTTTTAGGCCCCATTTATTAGGGAAACACCCCCAATCAGATAAGTGGTAATATCCAGAACTAAATTTAAAGGATATGAGATAATTATCACATCTATGAGAACTAAAATACCAATGGGTCCCTAGTACTTTATTTTTTCTTATTCTTTTGAACATATCAAGGTTTTCATCCATGTTTTTAGTCTCTGATGACATTTCTAGTTTTCTAAGTTGATCATATATCTTTCAATTCATCCCATATCCTCCACTAAATGGGCCAAATATTGGTAATGGTGGAAGCTCTCTTGATGAAATATCTTACATGATCTCTCTTCATGATGGGGTTCCCACAGAAAAAATGGATAATCTAATCGTCAATGATCTATATACACCCTAGTGATTTGATCATCAGTTTGGATGCCCCAAATTGTCTCCCATATTCTTTAAGCTAGTGTGTGGGGAGATAAAATGCACACGATGATGATCCATTTTGGTATATTTTTGGTTTGTGATGATGGAAATTCTAGGATCGGTCTTCCATATACTGACACTCCAACTTATCATGCACCATATTTTTAACAAAAAAGGTTAGTGGCCTACCGCGGTGGTGTGAAAACCCAACTGTTCCTCTATATGAAAAAAAACATTTACCTCACCAAACTCTCTTTATTTACAAATGATGTAGGTGATTCAAGACTCAGATAGGACTTCAATGAAGTGTATTCATCAAATTTATGACCATCCTGATATCGGGGTATAATTTATCCAGTAAATTATCCCTCCAATATAGGAAATATGGGATGCCTCTATTGATGGAAGACCAAATGAGGCTTTCTCTCATTATTCCTCAGTAGCTCGACGAGTTATTCCCAATATTGGTGAACCGATTCTATCATCCACATAAGTTCATCAATGGAAATGGATGATATAGTAGTAGATTCACACCCTGATTACTTAAGCTCCTTTGGAAATGTTTCATGACCAAGAGGAACAGCTTTGTAAGCTATTTTAAGATGTGGAGGTGGATGGACTTGATATAAAACCATTGTACGAAATAATGAGTAAAATTATACCAACTTGGAAAGTTTTTTCCACCACTAAGAGGGGTTTGCATTATCTTGAAGATGATACAACCTAAGATGAATATATTAAAGAGGCTTCAAAATAATTGGTGCAGTTTATCTAGTTCATATATGATTTTCAAGCCCATATGGATACCTGGACCATGATGATATAGAGATATGACAAAACAATAGCTCACTTGAGGTCTGAACAATCAGTATCATCATCCAAAATAGAATCCAATTTAAAAAAAGTTTAGGAGTTGACAGGTTTAATCAAGACCCTCCATCCTAGGGAAGAATCAAAAGATGTAGGGAAATTGGAACTTCTTCATTCAATTGGGACTTTTTCTAGACTCTTTCCAACTCATCCAGATCAACCAATTGAATCTTATTTTAGAATGATTGTTGACATGTATTTTTTTGTTAAATTCATAGAGAGTCTCTAAAATATTTAGATTACTCCTTTCACAAGTTATCAATGAATGGATTTTTTAAACGTTCAATGTTGTTTCCATGTAAACTTAAATTGATGACGTTCATGAAATTTCACTGATCCGATGTTATATGAATCACCAATGATACCCATACTTTACATCATATCCAGTAATCCTAAATTCTTATACATTAATGTTATAATTCTAAAATACTCTCAATAAATTCTCATCAACACCCAACAACATGATATTATTAAATAATATATCTCCTCCAATTATCTTGAGAATACATGATTCATTGATGGATAAAATCGAAGGAATATATATGTCCAAGAGGAAAAATTATATATATTTTTAATTTGATGGACATGTAGTGCATAAAATAAATTTTCTAAGGCCATATTGTGGGATTCAAAATATCTATACCATTTTCATTATTTTAGACTAATATCCATAATGTGATATAGTTTAGGTTCTTCTATCATATACCTTCAGTAATTTTAGTTTATATCATATTATATCATACATAATAATATTCCTATTTATGGTATTTTAACTCACAAATACAATTGTTTTAGTTTGAGAACATTTAGTTCATACCTTATATAATTTTTTAGAGACTTTCAGGTTGGACCTTTGACCGTTGTAGTTTAGGGTTATTTATCTCGAACCTTCTATCATTGAATATTGAATATGGAGACGGCATTCTAGGGATAAAATAATAAACCCTAATTTTCAATGTTCTTTGGTGGTGATTATACGGCCCAAGAGGGTTCACGTTAATTTTCCAGGTGGAGGATGTTCTACTAATTGCTAAATTAAAATTCCTTATGCATCAATATAATGGGAATATTAAGGTATCTCCACTAGTACCCAAGTGCCATGGAGGATTTATGGTCGTAATATTGGTTGAGGATAAAATACTAACAATGTCAAGTACACATATATATTTAGAATATGGGTAAGGTAAGTCATATCCCAAAGAATTTAGTTAATTAGTATAATACGAGAAAGACATGGAAAGGATGAACCATAAACACCGAGGTTCCAGGTTCTACCATTGTGTTGTTGGGGATCACAAGGATTGTGGTTCATTTCATTCAATAAGGAGATACTATTTATTTGTATTAAAAAACACTTATACATTGATATCATGGTCAAAAGGAGGTTTCCTCTACATTTTGTGAGGTCAAAAAATTATTTTTGAAGAACCAAGTGTCTATTCTATGAAGTTTGATAAGATGGAAAAATAACAAGGAAGGGTTCTAGAACCCAAGGTCAATTTAGCTATTAAATTGTCAATTTAAAGCCCTATACCATGTGACAACAAATCAAGGGATATAGTCTACTAAAATATTTGATAATTTATTTTCACATCAGTACCTTGAAAGAGGGTACCTAACTTGGTGACATAACATTGAGAATTGCTAATCTACTTGAATATTCACACTGAAAGAATTATAAATCATTATCTTGGAATATTTGGGCTAACATGAGGTCATAATCAGGGGTACAATTCAAGAATTGGTGATAGTATGTACCTATAATATTCCATGTTTCCAGGATGAGAAATTCAAGATTTAAGAGGCAGGGCCTTCCTGGGATCCAATATTCTATTAAAAAGAGAAATTCCTTATTAATAGTATACAACAGGGAGGTTGTTCAAGCATCTGCTCTCAAATTAAAGAAGCTGTTTTGTGAAATATTCAGTATTCATGAATGTTTGGAGAACCCTAAATGTTTTTTCACATCCTAAATAACAAATTATCATGACGAGGATATTTGAGAAACTATTTATCTAAAAATTTACTAGATTGGGTCACCCAGCGAGCATAAATTATCTTTTACTAGGTCCCCAAAGTAGACCCTATGAGATTTTTGCCTCATTTATTTACTCCATAATATTTTCTTAAACTCTATAGATTATGATTTTAGGGAGCTAAGAATTAACTTTTTCTTAGTCCTCCCTTTTTCATCTTTTGACCTGAAAATATTTGTTTCTATTTGGATATATGTTTAAAATCATTCTATTCAGATGATAAAAGACTAGATTTTATGGTCCGGATGCATATAGACCTAATATGCTAGGAATACTACAGAAGTTCCAAATTATGATACCTTGGTTAAAGAGTACCTCGACATACTTCTAAGTGAGAGATGGTAATATTTTAAATCTTGGATTGAGGTTTCCATTGTTTGTGTAATACTATGTTACAATATTTTAGGGGACTGACTATGATTCCATTAGGTGTTGAGTTCTTCCATGGTGATGTCAGGCTCATAAGGATTATAAATACCTTCTTATAGAACTATGATGTCTAAGGTTGGTAGTTTGGTGAACTTATACATTAATAAAATTGGAAAGTTGAGAAATTTCATTTCATTCCAAGGTCCATGAAAGGATAGTGAGAAACCACGTCACTCAAGACATGAAGTTTGATTTATGGATTGAGGGGCTTAAAATATTATGAATACACCTCATACTCTGGTTGACTGGGGTAAGTATATCATTATCCTCTAATAAGAAATGAAAATGGGTGATGGTCTAAATAGTTTATCATCGTGTAGTAGGGATGTATTGGTCATGCGGTCACAGTTCCATGTAACAAAGACAATTTTCTTTAAATTTATCATCATTTGGTAAGGATATATTTTTTCCTTTCAATCTAATGTCATGCGGTAAGGATGTGGGAATAGATTTGAAAATCTGGGAAAGATATATTACATGAACAAGTAGTCCATATAGTGTACCTACTTTTCATACATTAGTTTTACATTATTTTTGTGATAAAATTATAAAAACATTATGCAACAAGGATCTAAAGGATTAGTGTGTTGGGAAAACTAGGACCATAAGTAACATTTACAACATAAAGCTTAAAAATTTATTTAATTCCATATTTTATATCTTCTTATCAGCCCCTATGTACTTATTATTAATTATATTCACCAAAGGATATAAATAAAAAATATATGAGATTAAATCCAAATAATAGTAAATAAAATAACATAAAACAATGTAACATTGGGTGAGAATTATCATAACATCATTTATATAATAGCATTGAATGTGTCAGTGCATAAAAATGAAACATTTTTTCTTAGTGGAAAACTACCACAAAAATTCGTGAACAAATATAGAATCATGTTCACACATCATTTCAATTTAACTCATGAGATTCATTACCTTACCAAATGAATTTGAGTGCTGTATAATTCCAGGTGTACCCACCACGTCAAAACATTCATGTTGTGCTATATAATTCTGAGCGCACCTATCACATCATAACATTTACGTTATCATTCATGACACATAGAACATATATCAATCATGAAAATAAATAACCCATGTAATATAATTGGTTCCATTTGATAATAATACATGTATAAAATTTGGGTTCCCCAAAGAAATAGGGAATAATATACTTGATACAATAACCATCAACATTGAGTGAGAAGTAAAATGTGTTTTATGAAAGGAGATTTCTTTTGGAAAACATTTTGTTTGACATAAAATCTAGTTAAAAACATTTATATCCCATAAAAGGTAAGAAAATGACAAAAAATTTATTTTTAAGGAGTAACCATACCAAAAATAGAGTTAAAGTGGGAGAACTCGAAGAAAGAATGTTAGATTCAAGAATTCCTTTAACCTTGTATCCAAACTCTTTCTTCACATTAATGTACAATAAAATTACATTATATTCATTAATTATAAATTCCATCACATTTTATACATGAATTTGGTTCATTCTGGTTTCATTTAGTTCTTTTATGGGCCTTTGGATGAGTTATATTGTTCAAATTCATTGTTCTAGAGTGTTCTTTTTCTTAGTTTTCAGGAACGGTTCACTTGCACACACGAATAGAAGTTCGTTTAGATTAGGGATAAACATCCAGAACTTATATTACATGTTATTAATGTAATTATAGGAATTTAAATGATCTTTTAGTGAATTTTTTTATATATATTTTGGATTAATCATTAGTTAAAATTTAATAATGATTGTTTTAGTTTAATTTGGGTGGTTTTTTATCACAACGAACATGTTTTGTTTTAACGTTCAGTATTATGAATAAAATTTGTTAACAAAACATAAAGGGGGTTAAAAAATACATATTAAAATTTGTATTCAACCATTTCATGGTCTAATTGATAGGCTATAATGATTTTAATGAACATGGAAGTGCATCACCCATGATATAGGTAAATTAACCCATCAAGGGAAATGATTTAATTTTTATAAACAACAAGAGATATGGAGGAGTGTAATGAATACTATTCCATTAAAATGATATCATACTAGTATATCCATCATACTGGAGTTATCATGATGTTTGGATAATATAATTTGATGGTAAGAGAATAAAATAAATGAAATTTCAAAGGAAATTTAATGAAATTAGAGATAAATACCTCTTGAATATTTCTTCTTTGAGGGCCTCTTTTGGGAAGGGGTTTTGGTCTTTTTATCAAACCAGCGGCTGGTGGATTTGGGGAAGGGGCTATGGAAGAGATTTGGGAAGAATTCTGAAAAGGTATGGAGCTTCAGATGTGTGAAGAAATGAGGGTGTGATGGGTGGTATTTATAGTGGAGTGGAGATGGGTTTTTACAATACCATATTCATTAATTTATTATTTCTCTAGAAGATAATAAATATTGATGATTTTAAGTCTAAATATAGTAACTTTAGAATGTGAGTTTGAAACAATTGGGATTACATCATTATGATATCATCCATGACTCTATAATTAATGTATTTATCTTATTTTGTAACTTTTCATTTATGTTATTAAATGAATGATAAAATTGAAATTAAATATTTATGACTTATAAAAATACTAACACTTTTATTGTGGTTGTATTGTTACTTATAAGATCCATAAATATTAGTTATACATTAATGGGCGTGGTTACTATTCTTTTAGATGATTTACCATTCATATGGGTTGTATTACAATTCATAAGGATAGGTTACTTTTCAAAAGAGTATGTTACAATTCACCAAAAATTATGTTTTTCCTATCAGACTCCAAACATCATATCGGTCGCAACCGGGTATGTTAGATTTTTGAAATTCAAAATTCTAAAGGGGAAAATTATGTTTAAAGTTCACATTGTAGATCATTTAATAATGATGTGGAATTGGGTTTCTAGATGTGATGTTATATGATTATTGAATTATTATAATAAGGGAGACATTTCATTGATAATGTTTGGTTTGTTACACAATATGTACATATGAATATTACATAGGTTACATAAGATTGTATGACTCATCCCTCATACATTTGAAGGAAGTTCCTTCTATAGGTTTGACATATATGCATGGATGAGTGTAATATATTTTTTTATCTAAGATAGACCCAAGTATCCAAGATAATGGTGTTACTATATATCATTTGAGGATATGAAGTAGGCCACATGTTGTTCTTGAATGGAAAAAACACACTGCAGGTCTGACCCCTATATATAGGGGGCATTGTTCCTATTGATAGTTAATCTTGGGAATGATATTGGAGATCCAAGTGACACTAAATATCTATATGTGACATGAATTATACAACACATTGTCCATGAAACTCATTATGTTTAGTTTCAAGTGGCTAGAACATAATCCATGTAGTTTAACATCATGCGGTGCGAACTCATGATAACTATGCCATGAACTAATATGCCTTTACATTGTGGGGTGATCCAATAATTAAACACATAAACACATTTGAGTTATTAAAGGATTGAGAATCAAGGAATGTAAAAGGTTCCTGATGAGTTAGAGGAAATTAGAAGATAGACACCAGCATTTTGTACCATGGGGTGGTTTATCCAAGATCTAGGATCTAGGAATTCCAATATATCTCATTATATTGACAATAAAGTTGTATGTTCTTCTAAGAACATGTTATGTTTATTTTTATGTGTTAAGTGCATCAACCATTTATTATAAAATTGCAGGGTATAGTTGTGGATGACTCAACATCAAAGAAGAGTAATAATGGGGATCCAAGTAGTTATACATCGTGTGATGAGGGTGAGTGTTGTGCCTTTTTAGGTCACACATTTAGAACCATGATATCACTATCCTGGATTGATAAGTCTTGGTCATATGTAGATTCCTTTACCATTGGTCTTAATCCTATGTGATCCAAGATCAGTGTGTGAAATAAAGAAATTCGTTGGGTTTTCTCACCATTCAAATATAGCTAAATGAATGTGCATGAGTATATTTTAATCATACCAGGTTTTCAACATGTTCTAGGATTGAAGAATAACTATGTATCTCATTAGAATCATAATAAATCCATTCTTAGTTCTAGAAACCTATGCAAATTAATGTTATGTGAAAAAAGATATCATCTATGTAGTTTGTTGTAAATGGTAAGGACATGGGTCACCTAACTTGAATAAAAAGTAATGTAGTGGTTGGGAATAAGAATGGTGGTATGGGAATCGCTATTTATCATGTGATCGAAGGAATCAGGCCACATGTAGTTATTATATTGGATGTCCCTATATTGTTCTAATCTATACGCAATGACAAGGGAATTTCACCTTTTTCGCACACTGATATGGCTCATGTGTAGTGAATTATTTGATAGTTATTGAATCTCATGCAGTTTAATGTCATTCAGTGTGGACTTATTCTTTGTTGTCTAATGTCTTATAGTAAGGAAAAGAGGTTCTAAACAATTTAACATCATTTTTATAGTACCTATCACAAATATTTTATCATCAATTCATCAGGATATTGTTTTTAGTTTAACGTCATGAAACTAAGATGAATTCAATATATTTTTACATCATGTCATTAGGATGAGGTATGTTGTGATGTTTAATCTCTTCAATCTAGGACATAAGTTTTTTGGTATTTTAGTTTCATACTTATTGGATGATATATGATTGATAACAGATATGTTAAATTGTTATTGAGAAATCATGCAATGGTTGGGGGTGTGACACATTCCCCATCTATTATGGGCAAAGAGTATTCTTTGTTTTGATAGAATTTATATATGATATAAGGCTCTTCCCATTTGGGTCCCAACATTGGAAGATTATTATTGTGTATCATTGGGGTTTGAATATAGATTAAAAGTTCTCCTTATATGAACAAATAGGGGAGGAAAATTTTATTAAAGGCTTATGCGACCAAATTCTGATGGACTTTGGGGTTGTGCAATACATTCATCCATCTACCACCGAGTCATTCAAGCTCATCCATCCAAATTTTTTATTTTTAATCATCTATGTGTAATACTCAAATTTATATTAAAAGTTAATTCCATTGGATTTCTATGGGTATCACTACCTCAGTTAAATAAACAATTAAATACAACATTTCTTATGTATAAGTACGTGTGGGTGTATGGTAGTCCCATAATGAATTGGGAGTCATTTCCTTTTAGGAATTATTTTCCTTATTCACCATCATCTATATTATATTTGATATATTTTTATTAATGGTCTCTATATATCCATTTTCTACTCCATGATTCTTAGATGAATGATTGTACTAGATGTTGTTCTCTAGAAACATTTTATTCAACTCCATAGAACCAAAGATGGTGACATTTTCCATCAGTATAGTTTGAGGAAATCCAAGCCTAGAAATTATATGGTACATTACAAAGGTGATGAAACTATTTATCTGACTTCTTTTAGGGGTATTTCCATAACAAATTTATAGAAGAAGTTTTTAGCTATAAAGATGTACTTGAACTGGTTTGTAGTGTTTGGAAGATATGGCCCCACAAAATATATTATGAATAAAGTGACTGGCACAAAATAGTTGGTTATATGTAGCAATTATGAGAGTTAATGGATGATGTTTTCTTAGAAATTTCATGAATGAAATTTCTTGGTGAATTCTATGAAGTTTTATTTCCATATTTTAATGTAGTAACTCAGCCTCTAAATTTAATGGAAGAGAACGCTCACATACTAATGGGTTCTATTAGAGCATGCACAGACATATTCCATAGCTAGGTATATTTATCCTTCTATTATGTGTTATGATGATAATTACATAAAAACTACCCTTTTATATGACTTCTTTATCATTTGTACTATCCCATTGTGTAATTTTTTACTTATTTACATTGAATATGTTCCCTCATAGATCAATATTTAATGAGTGTCCCATTTTAGAGATAAAAATTTATGGGATCCATCCATACCAGATTGTGTGTCGGTTCATCATTTTATAAGGTCGTGTTGACCCAGTTGATTTCTTCTATTTTTTAGTTGGTGATCGATAAGACTATTATCCAGTGTATGATACATAATATTTCTTCCTCCTTATCAAGGTTGTAACTGATTGTGGCAACATTTTCCAATCAATTAGAATGATCATTCTTTGATGTGGAAACGTGATACAATATGGAATCAAAAGGGAATTATTCCATTATTCTTATGACATAGCCAGTTGTTGGGGATAGTTAATTCTTTTTTTATTTCATATTATCCTTTGATCTTCTTTATAAATAGATATAAATATCATCTAATATTCACGTAGGCTACTTTTAGGTGTAGGGATAATTTAAAGGTAGTGATGAGGACTTGATATTATTACTCATTGTTCATGAATTTGTTATATAATGAGAAAGAGTAAGGAAAAAAATATTTTTCCATAGAAACAAACATAATCCATAAACATACCTGATTGAGTATAAATGTTTTCAGTCTCTTTTTTATATGACTTCATCAAGTTGAATCAAAATACATTCCACATGTTTGAGTTGTTTCATGGGTACGAAAAACCTCTTCTTATGGATGGTCGGGGTCCACTTGTTTTTTTTTGAATGATATGTTTTGTGAAAAATCATCTGGGGAATGTAATTTCACTAACTTTCCTGATATGAACTAAATGTTGTATTATTGTATAATTACCACCCATCAGGCCAAGAACGCAGCCATCATTGGATGACCCAATATTTACTTGATAAGATCAATAACAGAGAGGATGTATACTTTGTGTTTCTACAAGTAATGCCCTAGATTTTTCATTTAAAAGATGATTGTGATGGAATTCTTATAGTCATTAGAGTATTGGACCTTTTTACCAAGAATTATTCAGATGAGGTGGTAGAGACTAATATCACTCCCCACATCATTCTATTGTGTGATTATGGATTCCAATGATCATTCAATGGAGGCCACATAAAGGATTAGTGGGATCCCTTCCAATGGATGCATCAGGAATAGTTGGTGTATCAAGTATTTATTTAGAATCTTGAAGGCTTCTTTATAGTTCATTTCCCATTGAAAGGTGATTCTCATCTTCATTATTTTGATTAAGGGGAGAGATTTTCCAGCCATGTTGGCTGTGAAACAATGAATGTATGGATGTTCCCTTGAACCCGCAAGGTTATTTGAGATTTTTGGTAGATAGAATTTATAGAATAGAACTACTTTTTTCTAGGTTAACTTCAATGATTATGTAGTGCACCACAAATCCATGGAACTTCCCTAATGCTACCCTGAAATCCCAATTCAATAGTTTCATCTTCTAAATTTGCTTTCACAGATTATCAAAGACAATGTGAAGATCCATAATGTGATCACATCACTTACATGATTTGACCATGAATTCAATGACATGAAATTCAAATAGTAATTCAAATAAGGTCTTAAAGATATGATGTGTGAAACATTTTTATGTCGTTTCATAATTCATTAACTCGGTGTCTATGAACTGATAGAAAAAATCTCCTATGGTTTTATAAAGGTATCATTTTCTTTATCTTTGGGGGCCATCCTTATATGATTGTACCCTCAGTAACCATACCTTAAGAAATGATTATAAATTCTAAAAGGTGAATTTATAAATAGTTATTTATTCAAAATTGTAATTCATTATTCAGGATTTTATGATTAATGTCTCTAAAATCGATACATACCCTAATATATTCATTATTTTTCCTAACATGGATGATGTTGGAAGAACCTAATCTATAAATTTTTCAAATTCTACCTCTGTATACGTATCATAAAATAATTTCATCCTCCTAACTACCTAATTAAATACTCAATTGTATTTTTGTAAGCCATGATGGTAGGTATTCACATCCTGATTCACTCCAAGAATTATTTATAATGCTAATAAAAAATATATCAGTGATGCATTTGAAATTAAATTCATATCCCTTATTCCTCAAGGGTAATGGTGGCACTAATCATTGTTGATAATTTTTATTCTTTTGTTCACAAATTTACCTTCCTATTCTTATCCATGGTGGAACTAGTGCAAAAAGCATTATTTATGTCGGTTATTTTTCATTTTTAAGTCAGTTTTGAGCCGACATTAATACAAATGACGTTATAAATATAGTTTTTTACGTTGGTTATTTAAAAATAGACGTAAAAAACATAACATCAAGGTGTTTTCCATGTTTTTTATTTAATAACCGACGTGAAAAACTAGTGGTGGAGTTCTTATCACATCGGTTATTAAATAACTGATGTGATAAAGCATTTCCCAGGGGTTATTACATCGGTTATTCAAATAATTGACATTATAAACCCTTCACAGTCCTTTATCACATTGGTTATTTTATAACTGATATGAAAAACTAGTTGGGGGAGGGTTTTTCTCGTCGGTTATTTAATAACCGAAGTGATAAACCAGTGTGGGGGTGTTTATCACGTCAGTTATAAAATAACTAACGTGAAAACCCATTCCACAGGAGTTTATCACGTCAGTTATTCAAATAACTGGCGTGATAAACCCTTCCCCATTCTTTTATCACATCGGTTATAAAATAACTGACGTGGAAAACCAATTTTTTTTAAAAAAAAATAGAAAGAAGTCCTCTGCTATTCCTAGAAACAACCAGAAACCAAACCAAGAATTCTTAATAGAAAAATAGAAGTAGACCAAAATAATAACTAAAGAAAAATTAAGCATTTACATTGATAACATTTAAAACATACAATGTCAAATAAATAGATTTCAAATCCAACCGAAACAATCACCAAATACACAATTACAATTACAATTTTTAGAATTACATTTTACATTACAAACAAAATAAAATCCAATCAAACCTGTAAAATAATTTGACCATTCCACTTGTAAGTGTTTGACCTCTAGAGCACTATACATATTAGGGGCATAAAATAGATACAAAGTTAAATGAAAATAGTTAACATGTAAAATGAATAAATCAACTGAAATATTATGGAAATGTTTATAAGAAAATCTAACCTGGTCAAACTTCAAAAGTGTTCCCATTGTAATTGTTTCATTCATAAATCATAACATATAATATCCACATTCAATGAAACCTTGTTGTTTTTGACATTTCTTTTTAAATGAGTGTCAATTAAATATAAATTTTTATGTAATACATCCAAAAGTAAAAATTATAAATGGATATTTACATTCACTTGTACATATTTGATCTTAGCACCCCTTTTGTTTGTGGTTTTTCAAAAGTTATTCCATCCCTTGTTAGAAAATAATATGAATGAGATAAATTTAAAATTAATTATAATATAAAAAACTATTAGGAAATTGAAACATACTTCTCTAATGAATTATTAATACTTTTTCACGCATCACCATGGACAGAGCATATCCAATATAGTGTTTTCTCTTATGGGAAAAAAACACCCAACATCCAATGATCACTGATATAAAGGAAAATTTTATGTTAGTAGTTTTTTTTAAAGAGATAGTATACTATCAGATATATGTTTCATACGTCTCACAATAAGGCGTCATCCAATATTGGGTGACAATATTTTCTTGAAATCTTTCAGCAACATAAATTTCTCTTTCTTCCTAATCCAATGAATGTGCATCAGGGGAAAGAGAATGTGGGTCCATGAACCCATATACATCTGTCTTTTCATTCCCCTCACACATTTTATAAATATACTTAATAAAAAATAGAAATATATACTCATTTTTTATAAATTTAACACCGGGAAATAATTGTGTTAAGACTTGCATGGAAAAAATCTGCACAACGTTGACGCCCAACTTGTCTCCAATAACAAGCTCCATGATATCATTTTTCAAAATTCCCACATTTACTGCATGTCCAAAAACATGACTTTCTAATGGAAATGAATAATTCCCCATTGATAAATTTGAATATCTTTACAATATGTAAATTATACTAGAATCTATATCAGATGTCATAGCCATTTGTCTTTGTTGTTGTCTATAAAGTATTTCTTTACCTTTGAAGTATTTATGTAAATAAATTGATTAATATATTAGCTTTAAAATGCTAAAAAAGGTTATTAATAAATAAAATATAAGATATAACACACATACCTCTACGGTAATGACTCGTAGAAGTCTAGATGGACAAACTAAAAAGTGGTCGCTACTATGTCCAATTGCTGTCACCTTATCTGTAGGTACTGGAACATGAACTGATATATCTATAATATCATGTACAGTGACCCTATCCTGCTCTACCTTTAACTACTGATGATTAACCGTATCTCCTATACAATATACCAGCCCATATTCCACTATATGATGATGAGGATCATCAACATACAACTCACAATAAGTAGGAAGTTCTGGTGAAGGAGTGGGATAAAAATTGGGGTACACAGGTTGAGGTGGAGCAATGGAGGCCTCAGGCTGAGGTAGAGGAGTGGGAGCTGCTGCCAGAGGTGGGGGAGTGGGATTTTCTTTCGGAGGTGGAGGATAAAAAATGGGGTCTGTAGGGGGAACTGGAGGAGTGGGAGCTGTAGTCTGAAATTGTCTTTGCATGTCTGCAAACATAGACTTCACTGATGCTCTGATCTTTTCCTCCATCGTCGCATTAATATTTTGAACATCGGCCTCCGAAGAATCTATTTTTTTGTACACACCCTCAATGGAAGACGTTGATGAATGTGGAACAACCTTTCTTACTGATACACCCGTCAGGTATCCTCATACGCGACCAGGGTGTTCTGGCTTTCCCAATGCTTCAGATAAAATATCATGCCTCCCAGCAGCTATAAATTCCCCCTATGTACTCTAATCCTTAAGAGAATCTTGTATTAATTAATTAAAAATATTATTGATTCAAAGTATATAATTCATTGAAAAAAATTTAAATAAATAAAATAAATATCTTACAATCCTATCAGTTATGATCCTCGATTCATCTGAAATATATTTCCCCATTTTTTCCATCCGAGCCCTCTTCTATTTTTCATGTCTAGATGGAGGGGATGGAGGGACAACCTCTCCTGAGCTTGAAGACTCAGCTGTAATCTTTGCTAATTTTTCTTCCATATTTGTTCTTCCAATAATGTATACCCTCCCCGAGATAAGATATGAGGGTATAAATTTTTAGCTTGGATCTCCTGATGAGATTTCATTGTTTGCTGTAAACTGACAACAATAAATCATTAACAAATTATTAATAAGTTCAGTTATATAAGAAAACTTATAAAATGTTACATTTCACTAACCAAAAATGATTCTTGTCTCCTACTTTGAACAAATTTTCTCCATGTGTCTTCATCTAAGAAAGGATATATAAGACATAGATTGTCATGATTTCTTTGACCATAAATGAAATCAGATGTGACGGTTGATTTGAAATCCATCCATCTTCTAGCCACCATCGATAGAAATTTCTTCTTGAGTCCTCTAGTGTCATGAATATCAAATTTCATCTGATAAAGAAGAGATTGTTTATATTATACTATATCTTTTTATAGATAAGTCAAACAGTAGAAAAAGATTTTACCAAAATATTCTACCACAACTGAGCTTTTATCATTTCATCCACACTTTTCCAATCTTTGTACAAAATGATAACTTTTCTTTTTTCCTTGAGTTGATAAAAAATCTTAAAATCTTTTGCATTTGGACCTCTTGGGATATAATTGTCATCAAATTGAACTACTATCCACTGGTCCTGGGCATGGTAAACTGATAATTTTGGTAAAAGTGTCCTGCCACATTTACCAACTCTTGAACTCTTAGTTGTTATGGGAGCACATGAAGATGATTGGGGAACATCAATATTAGCATGTAAATGTTCCTCCCTAGAGGAATCATAATGTTTCTCTCCTTCATAATCATGTGGTTGATCAACTAATTAATCTGTCATTGTCCTTATAATCAAAAAAGGAAACATTAATTCAAAAATAAAAAAAATTAACTATCACAATGGTAAACATGGTAAACATTGTTTATCATGATAATTAACGGTAAATATGGTAAACATGGTAAACATTGAAGTGTAATTGGTATTTCAACAAAATCAATAAATATATAACTTACATAAAGGAAAACATAATAAATTATGATAAAATATGGTAAGAAATGGTAAAATAAGGTAAACATGTTAAACATGTTAAACATGTTAAACATGGTAAACTATGGTAAACTATTGTTAACTTGGTAAACATGGTAAACATGGTAATTATGGTAAACATGGAAAACATATGTTACATGTAATATTAGGAATGTACAAATAGAATATTTGCCCAAATTCCTTCGTCATGATCATTCCTTATGGCACAAACCTTGTCTACAGCATGCTCATCATTATTTTCTACTAATATTTCCATGGAAGTAGGGATATCACATAAATTATCATCTACATCAAGTTGATCATCACCAACATATTGTTTTTTTCTTATAAAAAAATAGAACACTGTGTATCTAATTGATCAACAACATAGAAAATCTGTTTTGCATGTGTTTCTAGTATAAAAGAATTTGTTGTGTCTTCCAATCTATTGAGATTAACAATTGTCATTCCAATTTCATCATGTCTCAAACTGTTCTTACAGACAAATCATTTGCAGTTAAAAATAGGAACTTTAATTTTAAAGTAATCAACCACCCATATTTATTCAATGACTCCATAATATGCACTTGATGCAGAAACTGGACTTCTGTCTTTAGAAGTAAAAAAATGAATAGCTTCTCCAAACACCAATACCCCACTATTCTGAACTGCACTTCTGTTGTCCCGAGCTTTCGTATAAAATGTATAGTAATTAATTTCATACCTAGACCATGTTATCAAATTTAAACTTGTACCACCCACTAACCATCTCAATGTCTCTAAGATATCTGATCTACCATGTAGGGTCTTTTTAAACCAAGTCAAAAATGTTTTGTTGTGCTCATTCAAAATCCACATTTCATTCTTTTTTGGATGAAATTGTTTCAACTCATTAATATGAAATGTGATATACGGTTGAGCATCAGCTATGTTATTCAAGATGTATAAATGTACCTTCTTCATCTGTTCAGCTGAAAAATATTTGACTTTCAAGCCACGAACCCCCTTTCCCTCAGTATTAACTCATTGATGATGAGATATAGGCAAACCTATGTTCTCCACTATAGACAAGTATCTCGTACAAAACTGTTCAACCTCCATATAAATACATTTTTCAATAATGGAGGCTTTAGGTTGATAAGGATTTTTAACACACCCCTTCAATATTTTCATATACCTTTCAAAAAGATACATCCAAAGAAGATATACAGGTCCAAAAATCTATATTTCTCAAACCAGATAAACTATTAAATGTTCCATTATATCAAAAAAAAAGATGGAGGGAAATACATTTCCCATTGACAAAGTATAGATATTGCATCTGTTTCCAAAATTTTCTAAGCATTCATATCAATCACCTTATTACAAATTGAATTGAAAAAATAACACACCTTCATTATAGTCTTTCTGACACTGATGGGCAATATTCCACGCAATGCAACCAGTATAAGTTGTTGCATCACGATGTGAAAATCATGATATTTCATACCTATCAACTTCAAATCCTTCAGAGAGACAAAGTTCATTACATTTGAAGAATAACCTTGAGGCAATTTGATATCATGAAGACACTGACAGAAGATAATTTTCTCTATCTTGGATAATGTATGACAAGCCAGAGGAATAAATGTTCGTCTTTCATTAGAAGTTGGAGCTAACTCCAAACTTATTCCCATTAATAGTAAGTCTAATCTTGCATTCAATCCATCTTTAGTATTTCCTTTAATATTTAACAATTTTCCAATAAAACTATCATAGATATTCTTCTCCACATGCCTGACATCAATATTATGCTTCACCTCATGATATCTACAGTATAGTTTCTCAAAAAATATTGACCTTTTCTTCCAAACATGTCTATCATTACCAGATTTATGTTTCTTTCCCAATGTCACATCATGGTTTTTCACCCTCTCAAAATAATCATCAGGGGATAAAGGTTTCAGAGCAATATCTAATTCTTGTGACCCATTGTATGCCTTTTTCAGTCTTCTATATGAGTGATCCATATGTAAAAACGTTCGATGACCCATGTAGACAGGTTTCCTCCCATGATGCAATTTACAATATGAAGTCGGTTGTTCACAAATTGGACATGATTTATGCCCCTTAACACTGTATCAAGACAAATTTCCATACGCTGGGAGGTCATTTATAGTGAAAATAATCCCTGCATGAAGTTGAAAATAATTAATTTTATAAGAATCATACACTCTCATACCATCCTCCCATAAAAGTTTCTAATCATCAATCAGCGGTGACAAGAAAATATCAATATCATTTCCGAGTTTCTTCAGACCAAAGATCATTATACTCAACAAGAAATATTTTCACTTCATACAATCATCAGGAGAGAGTGTTTTAAATTACCAATAACATAGACCATGAACTATGTGTGCTACTGAGACTTCGATATGGATTCATTCCATCTGTGCACAATCCAAGTCTGATATTTCTAATTTCATTTCTGAATGTCGGATACATCTCATCAATTTTCTTCCATTTTGGAAAATCACCTGGATAATGAATTTTTCCATCACATATCCGCTCATCAGCATGCCATCTTAATCTTTTTGCATCATGTGAGTTAGAAAATAAAAATTTCAAATGAGGAATTATAGGAAGATACCAAAATAATTTGGCAGGGATCTTTGTAATCTCTGCATCAACATGTGCTTTTCCCTTCAACTTATACCATGATGTCCCACATTTAGGACACTTTGACATAAATTCATATTCCTTCTTATATATTATCCAGTCATTCGGACATGCAAGTATTATCTTGTATCACATTCCCATCATGCATAATATTTTTTTCTCTTTATAATGTGATTCTAGAAGATTGTTGTCTTTTGGAAGAATGTTTTTCAACAATTGTAGCAGCTCCGTAAAACTTTTTTCAATCCATCCATGTTTCACCTTCAGGCTAATAAATCCTAACACTGCCGAAAAAACTGTAAAATCTTTACAACTAGGATACAATGGTTTTTCAGCATCACCATATAGATGTGCAACTATCAGTTTTATATCAAGGTTTTCTGCTACAATATCATGAATTGTTTCTTCAATTCCACCTGAGTTATCATCTTGCAAATCATCATCATCAATAGATCTGAAATTATTTCCAGTTTCACCATGAAAAATCCAAGGGATGTAACTTGGATTAAAACAATGAAAAATCAGATGATCTTTGATCTATCTACTTTTCAACTTCTTCATATTAAAACATTTCAGGCATGGACAGAAAAAATGTCATTTCTTGGAACATTTCATTTATCAAATTCAAAAAAATCATCAACACCTTCCTCATATTCATTACTCATATGATGTGTCTTAATCCAACTTCAACTCATAATTACCTATAACAAATATCAAAATTAGACATCTTATAAAGAAAAGAAAATTTTATAATTATATGAAAAATATCATAATTTGAATGCAAAACAATTTTTAAATACAAAAAAATGAAATCAAACATGTGTCAAAGTTATTATTTGTAATAACAATAAAAACAATTAAGAATAAAAAAAGAAAAACTATAAACATGGAATTATACAAAACTCTTGTGGGCTAAAACCATAATGACAAAATGATGATACAAAACCCTCAATGGCTCAACCCATAATGAAAAAAAGATGTAAAATCTATAATTTATTCACCACAATCTTCGTAATAGAAAACCCTTGTTCATTTGAAAAAAAATCAATTTGATTCTATCATCATATTAACCGTCAAGATGCATTGAAAAAATACATAAATATGTGAGAAACTAGATTATAAACATGAACATTAGAATCAAATTAAACCAAATCAAAAAAATGAATTTAGGGCATCCTCACAAAATAAGAAATGAAATCGGGGAAGGTTGAAAGTCTTACATAGGGATTCCGAGTCGATCTGAGAGATTTGATAATAATAAAGTTGATTAAGGATCTAGACAAACCGACATTGAGGGAATGAGTTCTAGGTGGGTTTCTAGGTTTTCCGCGCGAGAGAGATGAGCTGCAAGTCATAGATCGATGAAAACATATAAGCATACAGGTCCTGATAAATCATTTAAAGAGTTTATCACATCAATTATTTTATAACTGACCTGATAAACCACCGAGACTTGATTTATCACATCAGGTATAAAATAACCGACGTGATAAATCATCGGCACATGGTTTATCACGTCAGTTATTTTATAACCGACGTGATAATCGGATTTTGTTAAGTTTATCACGTTGGTTATAAAATAACCGATGTGATAAATCTTTTTTTCCGATTTATCACATCGGTTATTTTACAACTGACATGATTAACCCTCGAGCTGCGATTTATCAGGTCGATTATAAAATAACAGACCTGATAAACTGCTTTTTTGTAACTTTATCATGTCGGTTATAAAATAACTGACGTGATAAATCGTTTTGTAGGTTTATCACGTTAGTTAAATTATAAACGACATGATAAACCTATTTTTTTAATTTTATCACATCAGTTATAATATAAATGATGTGACAAATTGAGGCTCAATGATTTATCATGTTGGTTATTTTATAACCGACATGATAAACCTTCGTGATTCCATTTATCACGTCAGTTATAAAATAATTGACGTGTTAAATCCAATCTTAGAGATTTATCATGTCGGTTAAAAAATAACAAATGTGATAAATGTCCATTATAGATTTATCATGTTGGTTATAAAATAATCGACGTGAAAAATCCAGTATCATGGTTTTCCACGTCGGTTATATATAACCGATGTAAAAAATGCCACTGTGATAAATGTTTTCTACCCTAGTGTGGTAGTGATTCCTTCTTTAAATAGGGTAGGTATGATCACGTGGTAATCATATTATTATACCTATGATTCTATGGAGTCGTTTTTTGATGAAGTCGGTAATCTAGGGGAATCTCTTTCACTATATGAGTAAGACAGTCCATCAAAAGATAGATTATCATCCCTTACATCACAAGTTGTTGTAATGAGAATATGGAGATGATATGATTTTGAACTGTCACTGAGGATATAATGGGATTGGACTTATGGGATTAGGTATATTTCCTTAACTAGATTTATTGTGAGAACATAGTCACTATTGAGAGAAGTCTAGGTTTTTTCATGGGTGTTCCCCAAGTTGTTTGGGGCTGTAACCTATATATCATTATTTACCATTAGTGGTTTTCAATCAATTTTTTTGAAACATGCTTCAACAAATGATTCATTGAAAGTATCAACGGGGTTACTATCAACATGTTGTATGTCGAGCTTTCCATTAATGGGGAATTTTATATACTAAGAGAACATTACAGGTAATTCTTCATGACTATGGTGTCAGGCCTTATAAGATATAAATTCTATGTGGTGTCTTACAATATAACCATTAACTCAATAGTATATGTGAGATCCCCAAACTAATTTTTGAGTTTTATCTTCTCGATGGGCCTTTTCTCATTCTTTTCATACCATTTAATGATCAACTTTTTAGGAGAGAGATCCTCATCACCATACCCTATACTTCAGATAGTTTAAATCAGGATAAGGTTAATCGGAGAACCATTGAAAATTATATACCTTTAAAATATTATCATTATTGAGTCTGCCCAAAACATATAGGGTCCTGAAGTGTCTAAATTTTACCTCTTACTAAACTCACTCTATGAACGAGAAGGTGACATTTCATTCTAATGTAATGGTCCCCACTTAATAGACCTCAAGTGTAATGACATTTTCATGAACACTTGTAGGATATATATAGATTCAATAAATTCCGTAGGAGTGCCTATGAAATATAAAATGCATCTTTGAATGAGATCAGGGATGGGATAACATCCAGCTATTTCAGAATGTCAGGCATGTGTACCCGAGGTCAGCACTTCACAGGGTGGGGTTTCTTCTAATAATATGGATTAGGATATGCGGAATTTAAGATGTGTATCCTATTTATTTTCCATAGGTTGAGGGACTATTTTGTTGAATTGGAATAGGTCATGTTGTTCTTCCCTGATTTTTGGGCTAATCAAATGATCTCACCCATATTAAGCAGTCATATATGATGACTGAGTGAGAAATAATGATGGAGGGATGTAGGACACCTCCATGTATTCGTTGTGATTATTGGATAATATTCTAATGAGTATCAGATGCATATATTACTTTTTTAGGGACTTGACCATAGTATTGGGTCCGACCACACCCATGTTGTCCCATATATTCTCAGTTCTAATGTATATGGCCTTATGTTCCCCGATTAGGTGTAGGGATTTCATACATTGAGGAAAACATATCTTCAAATATGGGTTTCTTTGAGTTCATAACATTGATAGAATAAAATATGAGCTCCTCATCTAATGAGGGTTATAATTAGTGGGGTTGGGACCATGATGTATATGTTATAGGGAAGAAATATACAAGAGTTTGAGCTTAATTTGGAACAGATTATGACTCTTCCTCTTCTATTTCTTTATGTTTCTGATGGTAACATCCACCATTGGGAGACTTATCTAATGTTAACATTATGGATGGTGGAATTGATGTGGGTCTGTTAAGTTGTGCTCTCATGGTGGAATGAGACTGGTCAACTATCTTTTGAGTCATCTAGATGTCTAACTTCATCACATGCCTATCCGAAAAAAAATATTCAATCACTTTCTTCCTCTAACCTTTTGAAAGTTATAAAAGACACATATTCATAAGATTTATCTAACATCACATTTATGGAATCGAACATTCTTTGGATGACATATTTGATAATGATGGAATCCTATATTTCAGGAACCAAACTTTGAAAAAATAGGGATGTAGTCAGGTTTGTAAGTTAGGTGGACCACATTGGACTTCCTAGGACGTGGTAGAATGAAAGAAATATTCTTTATCGATGCTATAAAATAATTGGGTATATGTACATTCCATATGGGCTATGGTTTATTAATTCTTCCCACAAATAATGGGATACCATAACCACTTTTGGGTTCTAGTTGAGGGAGATTGTTTGGTTATTATTACTCTACAAGATGTGTTGGATAGTTTGTGACCTACCATTATGCTTGAATGGGATCTACTACTAGTTTAAGTGTTACAATGGTTGTTTCTTCCTTTCCAAGTCATTTCCCTTTTGCCGAGGGAATGATTCAAGATATGTATTGGGTTAGTTGAATTGTTTTTCCAAACTTTGTGCCATTTTTGAAAACTCCTGGAATCCACATTGATACATAATTGGGATTAGAGGTGTCTAAAACTCATCTTGGGGATTTGTAGCATAGAGATTCATCAGTTTCTCATATCATAAAGGGATGGTAATTTAATATTATAGACCATTTAATCTATCAATGAAGTCATATACACTAATATTTTCATGTTTCATTAAGTTATTCAAGTTTAAATTCGACATTTTCCTCAAAATGGAGCTTAATTGGTATAGTAACTGATGATGAAGGAATTCTCATCTAGCAACATATCCTACTAGATGGCTATTGTACCATGAAAAGGAAGGATCAACTAGAGTCTATTCAAACCACCTCAGCTTTTTCACCCCTATTGATCATGAGGGCCCATCATTGGGAAACATTGGTATAAGATGTTTGTGAGATATTGTTCAAGGTCTCTCATTCCATAAAAGATATAGAGTGAAGGATTTCAAAAATTGGTTTGAGTAAGAGTGTCATCTACAAATTTGGGATATTGATTTATCACACACTACACAGGTTCACATTGCCCTTCCACATATTCCAATCAACCAACCAAATTATTGATGTATTTGTGAATATCTAGTTATACTTTTTTAGCATATTCCCATGTACAGGGAGTGGGAATAGCTTTGTGAGGTGTATTTGTTTAAATCTAATAATTAATCTCAAATTTTTTGAATATTGAGTGATCATTATGGTGAGGGAGAGGTTGTCACCTCAAAGGATTGATGTTATGATCACTTTCAACTTTTTCATTCATGAAGTATGTCTTCTTAGATAAAAATACTATCTAATTCTCAGATAACACTCTTATAGGTGGGTTTTTCACAGGAAGAAGAATATTCATCACTTCGTGAAGATGATACCTAGTTTCAATAATTCCCACGAGTAGCTCCTCATTGAGTTGTATGAGAGTCTGTATCTTATTTCTATATTGTGAAAGTTATTCCTCTGTAGAAGGAACCTAAACACTTTTTGTTGGTGATTGGGATGTTTCTACATCTTTACATTTATCCTTAGAAATTTTCTTCAAGAGAGGTGAAAAATAAATATTGGTAGGTTCCATATTTGGTATCCTTTTCATATTCTAGGGGCATACCACCTCATTTAGTGCATCCAAATCACCTTCTTCTTAGGGTAAATTTTGTTCTTGTTTCCCTATGAACTTTTATCTTAATCTTCTATATTTTTGTATTTAAGTTGAAAACATTAACTTAGGTGTACCAAGAAATTATGGTTGTCCCATTACTTTAAAAATAATAGGATTATTTTTTACATCATGCATTAGGGTTGTTTCTTGAACCCTTGGTAATATGGTTTCATTTTTCCTATAGATCCTAGTGGGGTTTGATTGAACTTTCCATTCACTCCTCCCATCTGAAACAATGACTAGATAATATGAGGTAATTTCTAGTCATGACTGGAAAATGATCCCCAAATAGAAGAGGATTGTATTGGAGCTGGACAACTGAATCGAATGTATCCCACTAATATTTAGCTCCAAAATTAGAGAATAAATAATTTATCTATAATGATGGTGGTGATGAAAATTTCCCTAGTCCTATGGGTTGGGTCCTATCCAATACCATAGTTCACATTAATGTATTATAGTTCTAAGGATCCAATGATTCCCTTTGAGGATTTTATGAATACTAGGATGTAAATTGATATATAAATCCCCTTAGAAAAATTGGATGGATTTTATCTAGAACTGATGTTGATTTTACTCGGATAATTTCTAGGGATGATGAACCTGGTGAATAAAATTGATATATAAATGCACCTAGTCCAATGGGATATGGTTTTCTTTCAGATTTTGATGATATTTCTTGAATTCTATTAGGAAATGAAGATTCAAGAGGTGGAGGTATTGGTAGATATTATCCTAGCCCTATGAGCTGGTTCAACTCCTAGATGTCTAATTTTACAGCTACTATTACTGTATGATTGATGTGGTGATGTTTTACTCTTGTAGAAGTTGGGATGAATGGAATCCCTTAAAAGACATCAGATTCTATGATTTTCCTTCGAGTGGTTTACAACATTGGATTTTATGCCTAAAATTCATTCTATATTCTTTGAGGGTCCTAGTAAAAAGACTTGTTGAATATCATATTAATTCTTTTCTGTTCTCTTAAAACCATTGAAGTTGATGCATTTTATTCATTAGACAACTGACCTGAGCATTTCCAGGTCAAACAATTTCTTTAGAGGATATAAGATTAAGGGAAGCCAAATATGAGTGGTTATTCAATTCCAGGGGTGTGGTGAAGTGTATCAGTAAATATGTTCACCATCCACTAATACATATGCTTGATGTGGCTTCTAAGATCATATATTGAAGTGTTTTGATGCAGTATAGTAAACCATTTTGGGGATTTGTGATATGTATTTTAGGTTTTTTATCTCAGACCACATATATTGTATTCAGGTCTAGCTATCAACAATGTATCCTAATGTATTGAAGGTTGACCTTATATCTAGGATAATGGAAGTGTGTATCCTTCAATTTATAAGTATTTTCCTATATATTTTGATGTAGATAATGAATTCACCACTCTCTGGATCATCTGGGATGTCATAGTCAGAATTATAAAGAAGAAAAAACATTGTGGGGAGGTTTCTTCTAGCCAACTCTATCCTTATATCAGGGTTTTCTTCATATTCATCATAATTACACACCTCCATTTGGTTGGAACAGTTAATATTCTTTATCGGGTCTCATACTAACTATAATGGATTGTTATTGGTAGTTTATGGGTAACTATATGAGATTGACCCCAATGTTTCAAGAACCTATTTATACAAAGGCATTTGGGTTTTGAAAACCTCTCTATATGGCGGTTTATATGAAAGGGGGTGATTTACTTATATATGTGATATAACTGTATGGTGGATTACCAAAGTGGTTTTTTAGGATTAGTGTCCATAGAATCTATTTCCACACTACCCATAGGAGGAATATCATGGTAATGATTGCCTAATGATTTAGTAAAATAGTCAATGTACCGTTATGGTGTCTTAAATGTGTCTCAGACAACATAAATGACACCCGAGTAAATAATATTAGGGATATGAGCCTCATTCTAGGCCATTAATGTATTATTCTGATATTTCTTTTGGGTTTGTGAAATGATATGAGCCTACCATGTAATAGTTGTTAGAACATGATGTTAACCATCTAGTGTTATGGGAATATGAGCCCACTACTGAAAATATACTGGACAATTCCAATGAGCTTCTTCATTTTTGGTATAAATATAAGATTGGCATGAGGAATCTACCACTCTCCCATGGAAAGCCTTATTCGTGAATGTGATTTGATCCTAGTTCTATGACTTTAGAATATTTCAATGGTATTTCATGATAGAGATATAAGCATGTCCCAATGATTATTCCTATCTCACCTGGTGAGCTGTTGTTGGGTTGTGTGTATGAGGCCAATCTATAAATTAATTCCCTGATAGAATAATCTAAAAGACCTCTATAATAGGATAAGGGTTATGATCATCCTCCTTTATATCCTTGTAATGGTTTTGTTATAGTCATTCAACAACATAAGTAGGAATATGTGAATGGATTATGTGATTGGCTAGAATATTCCTATAAGATTCACCAATAAAAATATAAGCACGTCTAGATGCGTGTTCCAATATTACTTTAAAATCCTCATCATGAATGAGGATATGATCATATTCCTAGTCCTTTGGAGTATGTCACTAGTCTTCTCTAATGGTAATATGAGCTTATCCGGATGCATGTTCCCTACACACCTAGTGAGCCTACCACAATATGGACATGGGCTTGATCTGAGACCCTTGTAATATGCCACTACACTATTTAGACAAGCATATACCCTAGTCCTGAGGAATCTTCAAATATCACACGATGATCCCCATATAGAAAGATATTATGATCTCGGACTGGTAAATCATCTTTTACTAGAATGTGTTTATTGTCCTCCTAGATTGGAGAAGGAAATTGTGCATGCTCCTGAGAAAACACTTGTTTAGAAACATCGATGTTTTGACCTCCCTATCTATATTGATAGAAATATGATCCTTTACCTGTATTTTCACCAGTTTTGAGTTATTCTAGAATAGTTCTTTAGTAGTTGATGGGATTTAATGGAATATTAGTGTAGTGTGCATAGAAATTTAATCCTTGAAATTTTCTATCTCAATTATATACTGGAAGATATATTCTATTTATTTTGGTATATGATAAACAATTTGTCCTTCTTGATCTTCTAGAATATGTCAATAGACTATTTATGAAGGGTAGGGATATGATCCTCCCACATTCCTATTACATGAGTATTCTTGTAGACTTGTTCTATGCTAGCATGTATACAAGACATATCGATGAATAATACCATATTATTTATGAAATATTCTTCAGTGCAAGTGGGGAAATGAGCCCACTCCTATTTATCCAAAACCTTCCACCCTAGAATTTTCTTTCTTATTTCTAGTGAATTGTTGTTAAAGGAAACCTATTTTAGGTGGTACCCTTACTAGGTTACTGATAGGTACCGTTGGGATGAAATTTGCAATGGAAGTTGACATGAGACCTTCTTAGTGGCTTTTGAATTGGGATGGATCTATAGTTTACTCCCTTGTCCACATCCATCAGATACTGAAGGAAGTTATTTTCACACTTCCTGAATAATAATTAAAAGGAGTTAGATATGTTAATGAGAAAAACTATCTTTTCTGTAGTTTTCTTTGGATGGTATGAACCCATCTGATCCATCCCCTAAAGGCCCTCATGGGAAACCTCAATGGTTAGGATGATACCATGATAATTGTATTCCCAAACCATTGAATCTACCACAAAATGCAAAACAAATTGGGTATGTGAGGTCATTCTGAAGCCAATGGGGGTTACAGTCATAGTTATTTTTTTAGAACCATCACTGGATAAAGGCATTATCTCAATTCCTTTTTTATGGGATTAATCTCTAAATTCATTCAGACAACAGGTAACAAAGTCATTGATCATCTCACTATCACTGGCATGATATTCACTTAATTAAATATGCATGCATAGAAAATTTCAAATATTATTCCCAATACAGACATTCTACTCGTGTGGACTTTTCGAAGTGAGAATGGTATTTTTTTATGAGAAAATCGACTATAGAGGATCAACCATAAGATTCTTGTAGTGTTTTTCAATTTGGTATTCATAGATTTTGTAAGACAAAATGGGACAACATATGATTAACTAATCATCCAAATATTTCTGTGATTTTCATTGGGTTCACCATTTCTAAATTCATATATTATACAAGAAAAAATGTCCCAACACATGATTAATTTATCATCCTATTTTTTGATAGATTCACATTGAATTAAAAAAAATTATTTTAGTATATTATGAAAGATAAAATGGAGTGACACATAATTAACCTATCATCCTTTTATCGAAGAGATTCATGTTGTGGACACATTTTTTGTGTGTGGATTATTCAAGAAAAATGGAATAATGAATTATTAATTATTCATACTATTATTTCATAGATTCATGTTGGGTTCTTTTTTTTCATAGATTATAAAATAAAAATGGACCACCACAGGACTAAACAATCATCCCTTTTTTTGAGTGATTCACTTAAGTATCACCATTATTATTTCATTGGGAAGATGTGGATGGATATGTTATGGTGGATAGATTATGGGTGTTCAATGGATTAAAAAATCAGGAATTTGTTTCTCACCATTTGTTATCATTTAATTGAATTGCCAAAAAGATATAGAATCCATAACTAGTTATAGAACATCATTCCAAAGGTAAGTGGTTAGTTAGGGTTTCAAGCTCAAATATTCTTAGGAACAAACATTGGTTAAAACTATGGGTGGTTGGTCTATTCAAAACCTTTTAGGGTGAAGTTTGACCTATGGTGGGACTCTCTCATAGATTTAAGATATGTTCCATAATATGGGACCAGTTACCCTAATAACTTAATCACAAGTTAAACATCATTCCCTTTAAGATATGGATTCTACTTCTCCTACAAAATGACCATATATTAGATCTATTTTATACATGTAGGGGTCTCTTTTAGTGAATACATATGTATGTATCTAGGGTTATTCAATAATTTCCCCTAATGAGTGGCCTCTAATATGTTATATTTTTATAACCATGCACTTCTAGATTTTCTACCATGCCAGGTGTAATTTAAAATGTTGATGTCGGGATTGAACCATTATGAGGAATCTTATATATCCTTTTATAGTGGGAATCTAAACCCACATAGTTCATTCAAAAAATTTAGTGTAAATTTACGTAGAAATAAAATATATAAAGTCACAAAGAAACCATATATTTGATCTTGGTCCTTGAGGAGGCATCCTACCTATCCTGATTATGGAAGGAATATGAGTTATTTTACTTTATTTTATTGCTCAGTCTACTTGTGGATGAGAGATAATAGTCCACCCATGGGAGATATTGGGTCCTAATGATTTAAATTTCATAAAAATGGTAAAAATGGGTGCCAAAATAACTTTTTATTTGATCTTGGGACTAGAAATGAAATCATACATATCCCAGTAGTTGAGTAAACCAGATATCATAAATTTTATTACGATTTGGGGATTACACATTGGGAGTTCACTAGTTGGTGGAGGCATGTGATTAAAATTATATAATCATCGAAACTCCCTAATCCCATTTTAGTTATGTTCACGGTGACAAAAAATGATAGAATGTAATCAGTCTCACTATATATGAATGTGGGCCTCATGTGTTGGGGAATGCCTTTGAATGGTTAATGTGGATCCTAGGACTTAGGAAGGAGTCCTGGATTTCATTATTATAAAACAAATGATAATGTTCATAGTTTATTTGGTATCTCAATCCACTAATAGATGTGAAGGAATAAGCATCCCTTTATAATGATTAGGTCCAGATGGGTTGAATTTTAGAGACATTGTTGGACTTATACTAAGGTTAGAGTATATTTTAGCTCTGGATTTGGAAAGGATTCTTATGTATCCTAATTATGGTAGTAATAAAAGTTATCTTAGTTTAGTTTATTTGTGTATTACATGATGATGATTACCTAATATTGGGGAAATATAATTTTATGTTGTTGATCAGGGATTATGCATAGAGGATTCCCTTTGTGAAGAATATGATCATTAAAACTCACGAATCCCTTGTTATCTATTCCCGAATGGCCCTAAGGCCTTCATTTTTATTGATTTTTTATAACCCCCATTTCAAGGGATGAGGGGGAACCCTTACAAGGCCCATAGGCTCAGAGATTACATGGCCCATAGGCTTAGGAGATTACATGACCTGAAGGTCTTAGGGAATTCAACCAGACTATCTACAAGGAATTGTCCCTCCCCAGTATCTGCATCATGATAGTAGCTCTCCACCTTTACATGGAAATTTGGCTAGGCTTCCCATGCTAGAAAAGGCTAGTCTCGATGGCATTGCTATATCCTCTCATTTGGAAAAATCAATTTGGCTTTACTCTGGTGAGTGCACCTGCTCTGAATCCTCTTCTGGGGATACTCCTTTTTTGTAGTTTGTCTGGGGAAACTGTGTGTGGCCTGAAGGCCTTGAAGTGTCCCAAATACCTTAAAGGTGGCCCGAAATCCCTTCTAACTTGAAGGCCTGGCTGGCTGAAAGCCTTAAGGACTCCAAGTGCAAATCGGTGGCCCAAGGAGAATAGTTCCAACTACTACAGTACCGAACAGTACCTACTACAGTAACTACTACAGTACCCGCACAATGTATTATTCTACTACAGTACCTATACAGTGTACAGTTCTGCTACAGTACCCACAGTGTATAATTCTACTACAGTACCCCTAGAAATATACCTCTACCTGGTTTTGAACCTGGGACTTGTGGATTCACTTAATGATGCATCACCAACTGGGCTGAGGCTCATGTGCCCTCGTTATCTATGCTCTATGTGGGAAAACAATTTATTTCAAATGACCAAACTCAATACTAATGTATAAGGTAGTTATGTTCTTGAACAACCCTTTGAATTTATAATTTAAAGCACCATCCTTTGGGAGGACTTCTATATATCCAAGTTATATAATCAAACATAGTCATTATAGTTCAATTGATCCATAAGCCTAATAATACACGAGGAGTAATAATCATCCCATTGGAATGATTAGGTCCCAATGGTTGAAATGTTGGAGTCATGGGTGGACTTACACTGAGTTAAGTGTATATTTGATTTTGGGCCTTGAAAATGTACCCTACAAAGCATATTTTAGGAGGGAATCATAATTCTCATAGTTTATTTGATTCAGGGATTATATGATGAGGTTGTACAAGGTTATCAAGCACTTGGATTCCCGTTTTGTGTGTAATGATAGTCTAATTTACTTACATTGATTATCTACCAGACATGCCTTGATTTTTTAAATGATATACTAAACAAAATCTTTCTATCATGTCCAAAAACAATTGAATTATCCAAATTTATTTTTTGAGGGATTTATCATAATTTTTATGGCATTGTAAGGACCCAAATCTTCTTTTCAATTATAAATGTTTTCTAGTGTTTTCGAGAAAAATATGAGTTTTTGGAAATTTCATAAGTACACATCATGTACTTATAAGTACACATCGTGTACTCAGTTGTTTCAGGTTGTCATGTGCTAGTCGTGTAATGGTCGAACACATGGTTGTGTGGGGTGACCTGGAAAATGCCTAAAGTGGATCTTAGTAAAGGCAAGTACACTCCATGTATTTTTAACATAAATTCCATATACATTCTTTTTTTCATTACACAGACTAGGGTCGCGTCTAATCATCAGAACACACTTCTTCTTTGTTTTTCTTGTTTAGGAGTGACTATAGGCTGCGAATGTCTTCTGATCCCTCGAATCCTCATTCTTTCTCTGAATCAACCATAGTTGATTGAGTTGGAATCTCCACAGAAAGCTCTTCCTTCTCATAGATTCTTGTTTCCTATTTCCAATTCTTTCACAAGATATCCTTGTTTGAATGTTTTTAGTGTTTTTGTAGATATACATTGTTCTAGGGTGATTCAAGGCATGAGTTTCATATATATCATTCATACAATGTCGAGATATGTGGTTTGTTCCTTTATGTTGTTATTCCTTGAGTTATATGGGAAAAATTTCCCAATACCCTTGTTCGGGGTATTGTGTTTTTATGGTTGTTAGCCCTTATATTTCCTGTTATGCCTTGGGTGTTGGAGTAGAGGATTTATGATTGTAAATAGGGTTACTTACCTTGCTATGGATGTGTTTTCTATGATTTTTTATTTTGGCCATTTATTCTAGCCTTTTCTATTAGGCTATTATTTTCCATTCCTACTGTTGTTTGGATGGAGTGATTATTTATCTAATATGTTGTTCCATGCCTGGTAGCTAATTTATCCAAGTAGTACTTTGAGGTTTAATTTGGTTGCTGATTATTGTTTGTGCATGATTTATTTACATAGGGCTGGGGGAACCTGGTGTAGTGTGACCATATGGGAAATTGACATTGAGGGCTTTCCCAGAGTGTGTTAAAATTATCACGCTATGAGGCCATAGGAGGGATTGACATTCAGTGCTCCCTCAAAGTGTCTATAGTTGGTTTACGAGACCACAAGAGGAATTGGTGTTAGTGCTTCTTTAGAGTGTCTATAGTTTATCCTTAAAATACTATAGGGGGAATTGATGGTGATTGCTTCTTCATAGAGTCTTTGATTACACATAACTATAGGGGGGAATTTATGGTGAGTGTTTCCTCAAAAGCTCTTTGTTATATATTCTCTTGTATTTTGAACTAGAGGGGTTAGGTTGTTAGAACTACCTAGAGGGTTACTTGAATTTGTAGTTGAACCAGAGGGGATAGGTTGTGAGAAAATTTTGAAAGGGTTCCTTGTATTTGTTTTTGGTTAGTTAAATTTTTAAAAGTAAGTGTTTGTTAATGACACTATTGGACTATTTACTTTTGAGTACATCCTTGTTTATTGCTTGATTTTCTCATTGTTGGCCATATATTTTCACTGACAATTAGGCATCAATCTTTGGGTGGTTTCCTACTGGGATTCGTCTCACACCCTGTTTGGGTCATGATTTTGGGCCCAAACAGATTATATTGTTGTAGTTCTAGATAATGGAAAGTTCCCTTCTACTTCTGGTACTTGATTATTGTGGATATGGGGAGCATGAAACCAAAATGAGGCTTGTAATGCTATTGAAGTTTATTTTTTTTCTTTTTTTACTTTGTTTTATTACTTTATTCTAGATGTGAGGCTTGTTTGGATGTTTTCCTATACATATGTATCATGCATCATTTATATATGTACTCTAGTTATTTATTTATTCCAGTCTTCCATTGTCTACAGTTTTATGGAATTATTATTGCTTCTGTTATTGTTATCTGTTTATTTCAGCTGTGTTACTCTACAACAAGGGAATATTTTCCCCAGTATCACACCCAAGTCCCTCACTTCAAGTCAGTAGCCTCTAGAGTTTGGAGAAATACGCTTGAGTCCATGTGACTAACTGGGTACGGGGAACCTCTGGGCGGCTCCCAGAACCGGGACGTTAAAATGTGGTATCGAAGGATTATTTTCTTCTTTACTTAATGTTTTAAGAATATATCCAGGGATAGGAAATAATAGGTAATTGGTAATAAGCTATGCTCCGGAGTAGCTAACCCTTGTATAGGTAAAATCTGATTTACCTCATATATTGTTATTTTATAGTTTTCCAATTATTACAGTTGATTTTATTTCATCATTTGGTTATTAACATGGGTTTCACTATTATTATTGATATTTTTGAGGTTCTATTTCTATTTAAACCTGATGAGATAAGGGTTTTCCATCTCATGGATTATATAGGGACTTCCTAGAAATCACATGTCATGCAACCTTAACATGCCATTTAGGGTTAATTACTGATTTCAGGTTATTGTGTTATATAGTGGGCCAAATATTTATATTTTTTTGATAGATACCTTTATAGAATACTTGCTGTTTGATAGGGTATTATTTGTATGCTGTTTTTCTTGAATGAACACAAAACATCAGTTATTGAGGTGTTATGAGCCCTCATGGATCAGATTTTGGTGGATTATTTCCTTTTTATTCCTTTTTTATAACATGTACAAGATGCAAATATTTGATTCGCAGGAAGTATGGGCCCTCAGGGATCTGAATTTGGCACTTTAATGTTGGTTTCATGGTTTTCTAGGTTCTGGAATAGTTTCTTGAGTCTTACTGTCAAGAAAAACCCAGAATACACAGCGCATAATGGTAAATACATGCCATGTGTCCTTATGTTTGGGAAGGAACTATTTTTATTAAGTACATTCCGAGTACTATATGTACATGCCATGTAGTCTCTAACTATGTCACTAGCTGTGTGGTCAGAGACACGGGGTTGGGAAATATTTGGTGGGACATGTCGTGTATAGGATGTACACATAGTGTTGTGTAGACCATGTGTCCACCCGTGTGACTAATGACACGGATGGATAAAACATATGTTATACATGTTGTGTCAAGATTTAACATGCTATGTAGTATAAACCTTGTATCCAGATGTGTAAAGAACAACATGGGGTGGTGTAATCCTTTTAGTACACGTCATGTTTGGCATAAACATGCCGTGTAGAGTCAGTCGTGTGTCCACTTGTGTGACTAAAAACACGGTTAGTTGAGACCTAAGCGGTACACATTGTGTATGGAAAAACACGTCATGTAGTCCAGTCCTAGGAGAACCCTGTGGGATAGTCATGTATAATAACTTAGGCTGGGAAAAGAAATCAAGTACACACCGTGTCTTGGGAGAACACGACGAGTGTGTGGGGTGTTACATGACCGGTTTTAGTAGTAGTACATGCCCATGTGAAGGATTAAAGGAACAATCTGTGTATCCATGTTTCAAAAAACTTGAATTATTTCCTTTTACTATTCCCTTCATTCACTTATATGTTTCAGACCTTGATAATCTTGATCTAAGGGGTGTTCTTGACCTTATAGAGTCATGGCACCGAGACATCCTTCGGTTGTGCTCCAGTTATAGGGCAATGATCAGACTACGGGCATGGTCAATTAGGGACTACAAGTATATCCTTTTGCAGTGCCAGTCTTGGCACCAGCCGTCATTCAAGACACAGGTGTTGATGCATAGTTTGGAGAGGGCTTTATGAGGTTCATGCAGACCTTCCAAGGATCACCGCATCCAGCCCCGTCAATGGAAAAATTGAAACAGGTTTTCCAAGAGTATCATCCTCCCACCTTCATTGGGAAGGTGGAACTCAGGCTGCATATTCATGGCTAGAATCCATACTTTCTATATTTGATAATCATGAGATTCCTCCAGAGAGGAGGGTGAATCTCACTACTTATATGATTCGGGATTCTACTAAGCGATGGTGGGATGTGGTTTCACAGGCAGGACATCAGCAAGGTATGGAATGGGATGACATTTAGCATAACTTCTATGATTACTTCTATCTGGAGACCTTGAGGGTTGATCGAGCCTGAGATTTCATGAGTTTGGAGCAGCGTATTCTTTTAGTTATGGAGTATTCTTCTCTCTCCATAGAGCTACAATGCTTTGCATCTTTTTTGGGGAGATGATTTATTCCTAGCAAGAATGTTTGAGGATGGTCTCAGGCAAGACACTCGGGATCAGGTGAACATCTTCATATTGACTTCCATCACCTATATAGTCAAATTGGCACTGATCATGGAGCAAAGCCTAAGCGATTATGGAGTTTTGGGCAAGGGAGGTTCAGCATCCAGAGATGGTACTCCTCCAGAAGACCGAGGGAAGTGTCGTAGGGAGTCTACACGTGGAGATATGAGTAGGCGGGATGTACCTACAGGTAGTTAGGAGGTATGATACTAGTTCGGGATGGTGGAGAATACTAGGACACATTTCCCAAGAGACCTAGTGGAGTGCCGACATTTCAGCAAGATGGGTCATCTTTAGCACTTCTAGCAGTTATTTTCACTAACAGTGGGTGATAGGGGATCTTCTATGACTCTGCATTCAAGAGTAGCACCACCATAGTCTCATTAGTTTGGGAACTGAAGTTCATTAGTTCATTTTAGCTAAGGTTGAGGTCATGGAAGAGGTGGTCAGATGTAGGGTTTTTGAAATCCATAGGGTGGATCAGTTTAGGGATCTCAGTTAGCTTCACAAGGTCACGATGTTGGTCAGGATTTTGCGGTAGAGTAGAACCAACAAGAGAAGGATTACGGACCCTCTACAGTTCGAGGTACGATCCTAGTTTCCTCATTTTTAGATTTTATACTCTTTGATACAGGGGCTTCTCGTAGCTTTATATATGCTACTATTGTGGATAGCCTTGGGCTCTGTATCTTTTCTCCTGTTGATATCTTGATGATAGAAAATCTGTTGGGAACTAGAATGGATATTGTATGCCAGTGGAAGGAGTTCCCTCTCGAGGTTAGTGGGTGTCACTTATTATGCGACCTTTATGTCCTAGAGATGATAGTTTATTATTTCATTCTAAAAATAGACCGTTTAGTTCCCTTTCAGGATTTTGTCAACTACTATCATTGTAGGTTGGGTTTCACATCACTATAGGGAGGATCATTTCTTTATAAGGGAAAATGGGATTTCCAGGTGAGCAGAGTGGGCCCCGAGCATCATGGTTTGGGAGGAGTTGTAGCCCATATTTCTATTCTATATCTCGATGACCATGGGACTTCATAATTAGACTTTACTCTAGTAGTCGATCATTTTAGGAATGTTTTCCAGAGGACTTTTCAGGTTTTCCTCCAGAGATGGAGGTGGAATTTTCTATTGATCTTTTTATATGAGTGGAACCGATGTCTATTCCTCCTTATATGATGGCTACACCAAAATTACAGGAACTCATGAATTAGTTGGAGGAGTTTTAGGTAAAGGTTTTCATCTGACCCAGTACTTCTCCTTACTGTTATCCTGTCTTGTTTGTGAAAAAGGCAGGTTGTACCCTTCGGATTTGTGTGGATTATTGGAAGTTGAACTAGTTTATGGTCAAGAACCGGTATTCCATGCTATGTATTGATGATATCTTTGATCATATTCAAGGATCATGGGTGTTCTCAAAGATTGACTTGAGATTTGGTTATCATCAGTTGTGTGTTAGACCATCTGATATACCTCATATGGCCTTTTGGAGTAGGTATGGTCTATATGAGTGTATAGTTTTACCATTCAGTCTCATGAATGCACCTACAGTTTTCATATAACTAATGAACTGAGTGTTCCATCCATACCTGTATTCTTTCATGGTGTCATTTTTGGAAGATATCTTGGTGTACTCTCCCACTTGATATTACCATTCCACACATCTTGAGATCATTTTGAGTACACTGAGAGAGCATCATTTATATGCTATGCTCTCAAAATTCCACTTTTGGATGGACCAAATTCACTTCTTGGGGCATGTTATTCTAGAGACAGGAGTATAAGTAGGCCCAGATAAATTGAGAGTAGTAGTTTCTTAAGAGCATCCTAAGAACATCTTTTAGGTACAAATTTGTCTAGGGTTGGATGGTTACTACAAACATTTCATATAGGACTTCTCACACATACCATCACAACTAAGGACTTGACTTAGAAGGGTGTGAAGTATTTGTGGTCACATTCTTGTGAGTCATCCTTTTAGGAGCTAAAAGGTAGTTTGAATTCAGCATCAATAATAGTATTTCTAGAGCTGGGAAATAGTTATACTATTTACTGTGATGCATCAAGTATCGGGGGTGGGTGTTGTTCTTATGTCGAGGGGAGGAGTCTTTGTGTACGGGTCTCGGCAATTGAGACCACAAGAGAGGAATTACCCAATGCATGATCTCTATTTGGTTACAGTTGTTCATGTTTTACGATGTTGGAGACCTTATCTATTGGGAGAGCATTTTGTGGTTTTCACGGATCACAAAAGTCTCAAATATATCTTCACTCGGTGTGATCTGAATCTAAGATAACAAAGGTGGGTTTATTACCTTTAGTCCTTTGAATTTGAGATTTCCTACACACCTGGGAAAGGCAACGTAGTGGCTGATGAGTTGAGCAGAATAAATAAGATACAGGTAGTTTAGGAGGATAGTAGTGAGTGGAAGCTTATGGCTCTGTTCTATGAGACGCATTTGGAGGTGCACGACAGATAGGGGTAGACGTTTCTTTCTTCTGTGACTGTTACCTCTACTCTACTCGATCAAGTGTGAATGAGGCTGCTATCAGATTCTAAAGTCCTAGTACTATGGGAGACTGTGTCAGGAGATGACCCCATTCCAGGTTGGATAGTAGGAGAGGATGGGATCATGTGTTTTCATGGGAGTATGTGGGTGCCGGAAGACATATGCAAGGAGCTGATTCAGGAATTTTATTCCTCATTTTGGGAAATTCATCCTGGTGTCACCAAGATGTATTGAGATCGGAATCATCAGTATTGGTGGCCAGGTGTAAAGGGAGATATTGATGGTTTTTTCATGAGGTGTTCCGCCTTTAAGAAGGTGAAGGCGAAGCATCATCAACCAGCAGAGATTTTGCAGCAGTTACGCATTTCCGATTGGAAGTGTAACGATGTCGCGATGGACTTTATGACAAGTTTTCCGAGGTCACCTTGAGGTAATGATGTAGTTTCGGTTGTCATTGACAGACTCAAGAAGGTTGTTCACATCTTACCGATCAAGGAAACCTTCAGAGTTTATGGGCTGGGAAGGTTGTAAATCTGAGAGATTGTACATTTTCTTGTAGTTCTATACTCCATTATTTCAGATGGGGATTCTCATTTTACTTCTCAAGTCTGGTAGGGATTACAGAAGGCTTTGGGTATACTGTTACTACTGAGTACATCTTACCACCCCCAGATTGATGGTTAGTTAGATCATATGATTCAGGTGCTTGAGGGAATGCTTCGAGCATGCATCTTTTATTTTTGAGGATCTTTAGAGATTCACATACCTCTTATAGATATTTCCTACAATAATAGTTTTCATGAAACTATTCAGATGAAACCTTATGTGGCTTTGTATGGTAGGCCATGCTGATCACCCCTATGTTGGCTGGAAGTAGGAGAGACAGCTATGTTGGGACCTCTTCTTCTTCAGGAGACCACGGATCAGATAGAGTTGATTTATAATAGTATGGATACTACACAGTCATGATAGAATTCTTATACTGATAGACGGAGATGACCTCTAGAGTTCGGGGTCGGAGATCAGGTTTTTCTATGTGTCACACCAAGGTTGGGACACAAGAGGATTAGGAGGAAGGGTAATCTTTTTCCAAGATATGTTGGATCATTTGAGGTTTTGGATAGAGTTAGGTTGGTTGCCTATCGATTGCAGTTACCTCAGAGGAATCGGGATATACAAGACATCTTCCATGATTCTTATCTACAGAGTTACTTATCAGACTCATCTCATGTTTTTTAACCTGAGGAGGTTGAGCTAGAGGTGGACACATCAATCTAGGAGCATCCTATCTCTATTATTGATCATAGTGTAAAGGTTCTCTATGGTTGGTACATTCCTCTAGTACGGGTGTTATGACAGCACGGGCGAGTACAGGATGAGACTTGGGAGAGAGAGACTGATATACAATCACAGTGGCTGGAGCTATTCAAGACTTCTTCATCTACGCCGCCTTGCTAGGGAAATGCATGGAGGAATTTATTTAAGGGGGAATTTTTTAAGAACTTGGATATTATTTTTAGGTACAAATGTTTTCTTTTTTTTTTTGGGAAAATGATGAGTTTCTGAAAATTTCAGGAGTACACGCCCTGTACTTATAAGTACACATTGTGTACTCGGTTGTCACAGGTAGTCGTATGCTATACTTGTAATGGCCGAACACATGGCCATGTGGGGTGACCTGGAAACCTCCTAAAGAGGAGCTTCCAAAAGGAAAGTACATGTTGTGTACTTTTAAAATACACATCGTGTACTTTATTTTTTTATTAAACAGACCGGGGTAGCATTTAATCATCAGAAAATACTTATTCTTCGTCTGTCTCATCCAGGAGTGATCGTAGGATATGAATCTTCTCTGAGCATTGGAATCATCATCCGTTCTCCAAATCAACCGATGTCGATTACATTGGAATCGCCACTGTAAAATCTTACTTCTTCAAGAGTCTCTTTTTCTATTTACACTACTTTCAGAATATATCCTCAGTTTAATGTTTTTCAAATTTTTGTAGATCAAAATTGTTATATGGAGATTCATGGCTTGAGGTTCATGTATGTCATTCATACAATGCCGAGATAGGTGGTTTTTTCTTTTCTATAATTAGTCCTTGAGTATCTGTGCAACAATTCTCAATAACCATGTTTGGCATATTCTGTGTTTATGGTTTTTAGCACTGATATTGTCCCTCATTCCTTGTGTGCTTGAGTAGAGGATTTATGACTGTAAATAGGGTTATTTACCATAGTATGGATGTTTTTCCATACTTGTTTGATTTTGGCCATTTGTTCAAGCCTTGCCTATTAGGCTATCATTTTCGATTCCTGGTGTGGTTGAGATGGAGTGATTTTTTATCAAATATGTTTTTCCCTGCATTTTAGTTAATTTATCCATGTAGTAATTTGAGGTTTAATTTGGATGCTGATTATCATTTGTGCACGATTTCTTTACACGGGGCTATGGGAACCTGGTGTAGTGAGACCATAGGGGAAATTGGCGTTGAGGGATTTTCTAGAGTGTCTATTAAAATTACTACACTAAAAGACCATAGGGGGGATTGACATTGAGTGATCCCTCAGAGTTCCTATAGTTACATTATGAGACCACAGGAGGAATTGACATTGTGTGTTTCCTTAGAGTGTCTGTAGTTTACTATTAAAAGACTATGGGGGCAGTTTAATGTGAGTTCTTCCTTGGAGAGTCTTTTCTTATGCATGACTGTAGGGGAATTGATGGTGAATTCTTCCTCAGATATTCATCATTATATATTCTCTTGTTTTTTAAACCAGATGGGTTAGGCTATGAGAACTACCTAGAGGGTTACTAGACTTTGTTGCTGAAATGGAGGGGATAAGTTGTGAGAACATTTCTAGATGGTTGATTGTATTAGTTTTTGGTTGGTTAAATTATTAAAAGTAAATTTTTGTAAATGAAACTGTTGGACAGTTTACTTTTGAGTACTTCCTTGTTTATTTCTTCGTTTTCTTATTTCCTTCCATATATATTCAATGACTGTTAGGCACATATCTTTGGGTGTTTTCCCACTGGGATTCATCTCATGTCCTATTTGGGTCATGATTTTGGGCCCAAACTGATTATATTGTTGTAGGTATAGATAAGGGAAGGAACCCTTCTAATTCAGGTACTTAATTGTTGTAGATCTGGGGAGAATAGGACCAATTTGAGTCTTGCGATGCTATTGGATTTTTTCTGTGCACTTTGGTTTAGTATTGTATTTCATCATTTTTTCATGTTTGGATGCTTTCCTTGATATATGTATCATGCATAACTTATATATTTACTCTAGTTAATTATTTAATTTAGTATTCTATTGTCTACTGTTTTATGGTATTATTATTGCTTCTACTATTGTTATCTATTTATTTCTGTTGCGTTACACTGCCAATGATGGAATGGTTTCCCCACTATCACACTCAAGGCCCTCACTGCTAGTCAGTAGCTTCTGGAATTTGGGTAAATGTGCTTCAGGCCATGTGACCAAATGGGTATGGCAAACCACTGGGCGGCTCCCGAAACCGGGACGTTACAGGCATGTATGGGGAATTGTGGATGAAAAAGGTTGAATTGTCTGAAGGACATTGAAATACCTTTTTGTATAATCACAGAGGCCATATAAGGATCTATACACAAATTTATAGAGGGTGTCGTATGATCCATTATAATTAAAATGGTTTCTTTGTGAATGTTGCATAACACATTTAAAGGGTGTCGTGAGAGTCATTATAACTTGTATTGAGGGTGCTTCATGTAATGTATGACTTTTATGGGTTTCATCATGAAAGATAACTAACATTTTTGGATGACATGATAAGATCTAGCTAGATTGTCCTAAGGAATTTGTGATATCTAGCTATCATGTCCTGATTCCATTGTGATACTTAGCTAAAATGCATGGATTCCACCATATTACATGGGATACATGCCTATAGGAGGTCTGGATGATGATCCTAGATGTTTTCACATTACATGGGTAGAATTCTTAGGGGGAGCTATCTGACATTATCTGACATGTATATAGAAAATAATGTTGTCAAATAGTATACCAATATAGTTTCACATAATCAGGGTGATATTTCATGGTGTTTTCAAAGAACATGGGATGTTCGAGTGGAGTGTTTAAGGATCATCATATATGTTATTCACATAATTGTCCAATATTTTATCCATTTTTCTTATTTTTATTTCATATGTCTTATATTTATTCATAATTTTATGGTTTATATCTTGTGTGACTGATCATGTATGTGGGATTCCCTTTGAATAGTATGTCAATAGTCATTCACGTGATCTATGAGCAATGGGGACCTGTTTCTTTTCATGTCACATTATCACATAGGTTATTCCCTAGACATTAACTGATGGAAAAACATTCTGATTGTGATATTAAATTGTTCAATAAATCTTCTTTGAGGCCTGCATGTACTAATTCCAGAATCCATGGATGGATTTATTGATGTTAATGTGTGGGGTTTATATGCCCTTCCACCCATATTATTGTCATATTTCGATGGTGTGTATCATTTAAATAAATTCAGGAGTTGGTGGAGGTCCTTGATTCAGGAATTCTAGGATGTCTTCATGTTGGTGATTTCGTCGAATTATATGATTTTTAGTGACCATGAGACCATGCCATAAACACCCCATTTCCTAAATTATCTATAATTAATGGGGTATTTTATAATTCTGAGGGCATTCTAAGGGGAATTGATATTTTGTGAATGACATGTCGAAGGGTCTTCATGTGATCAGGGAGCCTATTAAAAGTCCTTTTGTTCATCTAGGGGACATGATTGAGAACATCTGTGAGACAATGTTAGCTTTCCAGCGTGCCTTTGTAAGATCAGGTTGTCATGTTGAAGGTATTTTTCAGAAGGAATTGGGGGTGTAAGGTTGTGTCATATCATACTTATAACCGCATGAGTATCCGTCCATTTCCCCATTTATATCCTTCCATTTTTTTCAATGTCTTGTGGATATTGTGAGAGTCCATGAGGTTTGTTATAGGGGATTACATTCCCCATTGGTGATGCGTCGTGTGACCCACAATGGTTCTTATGGTTATGTGAAATCATATAAAAGAGAAACTATTCTATTTTCCTTAAGGATGAGAAGTGGGGGCATAGTACCTCTTGGAAAAGTATAAATACCCTCACGTGGTGAGGGTGACATGCTAGTTGGATCACTTATTGTGAGGTGGACATGTTTCCATTGAATTATAGGGTCTCAGAAACTACATGGGGTGAATCATATGATGTTTATAACCTGAAGAGGCTCCCACATTTCCCCACTTTTATTTACTTATTTATTTTATAATGGATTGGGGTTTCATGAGTTTTCTGGAGTTTTTTAATGGAAAATAATTCTCCCCATATTTTATGCATCATGTGACCAACAAAGGTTATTATAGTGATATGTGATCATTATCATAGAAAACACCTTCTATTTGACTTTGGATCTTGATGGGGAGAATAAGGCCAATTGTAATTTTTTGAGACCCTATGAGTGTTGAGGGTGACACACCAGTGGGATTTTGTGAGATAAAGTGGATATGTCACCGGGGGCCTTCCTTGTCTTACGCACTTGCTAGGAGTATCACATTACATTTATGACTATAAAAAGATCCAAAATTTTAGATAATTTCTTATTATTTTAGATTTATTTTTGTATTTATTTTTAAGGTTTTCATTAATTGAAATGTCACATGACCCATTGGTGATCATCCAGTAGCCTCTATGTGATCAGCCATTGTTTGGGAATCCTTCACAATAGTGGATGGACTTGTGAAAGGGGCTTTGTGGGATGTTATACAGGTTATGTGTTGTGTGTTTCTCCTTCATATGAGCTTATAAAGGTATCATGATCATATATCCATTGGTTTCTTATGTGATTCAAGAGTTATATGCATTTTTCCTTATTTTTTGTAAGGAAAATAATACCCTTATTCACGTATATCATCCTTTGTATATTTTCTAATTCTCATTTATCATTCTTCAACATTGATTTAATAAAAATTCATTTTTTGAATTATAAAACATGAGATCATATTATAATCATATAATTTATATATGGGTGAATGTCTAATTCCATATGATTTTAAAAGATTGCTTTTTTTATTTTTTATGGGACATGCAACACTAAGTTTAACCTCAATGAAATATTATTATTCAAAAATTAATATTATAGCATAACTGTTTAATTGGGGAGTATAAGTAATAGTAACTTCATTATGAAATATATAAATATATAAATGTCCTAATCAATAAATATTTTTAACTAATTCATAATAAATAATTGTGTAAATCTTTAGTAATGACTTGTTATGATTACAAAATATTTTCATGAAAAAATAGCCATTGTCAGTTTTTATAGGAATGTATCATATCTGATTTCTCTAATAATTTGAAATTTTTTATAAAAATCATGTTATTAATTAAATCATAATATAAAATTTTATTCTAGTAAATTATTTATATTTTTTTGTAAATATTAAATTTTTAGAGAATAAAAAATATTAATTTTATTAAAAAACTACCATTTCCACGTACTAAAAATGAATCATTTTTATGGATCGGTTTCAAAATTTAATATGTTCATTTTTATTAAACATAATCCAATTAATTCCATTAGAATTGAAATTATGGTCAATTTTTTTATAAAAACATTTCCATATTTTAAATTTATTTTCTAGAAAATTTCTTTCATTTATTTTTGTAGGTTTATTTTAAAAGTTATATCGTAAACAAATGGAAATTGAATTTTATAAAATTAATTCCTCATTTTAGTTCTGAATTTCTTAATTCGAAAATATTTCAACGTTATTTTGGTCATAATTAATAGTAACTTTGGTAAAAATATTGTCACCATTATAAGGGTATAAGGTTTATCACATCGTTACAACTATTAAAAATGGATTTAAAATAATTCATACACATGAATATATTTCATTTCACAAGATTATTTCGACCACCCACATTTTATGCTGAAACATATGGGATTTTATTCCTACTTTTCCTTCATAAATACATTTCTATTTATTTATGTAAATAATATTTCTAAAATGTCACTTTCTTGAATTTAATATATCTAATATTTGTTCATAAGGATAAAAACAATTCGTTTATTATTTTAAATGGATATATTAAAGAGTTATAAATTTTCATTATTAAGGTAACTTTTTTAATTTATATTGATGATATATTTACATTAAATTTATATTCAATGCCTATACAGTACTTCATCAAGAAGAATAAAAATAAAATACATGATTTTCAAAAAATATAGTGTAATATTTATTTGGTTCATTTATAGTGTTCCTTGAATTTTTAAGATAAATAACATATATTTGTGATATGTAAAAATTTTATATTTATACTATATTACTATTTAAATATTTTCTAAAATTAATTATATAATTATTTATGGAAATTAATTTAATATTATTTTATATTAAGTAGTATTTTTAAATAGTATTTAAAATCATTAAAAATCATTTATTTGTCTAATTTTAAGGGTTATTACCAATAATTTCAACCATTCTTATAACTATTTTTAATTTTCCATGCCTTTATATTGAATAATAGATGGAATATTTTTAGAGTTAGTCATTGAGGTGGTGTGAGTTTCTATGGATCTATTAACTCGTAATTAATTTTTTATATTATATATATATATATATATTAATTATCATAGTTACTGAGAGGGTCGGATATGAATTCGATGTCCATTGATGATCTAAAACCATAGGTTTTACCGTAGCTGAAAAATAAACATTTTCAACTTCGAGGTTGGTTAAAAACAATCATGATTTTAAAAAATAAAATTTATTTATTTATTTTAATATGTGACACAGGTACATAATTATTTTTCTATTTAATGATTCTTATCATCACCTCTCAAGGTTGCACATATAACCTAAGGAATTGTGAAAGACAATTACAAAAAAAACTTGGATAATGAAGAAAATGGATCTATGATCATTTATGACATTGGAATTCAATGATATCACAAATGAAAATTGCATGGATTCATTCATCATCAGTGATTGATCCATACTAAGGTTGGATGTGGTTTTTTAGATATATCTTTTTTTCTATTCACACATTAAAAAAGAATCAATAAAATAATGAAATTATTTTTTGTTGGGTTGTATTGTGGCTATGGGATAATTTAATGTATACCTTTGGAAGAAATTGTTTCTTTATTTTGGTTCTCCATTCATCATTCTATAGAAATGGATTGAGGCCACGAAATAATGGTCGAGGATCATTATTATTTTTTATTTATTGGGTTTCTCCCACCATTATTCATGTGTTCATCAAAAGTTCTTTGTTTGACCAGTGGTTTACCAGATTCTCATGAAATCAGTCATTGTAATGGTTATTATTGGCCCAATGGATTTATATCATAGATACATATTTGGATTTATGATGATATCTATATGAAATAATGAGGATGAAATATCATAACCCTACTAGGATATGTGAATGATGATTTTAGTGCATGTGGAGATGGTAAGTCTATAAGATGATTACAAATTCAAGAGTATGTCTACAAATTGGATGTCTGATGATGATTGAGATTAATTGACCCAAATTCATAATTTGTGGTGAGAATAATGATAGATAATGTTATATTAAATGTGGAGGATGAATCCACGTCAAGACCAACTGGTACTGTGAAATTTTGTATTATATGTCATGTAATGGAAGAATACACACTATGTATGGGGCACTGGGAAGAACAAGGGTTTTTGTGTGATGAAAAATATCACATGGCATGTGACCCATACCTAGAGGCACAGAGTGTGCCTCCAAGAGTAGACAGGAATGACCAAGAGTACATGATGTGTTACATGTTGTGTAATCAGACAAAAACACATCTAGTCAAACATGGTTATGAGTACACTACATTAGACATACTTTTTACTTAGGGAAGGACACAAATAGAGGTACATAGGAAGGAAATGACCTAGATTCATGGAGAAACACCTTTAATATTTAGTACACAGTGTGAACTAATTCGTATAATTCTTTGACCCCTTAATCTATTTGTACGAGATCTGTTTATTTAAGGTACATTATCTTAATTAATTCCCTAAGGTTTTTGTATTTAGTAATGTCCTATGTAATAGAATGATGATCCCCTCAGAGGAACATCATGTTTAGATAAAGTTGTATGAGTGGCTTTATGAGGCCTTCAGTGAGATAATCTACCATCCTCATTGACCAAGGTGGGGTTATTTGTATCATTGTGACAAACAATACATGATAATTGATACCCTATATAGATGGTTAATCTTGATTGGGTGGTAGGTCTACTACACACCTCTTCGTGATATCCCCATTCCATGTATCATTATTTTTATACTTTCATCATGTACTAATTATGGTGAGACCCAATGACCATTACATCTTGGATGATGACATTAGAGTTATCTGACATAAATAGTGTTTCCTCCAAAATGAGTGAGATGTGGAACCTTTGAGATAGAATCCAAGGATGGATTTATTTTTCTGAACATACCTAGAGATTTTTTTTTCTACATTGACTATATCTGGATAATATTGTTATTTATTACATTGAAATATAGTTATTATGAGCTTATTGTTATTCTTGATGTTATATGATTAGTTATTTTAGTGTGCCCTATTTTTTTGTTATAATCATCCATGCATGGGACTTTCATGAAAGTGTCGTGGATTATATAGATGACTGAACGTTTGATAGATTAATAGTTGAAACAATACTAGGTTGAGAATAGTGAGACAGAAAGATCTAGGTGTGTTCTGGTGGACATATTTAATACAGTACTCTCTTACATTACAGGTTTGACATGACTTATTTTTCATTTAGTGGTCTTGTATTTGGAACTATATTTCCAATAAATATTTTTATACTCTAATGGTGGGATTTTTATGCCTATTCATGCATGGATATTGGTTGTTTAAATTTTATGGTTTTATGGGCTTAGAGATGTGTCTGTTTGTATAGGTACATTTTCCTTAGGCCTATAATTTGTTTGAAATGCATAATAATCACTTGTTTCCATCACATGGCCAATTGGAGGTGTGTTTGGGGTTGTAATGGTTATATCCCCATTAGGAAGGTTTGGTAAAGAGTGGTATCATAAATTTTGTTTTAACACTAGGACAATAGTCTAGGAGATTTGTTTGGGGAATAAATGTTATGAGTTTTGAGTTCATCTCTCAAGAAAGGGACTCTAGTGATGGTGTAGAGGCCAATGTATACATACACCAGGACTCTGATAACATAATTTTTGAATCAGCATGTGTACACACTTGATTCCGGTAAATCATTTGAAAATTCATCATATATGAATGGTTTTTTGATTCCTTTTCATTCTTGAGTAATATCTAAAGATATAATAAATAATTATTGTACATCTAGTCTATTAAATGATTCCTCCAAACTATTTTTCATCTAGGATTCGGCATCAAGATTGTGTGGATGATTCCTTGAGTGAGGAGGATTTTATATAGTGACATGTTCTGGTGGTTTTTCATCCCTGTGGTGTACTATTACTACCACCACCTATCAAGATGCATATGATATCGACAGTAACACTAGATTTGATCTATAGGATGAGCATGCTTCATGAGTTTTAGTGACATATACCCTTCAGTTTCTAGGGTGAGACATATCCATATGTGGTAGAGGATTGGTTTGACGTAGTGATTTTGTTATTTCATCTTATTAGGAAGCCTAGAAATAAGATGGTTGTTCTGAAATAAATCCTTCACCAAGTCTCTAAAATATTTCGGGGGGATTAGTGACCAATTCATATGATGAGGAAAATATGGAATGATCAGAGTTTGGGAGCCTTTTTATATATTATCTTTCTATAGCTTTGTTGAGTGATTTATGTATCCTGGATCTTATAAAGTTTCATCAATGCATTACAATTGTGGATGAGTAATTATCTAGTTTCGCCAACAACTCTTAGTGGTTGATTGATATGGTGTATGGTCTGATCTATTGGGATTGATCATATGAGAAATTAATATGAAGATAAATATTAACCATCATGATACATCTATTTATTTTTACAAATATCGGGTTTATAGGGAGTGATGTAGTAGTTGAGTGTTTCATAGTTCAGAAGATATAGACAGTTTGTTCTTGTAATGGGAACATAGTAGTATAGACTCTGGAGATAGATAACCAGTGAAAAACATAGGGACCTGGAAATAACTAAAATTTCTAGAGGATACCATGGGAAATATGTTTAGTGGTTAATGGCACATAGTATTTATCTAGTCATCCTAGAGAGTTGTGATAGTCATATTTTGATGGCATGGTACATCATAGGATGGATTGTACAACCAATCATATGGTTGAAATTGAGATAGTGGATGGGCCAAATAGGTATAGGTAGTGGTAGGATAATATAGGTATGCATGGGGGAATACATTATATAGGATATCTTATATTAGTTATTAGTTGAATAGATTGTGATTTGTTACCACCACCACCCCCAGGTTTTCTGCATCAGGCTTAAGGAGCTAAAAGACATGGGTGAGGATAGATATATCCTGTTGAGGATTATTTTATAGGGGATCCATGGATGATAGAGTTTAAACTCTATTTATTCTCTAAATCAGCTACATTATTGATAAATTCATTTGTGATCCACTCCTTTTATGTCACTTATTTGGATTTAGAGATAGGGATTTTCAGTGAGCATTTTGCTCGAACCCTACGCCTGGAAACTCCTACTAGAACTAACTAGGTGATTACATACATCTTACAATGGTGTAAACTGACTCTTGGATATGGTATTTTAATTTTGGATCACACTCTAATAGTTATGTGGCCTTACAATAACATCTGTGATATAGACTATTTATATATAGTCAATGCCTAGATAGACAATTTTAAAATAATGATGCGGGGTTTCCATAGTGGTGGGATGAGTTTTTACATTTTATATGAAAGGAAACCCCATGAATGGTAGGATGGTATCATTCATATGAGGTTGCATCTGATTACACACCAGGTGGATAGAATGACCCTTAGGGAAATGGATGTTTTAATCGTTCAGTTTACTCCAGTGGTGGATAAGTACAGGGGTGTCCTTCATGGGAAAATTCTTGGAATACATCCAAAAAAAGAAATATACTTCATCATTGATCTAAATTCTATGAAGGCCTTAATAAGTACCCCACTATATTGTATGTCTCCCATGTATCTTCATGAACTAAGGGTTAAGTTGGAGGAATTTCAATGAAAGGGATTCGTTATACAAAGTGTTTTACCCTAGGCATCCCCATTGTTGATTTCATAGTATGAAGATGGGATATAGATGTTGTGTGTGGATTGCAATCACCTAAACCACATTATCATAAGGAAAACGTATCAACATTCGGGGATTTATGATCTCTTCGATAAATCATTTGGGGAAAGATGGTTCTCAAAGATTAACAATTGATCAGGTTATCACCAATTAAGAGTATGATATGAGGTTATAAAAAATATGGATTTCTGATGTTGATACAGTGCCAAAAGTACTCAGTGATTCCTTTTGGTTGGAAGAACCCCCCAAGTAGTGTTCATTAGACTCATGAAGTGTGTAATTATTCCTTTCCTAGACTGTTCTATAGTACTGTTCATTGATGATATCCAAGTTTACTCATTGTCCAAGGAGGATCACATGAGATATTTGAGGATGGCCATAGATAAACCATGAGATAACCATCATTAGGACAAGATCTCAATGTTCTTGATATGGAATTTGTAGTTCAAATTTTTGTTAAATGTAATCTAAAAAATTCTTCTATAAGTATCACCATTAAAGTCTGTGGAATTTTTAGATTTATATGCACCCAAGAACATAATATAGGTGAATAAAATCCTTATGTTTCCATGGTTATATCATGTATTTATGACATATTTGACTTTTACATGAGCTCTACTAAAATATTTTATGTGATTGTTGAACAATTTTGTGTAAAAAAAATTTCGAGTAAGATTTCTAGGAGTTGGTGTAGATGTTAATGAGCACTCCAACTTTTAGATTTCCATTTGAGGATGTCAATTAATTAGTGTTCTGTGATGAATTTGGGACTTGTCCTAGTTATTTTTTGATGAATAGGTGCGAAGATATTTCATAACATTCATGTCAATTGAGAACACATGAGCACAAATATAGGATGGATGGTATTAATATAGCATTGGAATCCATGACACTGAATATGTGCTGACAACACCTTATATATTAGGGGTTAATCATTTATCCTAACCAAACATGAATCTAGTAAATTTTCTATCAGATGGATAGAAACTTGATATAGATATTATTGATATAGTTCCTATAGTATTATTACATTCAAAGTTTCTATACACGTAAGAAAGGGGATGCAATAAAAAATTCCGTCAGTTGAAGATCTTATTGAATGTGGATGAGTGAGGCATCTGAGTAGTTAGACACTCTAAAGTTATCCTTGGGGGGTGGGGATAGTGTTTCTGACCTCTATTTGATGGTATATACCCCTCTACCTTTACAATTATCCTTGGTGGAAAAACTTGGGGATACCTATCATGAAACCATATATACTCATATATCCACAAGACATTCGGCTGATGGATTTATTATAGGTGGGCATAATGTTGTTTTTATAGGATATACAATGATACAAGTTTCACTAAGATGGTAGGTATTGATATAGTTCCATAAATCACACTTAGTAGTATATATATGTCTATTAAATATGGAATATGACCTTTAGTGTAATTTCTAGTGGCCATGGATAAAGTGAGTAGTTTTATAGTTTGTATCATGATGCCATACATGTCTCTAAGTGATGGATGAGCACCTAGTTCTAAAGGGATTAGATCAACCCCTTGAGGTGCTGAAGAGGATTTTGGATGTGATATATATTAAATTTTTTATAGGGTCTCCATGGACTTATAGAGGACACTATACCATCAGGGTGATCATAGACCGACTCACTAAGTCGGCAAAAATCATTGTTATTCAAGAGTAGAGATCAGTTGAGAGATTGTGATGACATTATGTCTAAGAGATAGTTTTACCTTGAAAATAATATATTTTCATGATTCTCACATCACATCTCTATTTTTGGATGGGATTAGAGGAGGCCTTTAAAACTCTTTTTCATTTGAGCACAAAATTTTGTCCCTGAACTGAAAACTAGACCTAAGGGACCATTCAGGTCATGGAGTAGATGTTGCGATATTTCATGTTGGACTTTGTCCCATGTTGGGAGGATCATTTATCATTTTTGGAGTTTTTTTACAACAATATCCACTATTAAACCATAGGTATATTACCATTTGAGGCTCTGTATGAGCATTATTTTCAGTTCCCAACTATATTGGGCCGACCAGTTTTTGTAAGTATTTATGGTCCCATAGTTGGTGTGATCAACTTCCAAGAACATGCTGGTCATATAATAGATGATTATGACTACACATAGGCATTAGAATTATTATGTGTACTAAAGAAAGCTTCCTTTGAAGTTCATAGAGAGTGACATTGTTTTCTTATGGGTGTCACTATGATTTGGGTTGCAAAGGTTTTCTAGGGATTTAAGCCGTCTTTAAGATTAAGTTCCACAATACAAATTCCTCATAGAGTTTGTGTGGTGAATTATCAATTAGCTCTACCTCTTTGGTTAGATCATGTACACAAGGTCTTGGATGTTTTGTAGGCAACATGTTTTATGCACAAATTGTCTCATGTTTTCAACTAGGAATGACGATCCTTGGGAATGGGGAAACCTTTGTTGAGTACACAGTGGACATTGGGGATTGATATCAGAGGAAAATTCATGTGCAATTTATTTCCCTTGTTAATTTTCAGCACTGGTTTATGAATCTTCATGAGAGAACATGGGAGTGGGAGACCCAAATGTGTGATCTGTACCCAAAAATTGTTTCCTAGTATTTTTTCAGTATGCCAATCTCTATTGTGAGAATAATTCTAAAAATAAAATTTTCCCACGTATTTCTTTACATTACTAACTGTATTTCTTTCGAAGTGGGTCTCTGAGATAGAATGGTATTCTGAGGCATGATGCTCCCAAAATTAATTTTTTTAAATATTTTAAATATATTAATTTTTACATTTGTGTAGTTTTTCTAAAAAAACTATAATATTTTGAAAATAGAGGTTTGGATAAGAAATATATGGACACCAATGAGATCAGAACAATGGATTTACCCTAGAGTGAAATAATATTTTTCAACATTAGGTGTTTGTTTAATATTCATCATGAGGGTAAATAATAAAATAAATAAATTTATAAATTTTTTATTAAGTGATATAGGGGACTAATTTTTTGTATTTAAACAAAATTATGAATAATTATCCATATAGGTTTCATAGACATATGAATTGTAAAAATATTTTGATAAATCCATGACAAATGACAATGATGGGTCTTGAATCACTTCCACCAACAAAATTTTAGGATCCTTCCAATGAAAATGACATGGATTCATTCAACATCATATTTATATTTATATTGAGGTAGGTCATTGTTTAGTATGTACACATCACCATTTTATTATTCCTATTTTGAACTCCAGTCAATAAAATAATGAATTGATTTTTTATTTGTTTGTATTGTAGGTGTGGGGTTATTTTGTGGGGATTTTTAGGAGAAATTGTTTAATTATTTTGGATCTTCATTCATCATTGTAATGGTAATGGATGGAGGAAAACATGAACCTATCGAAGGTACATTCATATTTTTTTTCTTGGTTTACTATCATAATTATTCATGCACTAATAATTTGTGTTTCGTTTTACTAGTGATTTAATGTATTATAGGGAAATCATTCGGTGTGAACCTGTTTCAAAGAAAAATGGATTCATATTATATGTATAGGTTCATATTTATAAAAGTAACAAGATGTGATGATGGAGAAAATAGATCAACATTGGATGATAAATTTTTCATTCATGTTTTGGAGAGTGTGGAAACAACATGGTTAAAGAATGTTTACTAAGAAATTAGGAGGGTGATAAATCATATTTTCAGTGCTGATCAAGACAAGTTTACTTGTATCAACAATTTTTGGAAAATATTTTTGATGGAGATGGTATAGTAGTTGAAGAGAAGTAATACATGTTATGTCTCATGTGTTATGTGAAATGTTTCACTATAACACATGTAATGGATGAACACAATATGTTACAGGTCCTAATGTTGTGAAACAGTTTCAATGTAATGAATGATATCACAATATGTATGATAGCTTCCACATGGTGTGCGGCCATTATCTAGCTGATATTCACAAACCTCATAGAGTGTACAGAAACATCCACGAGTAAAATGGATCTTACATGACATATACATAGATAGCGAAATGAGAAGTCATAAACTAGAAAAATTATGTGGGCTCAGACATAGCTTGTACTTATACATTGACAATGAAATACAGACATATGAAATGAATTACCCATTTTTAGATAGACACCACATGTAATTTTCATTACACGCTATGTAATCCTTCAAATACGGATATATTCCCTTTTTCTATTTAGGTAGGATATATTTACTTAGTATACATTCCCCTAATCATTTTCTAGAGGGTTTATTATTTAGCATTGTACTTTGTAATAGGAATGCGATCATATTTGAGGAACTTTAGTTTTGGATATAGTTTTTTGTATCCCATCATGTATCTCAGAGTGAGATCCTATACCAAAATCATTACCCTAGGGGGATTCTTGGCATCTTCGTGGAAAACACTACACAGGAATTAATCCCCTACTTAGATAGTTAAACATGATTGGGTTCTTAATATTCTTGATGGCTCTAGGATTTATCCACATTTTGTGTGTTGATCACTTTAGCCATCCAGCATGTACATCTTATTGTTACACTAATCGATCATGACCTGTTTGATGAATTCCATTAGTGGTTCCTAATTTGTAGACTATGTCCTCTCATATGAGTGAGAAATGGACCCCTCGAGTTGGAATCCTATGTTTACTTTACTATTGTGACCATACTATGAGACTATGTGTCAACATTATGCAATTCTGAATATTATTTTTATATATTCCATTTTCATATACTTTTAATTTGATGACTATTATTATTTATCTTATATTCTTAGTTATTTTTCGTGTCTTGGTGGGTATTTTTATACTCACCCATGCATGGGATTTACCCACATGTGTCATATATTATGCATATGAATGGACATTTGATAGAGTCCTAGAGGTCCAAGGAATAGGTAGAGATTAGAGATATATATTGAATGAGTTCTATTCTAGTGATATATTTTATGTTAGTCCTATCCAACATTAATGTTTGGACTTGGTTTTAGTTTCTTTTTGTGGCCTTCTATTTGGATCTAAATCTCCATTATATTGAGTCATATTCTTATGGTGGTATTTTTAGATGTACACATTCATGGTTATCAGGTTTTTACATTTAAATATTTTATGGGATTAGATATTTGTCCATGTGTACAGTTACATTAGTATGAGGTCTCCCATGTCTGTGATCTTTCTACTCATCATAGGCCTCCAACACCTTTCATATTGGTGGAGGGATTGGGATAATCAATTTTTATGTTGTATTGGTTCGGGTCCTAATAACATTACTTTCATGGGTAACTAATACTTTTATATTAACATTCTTGGCCTGTAATGATTTAAAAACATTGATTTCATGTTAAAATAAAAATGGTTTATTTGGATTAAAACTATTAGAACAGGGTTAAAACATCACCTTATATTTTCTAAATAAATTAACAGATTATTTACACATATCATCATCCTAGATTATAAAAATATCAATTTAAATTAAAATTTAAATGAATATTAACTTAAATTAATTCAATAAATTTATTAATTAATAGCTTTACCATCCTTTCAATTATAATGGGACACCACTTTTACTTTATTCCTCACAATTCTTGATCCATTTATTTCATAAACTTTCAACATAGATCACAACCCAAAATTCCTCCCTACATCATTAACCTTATATTCACCTCAAATGACCAATCAAGAAGTTTTGAATTATAAGGTGACTGTGGTCTTCTAAAGATGAGGTAATCATCATAACTAATAATTTTCTTTTATTTATTCTTAAAACTCATTAAAATAATCTTAAACTATGACCAAATAGTAATATAAATATCAACACTATACATAAATTTTATTATCACAATGGAATAACCCTTTTCAATATCATTTTCCATCAAATGGAGAATAAAAACATTGTTCATGCATACATGTGGATTATAACCTCCATGAGTAAATGTTTTTTTCCATCACTAACTATAAATTATGTTTATAAAGAAAAATTCAATCAATAGAAATTATATTAATGATGTATTACCCTATCTATAAGGATTATATATCAATTTTTTGTGACATTAAATTCATTGGAAAATAATAATAGTTTTTGTGTGTGTGTGTCGATTACCATATCCATCAAGTAATGTAAGTCATTTTCTATGTATTCATTTAATATATTGTTATAAATTTAATTATAATGAATAAAAATGTAAAAAATTATTAATTTTTGTTTTATAAATGATTGAATAAAGAATCCTTGTCTACGACCAACCTAACAATGTCATTTTTTAGTTATGAATAGAACACCCCCAAAATAGCTGACATGAACATAACTAATTATGTAATTAAACATTTCATTAAAATTAATGAAATTATTGGTTTCATATTAATTTATTTATCCTTAGGGAATTTTATTAAAAAATTAAATGACTAAAATATGTATATTGTACAAGAGTGAAATACATACCGAGAATTTCTAGACTCGAGGTATGGGGTTTTTCATCAAAATTTCTATTTCTTGGGTTATTATTCTACTTTATTTACTAATATATTCAAATATTATATCTAAAATTAATTATTATTGTATTATATAGTATTTAATAATGTTTTGAGTATTTCTAAAATCATTACACATTATCAATTTTTTTATTTATTTTATCTTTAATGATATGATCTATGTATATATTATTTATCTGAGATTCATTTTCTTGAGACATGTTTCATGTCATGAATAATTATTTATTTTTATGGAAAAGTTAAATCCTAATGAATTAATTTCAATATATTTCATAATGCATCTAATGGTATTTAAAAATTAATACCATATTCTTACTTTCAACAAATTTTTATTTCAATGTCACCAAATCATTAAGGGAATTATTTAAAATTGTCATTTCCTTTTAGGAATAACTTTTTTCAATGATCCTTTTGGAGAAATTGAATTATCTTAATTTCATAAACCAAATATATATTCTTATAAAATTTATTATTTCCCAATATACATTATTTCATTGTATTTTCCTCTACTTGGTATATAAAATGACTCAGACAAAATATTTATGAAAAACTAACCCTACTTCCTCTTTGGTCAATGAACCATTTAATCCTTGTCCATATTTTCATTAAAAATATTTTAGATATTTTTTTACTACTCTAAAAATAATTATTCATTTATTTTTTACAAATTTTTATGAATTATGTTTCATATAATTTATCATGTGAGGTATATTTTTTACCAAAACTATGAACGAAATATTTTCTTAACTTATACAGCACAAAAACAATTTCCCTAAATTAAAATATTCATTACATTACAAATCCATTATATATTTTCATGTCTATTTAAAATTAAAATATTATTTTCATGTTTTTATTTTATGTTTTTAATAGTTTCAAAAGAAAATGGTATTTTACCTGTTTTAAAATAATTTTTTTAAAAGTTATTTTAAATTATTTTTCATTTAAAAAATTAAACATTAATGATTTATATACCTCATTTAGAATACAGTCATATAATTAAATCCTCCATATTTCTCTCTATAAATAATAATGACTGTTTTAAATAGATTATTATAAAACCCATTTACATCCTTCATCCTAATCATGTTATGAAGGAAGGAAAGTTGTTTTCAAAAGTTTGGTGATGAAAATAAAATACTCTATATGTTTTCATAATGTGTGGTACATAGAAATTATTGATTTTTATTGGTGATTCTAATATAAATAATAGTGATGGGAGTGCCTGATATAGAATTTATTTTGTTTGAGGCTCATATAACTCTCTAATGAACTGAGTAATGTTCCTTAGGCTTAAATTCATGAGGGTGGGAGTTAAATAGTGGGTTTCTCTAAGTGATTTTACTAGTATCCAATTTTCTTTAAAACGAATAAACATGGTAGATAAAGATAATGTATGAATATTCCAACATGATTTCTATATTCTTCATAAGTGTTTTTAATGGTTTCTTTGATCATGATTGGAATCACTTATCTCGTGATTATTTATTCTTATGACTCTTTCCTTTGTTATAGATTCATTCCTAAACCAATGTTTAATGATCCATATTTTTATGGTTATGAAAACAATTATTTAATGATTATTCACTTTGATCATATTCCAATACCATTATTCTCATAATTATTTCATAAAATATAATTATTTATTAATTTTCATGTTTACCCATAGTGACAATTTCAATAAACCCTTATTGTGATTATTTTCCAATAGTTATAAATTGATATAATAACTAATATATTTTTTAGTGGTTTTATGTTGTAGATGATGAATACTGGATGTAGAGTAAGATAAACCGTGTATAGAGGTATAAATTTCATGTACAGGCATGAATAATTTTATATGATAATTTTTTATAATTCTATGTAACTATAAACCTAAAAGGTCATTTCTTATGTAAAAGATACCTTTTTTAATATTTGAATAACTAAAATTGGGTCATGATTATTTCTATGAGATCTATAAATATAATGAAGATGTTCTAGCCCCAAATATGAGAGCATCAGTACTTGGATTTTATAACCCTTTAGGTCCAGCTTTTTTTAATAGCTAAAATGACCCCTTTGGACCTTCAACCTCTTTTTTGGCCTCCCTGTTTCCACACTCATTCAATTTTGTAGGAGGTAATTCTAAGAAATATTTGTCCAACTAAAATTTACTATTTAACCCTCATACTTGTAACTTTGATACAAATTTCTATGGTAAATCACTCGTACTCTTCTTACCTTATACTCTGTAATAAAGTCATTTTCACTTTATTTTGTTCTAACTTAGAGACTCTAAAAGGCATGGGGATTGAAATTAGATTATCATGTGGTCCTATTTTATGGTTTTACTTCTTTAGGGATTTTGGAGAGTGTCCTAGTTTTGGGTTTTGAGATATACTTTGAAGGTAACTTATTTTATGAGAGGAAACATGAAATAGATATTTATTTTTATTTGAATTCCCTTAAAATACATTTCATTAATTGTTAGGGAAATTTAATTTCTTTTATATAAATTTTTATTATTATGGGATAACATTGATGAGTTCTGAATGGTGTTCTAATTGAATTTTAGAAAAAATGTGGGAGGACTAATCAATGGATTTATCTTATAATTTTTTGAAATGATTATATTTTATTTAAATAATTTTCAATATTAAATAAAATGAAATTGAAAACTAATTTAAGGATTTAATGGTATATTTAAAACTTATTTGGGATTTCAAAATAGTTCATAGTACTAGTGTATTTTTGATGGAATGACAAAAAATCTCAAAATAGGTTTTTGTTAAGAATTAGTGTGTGTACCACATTAAATACTTTTAAGACCTAGTGGACTAATTGGGATTTAAAATTGACTTGTGAAAAAATATAGAATTCGAAGAATATTGTAAAAAAAATTACTCCAATGGAGGTTTAGAAATTATAATTCCAATCATAGAAGTAAAATTGGCATCCCAATCTTTTTTAAAGGCCTATTTGGTATTTTATAAATGAATTCTTTTAATACTGGGAGACCCTCATTTGATCCCCTTTCTGTTGTTCTTGATATACACATAAATATTGTGTCTCTATAGTGAATGTCTCTTGTTTTATGATTGTTTTTATACGATTAGTTATAATGGATTATTTGTTAGGGGATGTTTCATGTGCTACTATAGGAGGCTATATATGGTTTACTGGAATGTGTTCTATGGTTATTGATTATCATGAGTTAATTTTCTAATATTTCTTCCTCACCTCCATTATTTAATTTCATGGGATCCTAGTTATTAATGTTCAATATTTTTATGTGTTCTAACATATATTACATTGAAATAATTGTCTATTTCACTATGGAAAAAATATCCTTTTACGAGGATTTATTTGCGACAGGTCAAGGACTTGATGCAAATAACCCATCAGAATGAGTTATTTGCGACGAGGCAATCATCTCATTGCAAATAAGAGCAATTTCTGACGAGAGAGTAAAGAATCGTCACAAAAAGTTTTGCGCAAAATGAATGATAAACCGCATGGAGGGGAATTTTTTATGTGTTTTTAATCCTGTCGCTAATTCCGGGTGGTGGTTTTTAGTCTTTATGAAGGGATATTGGCCCTGTCGCAAAAAAAATGATCGGCCGTAATTAATGCGGGCAGTGGGCATTTGCAACAGGACTCCTTGAAATTAAACACATAATAAATAATCTAACCTATATATATCGTCTTTCATTTTTTCTTATCATTCTACTCTATAGTTAACTTCTCTCTCTCTCTCTTCTAAAAATTTTCATAGTTTAAACTTTTAAATTGGTGCATAATCCGCGAATTTTATACTCCAAAAGCATCAGTTTTAAGGTATTTATCTGTTTTTTTATTATTTTGTTATTATAATTAATTTAAATTATTTATAATTTTTGTTAATTTGATTCCATTAAATTAAATTAAAATGAGACTTTTGTTTTATTAATGTTTATTTTTATAAATAATTATTTGTAAGTGTTAATTGGTAATAAATTATAATAATTGGAAATAAATAGTAATAATTAGTAATAAATTGTAAAAATTATTATTAAATTGTAAAAATTATAAATAAATATTAATAATTACTAAAAATTATGATTAATTATGATTAATTAATAATAATTAGGATTATTTAGTAATAATTAGGATTAATTAGTAATAATTAGGATTAAATAGTAATAATTAAGAGTAATAAGTAATATTTTAGATTAATTAATAATAATTTTGATTAATTAGTTATAATTAGGATTAATTAGTAATAATTATGATTATTTAGTAATAATTATGATTAATTAGTAATAAATTGTAATAATTAGTAATAAATAAAAATAATTAGTAATAGATTGTAATAATTAGAAATAATTATCATGAATCAGTAATAATTAGGAATAATTAGTAATAATTATCAACAACTAGTAATAATTATCAATAATTAAAAATAAATAGTAATAATTAGTAATAAATTTTAATAATAAGTAATAAATTGTAATAATTAGTAATAAGTTGTAATTGTTGGAATTAATTATGATTAATTAAGAATAATAAGGATTAAATAGAAAAAATTAGGATTAATTAGTAATAATTAGTTGTAATTATTTATAATTTTTAATAATTAGTATTAATTAGTAATAATTATTAATAATTATTATTAATTAGTAATAAATTTTAATAATTAGTAACAAATTGTAATAATTAGTTTTAAATTGTAATAATTTGTAATAATTATGGTTAATTATGATTAATTAGTAATAAATTGTAATAATTAGTAGTAATTAGGATTAATTAGTAATAATTTGGATTCATTAGTAATAATTATAAATAATTAGGAATAATTACGAATAATTAGTATTAATTAGTATTAATTACTAATAGTTAGGAATAATTATGAATAATTAGGATTTATTAGTAATAATTAGAATTAATTAATAATAATTAGGATTAAGTTGTAATAATTTGGATTAATTTGTAATAATTTGGATTAATTAAGAATAATAAGGATTAATTAGCAATAATGAGGATTAATTAGGAATAATTATGATTAATTATGAATAATTAGTCTTAATTAAGAATAATTAGGATTAATTTGGAATAATTAGTATTTTTTATGAATAAGATAGATTAATTTGTAATAATTGGGATTAATTGGGATTAATTAGGATTAATTAAGTATAATTAGGAATAATTAGTATTAATTTGTAATAATTTGGATTAATTAGTAATAATTTGGATTAATTAGGACCAATTTGGATTAATTACTATTAATTAGGATTAATTGGGACTAATTTGGATTAATTAGTATTAGATTGGATTAATTTGTAATAATTTGGAATAATTAGTAATAATTATGACTAATTGGTAATAATTAATATTAATTAGTAATAATTAGTAAAAAATATGAATAATTAGGAATAATTATGATTAAATTGGAATAAATTTGAGTACATTGTGATAAACTGGAATAATTTCTTTTAGATTGGTGGCATTCCTTGTGATCGACCCCTCAGCATGTTGCAATTTTCTCCCACTTAAAGTAGTGTTAAAAATCTACTCTAGTGTACGTCAGAGCAGATGTTTCATCGTGGTTAAAGTCTGATAATGTTGCAAGGAGGTGAGTTGTCCGAAAAAAGTGGCTCTTTTTTCTGACGACTCATCTCCTTGGAACTTTTATGATTGATTTCACTAGGAAAGGTATGCTGTAATTTATGATAATGGATATTTGTACGTAAGAGAATATTTTTTATAATGAATTTAGTTGAAGAAAGGTGCAAGGTGATGAGTCATCAAGTAAAAGAGCTACCACCAATCTGTTGGAAATTATGCCACCAGTAATTAACAATAATTAGTTAAAAATACATTTATTTATTAATAGTTAGTGGTAATTAGTATAAACATTTATAAATGAGTTTAGATTAGTCTAAAAACATAAAAATAGTACATATAACTATAAAATAGAAGAAAATATAATAAACTTCTAGAAAAAAGAATTTTCATTGTCTATTATTTTTTGATAGTGCTTATCTTATATATAATTATACAAAATAACTATTTATTTCATATTTTTTAGAAAAATATGGAATAAAAGTCATCAATTATCATTATTAGATGATCATAGTTAGGTAAATCAATGCAAGAATCTAAAAGGTTATGGTTTAAACTTTTATATATTGAGGGTGTTCAAGCTTTATATTTTGATGGTTAAACATAGAAAGAGAATTACAAGAAATGAAATTGATGTTTACCTTCAACCATAATGTAATCAGTTTAAAGAAGGTGGGAAAAGGGTATAAGGTGCATTATCTAAATTTGAAGGAACCTAATAATGCAACAAAATGATTATATTCTTTATACTCCCATATTGGGAGTTTAATTTTATATGTCATAATCTTGACATAGTTTATATTGAGATAAATGTTTGTGAAAATGTAATTTTATATTGATTATTGTTCAAGGTAAGTTATAGGATTGCATTAATGGTTTTAAGTATCTGGAATCAATGGATATAAAGCATGTTATGTGGTAAAATGATAATGGAAAGTATCCTTCAACTATTGTGATAATGTAAAATCATAAGAAATATTTATTATTTTATCTTTATAAAATATTACATTTCTATATGAATATTAAAGTAACATTTCTTGGTGAATTAACATAAGACATAAAAAGTAACATGGATTAAAAATTCATGGCTCGCATATTCTTATTGGGAATTTATTTCAATTTTCATTGCATAATACATTACATAAATAGGTAACTATAGTTATAGTTGAGTTGAGTACATTTTTAGAGAGATTTTTTTGAATAAATATATATCCAACTAATCTTGATAATATTTTATAAATTATTGTTTTGACTCTGTCATTTAGAGATGTTATTTACCCCACATCATTATTCATAGTTATGATTCAATTATTAGTTCATCTTGTTATAAAAGCTACACTTGGTGGGCCAGTACAATATTAATGGATGTATCGAATTGATAGGTACATTGGTATTTTTTTATTTTCATTAGTGAACTAGATTTTATCAAATAATTGGGTAAAATATGTTAATTTTTTTTTCATTAGGTTCTTAGGTCATTCGAAATCATATGTGAAGAATAAAGATCAACCAGAAGGATCTATTATGGAGGTTTGAATAACTAAATAGTATCTAAACTTATGTTCTAGGTATTTGGATGGAATTGAGACTAGATTAAATCATTTTTGATATTTTTATTCTATATCCACTTATTATCATTTTGAAAACCAGTCACTGGAATTTCCAATTATTGGATGACCTATTTGATAGGGGTCAAATTTTACACTAACTAAATTGGAGTTTCTAAAAGTACATAGATATGTTCTAATCAAAATTATTATTGCATGTTCATTTATTGTAGAATTTTGATTTTGAACACATATGTGACAAAGGAGTCGAGTACAAAATGATCTGTAATTAACAATAGCTATTAAAAATGATATTTTTGAATGGTTCTCCCATTGCGAAAGTATATTCTCATATTCATATTGTTAAGGTGTAGTTATTTTTTCTATGTTAAAAGTAACACATTATATCATCTTGTATAGATATTTATAGTTGAGAATCAAGATTGAATATTAAATGATTAAATGTTTTTTTCTTGAGGTCCTCAAAGTCATGTTAAGATATTTGAAGCCTGCGACATTCAAGGCTTTAGGTTTCATATAATTTATCATGATGAAGAATTGAAAAATAAAAATAGTGTTGTATTTACACTTTCATAGGTCGTATTGTAAGAAAAGTTGATTGATATAATCAAATTAAACTATCATGGTAAATTTTTAGTTATATTATTCAAATTCAATTGGGTTAACATTGATAGGGGTATAATAAAATATTCATTACATTTTACTTCTTGTACTTTCTCTCTCTTGATCCATACCAGTGACAGTGCATAGCATGATCCATTTATCTTAGCATTACAAGAGAATATTATTTATTATGTGGATAGTAAAATACATGAATATAGGAGTGTTTTTGTACAATTAAATTTGAGATACTTTTTTTATAGGGGTGATGAAGATCAATTGGTACTTTGTGAGAGTCACCTCGTTAGCCACAAAAAAAATTAAATAGATTTTTCCTAAAAATATTAAAACAATATAATTTGTAAGAGATTGTGAAAACAAAGTACTCTTCACAATAGATTTTAAAAACAATAAAGATAATGAAGATAAATATAATTGAATGTATAAATTTTCAATAAAACTATATTATAATATCCCATTTATAAGAGTTTTATATATATATATATATACATTGTTCTATTTTTAACCTTTTTTTTAAAAATAGTTTACTTATAGATTTTTATATATTTTATATGTTATAAATAATTTGAATTACATGATTAATGAGAAAAAAGTTATAGATCCTAGAGAATCAACATCTTAGAGAACATCCCTACCACTATTAACTTCAGGGGATCTAGGTGATACAGTTATACCGTAAAATTCTAGTTATCCAACTGTTTCCCCTAATTTTGTTGGTATCGCACCATATGATTCACCTCTATCGATGAAGTAGTTGGTTACACCTATATATAGGGGATATTGGTGAGTTATTGTTATTGGTAGGTATGTCATTGTTCACAAAACTATATATTTTATTGATTTTTAATGAATTTTTAAAGTAATAAAAGATAAAAACATAATAGATATAAATATGAATATGGAAGGTATATGGAACCTAAAAGACTTCAATATTATTATCTATTTTATGATTTTGGGGTTCCTACTAGTTATGATTCCAGAATCTATGGACATATTCATGGGTATATTGCTTATAACATGATGTGTTTTCCCAATAATTATAAATATTGGGGCCATATTCTAACAACATGGAAAAATGTAGTCCATTGTTAGTAAGTAAAGGTAACACTAATTGAAAATAAATGAGTAAAATTTTTAGTATACTTATAAAGTGTAATGTTTTTTCTAAATGTTTTTTCATTTTGATGCACTTGAGTCCATTCCATTCCCGTAGGCATTGAAAATTATGGAAAGAAATGGATTGATTTTAAATGAAGATTATGCCATGGATTTAATAAATCATATCTAATCTCTTGAAAATGTATGAGAAAGTTCGTGAAGGCATTTGTCATGAGCAGTGGAAGATCGTTGTGGATATTTATGGATATGCATCTCATGAGATAATTGCATATTTTACAGTATCATAATAACTTAAAAAAACAAAATTATAATGTTTTTAATGCTGTTATTTTTTGTAGGTATTATCTTAAAAAATATTGTGAATTTGGAGAAGAAAATCAATCCTCATTTCTCTATGTCTCAATATTTTTTCAGAAAAATAAAATAAAAATATTGGTTGTATTTTATCTACTATTATTTATATTATTTTATTATAAATCAATGTTTTTTATAACATGTATATTTTTTGTAAAGGATAATGAATTATGTCACTCTATTGGATGGACATAAATGTGTATTAATGTTAATAGGAAACCCAATGTTAGTTTTTTGAATAAACCTTCCAAAGAAATTTTAATAAGTAATTTTCATTACTATTTATTACTATTTAATTTCAATAAAAAATATTAATGAAAAGTTAATTATTACAAAAAACACACCATAAAAACAATTAAATACAGCCAGCTACATGTATTAAATGGTTCCAATTAGCTCTATTAGCATCGTTAGTTCTACCTCACCAATCCTATTTAATTAGGTTAAAGCCATGCTTGTTGTTATACTTTTTCAAAATTTTGATTTTAAATAAATGAAATAAAATTAAATAGTAATAAAAAACTATGAATTGGATAATATTATTATGTTCAAAAAAATTTAAAAATCATTTTTAATATTGTTGTATTAATAAGCTAAAATTCAAGAAGCCTTATATGTAAACCATTCATAATCATCATTGATATCCCCAAGCAATGTAGTTGCAAAACAATTAGGGAAGGGACATCCCTAGTGAGTAAGAGGAATGGGTTCAAGGCCTACTCTATTTCCTTTATTTGGTAAGGCATCATCATCATTTACAGCTACACCCAGTGTGGGTTTCAGAAATTCAATTAATGGGGAATCACAAATAGAAATTGCAAGGTAGGGAAAAAATTATAAGAACATGACTGTTAAATGAAAATATAGGATCAGTGATGGTTGGAAATGGAAAATGATTTAGAGTATTTATTTTATATGATGATGGAAAATATACCATTGTAAATTTATAGTCTAATAGATCATCCTTCATAGGTAACTTCTAAACTCCATAAATCATTCACAAATTTTCAAATAACACAGACAACTTCCATAAATAAAACTTAAATGTCGATTTTATATTGAAAACATGTACTTGTTGTGATAAAGACCACATCATCTGTTATATTGATGTGAAGTCAATTCATATATCTCCAAAATGAATTATGGATCATTGCCTTAAGGTTTTACAAAAACTCTGAGCTCATTTTCCCATTTTTGACTATGTGATGGGAATTTTAAAAAAAATGACACTTATATTGAAAACACAAACTTTGATTCATACCTCACACTTTCACTACCTGATTGATTTGAGGTCAAATCCTACAAATAAAGATGAATTAGATATTATTTTCCTAAAGTTTGAAAACAATACAAGATCTTTTTATAGAATTTGACAATATGACATATATTTTCCACTAAAATGACACTTTTATATTGAAAACTTACAATTCAAGTCATATAGACCACATCATGTATTTTATTGGAATTTATTGAATTGCTAAAAATTAAAAATTAATTAAAAATTTTTTTCCTAAATTTTGAAAGTAATCCAAGATCATTTTTTTGATTTTGGTTACGTGATAGTAATTTTAATGTAAAAAACATGTATCAAGGGGTAAAAACTAAGAAAATAATTTCATGTGGATATGAAGTAATGTGAAGATGTCCATATATTGATTTTTGGAATATAGTGACTGAAAAATATTTATTCTGAGTTATGGTTTCCCAGGATACCCATAAATGAATATTCATTGTTTTAAAACACTAAAACATGTGTGTAATGGTAAAAAAACCAACGAAAACAACCTCGTATTAATATTTAATCATGGGAAAATCACCATGAAATTATTTTTGACATATGAGTGTAGAAAACATGTACATCTGACTTGTGTTGTGCTTCAAATGACTCAATGAGTAGTTTTTAAAGATTCTAAAATATTTAAAAATAAGTATTAGGGGTAAAAACAATAAAAAAGTCATAAGATGGATAGTAAATCAAATGAAAATGGCTGTATATTGATTTTTTTAAAAGTATGAACTAATCACACGTCATTCCGAGTTAATTCTTTATTCATAATGCATTGAAACACTTTTTCAGTGTTTTAAAACACTAAAGTGTGTGTGTAGTGACAATAGCCATAGAAAACGACCTAGTATTGATATAAAATCATGGAAAAACTACTTTTGAACTTTTATCGATGTGTATGTGTAGAAAAAAATGTTCTTATGATGTGTGGTGTGCTCTGAATGACTCAATTCATAGTTCTTAAATATATAAAGTATTTAAAAACATTTTTAAGGGATTCAAAACTATTAAAATGATTTTGTATAGATGTAAAATCATATTAAAATAATATTTGATGTATTTTTAAAATTTTGGAACTCAAGATAATTCATTTTGAGTTATGGTTTTCCTTAGATACCAATAAACATATTTTTAGTGTTTTAAAACACTAAAACATTTTTGTAATAGTAAAAACCCAATAAAACAAACTCTTATTTACATGAAATCATGGAGAAATCACTTTTCAATTATTTTCAACATGTAAACACGTATAAAATGTCTATTTGACGTGTTTTGTGCTCTTAATGACTCAATAAGTAGTGTTTTAAGATTACAGTGTCTTTAAAAACATGTGTAATGGGGTCAAAACTATGAAAACGATGTTGTCTAGCTATGAAATCATAACATAATGACCATAGATTCATTTTTTAAATGTAGGGACTGACAAATTGTCATTTAGAGTTACGGTTTTCTTGGCATGAACGTAAACACATTTTTAGTGTTTTAAAACACTTAAACATGCATGTAATGGTAAAATCCATAGAAAATGGCCTCATATTAAAGTGAAATCCTATGAAAATCACCATTCCATTATTTTTTCTGTGTATGTATGGAAACCACATCCATATGACATGCGGTGTTCTAAAAAAATATAAATAAATAGTTTTTAAAGATACCAATGTCTTTAAAAACATGGGTTAAGAGGTCAAAACAATAAAAATGTTGTCAGATGGATATGAAATCATAGGATAATGGATATAGATTTATTTCTAAAATATAAAATCTAAACACACATCATTATGACTTATGGTTTTCCTAGGATTCTCATAAAAACATTTTTAATGATTAAAAATAGTAAAACATGCATGTAATAGTCAAAACCATAAAAAATAACCTCAGATTGATGTGAAATAAAAAAACAACCACTATAAAACTATTTTTGTTCTGTACGCACAAACAAAAAGTCCATCTGATGTGTGGTGTGCTCTGAATGGCCCAACAAGCAGTTTTTAATGAAACTAAAGACTTTAAAAACATATGTCAATGGGTTAAAACATAAAAACAAAATCATATGGCTATGAAAACATATAAAAATTACCATATATTTATTTTTGAAATATAAAAACTGAAGATAGATAGTTTTAATTTACCATATTACTGATATGCCTGCAAACATTATTTTAGTGTTTTAAAACTCTAAAATGTGTGTGTAATAGTCAAAACCATAGGAAATGACCTAATATTGATATTAAATCATGGTACAAGCACCGTTGAATTATATTTGATGATTATGAGTGGAAATCACATCCATATGATGTAAAGTGTGCTCTGAATGACATGATAAACAGTTTTTAATGACACCAAAGTCGTTAAAAACATGTGTTAGGGGTCAAAACTATTAGAATGATGTTAGATGGCTGTGAAATCATAGGTAAATGATCATAGAATAATTTCTGAAATGTAAAAACCTAATACACTTCATTTTACTTTATAGTTTTCCTAGGATAATTGTAAAGGTATTTTCAGTGTTCTAAAACACTAACATGTGTCTCTAATGGTAAAATTAGTAGAAAATAACTTCATGTCGACATGAAATCATAAGAAACCCACCATGGAATTAATTTTTAAATATAATACATGATTCCATATCAAATGCTTTAAAAGATTTTTCTTAATTTAATTTCAAGAACATTGCATGTCCATTTAAAAATTGATTCGATTATTATATATATATATATATCCCTTTTCTGGTCAAGTGTAGAATCATTTCTTAAATATATATTTTTTTGTTTTCAAAATATTTTTCATGATATATTATTATTTTTATGTAAAAAATTATTCTACATGATTAGAAAAATAACAAATTTTATGTGTAACATTCTGAATATAACATGTGCTTATTCTTTTTTGTATTTCATTTCTTAAATGTTCTGGACTTTATTGAAATGATAGGTTTCAAAAGTTGGTAGGATCATAACTAATCTAATTCATGAGATTCTACAGTGGAAATTTAGTAGGGTTCTATTTTTTTGTTGGGTATTTAAATATTACCAATGAATCTATTATAATTAGGATTTAATATGTTTAATTCAAATTTTTATCTTCTTTTTTATTATAGTTGATGACATGGTGTGGTCAGTTCTAGTAGATGACATGATGTGTGTAACACCCCAATATTTCATAGTACATTATATTTTTAAAGAAATTTAACATCTTATATTGTATTCAACATTGACTTGGCTTGCGTTACACACAACATTAAGTTTCTGTGAAACAACACTTTAGTATTATAATTATTTAAACCATATATTTATAACTTATTCATTATATATATTAATATCAAGAGTAATAAATAGATTTTAAAAGTCATTTAAAATTTTTTCACATAAATAAAACATAATTATAATGAAATGTATAAGTTTCGGTAAAATAGTTATATGCTTAGAAATATTATTTTCTTAAAGGAACTATTTTTTTTGTCATTTTGTAAAAAATAATAAAATTAATTTCAGTCAATCAAATAAATTGAATTTTTTAAAATAGACATCATTTTTAATTCAGAATATCAAAATTTCCTTATGTTTAATTTTTGGTATTTTTCTGAAAAGTTTCAATTTTGGATGAATAGTGAAAATTACAACATTATTGTTAAAATCCAAATTTTTCTTTTAAATAATTATATAAATTTAAAATTAATCCTAATGTCAAAATAGATACATAATACATATATTAACACAATTTAGTTCATTGGAATAATTTTTATAATATAACTAGATATAAAAATTTATTGTTCTATGGAACATCTCTTTTACCTGCGTTCTAGCCACATTTTCCAGATTATCATTAATTGTAATTTTAACACTTTTGGGAATATAATTTCTAAAAACATACAAACATGTTTGTAATTATTATGAAATTTTTTATCTAATATGTTCAACTTAATTTTTTTGTGAATAGTAACTTTAGTAAATTTTTATTTATTTACCACAATTACAGGTAAATCAAAGAATTAAAGGTAAAAATAATATTATAATATCTAAAATTTACCATAAAACTTTTCCTAATTTTATTTTATAATTGGATTTCGACCAAAATAATCCTTAGGTTAAAATTATGATCTTTTTAAGCCACTTGTGTAACAATAAGACATTTATTATATTTTATTTAAAGATAAGTTAAAAATAACATACTCAAACTCTTAATAACTAAATCATTATTAACATAGGGTTATACATAAGATAAATTCAACTATAAATATTCACTATAAATATGAAATTTTTATATACATCATGATAATTTTTCTATAATTTTTAGAAATTAAATAATTAAATTTAATTATGATACAATGATGATATAGTAATTGATTTATTAAAGGAAGAATAAAATAAATGATATAAATAATATTAACATAAATAAAATTTAAAATATTTTATGCCATAAACAAATTTTTTGGATGATACTAAATTATTAGTGATTATTTGATGTAGTTTTTTTAAGGAATCAAATTGTTACGATTTTATAAATATATAATAATAAATAGTGTCAAAATTGACATAAATGATATTTTAAAATAAAAAATATTTTATTAAATTATAAAAAATATATATCAAGTATAACTGACTGTTATAATGTTAAATATGTCATAAATTATCCAATTGGGGTTTTTTCAATTTTATAGAAACTATATTAACCCTATACTGTAAAAATACTATTTATCACACTAAGAGTTAAATTATTAAACTAAGGGTTATAGCCAAAAGATAAGGCTATTTTTGTTACATAAACATGTGTAAAATTACATGTTTGAAAGGAGATTTATCCCTCCTAATATTATCCTCTAAATAACTCACTTTCTAGCTATTTCAAATCTATAATCAATTTATAATAAATTAATAGTTTGGGAGTTTCAAAAAGATCCCCTCCTCTCTCATATAAATGGGAACCTATCCTTCTCTTTAATTCACACCTCTAAATACAATTGGATCAGAAAAAATCTACCCATTTATACTTTCAACTTCCCTCACTTCATTCTAGAGGTTATATATTGGGCATAAAGACAACATAAGGAGTCCTTTTGTGCAAATCAAAAGGAGACACTCAAAGAAGAGGTAATTGTTTTTCCAACTCTTTTAAAGATCCTTTCTTCTTATAATTATTTTTCCTAAGTTGTTTCCATAAAAAATTAATAAATCCATAATATAATATATTCTTACATTTTTTTATGATTACTATACAAAAATATTCTGCCTTTTACCCCTCCAATGAAAAACAATATCACCGTGCGTACTTACATACAGCTAATCGTCTCCACACTGTGGTGTAAACTATTTTTCATCTATACTTTATTTATATGGGTATAACGATGAATATAAAGGATGTAAATAATAATTATTAAATTATAATGATTATTTATATTTAATATACCATCAAATCTCAAATAATTTAACTATTAATGGAATGATATTGTCTCTCATGCGTACGAAAAGTTTACCGTCTTAATGATGTTATAAGACACATCATCTATGTTTACCATTCAATAATGATTATAAAAATATATTTAAAATGAATGGGTACTAAATATATGACATAATAATTATACTAGAATAATATATACATATATTTCATTTAATTTCTTCTATTCAATACAATTAGAAAATAGAAACGGTGTTCATGCGTACGTACGGCCTACCATCTCCATGAACGAGGTATTATATTCCATATATTTTATATATGTATATATTTATATACTGAATATAAATAATATATAATTCATGTTTTAAATTCTTGAATTAATTAAATCTTGATCTATATAATATGATCAAGAATAACAAATCAAAACACGTACGAAATTCAAAGCAACTATTACCCGAAATGTTGCTTTAACATAGAAATTTTTAATAAAAAGGTAATATAAAGTCCTAAATGAATCATATACGATATCATAAATATTATTATGATTATTTTATAATTTAATAATATATTTAAAGCTATTATATTGTAGTTTCAAACATGCATAGATAGTATCATGCCTAATGTAAGGGAATTCCATCTCTCTTTTAATTTTTGTGAGATATAAGCCATGTTCACCAAATATTTCTTATGTGTGGTTTATGTACGTCCCCTATTATATTTGATAATAAAAATAAATTCATATTCATGGTATTTAATGATTCATTTTATGATATTGGTCTTATGATATAAATGTCCATAGTGGTATGGGATGATTTGAATGTTTACTGAATTAATCCTTTCTCCATTTCAATATTCATTATATCATCATACATATTTATTTATATCTATATAAAGGATTATAAGTAACATTATATATATTTTTTTATTTTCCTTCAAATGTTTTAAAAAGGAATATTTTTAAAATTTTATATAAGGGTTAATTTCTCAATCTCACCATTATCCGAGATTGTTTGTACAGAAGTATTTACTGGGATATATTTATCATCCATGTACATGTTTTTAAAAAATATTTTGAAAAGGAAAATTTTTAAGGTTGTATGTAATGTAAACATTAACCAAAAAAATTTCAAATTTTTTAATGATTTATTCTTCTTAATCTTTCTCATTGATATCCATGATTTCAAAATGGTTTTAAGGATTTATTTATATGGACATGAATATTTTATAATTTTAATTCCTTACAAAGATTCAAAGTGGTATTTGAAACATTGATTCAAAAATCTATTTTTAAATTTCATCTTTTATAAGTTTTTTGATTTTGAATAAATTATTTCAAATAAAAATGTGGTATTTTTTTAATATATTTTTAAATATTTTCATAGAGTATTTTCATCTACATCAACATAATTTGTTGGATCTTATGTTTATTTGAGGTTAATATATTATGATATCATTTACCATATTTCCTTTAATGTTTTATGATTAGTTTTATTTTGGATGTTCTATTTAGATACCATTATTGGTTTATGGTTAAATTATTCATATTTTTTAGTAGCTTTTAATATGAATGATTATGTTATTTATGTTTCTCCGTATTCATGTGAAGAATATATTGGACATACTAAGTAACGGGTGGGGCCAACTATATCACCTCGATACATCGGTAGGTCTCATGAGACAAACTAGTTTGGTTTTACCCATTTACGTATGGTCTTTGAATGAGGCCTTGATGGTGTATTTATGATTTCCAGCATTACAAATTCCCCCATTATGAGATTAGTTATTAATATTCCATGTGGTTATTCGACTGGTATAATATCCATGGTTGTGTTTATTTTATAGAGTACTATTTATTCATACTACATTATGCTCAAGATAATGATTAAGTGTCTTATGTTTCAATTTTATACCTTGCCTTAAAATTTTATGCTTATTTATGATAGATTCCACTATATTGTTTACCCTTATTGAACATCTATGCTCACCCCTTTCTTATGGTTTATTTTCTGAGGATTCTAAGAAGTGTTTTATGATTGATATGTATGGTTAATCTAAGAGAATAATTACAATCTCAAGGAATTATCTTTGTTTTGTACTATATTTTGAATTGTAATGTAAATTTCATGTATGTAATCTATTTTACAAGACATCAAAACTAATCATTCCTTTGGGATATGATTCGTTGTAATAATTCTAATTTATTAAAATAATGCACTAAATCTCGGCTTCTTGGGTAGGATCATTACAGTAGGTATAAAAAGAATTTTAGTAACAACCTTGGAAACAATATTTGGAAATAATTGTTTAGAGAACATAATCCCAAGATAAACTTTTAGGATACGTCTAAGTATAATATATCATTCGTTAGATTTGGAAACAGATAACCTAGGTTAATCATATTTAATTATGTATTAAGAAAAATATGGAATTATTTAGAGATACTATATATGATTCCTTGTGGAAATATAACTATGTTGACTATTTCTGAGATTGTGATTTAGGTTTGGGTCAATGGTCATAATCAACATGGTCATATAGGTAATTGTTATACTGTTAATAATGAAGATACTACGAAAGAAAAATGAGATGAATGAGGTATTAAGGAATAATATGTTGAATTGTGGTTAATATTTTAAGAGTGAAATGGACTGATTAATATTATTTTGTATTTGGATTCAAGAATTGTTACATCAATGGTTCTATAGTTATAACATTCATGAGATGTATAAGGATTATATTGTAGTACTTCTTCTTTAATGATTTGAAGCATAAGTGTTTTACTTAAGTATTTAAAGGTGATCAAATATTTGGTACATGACAATAAGATATACATTAATTGTTTGTGGAATTGGATGTAATTATTGATTTTGGAAATTTAGAGACAATTTGGATAGTGAATTTGGATGGAATTATTATAGTCGATCCTTAAGGTTGAAATGGGTTAAGTTGAACGTTGGATATTATTGATTGAGGTTTAAGTATGATTTATTTGATATTATGTGATAATCTTCATTGGTTTTGTGGAAATTTAGGGGATGAATGAAATAATTATAGACCACATGATTCATTAAAATTGATTCATGAATAAATAATCATCTGAAATATCAATCTCCAAGTGAATTAAATGAAGTGAAAATAGATCAAATCATAACAAAAGGATAACATTGAAACCTGGAATGAAATAAAGTATATTTTATTGAGTTTTTATCAGGATAGTACAATAATCACTCAACTTTGGGTAAAAGTATCAAAAAAAAGTGTAATCTTAATACCTTAATTTTTTTGAACCTATGGTATTTTAAATCGTTATATATTTATGGATTTGAGGCCCTCATATTTCTATTTATCGTTTACTTGTTTTTTATTGATGACTTAAATCACTCCCTATAAATATTTACATTTTTCCTCCATGTATATATCTTTACTTTACATTAATGTTCTCTTATTCAAAATCCTAATTCAATGGTGAACTTCATGTTTTTGTTTCCCTATTATTAAGAGTATATTTAATTAACCCAATTTCTAATGTGGGTTTTCCACAAAGTTATTTTCGAGTATCAACCTTTTATTCTTAAAGTGAAATTCCAAAGTGTAAGGATGCAATTTATTGAAGGAGGGGAGAATGTTAAACCACAATATTTCATTGTACATTATATTTTTAAATAAATTCTATATCTTGTATTGCACACAACACTAACATGGATTGTGTTACATTCAAAATTGAGTTTCTATGAAATGACACTGTAGTATTATAATTATTTTAAGGATATATTTATTAATTATACATTAAATACATTAGTAATAAGTTTATTTTAAATGTTATTTATAATGTTTTCACATAAATAGAATATATTTATAATGAAATTTAAAAGTTTCAGTAGAATAATTATATGTTTAAAAGTATTATTTTCTTTAAGGGACTACTTTTTTATGTCCTTTTATGATCAATAATAAAATAAATTTTACACACTCTTATAAATTGAATTTGGTAAAATATACTTCATTTTTAAATTTTTAATATCAAAATTATCTTAGGGTGAATTTATGGTATTTTTCTAAAAAGTTTCAATTTTTGATGAATTGTGGGTAATACTCTATTATTGTTAAAAAAAATCATTTAAAGAATTATTTTACTTTAATTTTTTTTAATGTAAAAATATAAAAATAATATATATATTAACCCAATTTAGTTTATTGTAATCATTTTTATAATAGAATTATATATAAAAATTTATTGAACTTTTCAATGTATCTTTTACCCGCCTTCTATCCACATTTACAATATTAAAATTAAAGGTCATTTTTCCTATTTTGTGCATATAATTTTAAAAAAATGGATATAAATTGTTTTAATTTGTAGTAAATATTTTATCTAATAGGACCAACTTAATTTTGTGAATATTAACTTTAGTAAATGTTTATTTATTTACCACAGTTAAAGGTAAATCGGATAATTAAACGTAAAAATGATATTTTAATATTTAAATGTTACCCTAAAACGTATTCTAATTTCATTGTATAAGTGGGTTTAAAACAAAATCATCCTTAGTTATAAATTATTATCTTTTTAATCCCCTTGGTTAATGATAATACATTTATTATATTTTATTTAAAAATAAGTTTAAAATCTCATACTCAAACCTTAAATAAATAAATCATTTTTAATATAGGTTTATACATAAGATAAATTTCACAATAAATATTCATTATAAATATAAAATTATTATCTACATAATGATAAATTATTCATAGTTTTTGGACATTAAATAATTAAATTTAATTATGATACAATGATGATGTAGTAATTAATTTATTAAAGGAAGAATCAAATAAATGATATGAATAATATTAAAATAAATATCATTTGAAATATTTGATAAAATACAATAATTTTTTAGATGAAATAGATATATTAGTTATGAGTTAATATTTTTTTAATGAATCTAATTGTTATGATTTTATAGAATGTAAAATAATAAATACTGTCAAAATTAAAAAAAAATGGGATCATAAAATACATAATATTTTATTAAATAATAAAAAATTAATAAAATATATATATTGTACAAATGAGTAGTATAATTTTAAATATTTCATAAATAATCTAATTGGGTCTGGTTTTCATTTTACAGTAACTATATTAACCCTATAGTGTAAAACGAAAATTTTTCATGGTAACAGTTAAATATTTTAACAAAGGTTTAAAGCCAAAAGATAAGGATACTTTTGTGACCTAAAAATGTATAAATTTAATTTTTTGAGAGGATTTATACCCATAATAATATTATCATTTAAATAAATCACTTTGGAGCTATTTTAAATCAAACATTAATTTATAATAAATTAATAGTTTTGAACTTTCTAAAAGTGAAACATTCCTCTCTTATAAAATAAAACCTCTATTTATCTTTTATTTACACCTATGAAGACATTTTGATTAGAAAAATCTACCAATTTCTAATAACAACATACCTCAATTCATTCTAGAGTCTATAATTTGGATATAAATCCAACCTAAGTAGTCCTTTTGTGAAAATCAAAAGAAGACACTCAAGTAAGTGGTAATTTTTCACCAACTATTTCAAAGTTCTTTCTTATTCTACTTAATTTTCATAATTTGTTTCCATAATAAATTAATAACTCAAAATTTTAATATATGTTTATATTTTTTTATGGTTATTGTAAAAACATATTCTTTTTTTCCCGTCCTATGAAAAACAGTATCACTATGCGTACATACATACAGTTTATAGTCTCTACGTCATGCTGTGAACTTTTTTTAATCTATAATTTTTTTATATGGGTATAAAAATGAATCTATAGAATTTTAAAAAATATTAAATTATTATTATTATTTTTAATTAATATTCCATACAATTCTATACCATTTAACAATTAAGATATTGATATTATCGCTCATGTGTACGTACAGTTTACAGTCACCACGATGTGATGAGATTCCTCCTCCATGTTAACCATTCAAGAATGATTATAAAAATATATATACTGAATAGTTATGAAATGTATGAAATAATAATTCTATTATAATATTGTGTATATATATATACACACACATATATATGTCATTTTTTGGTTTCAATTCAATACTTTAAGAAAACTGGAACAGTTTTCATGTATATGTATGACATACTGTCTCCATGAATGATGTATTCCATTCCACCTATTTTATATATGTATATATTTATATACTGAATATATATGATACATAAGCTGTGTTTTTTATTCAATAATTAATTAAATATTTTATCTAATTAATATGATCAAGAATAAAAAGTCAAAAGACGTATGATAAACAAAAAAATTATTAGCTGAAATGTCTCTTTAACATGGAAATTATTAATAAAGGGGTAATATAAACTCATAAATGAATAATATAAGATATCATAAATATTATTATGTTTCTAGTATAAGTTAATAATATATTTAAAACCATTATACAAGAGTTTCAGTCAAGTATGGATACTATCAGACCTAAGGTAAAAGAATTTCATCTCGCCATTAATTTTTATGATATATAAGCCATATTCCCCACCTATTTCTTATGTGTGGTGTATGTACTACCCCTGTTATGTTTTATATCATGAATAAGTTTATCTTCCTGGAATTTATAGATACATTTTATGATGTTGTGATTATGATTTAAAGGTTCAAAGTGGTACGGGACACTTTGAATGTTTAAAGAATTAATCCTTTCTCCATTTTAATATTCTTGATATTATCATAAATATTTATCTATATGTATATAAATATTTATTAAGAATATTTTATGTCTATTTTTAATTTCATTCAAATTTTTTCAAAATTAATATTTTTCAATGTTTTATGTAAGTGTTAATTTCATAATCTCATTATTATCTAGTATTATTTATATGTAAGTATTTATTGGGATATATTTATCATCCATGTCCATGTTTCTTAAAAATATTTTCAAAATGAATCTTTATAATGTTTTATCTAAGGTAATATTTAACTAAAACTTCATTTTAAATTTTTTAAATACTTATTATTTTAAATATTTCCGATTAATTTCTATGTTTTCAAAATGGTTTTGATGATTTATTTATATGTAAATAAATTTTTTAAAATGTCAATTCCATTAAATGTTCTCAAATAGGTATGGGAAACTTTTATTAAAAAATATATTTTTAAATGTATTATTTTATAAGTGCTTTACTTTTGAATAAATCATTTTAAAGAAAAAGGGGTATTTGTCTCAAGATATTTTTAATGATTTTAATAAATTATTTTTATCTATCTCAATATCCTTTATTGGATAGTATTTTTAATTGAGGGTGGTCACTTATGATATAATTTACCATATTTCCTTGAATGTTTTATGATCATTTTGATTATTGATGTACTATTTAGATACCATTCTTGGTTTATAGTTAAAGTGTTCATATTTCATATACTAGTTTTTAATACGAATGATTATTTTGTTTATGCTTCAACATTTTCATATGAGGAATATATTGGACTTAGTATATGGTGGGTGAGGCTCGTTATAGCCCCTACATGCATCAGTATGTCTCATAAGACAGAGTAGTTTGGTTTTTTACCTGTTTATGTATGGATTTTTCATGAGGCCTTGATGGTGTGGTTATGATGTACGGAATTATTCATTCCCTCATTATGAGATTTGTTATTTATATTATAGGTGATTATTAGACTAGTAGAATATCCATGATTGTGTCTCTTTTATATGGTATTATGTATTCACACCATATTATTCTCAGGATTATGATTAGGTGGCTTATGTTTCAGTTTAATACCATGCCATAAATTTTTGTGATTATTTATGATAGCTTACTCTCTATTATTTACTCATACCGAGCATCTGATCTCACCACTTTCATATGTTTTATTTTCCCAGGATGTTGAGAAGTGTTTTATGATTGATATTAAGGCTTAAGATAGGATAATAATGGAATTCTCAAATAATTATATATGTTTCATATTATATATTGAATTATAATGTAAATTTCATGTATGTAATCAATTTTCCAAGACTATAAAACTAGTCGGTTCTTCGGGATTTGACTCCTTGTAATCATGCCAATGTATTAAAGTAATGTACCAAATCAAGGATTCTGGGGTCGAGGAATTTTAATGTGGAGGTAGATGGATATAGTGGAGGTCGTGAAATGGGTGTATATGGGCCATCATTTATTATTATTGGTGCACATATTTTATATGAAAATATTCATGACTAAGGTTATGGGTTGAAAGAGTTTATGAGTTTAATGAGGTTATGGTGATTGAGGTTGCATATATTTGATTGTGGATGTATGATAATGTATTTATGATGGGTTTATTGTGCATTTATAATTTTTTATTATATGTAATCATTTTTATATTTATATTTTTTTATTAAATATTTAAAAAAACATAAAAAATTTAGAAATATTTTTAGTTTTTTTAGGGTAACCACCATTATTTATATTTTTATGAATTTATTTATTGGAGGTTATTATTAACCACTACTAAACATAACTTCCTCTAATTAAGGTACCAAAAGTTGTGTTCATTTTATCTATTTTATTTTTGGTTGATTTTTAAAAAAACTATTACCAAATGAAATCAAATCTACTAACAAATTCTCAATAAATAAGACATATTAAAATCTCCACTAAAAAATAAAAAACTTCCACTAAATTATTTTCAATCGTGAAATAAGTGGGAGTTATTATAACTTCCACTAAATGATGTTGTGGAAATTTAAATCACCACTAGTACCCAAAAAACCCTGTTACTACCTATGTTTTTTTATTGATAACAAAAATTTTAATAAGGATATTATCTAACGGTTCTCTTATCAGTTAATTATATACTCATATTCATATTATTGACGTGAAATAATTTTTTCTATGTTAAAATTATCACCTTGTATATTATTTCCTAGATAATTAATATTGAGAATCAAGATAAAATATGAAGGGATTTGATATTTTGGATCAACATATTATGAGGGGGGCTAAGAGATTTGATCCCTACAATATTTTTGGCTTCAAGTTTCATACAATTTATCATGAAGAAGTCTTGAAAACTCAAAATATTAGTGTATTTACACTTCTAGAGGTTTGATACTATAGGAATATGATTCATATAATCGAATTAAACAATATAATAAATTTTTTAGTTTCTTTATTCAAATTCATCTGGGATAACATAGATAGGGGCGTAATGAAATATTCATTACATTTTAATTCTTTAAACTTCACATGATCTATACTAGTGAGCATGTATGGCATGATCCATTTATATTTTTCTTCAAAAGATAGATCTTTTATTACATAGATGATAAAATATATGATTTTTGGAGTGTTTTTGCACACATAAAATAGAGATAATTGCTTATTATGGGAGATGAAGGTCAATTGGTAATTTTTGATAGTGAACCTCATCAACCAAAAAACATTGAATAGTTCTTTCCTAACAATATTGAAATAATATAAATTTAAAGAGAGGATGAACATGAAGTACATGTCGTAATAGATGTTGATAATGATTAAAACAATGAAATGAAGATAATTTAATGTAAAAATTATTAATTAAACTATATTATAATTTCTCATTTATAATTGTTTTTCAAATAAATATATTCTCCAAAAAATTATTTTAAAAAAAATTATTGTACTTACACTTTTTATACATTTAATATGAGCTAATCCATTTGAATTACTAAAAATTTGAGAGAGAGAGAAATTAGATCCCATCTGTTCAACATCTCAGATTACACTAACACTACCATTAACTTTAGTGGATCTGATGATTCTGTTATACCATAGAATTTGAGAAATCAAGTACGTTACCTAGATATTATTGGTATCCCACTATTTATTGTGCATATGATGATAGATTTGTTGGTCAGCACTCTATCTAGGGGAAATTTTAGAGTTACCATAACTAGTATTCATGTCATTGTACAAATAAAAATATATTTTATTAATTTTTTAATGAATTTAGTAAAAAATAAAAAAAACATAAATATACAAATATGAACACAATAGATGTATGGGACCTGAAAGACTAAAAATTTATTATCCCATTTTTTGATTTTTAGGTTCCTAATGGTGATTCTGTTAGGATATATATCAGATTCTGGGGTAGCCTGCATACAAGATAGTGATATTTTTGGTCAATTATTATGATTATAGTCATTTTCCCACATCTTGAAATAATCAGGTGTTTGATTACTAATTAAAGGTAATAATAATTTAATATTAATTGATAACTAATTTAATATACATGAGTAAAATTAGTAATATACATATAAACTATTATGTTTTTTAGTTATATATTTTCTTTTATTTGTAATTCTTTAACTCCATTTCACACACATAGAACCAAAAAAGGATCAATAAGAAATAGATAGGCATTAAATAGATATTAAGGAATTATTTTAATAAATCATCTTTGTGCTCATGAAAAATTTATGAGAAATTTCTGGAAGTCTTATCTCACAAGAACTGGAATATGTTTATTGATATTAAAATAGATACATCTCATGAGATAATTGCATATTTTATAATATATTAAAACTATAAACACAATAAAATTAAAATTATTATTAATTTTCCTAATTTTTATAGGAATTATCTAAGAAAAAGAAAGTGAATCCTGAAAAACAAGTCATTCCTCATATCACTAGATCTTAGAGTTTTCCTAGAAAAAAGAAAATTTTTGGTTGTATTTTATCAATTATTATTTTATATTAATTTATTATAACTAATTGTTTTTTCTAACTTGTATTTTTCTCTAATTGCTAATTAATTAAGTCACTCATTTGGTCAAATAGATATGTGGATAAAAGTTTATAATAAACCTGAGGATATTGTTGTAAATTAACCTACTAAAGACATTTGAGTAAGTACTTTTCATTAATATTTAATGTGATTTCATTACTATAAAAAATAAAAATGAATAACAAATTTAAATAAAAAAATCCTAAAACCTAATTAAAATGTAACGCCCCGACCCTAGTTACCCAGAGTTGGTGCATTATTACATAACATTGGCATGATCACAAGAAATATCAAATCTTGAAAGACCGATTGGTTTAGTATCCTTGGAAACACTAGATATATTCATAAGTCTTACATTACATCATAAAATGAAATACTACTACAACAACATAATGTCTCCACAATCCATACTATTATCCCCTCAGAATATCCCTCCAGGTCATTCATAATTTACTTCTTCACTTCCTGGGAAAAATAAAACATAGAAAAGGGGTGATCTCAAATGCCCAGTAAGGATAAAAATATAGCGGAAACTTTCATAAATAAGAGTAAACATTTAAGGAAATGTATAACTAAAACAAAAGCCTTTCAAACTTGAACTTTCAACATAGTATGGCATAAATAAAATGAAATAATGCCATTTACTTATACACATGGATATCATACTAATTGAATAATCGCATGAAAAATCAATAACCACTTTCATAATGATGGAATGCATAATGCTGAACTTTAATTTCTTTGTCAAGGCCTCGTCCCAAGACCTTGGGGCTAACTGTAACCGGAACCCAACCCAGAGTGCCTCTAATAACCGGACACTAACCCAGAGTGCCTCTAATAACAGGACACCAACCCGGAGTTCCTCTAATAATCGGAGACCAAACCGGAGTTCCTCTAATAACCGGAGACCAAACCGGAGGGCTTACTTTTACCGGTCCCCAACCCGGAACATACTTGTCTAACACATTCATCTGAATGAAAGGTTGAAATATAACATAAACATTCGGATTACAAATAACTTATGAAATGTCAATACTCTAAACAAAAACCATTAGTGACATAAGAATAACTTATCCACAGTCAAAAATATCACAAAACCTTCAATAAAATATGGATGTTTTGTATCATAATAAATCAACTTCAAATAAGCTTAAAATCCATCAAAGGATGTTGACATAGATGAAATAAAGACTATTTTAGAAAAATATCACTTTCTATTTTGAAATCATTTAAGAGTCTTATATTTATGAAATAAAACATTTTTTTTGAAAATATTATTATTATCTTGTAAGGGAAGCTCCGACGATTTTATAATGGCGGAAAATAGCCACACCCGCTGTATAAGTTAAAAAAAACATTCTTACCTTAATTTTGTCGAAAAGGTTAAAAAGAAACTTGTTTGGAAAACGACAGAAAAATTCCTTTATAAACCTCTTATAAAAAGTCAAACAAGGGTATAAATGAATTTAACCCATATTCTAGTAAATAGTAAAAATGTTTTGGAATTCATTTTTAAGAAACATGGATGTGGATGATGAAGAGATCCCAGTAGATCATTACGTATAAACAACCTCCGATAATGAAGAGATTGTGAAATAACTCTTACCAATTTGGTAACTTATGAAACATACAAACCATGAAAGAGGTATCATACAATTAATATGTAAATACACATAAATTAGAGTGTAGTAAACAAAGAATATAATTATGGGCAGTACATACACCACACAAAAGGTGATGGTGGCAATATGGCATGAATCTCACGGAAATAAGAAGTGAGATGAAAACCCCTTACCTTGTACTTTTCCTTGGTTGGGGTATGTCAACCTCCTATATAATGGTGAAATAATTGTTATTAAATGATTCAAGAATCATATCTATTAATATGATATCATATATGATCTTTTAACATTGATTTGTTAATAATATCTTTTAATTATCATCGTTTCGGGTGTTAACTTACTCATTTTCTTTTATATGTTTTGTTACATAAGCCGTGTTTGTTATCGATAGGTTGTATCTTATTCATATAAAGAATGATATCAATTCCTTAAACATCATTTTTAAATCATCATATGATAATTATACTTTAATGGATACGATGGAGAATGAATCTCATCGCGTTCGTGGAGACGGTAGTCCGTACGTACGCACGAGCGACAATATCATTCTTTTGATATTAAAATTATATATAAATGGATGATATATCATATATACAGAATCATTAACATTTTATATTTATTATTTACATGAGTTACACATCATTATTATACCCATCCAAATAATATTATATTGAATAACAATTACACCACGACGTGGAGACGGTAAGCCGTACGTACGCACGTATGGTGACATGTTATTCAAAGGGTGGATAGAATACTGAATATGGTTGTACCATATTTATAATAAAATCACATTATATATATGATACTGGAGTTATTATTTTATAATGGTAACAACAAAGGAAGAAGAAGTGGAAGAAGAAAGGAACTTGGAAAAGGGTGGTGAAATCATTACCTCTTCTTCAGGTTCTTCCTTTTGATTTGATCAAAAGGGCTCCTTAGGCTGGCTTTATGATCAAAATAAGGCCCCTCGCTTGTATTGAGTGAAGTTGGGAGAGTATTTGGGCAGAGTTTGGCCGAACCAAAAAGGTTTTGAAGGTGTGAAGAAATGAGAAGGAGGAGTGCCCTTTTATAAGAGGGGTGAGGGGCACCTTTGGAAAAGCTAGAGATATTAGTTTATAATAAATTCATATTCAGTTTCCAATGGCTCCAAGTTTATTATTAAAAGGTTGAGGTGGGTATGGGTCTAAAACAACTCAACCAATATAATTTATACAGGTTTGGGTACTTATATTAACCTTATCTTTAAGTATTAACTCTAAGTTAATTAGTTTCACTTTTACAATGTCTCTTTGTATTTTTATATAATATTGTTACTAAAATTACTATATACATCCAAGAGACCCCCAAGTGGTCCATTAATTATGAACCTATCATGATATAAGTCTCTTGGCCAAACCGTAGATTTTTAGGAATTTAATATCAATTAATAATATAATACTTTTTTAAAGAAATCTTTTATGTCAATTTTGACACTATTCAATAGTTGATTTTTGTGAAACTCATAACAAAATGATTGCTTAGAAAAAAGTTAATTAAATAAATTCTAATATGTCATATTATCTTAGAAAATTAGTTTAATTCATTAAAAGTTTCATATTTTATTTATTTGGGTATTTATGATATCAATTATTTTAATTTTTCACTATTATAGTAATTACTACATCATCATTGTGTCATAAATAAATTAAATTATTTAATGTATAAAAATTATAAATAAAATTTCATTATGTAGGAAATCGTTTTATCTTTCTAATGAATATTTATAATCTAAAATCCAACATATATAACCCTATGTAATAATTTTTTTTCTAAAAGATATATGCTTGTGTCATTTTTGTATTCATTTTAACTTAATTAAAAAAAAGTGTCCCTATCACCTACAAGTGGCACCATGGGGTCCCAAAATCGACCCAAAGATGTCTATGGTCGAACATGTATCAACCAATAAGTCTAGGACACGTTTAAGGGTAATTTATTATTATTATAATATTATTTTTTTAACCCTTATTTACCGGATTTACCCTTAACATGGTAAATAAAATATTTACCGCAATAATTATTCAAAATGTCTAAAAATAAAAGTTATTTATTTACACAATTTGGAAATACTGATTCAAAATATGGAATCCATTTTTCTAAATTCAAAACACAGAAGTGGCAGAAATTAATTTAAAATTAATTCCCGCTGTCAAAACAAAAAGCGTGTTTTTAGGAGATAATAACTATTCAAAGATTGACACTTGTTTATATTTGGTTTAATTGTAAAATTATGTCCAATGAACAACATTATATTAAATGGTAAAAATATATTCTAAATATACTTTAAAACCACTCAAATTAATAATTTATCACTATTAATTATTTTGTTTAAAAAAGTTGTATTTAATTAAAATTTAGTAATTTTCACTATTCATCAAAATATGAAAGTTATCTGAAAAGTACCAAAATTTCACCTTAGGCTAAATTAGATATTCCGAATCCAAAAATGAAGTCAATTTTGAAATATAAAATATATATAATTTCAAAAAGTCGGTATTGCTAATCATAACAGCTAGTTTGATTGGTTATGGTGTGTTAGAACTCGGTGTTGCGTACAACACACGCTAGCATACCGTGGAAGCTTGGGATGTTTCATTTTAAATTTTTGATGTCCCCATTTAGTCAAAAAGTTTAAAATACAGTATTTAAAAAGGGTTCACCATTAAAAGTTGGTAAATTGCAATACTGAAAATGAATTTGTTCTTACATTATGTCTAAGAAACTCATAATATGGATTCTAAAATTATAAGGATTATATAAAGTTAAAAATTTAGTTAACACTATTCATAACCTCTTTTGAACGGCTTGTTTGGTAAGTCATGGTGTAATTGAACTCGGTTTTGCGTGTAATGAAAGTTATTGAATTATTTTGAATAAATAACACACTATAAAATCTTGGGGTGTTACATTCTCCCCTCCTTCAATAAATTGCGTCCTCGCAATTTGAAATTGTTCTTCGAAAATAAAAGGTTGAAAATAGAAAATATCATTGTGGGAAAACCCACATCAGAAATTAGGTTACTAAAATTTAGTCTTAATATGAGGAAAAGAGAAATGAAAGTTTCACCACCAAATTATGATCTCTATTAAGAGAACATTGGTGGCAATTAGAGACATATAATTGGAGAAAAAACGTAAATATTTATAGGTAGTGATTGAGGTCATCAATCACAAACAAGTATAAAATTGAGGTCCTTAAACTCATCAATCTATGATGATTTGAAATACCATTGGTTCAACAAGACATAGGGTATTGGGATAACACATTTTCGACGTTTCAAAATATCTTAGTTGAAATCCCACATCGAAAAATGAATTAATGAGGCATCTATTTAAAATAAAGAATGGAAAGTATGAAGATTACTGAAAATAACACATACTAGGGTTCCATGTAGGAAAATATGGATATGGAAGAGAAATATAACCATCAATTATCTGATGGAGAGTGATAGAGAACATGGCTATGAAAATGCCAACAATCCCAAAGCCATGAATTAGTGATGATTTAAGGTACCATCTCGGACAACATTTTTGTTCTAAGTTCCTTTTCTTAATATTGAGGAATTTATTTCTGAGATTGGATAAGATCATAAGGATATATACTTACTTTATAATTAGAGTTTTATCCATTAATAAATTTCTACCACAAACTCATCTTTCACTCTAAAAGATAATAGAACGTAAAAAAAATTCTATTTATACTATTCGTACAGGGTTCCAAAATAAATGAATTTATAATTCATCTACCAGATCTTTTAAAAAAAACTACATTATTTAATCCAGGACATTTCGTGGGCCAGTGGTAGGTGATACACCATTGTCGCCCCTCGGTTGTGGGTTCAAGTCTTGCAGCCTTGCCGGACGCGACGGGTTGCCGCCCGACCTCCAGGTTGTCCTTTCATGGCAATCCAAAATTATCCAAACTAGAACTATCCAAAATACTTCTGTCCAAACTCACAGTCCAACATTTATAAGTAAGGTAAACATAATGTAGATCCTTTTTACCCCGTAATATCAAATGAATACCTTCATCATGTATTCTTTTAATACATTGAAACATCCTAAATTACCATATTCCTTATTGATTACATTCATGCTCCCTTATTCCATATAGAATGCTGGATATACTTCATCAATCCAAAAATGTTTTAAACCCCAACAATGATGGAATATACAAATCATTAATCAGTTCCAAGGTATTCAAGAATATCCAATATAATTTATCCAAAACAATCATGTATTATTCCAAAATCACTACCTCGGTATCAGAACTATATTATGGTTTATCATTCTCTCAACCATATATTTTCCAAAAATTTATCCTGCTATTGAGTCACTTTTCTTTGTTCCACACAATCTCAAGTCCTTAATGAAATAGTACTGCAGTAAAATCTTTATATACTCCATAATTATTATAACAAGTACATTGTTGATACAACACTCAATTGACATAATCAACATAAGAACTCTAATCATTCCTCTTCATCTGTGGTAGTATCATAACTTGATTATTATCCAATATCATCATTTGCGGCATAGTCTGATGGCTGGGACATAGGTTTGCGTAGTGTCTAAACTCCTTGCAAATGAAGAATTTTACATTTGAAACCATTTTCTTACCCTTCCAGTCACGTACTTTGTGCCCTTTTCCTCCACACTTATAACAAAATCTCATTCCTTTCAGGCAAGTTCCAGGGTGTTTCTTTCCACAGTTATCACATATGGGAAAATTCTTCTTTTCCCTCTTCCCTTTATCCATATTTCTCTCTTCCATCCTTTTCTTCTCTTGCTCCCCTTCAAAGCCATAGGACTCAGTAAACTCTTTACTTATCTTATCAACACATGATATTATTTCTTCATATGATGATAATACATGCGAGACTATTTCTCTTGTAAATTCTGGCTTAAGACCATAAAATATATGATCCTTGTTTCTCTTTGTATCATGTGCATTACTAGAGTTATCATTCCTTCTACTGGGCGCCATTTCTAAACAATGTAATACATTAGATTAGTTTATGAATTACAATACCTAATCCCAAACTTGTAAAACAAATAACATAAATTAAATAGTTTATGGATATAATCCATAATCATAAAAATGTCTCCTTTGAGGAAGTGTATACTCATAAAACCTTCATAATGATTTGTAAAGAAAATGAGAGTTATCCTAAGAATATCCCCAAGAAGTGTCGTAACCAAGAGTGCAGCAAGGCCCGTTGTCGTGCACCAGTTCCTGTTCGAGTCTAGCTCAAAGCGGTGTTTTCGGGTTTTACCCCTAGGTACATCTTTGCTAGAGCCGCCTCTACCTGCTCGTATCCAGACAGGGATGTATTGCTCGGAAAACTCACAAAATCTCTACAATACCAAAATTCTAGAAAGTTCTTCTATACTAATCCTCAAAATTCATCTTAAATCTATGTGCTCTAATCAGAGTTTATCTAAATCTAGCTTCCATGGTTTCTACTAAACTTCCTCTGATACCAACTGTAACGCCCCGACCCTAGTTACCCAGAGTCGGTGCATTATTACATAACATTGGCATGATCACAAGAAAGATCAAATCTCAAAAGACCGATTGGTTTAGTAGCCTTGGAAACACTAGATATATTCATAAGTCTTACATTACATCATAAAATGGAAAACTACTACAATAACATAATGTCTCCACAGACCACACTAATATCCCTTGATAATATCCCTGCAGGTCATTCATGATTTACTTCTTCACTTCCTGGGAAAAATAAAACATAGAAAAGGGGTGAGCTCAAATGCCCAGTAAGGATAACAATATAGCAGAAACTTTCATAAATAAGAGTAAACATTTAAGGCAATGTATAACTAAAACAAAAGCCTTTCAAACTTGACCTTTCAACATAGTATGACATAAATAAAATGAAATAATTCCATTTACTTATTCACATGGATATTCTACTAATTGAATAATCGCATGCAAAATAAATAACCACTTTCATAATGATGGAATGCATAATGCTGAACTTTAATTTCTTTTTCAAGGCCTCGTCCCAAGACTTTGGGGCTAACTGTAACCGGAACCCAACCCGGAGTTCCTCTAATAACCAGACACCAACCCGGAGTGCCTCTAATAACCGGACACTAACTCGGAGTTCCTTTAATAACCAGAGACCAAACCGGAGTTCCACTAATAACCGGAGACCAAACCGGAGGGCTTACTTTTACCGGTCCCCAACCTGGAACATACTTTTCTAACACATTCATCTGAATGAAAGGTTGAAATATAACATAAACATTCGGATTACAAATAACTTATAAAATGTCAATACTCTAAAAAAAACCATGAATGACATAAGAATAACTTATCCACAGTCAAAAATATCACAAAACCTTCAATAAAATATGGATGTTTTTTATCATAATAAATCAACTTCAAATACGCTTAAAATCCATCAAAGAATGTTGACATAGATGAAATAAAGACTATTTTAGAAAAATATCACTTTCTATTTTGAAATAATTTAAGAGTCTTATATTTATTAAATAAAAAATCTTTTTTGAAAATATTCTTATAATCTTGTAAGGGAAGCTTCGACGATTTTATAACGGCGGAAAATAGCCACACCCGCCGTATAAGTTAAAAAACATTCTTACCTTAATTTTGTCGAAAAGGTTAAAAAGCACCTTGTTTGGAAAACGACAGAAAAATTCCTTTATAAACCTCTTATAAAAAGTCAAACAAGGGTATAAATGACTTTAACCCATATTCTAGTAAATAGTAAAAAAAAATTGGAATTCATTTTTAAGAAACATGGATGTGGATGATGAAGAGATCCCAGTAGATCATTACGTATAAACAACCTCGGATAATGAAGAGATTGTGAAATAACCCTTACCAATTTGGTAACTTATGAAACATACAACCCATGAAAGCGGTATCATACAATTAATATGTAAATACACATAAATTAGAGTGTATTACACAAAGAATATAATTATGGGCAGTACATACACCACACAAAAGGTGATGGTGGCAATATGGAATGAATCTCACGAAAATAAGGAGTGAGATGAAAACCCCTTACCTTGTACTTTTCCTTGGTTGGGGTAGGTTAACCTCCTGTATAATGGTGAAATAATTTTTATTAAATTATTCAAGAATCATATCTATTAATATGATATCATATATGATCTTTTAACAATGATTTGTTAATGATATCTTTTAATTATCATTGTTTCCGGTGTTAACTTACTCATTTTATTTTATATGTTTTGTTACATAAGTCGTGTTTGTTATTGATAGGTTGTATCTTATTCATATCCAGAATGATATCAAGTCCTTAAACATCATTTTTAAATCATAATATGATAATTATACTTTAATGGATATGATGGAGAATGAATCTCATCGCGTTCGTGGAGACGGTAGTCCGTACGTACGCACGAGCGACAATATCATTCTTTTGATATTAAAATTATATATAAATGGATGGTATATCATATATAAAGAATCATTAACATGTTATATTTATTATTTACATGAGTTACACATCATTATTATACCCATCCCAATAATATTATATTGAATAACAATTACACCACGACGTGGCCGTACGTACGCACGTATGGTGACATGTTATTCAAATGGTGGATATAATACTGAATATGGTTTTAACATATTTATAATAACATCACAGTATATATATGATACTAGAGTTATTATTTTATAATGGTAACAACAAAGGAAGAAGAAGTGGAAGAAGAAAGGAACTTGGAAAAGGGTGGTCAAATCATTACCTCTTCTTCGGGTTCTTCCTTTTGATTTGATCACAAGGGATCCTTAGGTTGGCTTTCTGATCAAACTAAGGCCTCTAGGTTGTAGTGAGTGAAGTTGGGAGAGTATTTGGTCAGAGTTTGGCCGAACCAAAAGGCTTTGAAGGTGTGAAGAAATGATAAGGAGGAGTGCCCTTTTATAAGAGGGGTGAGGGTTACCTTTGGAAAAGCTAGAGATATTAGTTTATAATAAATTCATATTCGGTTTCCAATGGCTCCAAAGTTGATTATGAAAAGGTTAAGGTGGTTATGGGTCGAAAACAACTCAACCAATAGAATTTAGACAGGTTTGTGTACTTATATTAACCTTATCTTTAAGTATTAACTCTAAGTTAATTAGTTTCACTTTTACAATGTCTCTTTGTATTTTTATATAATACGGTTACTAAACTTACTATATACATCCAAGAGACCCCCAAGTGGTCCATTAATGATTAACCTATCATGATATAAGTCTCGTGGCCGATCCTTAGATTTTTAGGAATTTAATATCAATTAATAATATAATATTTGTTTTAAAAACTCTTTTATGTCAATTTTGACACTATTCAATAGTTGATTTTTGTGAAACTCATAACAGAATTATTACTTCGAAAAAAGTTAATTAAATCAATCCTAATATGTCATATTATCCTATAAAATTAGTTTAATTCATTAAAAGTTTCATATTTTATTTATTTTGTTATTTATAATATCAATTATTTTAATTTTTCACTATTATAGTAATTACTACATCATCATTGTGTCATAAATACATTAAATTATTTAATGTCTAAAAATTATAAATAAAATATCATTATTTAGGAAATCGTTTTATCTTTCTAATGAATATTTATAATCTAAAATAAAACATATATAACCCTATGTAATAATTGTTTTTCTAAAAGATATATGTTTGTGTCATTTTTGTATTCATTTTAACTTAATTAAAAAAAAGTGTCTCTGTCACCTACAAGTGGCAACATGGGGTCCCAAAATCGACCCAAAGTTGCCTATGGTCGAACATGTATCAACCAATAAGGCTAGGAGACGTTTTATGGGAATTTAGTATTATTATAATATTATTTGTTTAACCCTTATTTACCGGATTTACCCTTAACCATGGTAAATAAAATATTTACCGCAGTAATTATTCAAAATGTCTAAAAATAAAAGTTACCTATTTACACAATTCGGAAATACAGATTCCAAATATGGAATCCATTTTTCTAAATTCAAAACACAGAAGTGGTAGAAATTAATTTAAAATTAATTCCCGTTGTCAAAACAAAAAGCGTGTTTTTCGGAGATAATAACTATCAAAAGATTGACACTTGTTTATGTTCGGTTTAATTGTAAAATTATGTCCAATGACCAACATTATATTAAATGGTAAAAATATATTCTATATATACTTTAAAACCACTCAAATTAATAATTTATCACTATTAATTATTTTTTTTTTAAAAGTTGTTTTTAATTAAAATTTAGTAATTTTCACTATTCATCAAAATATGAAAGTTATCGGAAAAGTACCAAAATTTCACCTTAGGATAAATTCGATATTCCGAATCCCAAAATGAAGTCCATTTTGAAATATAAAATATATATAATTTCAAAAAGTCGGTATTACTAATCATAACAGCTAGTTTGATTGGTTATGGTGTGTTAGAACTCGGTGTTGCGTACAACACACGCTAGCGTACCGTGGAAGCTTGAGATGTTTCATTTTAAATTTTTGATGTCCCCATTTAGTCAAAAAGTTTAAAATATAGTATTTAAAAAGGGTTCACCATTAAAAGTTGGTAAAAGTGAAATACTGAAAATGAATTTGTTCTTACATTATGTCTAATAAACTCATAATATGGATTCTAAAATTATAAGGATTATGTAAAGTTTAAAATTTAGTTAACACTATTCATAACCTCTTTTGAACGGCTTAATTGGTAAGTCATGGTGTAATTGAACTCGTTGTTGCGTGTAATTAAAGTTATTGAATTATTTTGAAGGAATAACACACTATAAAATCTTGGGGTATTACATAAAAGGGGACTACTACATAGACAAAAAGGTTCCAATTAGCTTTATTTGTATTAACACATTTTTAATATTTTAAAACACTAAAACATCTGTGTAATGTCCAAAACCATCAGTAGTGGTCTTGGATTAAAGTGAAATCATGGGATAATGATGTTGAATTATTTTTGATGTGAATAAGCATAAACCATATCCATCGAACATGGGTTGTTCTTGGAATAACTCAATAAACAGTTTTAAAAGATATCAAAGTCCTTAAAAACATGTGTCAAGAGGTCAAAACCAAGAAAAAATCATCATATGTTCATGAAATCATATAACAACAACTATATATTTATTTGTGAAATATAGGACTTGATACCTTGTAAATCTTGGATATGGTTTTCTCAGGATACTTGTAAAAACATTTTTAGTGTTTGAAAACACTAAAACGTATGTGTAACAATCAAAGCCATTGTAAATAACCTTGTATATATGTTAAATCAAGGAAAAATGATTGTTATATTATTTTCTACATGAATAAGTATAAAACACATCCATATTATGCTTGGTGTGACTATAATGACTCAATAAACAGTTTTATAAGATATCAAAGTCTTAAAAAATGTGTTCTGGAGGGTCAAACCCAAGAAAATTGTGTCAAATAGCCATGAAATAATATTAAAACAATTATATATTTATTTGTGTAATTTTGGAATCAAATCTATATCAATCACAGTGACTGTTTTCCCGCAATACCTATAAATGCATTTTTGGGGTTTTAAAACACTAAAACATGCATTTAATTATCAAAACAATAGTAAACTTCTTCATATTGATGTGAAATAAGGGTAAAACCTGTGTCAAATTAATTTTTATGTGTATTATTAGACAACACAATCATATTACATGTGGTGTGCTTCAAATAACTCAATAATAATTTTTAAAATATATCAAAGCCTTTAAAAATGTGCATTGGGGTTTTAAAACCAAGAAAACATCATCAAATGGATGTGAAATCATAATAAAATTATTTTAGAGTTATTTTTGAAATTTATTAACCAAAACCATGTCAATCCAAGTTATAGTTTACCTGAGATTCCTATAAACATATTTTTATTGTTTTAATTAACTAAAATGTGCATATAACATTCAAAACCATGGGAAATAACTTTGGGTTGACAAGAAATTTTTGTAAAACCACCATTGAATTATTTTTTCCATGTAAAATTAGAAAACACATCAATCCAATCTGCAGTGTGCTTGGAGTTACTCAATAAGATGTTTTAAAGATATTAAAGTCCTTGGAAACATGTTCCAATTGGGAAAACATAGAAAAAATAGTCGAATATCTATAAAATCATAAGAAAATGACCCTAAATTTATTTTTGAAATCTAGGAATTCATGAAATTTCAATTAGATTTATACTTTTTCTATGATGCATATAAACAAATTTTTAGTATTTTAAAACACTAAAACATGTTTGTTACTATCAAACCACGGACTTATATTAACATGAAATAATGGTACAACCACTGTTGAATTATTTAAGACATGTATGAGAAGACAACATTTCCATACAATGGGTGGTGTTCTTATAATGACTCAATAAGCAATTTTAAAAGATTTAAAAGTCTTTAAAAACATGAATCATGAAGTTAAAATAATAAAAATAGAATTTTTTGTTCGTGATATCATAGGTAAATTATTTTATATTGAATTTTGGCATATATTAATTGACTCCATGTCAATCTAACTTACTTAATTGTTATAATTTGTATTGTATGAGCCATATGTCATAAGTAAGTGTTGAGTGTCTCCTTGAAACAATGTAGGTTTTGATAATTCCAAAGGGATATTGGTTTTATTACTTTGTATTTTGTATTGATTAAAGTGTGCTTAACATTGATTATATATTTTTATTATTTACTTAAAATGTCTTTATATTTCATGTTTTTATTGGTTATAACATGTTTTAGAGGTTCCATCTTGAGGTCCTAGGATATATCAGTCATAAGGGACCATAAAATAATATTTTTAGTAGTTTTTCTCCTATTCACAATGTAGCCAATTCATAATCCACGTTGCCAATTTTAAATCCACATGTCCAATTTTTGAACCACAAATTCAACTTTCCAAAATTGATTACCTTCAATATTTTGTCAACAAATTAAATTAAAAACTCTAAATTTACTGATTTACAAATCATTAGAATGATATTAAATTATTTACATTTAAAAAAACATAAAAATATAACTCGGTTTATATATTTATAAAAATTAGATTAATATCATTTTATTTTTCATGCTAAATTTTGTTGTTTTTCATAACTATTATTATAATTTTTTTCAATGATAACATTAGTAATAGAATATCGAATTAGGTGACTCATAATTCTATAAAAATATAATGAAATTATATAAATATAGGTCAATTTGACCATAATCTGATTCAATCATTTGGAAGGTCTATTTTAGGTTTGAAATTAGATATTCAATTAGATATTCAAATTTCTTAAATTATTTAAGTAATTTGGAAATGTCATAAATTTTGATATGTGGGAAACAAATACATGGTTATTCAACTATGAGAAAAATATTTCCTACATGAATAAAATGGATATGTAGTGAAAAATGGTTTCATTAATTTTCTTATGTAAAATGGATATGAAAAATATCTTACATAAATCAACTACATTGATTCCCTTTCATGAATTCAGTTATGTTGATTTGTTTACGTGATTCGACTTTGTCAGTCCACTTAAAAAAAATGGATATGTGAATTTATTTATGTGAATCAACAACTTAAAAAACTTAAATATATTTGGATACTTGATTCTGTGAAATTCTATTGGTTATTATAAAACCCATAAATTTTCTCTATTTTACGTAATAGTTTCCATTTTAATTTTCTACAAGTTTATATTAATCATTTTCAGTGATTTATTTGTAAAATAATTACTAATTAGTTATTTTGGGTCCATGAAAAAGGTTTTCAGTTGTTTAATTGTGAACTAAATATGATTTTTATGGGATTAATCATGTATTGATATTCATGTTGAAAATTGTAGAAAGTGTAATATTAAATTTTAAATTAGTTGAAATATAAAGAGTCTGCATTTATTATTATCTGGGTGGTTTCTAAGTATAATAATGCATGTTATTTACTTCTATATTAATTGTTCTAAAAAATTATTTGTTTATTTTTTTGTTTTACAGAATACTGAGTAAAAATTTCACAAATATTTCCTTTCATTTATAAATGAAATACACATAGAATATCATCTAGGAAATAGGTGTGGACAACTCTAAAGTAGTTAATTGAAGATACAAGTGTTTTCATTGGTTTTATAAAATAAAATATGCAATGGAATTTATATTTTAAAAGTTATTTTATATAAATAAAATCTATATATTTAAGAGTTGAAAGAACTAGTAGAGAATACAGGTTGAGGATATTATTGAACTGTACATGTTTTACATTTTTTGTGATCAACAATTACTCTCAAATGAAATGAAATCATTTTCTCTTTGGCTACTAGATAATTTATTACTTCCTCAACACTCAAACATTTAAGCTTTCATTTGGTTATGTGGTTTTACTTCTCCCTATTCTATTTCTGTGTGTGTCATTGTAAAGGGTTATACTAGCCTTTAAAATATAGGATTTTGGATTGTGACTCACAAAAAACTATTAGGAATTGGGTGATTTCCAATGGTAAAATGTCAGATTGTTTGGGTTGTTTCTTTAGGTGATAAAAATATAGGTGGTAATGGGTTTATGCCTCAAGGGGGAAAAGGATTTTTAATTGGGTTGTGAATCCATGTGGAAAAAATTCACTATAAGATTCCATTATATTGGTTATAGGGGGTTCTATAACTCTCAAATAATGAGAGGGGTGAAAAGTGGTGTAGGATCATTTAGATTTGAACCACTATAAAAATATCTTGTGTTATTTTTCTTTTCTTTTATGTTTTCAAGAACCTGGTTTTTCACGCAGGTATGAATCCTTTAAAATTTAGGTCAAAATCTTTAATATGGACCTGTAATGTATGCCTTATGAGTTAGAAAATGTCTTAGTGGTTTCTAAGGCATGTTTTGAACACATAACCAATATTTTTTGGGAAACAATACATGTCGCACACTTGGCACATGGTTGGCACATGGTTTTCCTAACCATACAAATGGTCAATTTTTGGGCCAAACCACTTCACATCGTATGTGCATGGACATGTGTCCTAACTATTTAAAGTATCATTCTTCCTAGGTAACCATGCATATTTGGTTCATATTTTGTCAAATCGTGCATACAAACCATGAACATACCATTTTCTAGGTAATTTGACAATTTTTCCCTTAATGGTCTAATTAGAAATCCTCTTCTTCCTTGATTAGAGAACCAGAAGTATTAACCCATTTAGCTCTCAAATTGGAGATTTTTGAAGTCCAAAGGTAGGGATTAAATGATCTCTTTTTCCATGATTTGGTCGAGCTTTTGTTGATCACGTAGGATGTGCAACGGAAAGTAATCGAGTCCTCTTGATTAGTTCTCTTTCTCTCTTTCTCTTGATTGAGTTATAAGGGTATGATAATTTTTCTCTTTTTATTAAATATACTATGATTCGATCCAAATCAATGGATAATTCCATTTCATTAGATTCATAGAGTCCTAAGGTTTGTGTTCTATAACTCAACCCTTAAGTTCATTGATTTTAGATTTTTTGTATGGGGCCCACCAATTACATCGGGTGTTGTTAATAGAACTTATATACCATGAATATACTCATTAGAACCATATGAATATTATATATCTATATATGTGATTAATTTTTGGGTTTTATGACCACAACTATATCCTTTACATGTCAAAGGTTATTCCATAATTATTTTTTAGTGTTTTGACACATTTGTGCCACCATTCAGGCATGCCTTAGCTTGACCTTCTTAATGGTAATAATTTATATATTAAATGGATAGATCTATATTGTGAATTTCATAATGAAAATTATCATGTATTTTCACCACTTTACCCACCTATGTTAGGGGATTCAATTTGATAATGAAATGTGAAATGTTAATCGGAAAGTATAGTAAGAATTTGACTTAGCCTTCAATGTAAATGAATAGTGATTTGAATATCTATAGAACCCCTTACCACATTAATGGAAGGTAGAGAAATGAAATTTTAATATGGATAATGATTTAAATGGATTAAATGAATGGTTTCATGCTACTTGTCCTTGTTACTCTAATGAAACACAAGTCTTGAACCAAATGACTTAATTAAAAGATTTCATGCTAATTGGTCATATCACACTAATGAAAGGCAAGTATTGAACAAAAAGTTTCATGTTACATGAAATTATCACAAAAATGAAAGTAAATACTTGAAACAAAAGAAATATTACATGAATTCATAATAATATAGGAATGACCAAACATGAGCTCACCTTTGATTCCAATCAGGGAATACCATGAACACTCGGGACTCCCATTTTGATTCAATGATACAACTTACATAGGTTAAGAACCACATAGATCCTGATCCTTTTCTATTCTTGGATTCTTGGTATGATACCATATGATCCCTTTAATATCATTATAGGATTCATTGGATACGCTCTTTATATCCAACATTGACAAGTATGTTCCAGGGTTAAAGCCCATAGGGCCTTATCTTTGCTTAGCCTCGGCTAACCTTGGACGAACTCCTGGGATTCATTTGGCCCCTAATTGTGAAATTACTTGGACTATGATCCTTTGGTTACACTCTTACCCTAAGCTAGGATATATTTATTACTGAGTTGGCAACCCTTGAGGTCTATGTCACCTTGGTTATTACCTTGGGACTTCACTATTAAATATAATTACTTGTTTCCTTGTTATAACATGGAATCATCACTATTTTAACATGTGATACATTATAAACTAGTAAAAATCAAATAATTAAATAGTTACATGTTCAAACACCATCCAAGGGATGAATCGGGTACTTGGGTATTTAGTTATTTTGTACTACATTACTTTTTATAAGCATGTTTGCACACTACTACATTTCTATTACATGGGCCAGATGTTATAAACAATGTTAGTGGTGGCACATTGATATTTATATCACTCCCTCTCTGGGAATCTTTTAGTACCTTGGGAAGATTACATAAATGTAGGTGTTAAAAAAGGGAAGCATACGGCTTTAACCACTCGATTGCTTTCTTTTTATTATGGAGCTTGATAGCATATGACTATACTGGAGCATGGGATTATTGGGATAGTATTTTGATTCCTTTATACATTGTTTAACATATTATTCCTGAAATATTGTATCCATGTTATCTAGTTTTCTAGTGACATGACATATTATCATCAATGGTTGTATTCTTGGATGTTATTCCAGTTATTTCAGTTATAGTTACGGTTGTCATTATTTTCTATTGTGCCTTCTGTTTACTAATATTTCTTTCATTATTTACCTCTGTTTACATTCACTTGTTGTGATACACTTTGGTAATGAGTGGATAGTCTCCCCATGGACACACCCAAGGCCCTCACTACTAGTCAGTAGCCTCTTTGGTTTGGGTATATGAACTTGAGGCCATGTGGCCCACCAGGCTTGGAGAACCCATTTAGTGGAATCCGAGTCTAGGATGTCACAAAGTGTTATCAGATGATTTTTTTTCTTTCTTATTTTAATATTTAGAGATAATATATTTGATATTATGAATTCTTGTCACTTTTACATAAGCCTTTCTTGGGTGTCATGAACCCATGTTCTGGGTAAAAACCAAGTTTCCTAATTTTATAGTTGATGTTTTGATTTTTCATATTATAGTTGATATTATTTCACGATTATGTGGTGCACATTTTCTATGGATTTTCTGATTATTACCTAATTTGAGGATCTTATTTCATCATCATCCCAATGATATTAGGGAAAGGATCATTATTATATGCATCATTATAGTTAAATAGAATTCACATGTCATTCATATTGTCATGCCATATAGGTCCATTTCACTACATTTCACTACTTGATATGCTTGTGATTATTGAGTTATGTTTTAATAGATAACTTTTACATGTATTAAATTTGGTTACGATTGAGTTATTTCCCATCTCAATTTATGAGGTGTATGGGCCGTCATGGGTTGGGACGAGTAATTTACCCAGTTGAGCCATTATGCTATAAATGAATGGGTTTCGTTTCTAGTGATAGGTGTATGGACACTGATTAATCTAAAATGGATACCCATTATAAATTGAATCATGAAATATAATATGAAATTTTTTCACATACTTATCCCACCTTTTCATTTTTACCAAAGTTGAAGGAGTGAACCTAATAATTAAATATAAAATGAAATGAAACTTATACTTGAGTCGTTACCAATACCTAGTAGTCTAAGTGGGTTGTTGGGGTAGTATGCCTTGGGTAGTGAGTTTTCTTACATTCATCTTACTCTACTGATTCTATCTTTCTTCTTATGCTTATTCATATTTTTGTTCTCATTTATTGTAGACCAATTCCACTGCGACATTCTAATATCGTATGTCAGGAGGGTCACAACAACCATACTCAAAACATGCTGGGCCCTGAGTCGCCAGTCTTACCTCCAAGAGTGACACTCAAGGAACCACCTAATATACCTGATCTAGGCAATGATTCCCATGTTTGTAATACTTTAGTATATCTAATGTAGTCCATTATTGGTGCACCATGACTTGCACCTATGAAGGATGATTTGACTCATGAGTTCCAGCAGCAACATCCTCTTATATTCTCATGGGATGGAAGTCTGTAGGCTGATGAGTCTTGGATAGAGGACACCTTATCTATATTTTTCCATATGGATATTCCTCCATATAGGAGGTTAAATATTTCCACATACATGTTTCAGGATTCGGACAAGCGTTGGTGGGATGTGATTACCTAGGCTAGTCATCATCAGGGCTTGTTATGAGTTGATTTTCAGACTACCTTCTATGATCAGTTCATTACTTAGATGTTGAGAGCTGATAGAGCCAGAGAGTGTGTGTATCTCGAGTAGGGTTTTATATTAGTTATGGAATAATAATAACATTTCACCGAGTTACAACACTTTTCACCACTTCTAGCCTTTGATAATTTTTCATGTGCTAGATGTTTCGAGGATGGGATCCAGTGTACCATCTGTACACAGTTGAATTTATTTTTTCTTCATACTTTTTATAAGATAGTCAATCAGGATATTATACCTAAGCATGACCTAAGGGAAGACAATATTATCGGGTTTAAAGGATTTGTGTCACGTTATTCCATTAGTTCTTTCAGTGTCAGGAAGTGTTCCCTCAATGTTTCTCATGAAGGTAGTGACAACTAGAGTGTTTTTTTCAATAGATCTAGAGTGTGTCATCGGTGTGGATTAAGGGAGAATTTGAAAACTCATTGTGATAGATACCCCAAAGAGTGTTGGTCTTATAGTTGTATGGGGCATCTTTAGAATTTCTACAGGACCTTCCCAACATCAACGAGTGGGAATGGATCAGCACCATCTCCAACTATAGGAGTGGGTTCATTTACACTGCATCATTTATGAAGTTAGAATAGAAACGGTAGGTCTATATGAGGAGGAGTGTGTGGTCATGGTATCCAAACCCATGATCACCAGTAGCACCAATAAAATAGTTATGATCATGGTAGTCCATCTGTTTCATAGGTCCCTAGATCAAGCCAGTGGAATGAACTACAACTGATACCTAAGGATCTGGATACGAGACCATCTACAATATGAGGTACTATTCTTGTAGACTCTACTATAGTGTCTACTTTATTTTATATAGTTGATTCAATCACTTTTATCTCTGTATTTATCATGGAATGTCTCAAAATGGAGATACAGTATTACTATGGTGTAATGACCACAGATACATTGTTAGGGGTATGAACAGAGGCTATATTCCTATGCAGAGACTATCCCCTTGAGGTAGGAAGTTACCCTTTCTTATTGAACCTCTTTTTTCTCGAGATGATAGGATTTGATGTTATACTCTAGATGGATTGGTTGGTTCAGTATTATAATTTTGTAGATTGGTACCACCATAGAGTATATTTTACATCAACATAGGGAAATAGTTATCTACATAAGGTTATGTGGGATGTCCTTACTCGTAGAGTGGGACTAGAGCGTCACGGTATAGGTGGAGTGAGCACCCAGATTAAAAATCTAATCATGGAGGATCAAGGTTTATGAAAAGTTTATTTTCCTCTAGTAGTGGATGATTTCAGGGGTATCTTTCCCAATGATTTTTCTATATTACCTCTTAAGAGAGAGGTATAGTTTAAAATCAATCTTGTTATAAGATAATATCTAGTGACCATTCCTCTGTATAGGATGGAACCAATATAGATTCAAGAGCTCAAACTGAAGTTAGAGGATTCAGAGGCCAAAGACTTTATACGGACCAGTTTATCCTCTTAGGGTTCACCCATTCTCTTCACCAAGAAGGAGGATGGAACCATACAACTATGTGTGTATTAAATAAGTTTGAACTAGAATATGATTAAGAACCAGTAACCGCTTTCTCGAATAAATGATCTCTTTGAAAAACTCCGAGGAGCAATGGTCTTTTCTAAAATTGACTTGAGATCAGGTTATCATCAGGTATGAGTCAGGACATCAAACATACCTTGTAAATATTTCCATAGCTGGTATGGTCTATATGAGTACCATGTTATACCTTTTTCTCTTATGAAAATGCCCACCATTTTTATGGATTTGATAAATAGGGTATCCACCCCTATTTGGATTCTTTTTTTTTTGGTATTTGTAGATGACATGTTGGTGTATTCTCTCAATCATAATGACTATGACAAACATCTTGATATCATTCTGATTACACTAAGAGAGCATCATATTTATTCCAAGATTTCTCAGTGCCACTTCTAGATTGAAAAATTTCACTTCTTGGGTCATATTATCTCATTATCAGGCATATCTGTTGACCTAGAAAATGTTAGTTCTACAGTTTCCTGCGAGCATCCAAAAAATGTTTTTTTATATGATGTTTCTTGGGGATATTTGGATATTACAAGAATTCAATACAAGAAATATGACATCTTTCTTGACCACTTACTGGACTCTCAAATAAGGGTTTCAATTTAATATGGTAAGAAGCATGTGAGAAATCCTTTCAAGAGATGAAAAGGAGGCTTGTATCTGCACCTATTATGACTCTTCCCGAGCCAGTTATATGTTATACCATCTCCTGGGATGCATCAATAATCGACCTACGAGTAGTGCTGATACAGGAATAAATATATATTATGTATGGATCTTGGAAATAGAGGCTTCATGAGTGGAATTACCCAACACACGGCCTTGATCTAGAAGTATTTTTCCACGCCTTGCGTTGCTGGGGAAATTATCTGTTGTTTGAGTGATTTGTGGTGTACACAAACCACAAGAGACTCAAATATATCATTTCAAAGAATCAATTGAACCTCAAATAAAGAATAGGGGTAGAATATCTACAATCCTTTTATTTTGAGCTTGCCTATATGCCTGGGAATGGAAATGTGGTAGTAGATACACTCAGTCGGAAAAATCAAGCACAGGTCGTACAGGAATCCAGCGATGAATATAAGTTAATGGCCCTCTTTTCTGAGCTACATGTCTAGTTTCATGATATTCATGAGCATTATTAACTTTTATCCTTGATAGTTAACTCTTCCCTCTTTGATAAGGGTAATAGTATAATATTTTCATATCATGAAGGATTAGTTATCCGATAGAGTATATCAAGAGATAACCTGCCTCCAGATAGGTCTATGGAGCGAGATGGAATCTTGTGCCTATATCGATGTATTTGGGTTCATGAAAATATTATAGAGTTGATGAAAGATTCCCACACTTCTCAGTGTGCAGTCCAACCAAGAATCTCCAAGATTTATTGAGATATGTGATGCCAGTATAGGTGGTCAGGGATGAAATGTCTGATAGAAGGCATTATCTCTAGGTGTTACGCATGTCAGTAGGTGAAGGTGGGACACCAAATACATACAGGCTTGATACAGCCACTTTGAGTCCTCGAATAAAAAAGGGAATATGTTTACATGGAATTCATAGTCAACTTAAATAGGTCGCCAAGGGTTAGTGATGCTATCTAGGTAGTCATTAACTGACTAACAAAATCATCCCACTTCATTACTATTCCAAATACTTTCTTATTTCATGAGTTGGGATGAAAGTATATCTGTGTGATCATAAGACTACACGGGGTCCCTCATACCATGATTTCATATCAGGATTCTCATTTCACATCACAGTTATAGTAGTCATTACAGAAGGCTTTGGGGACTTAGGTGCTTCTAAGCACATCTTTTTACCCTCATAATAATGGACAATCAGAACGAAAAATAGAGGTTCTAGAGGATATTCTATGAGAATGTGTCATTGATTTCAGTAGTTCTTGGGAGAATCATATCCCTCTCATTGAGTTCACCTATAACAATGGCTTTTAGGTGATAATCTAGATGACTCATTTTGAGGCCTTATATGGTAGGACATGTCATTCACCCCTATGATGGATATAGGTAATTGAGGTAGACCTAGTATGTCATTGTCTTGTTCCGGAAACATCATAGTAGGTTTAGCTCATCAAAAAACATTTGAATACTAATCATTCTATACATTAATCATATGTTAATCATCGTAAACGACCTCTTTAGTTCATGGTCAAGGGTTTTTTTTTCTCCGGGTATCACACACGATAGGGCATAGATGGTTACAAAAGTAGGGAATGTTTCTACCTAGTTATGTAGGTTTATTTGAGATTATAGAGAGATTCAGGTTAGTAGCATATCAGTTGCTATTACCTCAAGGGTATTGTGCCATGAATGATGTCTTTCATGTTTCATAGCTTCAACAGTATCAAACTGATCCATCTCATACATTTGATCTTGAGGAAGTTGAGTTATATATTGATGTTACCTTTGATAAGTATATAGTACACATCATTGACTTGAGAACGAAGGCTATCGGAGGCTGGTTTGTCCCTCTAGTAAGATTACTATAGTAGCATGTCGAAGTACATAATGAGACTTTGGAGAGGGAAGCTGATGTACATGCCCAATGGAAATATTTATTCTTAGAATGTGTTTCTCCACACTTGGAAGGTGAACTCAGGGATGAGTTCTTTTAAGGGGGAAGATTGTAAGAACCCAATTTTTCACTCAGGCATGGATCCTTTAACATTTTGGCCAAAATATTTACTTTAGACCTAATATGGATGCCTAATGAGTTAGAAAATGTCTTACGGGTGTCTGTGGAAAGTTTGGATCCCAGGACCCATCGTTTTGGGGAAGCGTAACATGTTGTACGGTTTGCACATGGTTTACCTAACCATGTGAATGGTCAATTTCTCAACAGAACCACTTCACACAGTTTGTACACAGCCATGTAGCCTAATCATTCAAAGTTCTCTTCTTCCTATGTAACCATGCATGGTTAGCGCAAGTATATTCCAACTGTGAAGAAAACCGTGCACATGAAATTTTTCTAGGTAAATTGAGAATTTTTTCCTTAATGATTTAATTAAAACCCCTCTTATTCCCTAATCCAAAAACCAAAATTATTAACACCTTTCTATCTAAAATTGGAGCTTCTTGAAGGCCAAAGATAGTAATTTAAAGATCTAATTCATCCAGAATCTGATTGATCTTTTTTCATTACATTGGATGCACAATTTTAAGTAGTGAGTCCTCTTGAGTATTTCTCCTTCTCTCTTACTCTCAACAAATTTATAAAGGTATGATAATTTTTCTCATTTTTTAAAATCTACTTTGATCGAAGCCAAATCAAGGTACAATACCAGAGGAGGAGAGTTTCACATTCCCAAGTTGGGTGGTCTATAACTCATTCCTCAAGTTCATTGATTTTGGATTTGTTATGTGGGGCCCACCAATTCCATTGGGTGCCACTGAAAGAATATATAAGCCATACTTATACACATTAAAACATTATAGATATTCTCTTTCCATATATCTGATTAATTCTTGGTTTTTACCACCACAGCTCTATCTTTTCCATGTTTAAGGTTATGCCACAATTGTTATTTATTGTTTTTACATGTTTGTGATATCATTCGGGGGTGCCTTGGATGGACCTTCCAAAGGGTAAATGTTACTATATTAAATTTTTTGACCTATATTGTGAATTTCATAATGGAATGTACCATGTATTCCCACTACTTGACCCACCTATATTAAGTGCTTCAATTTGACAATGAAATGTGAAATGTTAATTGAAAAGTATACAAAGAATATGACTAGGACTTAAATATAAATTAATAGTAGGTTACATATTTGTATCACCCCTTAATAAATTAATGGAAGGTAGTGGAATAAACCATGAATATGGAATATGATTTAAATTTATTAAAGGAACAGTTTCATGCTACTTGTCCTTGTCACACTAATGAAAGGCAAAGCTTAAACCAAATGACTTTATTAAATGGTCGCATGTTACTTGACCTAATCACAATAATGAAAGTCAAGTCTTGTACCAATGATTGCATTCTACTTGAAATTATCACACTAATGAAAGGCAAGGATTGAACCAAATGAAGTATTATATAACTTCATAATGAAATTGGAATTTCTTTACTCAATCTCGCCTTGGATTCTGATTGGGGAATACCATGATCACTTGGGAACCCCATTCTGATTCAAGGATATTGATTTCTTAGGTTGAGATCCACCTATATCTCAATCCTTTTCTATTCTTGGATTCCCAGTATGACACTATAGGATCCCTTTAAAATCATTATAGGATTCCCTAGATCCATCTTTTACAAGTAGGTTCCACGGTTAAAGCCCATAGGGCCCTGTCTCTACTTATCTCTGTCTTACCTTGGACGGTCACCTTGGATTCGGTAGTTTCCTCATTGTGGAATTCCTTCTAATATGCTCCTTGGATTACACTCTTACCCCATGCCAGACTATAGTTATTACTGATTTTGCAACCCTTGAGGTCTACATCACCTTGTTTATTACCTTGGGACTTCACTATTAAATATCATTACTGGTTGCCTTGTTATAACTTGTAACCTTCACTATTATTAACATGTGAAATGATATAAATCGGTAAAAATAAAATAATGAACTTGTTACATGTTTAGACACAAGCCAAGGGATGAAGAAGGTACTTGGGTATTTAGTTACATTTTACTACTTTACATTATGTGTGCGTACTTTCACATTGTTACATTTCCATTACATGAGCGAGATGTTATAGACACCATTGGTGGTGGCCCGCAGAGATTTATCTCACATCCCTCTAGGCACTGTTTTATACCCGGGGTAGATTGCATAAATGATGGTTTTGACAAAGGTAATCATATAGATTCAACCACTTGTATGCTTTCTGTTTAGTAAGGAGCTTTATTGAAGATGAACGAGTTGGAGCTCGGGATGCTTGGGATAGTTTCTTGATTCCTTTATAATTTTTTGAACATATAATGCTTGTTGGGTTGTATCGATATTTTCTAGTTTTCTAGTGACATGAAATATTATCATGAGTTTTTTTAGGCTTGGATGTTATTCCAATTATTTCAATAATTGTTACTATTGTATCTATTTCCTGTTGTGCCTTATGTTGACTAATATTCACTACTACAAATAAGGCTTTTAAAAGTGCTAGAAACCACTTTTAATAGCACTATAAAAGCATTGTAAATCATAGTGAAGATAACGGGGGGGCCCTTTATCCACACTAAAAAATCGCTGATAAATGTCCCCACTTTATCATATCTTTTTTAGCATGGATAAAGGGACACTTTTATTAGTTCTATTTTTGATCACTAATAAATACCAAATTTATTAATGGTTAATTACATATGATAAAATAGGACTTTATTAGTGCTCAAAATAGAGCTAATAAAGGACTAGATTTCTATGATGTGCTGCTTATTTAACAGCACACCCAACACCTACGCACTTGTACAAAACAACACTTGCACACGAACAAAGCATAGAAGAACAAAACGGAACACACAAGTGTTTTGCAAACAATGTAATATACATTTACTTGACATCATGAATAAAAAACACACTTCTATATACATTACAAACAATGTTTAAATGGTTACAATTACAATTATACAACAAATAGTTAAAAAACATTAATGTTGTATCCTTTGGCATTTGTGATCCTCTCTCAAAAATTGTTGTCCATGGTATTACTTTCCAAAAAAAGCATCTAAACTCAAGAAAAAAATTCCACCAATATAAGAAAAAAATATTATGTTAGTAATACAATAATGAAATAAATTAATCATTAATAAGAAATAATATATTAATAAAATGTCAATATTTAATAAAAAAAATACACATTTTGAGTTATAATGGTCACACAGTACTTAGTATTGAGGTGGGTTTGATTCCTACACATCAAAAATAAGTCATAGGTTATTGTTTTAAAATATTAAAACAATCTGAATGGGTTTTCTTGGTTTTGAGTATGTCACTTGTTCTTTTACTGAAATTAATATCAAATTTAAATGACGCATTTGGATTTATATCGGTCACATATTTCATTGGATTAAGGTGAATTTGATTCCTACTCATCACAAAAGACTGATGGATAATTGTCCTAAATTATCAAAACAATTTGAATGAGTTTCCTCAGTTTGCAGAATGCCAGTTGTGTTTTTTTAAATTAATGTCAATTTTAAATAAAAAGAGACACTTTGAGTCATACCAGTCACATTGTGCATTTAATTCCAGTTTAATGGATTCTTACATGTCACAAATGACTTATGGGTCATTTTCTTAAAGTATCAAAACAATCCGAATGTGTTACTCAGTTTGTAGTATGTTTGTTGTGTTTTTTTTACAAAAATGTCATTTCAAACTAGAAACAGACATTTTGAGTCATAATGGTTGCATCATGCATTAGTTTGATATGATACTACTTCATACATGTCACAAAAAACATTTGAATTGTTATCCTAAATTATGAAGAAAATTGGAATGGGTTTTTTTGGTTTTCAATGATTGAAACTTTTGAGCTAAAATGTAAATTTTAAACTGATAATTAACACTTTTATCCATACCAATAACACCATGCATCAAATTGAGGTGAGGTTGATTTATAAACATCAAAAATGAGTGATGGATCATTTTCCCAAATGATCAAAACAATAAAAATGGTTTTGCTCTATTTTCAATATGTCACTTGTGTTGTTTTCTAAAATTAATGTCAATTTTAAATAAAAAAAGACACTCTATGTTATACCAGTCTCATTATGCATTGAATTGAGGCGTGATCAATTAATAAATGTTAAAAATGACTTATGGATCATTTTCCTAAAGTATCAAAACAATACAGAAGTTGTTTCTTAATTTTTAGTATGATAGTTTGTTTTTTTACTAAAATGTCATTTCAAACTAGAAACACTAATTTTGAGTCATATCAGTCACATCATGCACTGGTTTGATAAGAGAATTATTCATGCACATCACAAAGAACTTATTAATCATTATCCTAAACTATTCATACAATTGGGGCAGGTTTTCTTTGTTTTTAATGAGTGACACGTTTTGAGCTAAAATATCAATTTTAAAATGATAATAGACACTTTTAGCCATATTGGTCACACCATGCAAAAGATTGAGGACTAGTTGATTCCTACACATAACAATGACTCATGGATCATTTTAATAAAGTATAAAATCAACCCTAATGTTTTTTCTCAGTTTATACTATGTCACTTGTGTTTTTTTTCTAAAATTAATGTCATTTTTAAATAAAAAGAGACACATTGAGTCATAACTTTAACATTGTGCTTTTAATTGAGTTGTGGTCGATTCTTACCTGTCACAAATGACTTATCGATAATTTTCCAAAAGTTTCAAAACAATTCAAATGGGTTTTCTTAGTTTGTAGTATGTTAGTTGTGTTTTTTTACTAAAATGTCATTTCAAACTGGGAACACCTATTTTGAGTCATATCGATCGCATCGTGCATTAGTTTGATATGAGACCGCTTGACACACGTCACAAAGAACTTATGAATCATTATCAAAAAATATGAATACATTTGGAGTTTTTTTTTCTTGGTTTTCAGTTAGTGACACGTTTTGGGCAAAAATATCAATTTTAAATTGATAACAGACACTTTTTTCCATACCAGTCACACTGTGTGTCAGATTGAGGTAGGGTTGATTATTACACATCAAAAATGACTCATGAATAATTATCCAAAAGTATAAAAACACTATGAATGTGTTTTCTATGTTTTCATCATGTAACTTTTGTATTTTTTCTAAAATTAATGTCAATTTTAAATAAATAGAGACACTTTGAGTCATACCAGTCACATTGTGCATTGAATTGAGGTTAGGTTGATTCCTACATGTCAAAAGATTATTTTGTATTGTTTTAATAAAGTATCAAAACTATTATAATGTGTTTTCTTGGTTTGTAGTATGTCAATTGTGTTTCTTTACTAAAATGACATTTCAAACTAAAAACATGCATATTGAGTCATACCGATCGCATTGTGCGTTGGTTTGATATGAGAAAAATACATAAACGTCACAAAAAAATTATGAATTGTTATCCAAAATTATGAAAGCAATTGGAGTGGGGTTTCTTGGTTTTTAATGAGTGAAACTTTTGAGCTAAAATGTAAATTATAAACTAATAACAGACACTTTTAGCTATACGGGTCACACCGTTCATCGAATTGAAGTGGGGTTGATTTGTAAACATCAAAAATGACTCATGGATTAGTTTCCTAAAGTATCAAAATAATATTAATGCATTTTCTTAGTTTTCATTATTTCAGTTGTGTTTATTTCTAAAATTAATGTCAATTTTAAATTAAAAGTGACATTTTGAGTCATACCAATCGCATTGTGCGTTAAATTGAGGTATGGGTTATTCCTACATGTCAAAAATTAATTATGAACTATTTTCCTAAAGTATAAAACCAATCTGAATGTGTTTGATAAATTTTAAGTATGCCAGTTTTTTTTGTTAAAATGTTATTTCAAACTGGAAACACACATTTTCAGTCATAACGTTCACATCGTGAATTAGTTTAATATGATATTTCTTCATACACAATACATATAACATTTAATTTTTATCCTAATTTATAAATAAAATTGGATCAAGATTTCATGGTTTATATTGAGTGACACGTTTTGAGCTAAAATGCCAATTTTAAGCTCAAAACAGTCACATTTAGTCATACCAGTCACACCATGTGTTGGAATGAGGTTTGGTTGATTGGTAAACATTAAAAATGACACCTGGGTCATTTTCCTAAAGTATCAAAATAATATGAATATGTTTTCTTAGTTTTCCGTAATTCAAATGTGTTTTTTCCTAAAATTAATGTCAATTTTAAATAAAAAGAGACAATTTGAGTCACAAAAATCACATTGTGCATTGAATTGAGGTGTGGTCGATTCCAACATGTCTTAAATGACTTGTGGATTTTTTTCATAAAGTATCGAAATAATTTTAATGTGTTTTCTCAGTTTTTAGTATGTTAGTTGTGTTTTTTTACTAAAATTCAATTTCAAACTAGAATCACTCATTTTGAGTCATACTGATCGCATCATGTGTTGGTTTGTTATGAGATTACTTCATAAATGTCAAAAATAACTTATTAATCATTATCATTAATTATGAGGAAAATTGGAGTGGGTTAGCTTGGTTTTCAATGAGTGAATCTTTTTTAGCTAAAGTGTCAATTTTAAACGGATAATAGATACTTTTAGCCAAACTGGTCACACCGTGCATCGAATTAAGGTGGGTTGATTTTTACAAATCAAAAATGACTCATGGATCATTTTCCAAAAGTATCAAAATATTCCTAATGTTTTTTCTTAGTTTTTAGTATGTCACTTGTGTTTTTTTCTAAATTAATGTCAATTTTAAATAAAAAGAGATACTTTGAGTAATACCAGTCACATTATACATTTAATTGAAGTGTGGTTGATTCCTACAGGTCAAAAATTACTTATATATTGTTTCCCTAAAGTATCAAAATAATCATAATGGGTTTTCTTATATTTCAGTTTTTCACATTTTCTTTTTACTAAAAATAATGTCAAGTTTAAATAAAAAGAGACACTTTGAGTCATAATAGTTTCATCGTGTGTCGTATTGAGGTGGGGTTAATTCCTACACATTTCAAATGACTTATGTATTATCTCCCTAAATTATCAAAAAAACTGAATGTGTTTTCTTGATTTTCAATAGTTTACTTACTATGATACCATATATAATGAACTAAAAATTGCATACACTAATATCACATATGATTAGATTAACATTCCTTATATGAAATAAATAAATTAAACTTAAATATGAAAAATGCAATAATTCTAGAGAAAATGATTTTACTGAGAAAACATCAAGATTAACTCTGTGATTGAGCAGACATAGCTTCATTTATATTCCTTCAAAGTCATGTCACATGGATAGAAATATTTTAAAATAAATGAACCCTTCAAGGAATAATGGAAATAAAATCAATATTTCATTATATAATATTTTATTAAAATAGATATATTATATCCTAACATTACCTTTAAATATTTCTAAAGGATTTCTTTGGTCCAGATATAAGCTAATAACAAAACTAATGATTCTTTGTGACCTTTACTACTGTTGGTTAATTACCGCTTAGCATAATATCTGATATGAACATATGATCTGGATTCCCTGTGATGCTCTCATTTGACACCATCTCTATGATATCATCATTTAGAATTCATTTTTCCTTATCTTTTTTCACCCATTTACCTATTAAATGGGTGTAGGAAGAGAAGGTAAAGTGAATGTTGGATGATGATATCATAAAGATGGTATCGGATGAGAGAATTGTAGGGATTCCAGATCAAAAGTTTAGATGATATGATATGTGAAGTGGTAGTTAACCAACAGTAGTGAAGAATCCTTAGTTTTGTTATTAAATTTGTGAGTGATGCATAACCAATATTCTTCCAACACACTACATCAATAGAAAAGGAATAATAAAGGACCAAAATACATAATATAAATGATCTGTTCCATAATAGTTTAGGTCTAGTGCTTTTGGAAACATGGAAACATAGAGAACTAGTTCATAAGAGTCTCTTATTAAGTTATTTTTTACTAGAAAGAAAAATCATTTCTAAAACCATTATAGATAACCTAAGGATACGAAACACAAGAAAGGGTGATCATAGATGCTCAATAACTGTAAATAAGGGAGATATCAGTGATCATGTATGTATAACATAAGTATTAGGAATTCCCCTTCATCCTATTTGCATACAATATTCTATCATGTATGTTGCCCATTCATTTATAAACACATCTTTATCATCTTGTGAGTATGAGTTGTTGCGATATTCTTGGTAGTACTGAAAAAATATAAATAAAAACAGGATTAATAAATATTTTAAAGGAATTAGTATTTATTTTTTGAAAATACCTCTTCAGTAATGCAAGTTTGTTGATTAAATACTATCTCTTCCATAAATTTACAAACATAATAATCATATTCCTTTTCGTTTGTTTGTTTTGGACACTACAGAAACATCGGGAAAAATAAGTAATTTGTTTTGATAGTGTAATCTTATTATGTATACCATGATACTTGTAGAGTTGTATATCTTGTGTGCATTCTTTTCCTTAGTCCCTGGATACATTCCATGAATTTGACGATATTGATGCACCACCCTATCGTAATAGAATCCTCATTAAAAGATAATATAAATTATATAACTAGATTACTTCTAAAATGTTGGATCTAGTGTATTAAAAATTGAAAAATTCCATTATGTGTAGTCAGTTTGATGGATATCCATCCATTGAATCCAGTAAATAAATCTTTGGAGTATCCTAATTGATTTCAATGAGCATCCAATGCTTCCTAAAAATAAAAAAAAAGTAATAAGCAATGAATGAAATGAAAATATAGTTGATATTATAAAATTTTTAGAGTTTTACCCCTATATCATTGGTATTAAAAATAGTTTCACATCCTTAATTTTATTTTTAAACAATTTGAGACGGGATGACATTATTTCAACCTATTTATCCAAATTTATTTCTTCTTTGGAAGAGGTGATGTGAGGACTAATGTGTCCAATTTTTTGTTCATGGGAAAATCCCTTCATTTGTTTTTCATATATACACCTATGAAAAATTTGAAATGTATTTAGTCATAATTATCATAGTATATCAGCTTTTGTAAAATCAAATCATGAAAGCATACCTCATGTATACATTTACAACTAAGGCACCTAGTCATTCATACTTGAAGATTTCATATACATTATCAGCACTAATGTAATCTGATTCATCCCCTCCATACATATTTTTCTCAAAATAAACAATGTGAGTATTACCATCTATAAAATTCATATCCACATGATCCTACAATGATATTAAATGTTTATATATAATGGGTGGGTTGAAGGTGCTCTCAATAGATCATTTCGATCTGTTGGTTGATCCTTGAGATATTTTTGAGCTGATCTTTCAATTCACCCCCTTCCAATTTATCATTTTGTAATAACAATCATCTGTTCAGACCTTTTTTTCATTTAATGTTAATGTTTCATCTTGAAAAATAAATTGAAAATTAATACCTCCTTATTGACATGTTTTTTACAATAATTTATTGCCATGCGATAAATGTTACAGTAGCTTGTTCAACCGTATGAATGTCTTAATTATCATTTGGAAATGGTATCTCAACGCTTGGATCATGAGATATTTTAATCACTACTCTCACATGACCTATTGGAAGTATTCTGTTTTCTAAAATTTCGTTCTACATATTGAACATTGTAGCCCTCACTACCAGGAGATACATAGGTGTTGATAGATATAAATCACAATCATTTTCACCCTAAATAATATCAGTACAAGAAATGTATTAGTGTCTATGTGATTCACATTTCATAGAAACAATTATTAGAACATTTATTACTCAGATAAATCAAGTTTTTTAGGGGAATGGCTCACTTCAAAAGAATTGGGGTTGGGTGGGATCTTCATGCATGGATTGTTCTTGAGTTGTTTCTTCACATTTCATCCCCTCGTCAAACATTCTATTAGCTCTCTCTAGTATTGTAATTCTTCTTGAAACATAGATAATTTTTCTTTCATATTTTTCATTTCTTTAGTTTAATCCTCCACTTGTATTTATTTGTAAAAATATGTTCGGCGTGTTGCCCCAAAATCCGCACCTCTGACCTAGCCATGCTGTTATGGTTGATTCAAGGCCGTTGAAAGTATGTCTGCATCTATTATAGGTGTTGTTGATTCTTATGACTATGTCAGATAGAAAATATAGGATAATAAGTAATAATTTTTTTGTAATAGAGATTCAAATCAAAAAAATTTATATTATGTCATACTTACATATTTTTTCAACACTTTTTTGTGTTTTAATCTATCATTATCCCCTCTTTATTTACACGAGCCTCCATCCATAGCACATAGGGTGGGATAGAAGTGGCTCTCGATTTCGATTCATCAATCTACATATAAATATAAGAACATGGTTAGGGGGTTGTTTTATGTCACATAAAAGTATTACGGTAGATTTAAAATACGTATAGATTTTTTCTCAAGTGAAGTGTACCTCATCTTTTCTTTATGGTAGGGGTACACTGGTTTTGCTTCTCATTCCTTATTTTCATAACCTTGTTTCTATTTCATAAATAAAAAATTGTCAATCTAAATGATGAATACAAGAAACTTCAAACAACGTATTACCAGACACAATGTACATGAAAAGACTACTCTGCATGACGGATGTTAAATGTATCTCACGCTCCTTTGGATATGAAGTGTGCATAAAGAGGAGGTAGGTGCAGCTTGATTTTCCATTCAACATATTTATGATGATATTTCGTTAAAATTGTGTGGAAGCCTCTATTAATCTTTCCTAAAACTCTTAATACATATTCCTTGTGTGAGGAATCTACAATAAAGTCACTCTGCAAGGGATGATGAAGAATAAGTCATTTTTTAGTATTTTATTTTATTTTAATAAATTAAATAAATGATATCATAATTTTATCGTAATCTCTTCCCACATTAGTGTCTTAAGCTCGGTGACAACATGGTGACACGACTGTACATCAATTGACATGTGTTTCTGAGTGATGATTCTAATATATCTTCTAAACATGGCTTTGTTGGGGTTAACTTGGTGGCCTCGATTATTCCATCCCACCTCAAATTTGATGCCTTTTTCTTTTTCCTTAAAGATTTTGGATAACACTATCAAACTATGGGGCTCTTGTTTTTTTTGCACTGCAAGGGATTTATTTCCTACCATTTCCTCATTTTTAGCATCATCATTATGTTCCTATGGAGTGCTAGCATTGGAATTGGGACCAGAATCAATAGGTTAAGAAACATGTTGTACCTCAACACTAGGACTAGCAGCAACTGGTTGGGAAACCTGTTGTTCCTCTTCACTGGGACCAGTGGAAGCAGGTTGAGATATGTATTTTTCCTTGGGATTGGGTGCATCAGTAGGTTAAGAAGTCTTTATCTATAGAAGTGGTTTAATATTTAACTTATATTACATAAAATCAAGACCAAAAAGATAATAACATAAGGTAACATAATGTACATTATAATAAAAAATAACCTGATTATTATAATCTCTCTTTTTAAAATGCTGAAGAGATTTGACCCCTCTTTTGACTATGTAAATGCCTTCATTATGGTCTCCTCTGACATAAAAAATGTTTTCTACATTAGGACCACATAGAAATGATTTCAAAGTCCCAATGAAAGGGTCATCCTCCATTGAATTTTCACCTGACCATTAAGTTGTTTTGTTCGATAACCGAACAATTGACCAGGTTTGGTTTGCAGGATATGTAACATAGAATACTTATACATCCTGCAATTTGATTATAAACAGTTCTCCTTTCTCCCCTTACTTACTAAAATAAACTTTCATAAATCCCAATTCATCTAATTTCATATCACTCCTTTTATCAACCCACTTGAATTAAAAAATAATCACTTGTAATTTCATATAATCTAACTCCCATATTTGATTGATGATGACAAAGTATGACATATTCGAATAAATTAAATTTTTCTCCTTGGAACAGGAACCATTTATCGCTTCAGTCACAAGTGTAACCCCACTATTCTAGATGGTATTGTCTATATCACAATCATTAATATATAATGTATAATCAATTACTATATAATCATTGTAAGATAATACATACACACATGGTCCTCCGACTAGCCATCAAAGTCATTCTGAAATTGAGTATCGATTTTCATTTAACTTCTAAAATATATTTCCCCAAAACCATCCTATATACTATCTATTATGCGTATATGATATCCATTTTTCATCTCTAGATGGATTTAAATTCCTAAGAAATTCTCTGTGGGTTTGAACATATGGGTCAACTTCAAAAATATTTTGAAAAATGTAAAGTTCGACCTACTCTTGATCTATAATATTAATTGTAACAACCTCTCTTCTAGAAATTTCTTCACCCTCAAGCCAACTAGTGTGATGATATTTCAGTAGGCCAATGCCTTCCACACCAAATAGGTATTTGGTACAGAATTTAATTTCTTCCTCAAAACTATATTACTCTGCAATACAACCCTCTATACGACTTCGATTTTTTACATACCCTTTCAAAATCATTATATACCATTAATTGGGGTGCATCCATATTTAATGTATAGGACCACATAGTTGAATCCATCTCACTAAATTAACCTTCAAATGAACCATCATATCAAAAAAATTCAGCGGGAATAACATTTCCAATTCACATTATACGACGGAAATTTCTCTTTCCATAGTCGGCAATTTCACCTAGTCTATAACTTTACTGCATATAGATTTGAAGAAGAAACAGTTTTTCGTTAATGTATGGCATACATTCTTGGATAAAATTAAATGTAATGCTATAGTAATTAGATATTGCATCAAAACATGGAAGTCATGTGATTTTAGAACCCTTAACTTTAAATCTCTCATTGAAACGGTGTTCTTAATATTTTATAAATACCCATATAGAACCTTTACATCAATCAAGAAGTTTCAAAACTGATATCTCTCCTTCATGGAAAGAGTGTAAGCAGTAAGAGAAAGAAATTTTATTTTTTTCACCCTTCACTGGTGCCAACTCTTCTCATATTCCCTTCTCAACCATGTTCAACCAAGCCTTAATTCCATCTTTTGTTTTTCCATTTGAATTTAGCAACATGATAATGACACTATCACATATATTTTTTTCAACATGCATAACATCAAGAAAATGTCAAAAATACATACAAATCTAGTATACTAATTAAAAAACTGATCAATTGTTTCAACCGGTTTTCGTTAGGTTTTTCAAAAATGGTGTACCAAAGGTAGTGTCCACATATTTTACATTCTCAAAAAATTGATCACCTATTAGTGGAGATGGTGTTTTATGATCTTCTATACTTCCATCGAATGATGTCATCCAAGATTGGTACTTATGTCGCCAGGGTAGAAATCTGTGATGTCCTAGAAACATAGTTTTTGATGAATGTTTCAACCTAATTTACTATATACCTTGTTCAAAAATGGGACACCCTTGAGTTCTTTTAATGTTATATTCTGGAAATTTTCTATAATTAGGAAATTCATTTATCATCCCATACAACATGGCACTCAATGTGAAATCTTCATTTTTGTAAGAATCATACAATGTATGTAACACCCGAGACTTTTATGAGAAATATTTTGTTTTTATGTTATATAAATCATCAAAGGAATCTTTCACTACACACAACACTATCTTGGCTTTCTTTACACGCAACTGCGGCCTTCCTCGATAGCTTGCGCCGTACGCAATACCGAGTTTCACTAAACAATGATATACTATTAGAATATTATTAAAACTAGCCTTTATGAATATTAATAAATGAATTTTTAATTTTATGACATTTTAATTCAACTTATACATTTTCTATAATGAGTTATAAAAGCAAAATCAGTTTTTTTGGATAAAAGAAATAGTTTTCAAAAAATACAGTTTTTCCGCCTTTTGATGGAGCACCCACATTAATTCTAGTTTTTGACATGTTTATAAGTTCAATTTGACAAAATAAAATTTTTCTTTTGAATCAGGGTATAAAAATTTACTTTGGATAAATTTTTGATATTTTTCTGATGACTTTCATATTTTGATGAATAGTAAAAATAAGCTAATTTTTAATTAAAAACAACTTTTTTTGAGATAATTTATATGGATAAATTATAATATTTAATGGGTTTAAAGTATAAATAGAATATATTTTTACCATTTAATATAATTTATGTCATTAGCATTAATTTCACATTGAATTCATAGGTAAAAACATTTCAATCTTTGGAAATGTTTTAACTTGTAAAACCTGTTTTCTTAACAACGAGATTTATTTTAAATTAATTAATGCAACTTATATGTTTTGAATTTTGAAAAATGGATTCCATATTCAGAATCAGTGGGTCCAAATTATCTTAATAGGCCTCTTTTTATTTTTGGGCATTATGAATAGTAACTACGGAAAATTTTATTTACCATAGTTAATGGTAAATCAGGTAATTAAGGGTAAATATAAGATTCTAAAATTACCCTAACACCTTCCAAATTCCTATTTTATGACTAAAGTTCGACCCATATCACCTAAGGGTCGTCTTAAATTCATTTAATGGACTTTTTTCCATTAAAATAATTTAATTATTATTAAAACCAAAGAATGTGACAACATGTCACTTTCTTAAATCTTATAAGTATATTAATTTTAATTTAGTGATAAACTTAATGAAACTTAGAACATGAAGAGTCTCCAGAAAGATAATACAATTATATACATCATAGGAATTTATTAAGAATTTTTAGGGATTAAATAATTATAATTAATTATGACACAATAGTGATGTTGAAATTATTTTATTAATTAAAATATCAAATAAATTGTTTTAAAAATATTAAAATAAATATTATATGAACTATTTAATGTGCTACACTAATTTTATAGATACATATGACATTTTATTAATCTATTAAAGCTTTTATTTCGAACATATCTTCTGTATATAGTTTATTTAAAGTCAAATAATTGAATAGTGTCAAAATTGACACTATTGTTATTTTATAAAAATAAAATATTATAAAATTGATTAAAAATCACAAAAATATTTAAAAATTATAAATTAAAATTTATATGGTCTAAAATGTCATAAATTGTCAAATTATGGAAATTTCACAACACATATATAATTATTTGTAATAATATAAAATTTAGAATATTATTACCACAAATAAAATTAAATTGATAAATAAGGATAAATCAAGTTGATAATGTTTAAAATAAATTCCTAACATGTCTAAATTTTATTGGTTCATTATATTACAACCTTATATCATCTAATATTTGGATATGATTCATCTTGGAAGTTTTTAAGTGGGGTTTGGATTTAATATAAACTAATATTTCTTATATTTCCAAAGGTGCCCCTCTCCTCCCTTATAAAAGGGCACCTCCTCCCTCTCTTCCTCACAAAAATTTGAGCCTTCAAGCTCGGCCAACCCCTGCCCATTTCACTTCCCCACTTCCTTAGAAACCTACTAGAGGTAATGGTCTTATCAAAAGATCAACTATAGTGCCTTAAGAGAAAGTTTAAAGGAGGCACTTCGAGAAAGAGGTAATACCTTCTACCGTTTTCTTCAAGTTCCATTATTCTTGTACTCCATATTCTTTAGTTTTTTCTTTATGAGGTAACAACATCATTATCACTCATATAATTATATCTTATTATAATTATTAAACAACCCTATTTCACCTCTTATCCATCCTACGGAAAATGAAATCACCACGCATGCGTACGTACGGAATACCGTCTCCACGTCGTGGTGTAAAATATTTTACACCACCACCTTACTTGGATGGGTATAAGGGTGAACGTAATGAATATATATGATTATTGTAAAGTGTTATTGATTCTGAAATAGTATACATACACTCCAATACAATTCCATGATCATGATAACGATATCATCGCTCGTGCGTACGTGCGGAATATCGTCTCCATGATGTGATGCAATTCATTCTACATGATCTTCATTGCATAATGATTATATAAATGAATTGAATGAATTAATATGATATATATTACACTAATACCATTCTGGAAATGATTTGTCTATAACCTAAAGAGAAGAATAAGAATTTATTCAACAAAACACGCATAAGAACAAAAAGTAATAAACACCCGAATAACAAGTAGTAATGAAATATTACTAATAAGAAGCTAATAATATGACCATATATGATATCATAACAATAATTATGATTCTGTAATAAGTCAATAACATTATTTAACTCATTATACAGGAGGTTCGGACACTTACGAAGCAAATCGGACCTAAGGTAAGGGAAATATCACAATCTCATTTTTATCCGAGATTGTTTATACTTCGGTATTTACTGGGGTGTATTTTATCATCCACATCCATGTTTCCTCAATATGTAATATTATTTCCATCCACCTAAAATTGTTTAAATCCAATTTTACCCTTCGATGAGTTTTTAGTAAAAGATATGAAAGTAATCTTTTGTCGTTTTTCGTACGAGGTACTTTTTGACTTTTCTGACAAAAGTATGAGAAGAATGTTTTTTTAACTTATACGGCATGAATGGATTTTTTAAAAAAAAAATTCCAAGAATATTTTTTTAAAAGTTTTCAAGTTTATTTTTAATCAACTTCTTTTCGTTTAAAATTGTATGACATGTTAACAAAGGAAAAATGTTTTTGAAGTAGAAAGGATATTTTCCTCAAGAATGGAGTTTCAAGATTTTTATCAAAATTATTTTCTATCTAAGATAATATAGGGTTCTGTTTTTATCCCTATTATTACATGGATTTGATTATGTTGTGATGGAAATATTTTTATGAATTCCTTTATCTTATATGAATTGTTTTATGATGTCACGATGTTTAAGAATCCCATTTTTATTACATGGGTTATGCAATGGTGTATGATTTATGATTTTATGGCACACATAAGAATGGTATCATTATCAGATGGGTGGGACCTATATCTGCCTCCAATGCATTGGGTAAAGATTTTATATCTCATGAGATAGACATGGCTGGAACGGAAGGTTAAACCGGTTCAGTTAAACAGGACTGAAACGAGGAGTGAACTCGGTTCAGAAATGGACTTTGTCCACTAAGATAGTCTTGGAAATGAGTCTTGACTAATAAGAAATGATTATCTATTATTATGTGTTTATGACACAAAGTTTCATGTTTTAAGTTATGATTATTGGGATTACATTTCACTACTATGATTTATCCCATGTTATGATATTATGATCTCTTTTTCAGGTTATGATTTCAAAAATGTCATGTTCTTAAAAAGATGATGTGATTGATATTTCTTTTGTTTACCCTTACTGAGCATTTGAGATCACCCTTTTGTATGTTTTCTTTCCCCAGGTTAGGAACAAGGTTATTAAGTAAGATATGAAAAAAGTGACTATATATATGATGAAATAAATGGGAGACAGTGTAGACGCTTTATGAACTAGTTGTTTATGTTTCCCAGTTTCTAAAGACACTATACCTATACGGTCCTTTTCGGGTTTTGTTATATGTTGTAATAAGTGTACTTCAATTTTTAAGTAATAACAATGTATGTAAATTATGGGTTGTTATAGTTGGTATCAAAGGAAAGGTATAGTCAACCATTGGAAAATAGGATGTGAAAGCGTTAGTAAGAACCCTAAGGATAAGTCTAAGCATAGAACACAATCTTAGTTTTTTAGAAATGGCCATGAATAACCTATGATAAGACCTTAAGTGTGAAATTTTATTCTTGATTGTGTGGTTTTCCTATTATAATTAGTGTTGATCACACTATTCTTATTGGTTTTAGTCAATGGCTAGAACCCGAAGGAACCGTGTTAATGCGGAATGCGATGGACAATGCAATGATTGTCCCCTTGAGAAACCAAATGTTATGGGAGCTGGAATGAAAAATCTTGTAGCCATTCTCACACAACTTTCTCAAGCTATGAATCATGCAGGACTTCCAAAAGAGAAAAGGAAGGAGCAACATTCAGTTGAATCCTTCATGAGGCAGCGTCCACCTTCATTCAGCGGGTCTACTGATCCATTAGTTGTTGAACAATGGATTAGTACTACTGAAAAGATATTTTCAGTTCTTCAATGTTCTGAACATGACAAAGTCATCTTAGCAGTGTATCATTTGGAAGGTAATGCTGATCAATGGTGGAATCTTATCAAGAATATGAGGCAAAGAGATGAAATTGAGTCCATGGAATGGGACGAGTTCAAGAACTTATTTTTCAATAAGTACTTCCCTCGTATTATCCGAAAAACGATGGAGAAAGAGTTTCTTGAACTAAAGAAAAAGGATGATGAATCTGTTGGTACCTATGAAGAAAATTTTACAAGACTTGCAAGGTACGCCTCTAGTATTATTATCCAACTTGAGAGTAAGATCGATCGATTCTTTAGTGGCTTAAAACCAAGTCTTCGAAGGGCGTTAGCCATAAGGGACTTCAATAGCTACGAGGAAATCATTCGATGTGCTCTCAAAGTTGACATGGAGATTGGAGTAACCCATCAGTAATATGGGTTTGATAAGAAGAGGAAAATGGAATTCAAAGGAAAATCTAAAGAGCACACTGAAAATAAGACGAGGTTTCCCTTATGCACAAAGTGTGGAAAGAAACATAAAAGGAGTTTTCTTAAAGGGACAAGTAAATGTTTCAAATGTGGAAAGGAAGGTCATCGAGCATTTGAATGCCGCAATGATGGGAAGAATATGTCTGATGATGAAAACAAAGGAAGGGATACACAGAATGAACCTAATACACTTCAATGTTTCAAGTGCAAGGAGATGGGGCATTATGCCAATCAATTCCCAAATCCAAGGGTTGATGATGATGGTCGACGTCAACAAACTCTTAAGGCTAAAGACAAAGGAAAGTCACATGAAATTTCTATCAGTGATGTGGAGTACGATAATGATGTGGTGAAAGGTACACTTACCATCCACTCTAAAGTAGAAAATGTTTTATTTGATTCTGTATCCACCCACTCTTTTATTTCTGAATAATTTTATAAGGATATCAACGTATTACCTCAACAATTAGATGTTGAGTTAGCTGTGACAACCCCTAATGGCACAACAGTCTCATCAAAAGTTTATAATTCTTCTCCGATTGAAGTTTGTGGGAAAGTGCTTCCTGCAAATCTTGTGAGCCTTTCTATAGTAGAATTTGATGTGATTCTTGGCATGGATTGGTTTTCTTTATATGGATCTCATATCAATTTCCAAAGAAGGGAAGTCACATTTCATATTCCAGATCAATCTATGATCTTCTATCGATGCAAGGATGAACATAACCTTCCAGTGGAAGTTTGTTCCATCTTATGGTTCTTGATTCCACTAAATGAAGGTTATTTATCTCAAATGGTTGGTGAGAAACTCACGATTAATAATATTCCCATTGTACGGGAGTTTGATGATGTCTTTCCGGATGAATTTCTGAGTCTTCCACCAAATCGTGAAGTTGAGTTTTCAATAGAACTTGTACCGGGTGCTTTACCTATTTCAAAGACACCTTATAGAATGGCCCCAATTGAGTTGCAGGAATTAAAGAAGAAACTCCAAGAGAATCTTGATAAGGGGTTCATATGCCCTAGTGAGTCACCTTAGGGAGAACCTATTCTGTTTGTTAAGAAGAAAGATGGATCAATGAGACTCTGCATTGATTATCGAGAACTTAACAAGATCACTATCAAGAACAAATATCCTCTCCCACGCATTGATGACTTATTTGACCAACTACGAGGAGCTTAATATTTTTCCAAGATTGATCTTCGTTCAGGGTATCACCAATTAAGGGTCAAAAGGGAGGATATAGCAAAGACGGCTTTCCATACAAGGTATGGACACTGTGAATTTATAGTGATGCCATTTGGTCTTACTAATGCCCCTGATATCTTCAAGGATCCGATGAATAGAGTCTTTAGAGACTATCTTGATCAGTTTTTGGTAGTCTTTATAGACGATATTCTTGTATATTCAAAGAGCAAGGAAGAACATGAATATCACTTGATAATTATATTTAAGACCCTAATAAAGGAGAATCTTTATGCCAAATTTACCAAGTGTGAATTTTGGCTTCAAAAAGTTCAATTTTTGGGTCACATAATCTCAAAAGAGGGGATATCTGTGGATCCAGCAAAAACAGAGGTTATCGAAAGATGTTCGAGACCAACAACAGTAACTGAGATCCGAAATTTTCTTGTTTTGGCTTGATATTATCGACGTTTTGTGAAATATTTTTCTCAATTATCTAATCCACTCACCAAGTTGACTCGGAAAGGAGTTAAGTTTGTGTGGACGGACGAATGTGAAGAGAATTTCAAGGAGTTGAAAAGAAGGTTATCCAGTGCACCTGTACTCACACTTACTTGTAGTGGAGAAAGGTTTGTGATCTACAGTGATGCATCCAAGAAGGGACTGGGATGTGTTCTCATGCAAAATGATATGGTGAATCTTATGCCTCGCGACAGTTGAAAATCCATGAGAAAAATTACCCAACTCATGATTTGGAGTTAGCAGCGGTAATCTTTGCATTAAAGATTTAGAGGCGTTATCTTTATGGAGAAAGGTGTGACATTTATACTAATCATAAAATTTTAAAGTATATTTTCACACAAAATGATCTGAATATGCGCCAAAGAAGATGGTTGGAGCTGATTAAGGATTACGACTGCTCTATCCATTACCACCCTGGGAAAGAAAACAAGGTGGCAAATGCATTAAGTCGACAAGACCATGCCAGTTTATCCATAATGAGGATCACAAAAGATCCAATATTTATGGATTTACAAAGGATGGATGTTGGAATTATAATTGAAGGGGGAAAATCTTATCTTTCTCAAATTAATGTTCAACCATCTATACATGTGAAGATTAAAGAGGCACAGAAAGAAGATGTAGAGTTACAAAAAAAAGGTGAGAAATGTTCCTGAATTCAACCTTGATTGTGATGGGATAATAAAGTTCAGGAATCGGGTTTGTGTTCCTCCCATCCCAGAATTAAAGAAGGAGATGTTGGATGAGGCTCATAGTTCTTCATTCTATATTCATCCTGGAAGCACGAAGATGTATAGGGACCTGAAAGAGTACTTCTGGTGGGATGGCATGAAAAGAGATGTTGTTGAATATGTCTCTCGATGCTTGGTTTGTCAGAAAGTTAAAGCTGAGACATAGAAGTCTAAGGGGATGTCACAACCATTACCCATACCTGAATGGAAATGGGAAAACATCACTATGGACTTTGTCACCAGACTTCCTAAAACATCTAAAGGCAATAATGCTATCTGGGTCATAGTTGATCATCTTAAAAAATCTGCACACTTCATCGCTATTAGAGAGGATTTCTCTCTAGATCAGCTTTCCAGGATATATGTGAAGGAAGTGGTAAGATTGCATGGAGTACCACTTTCTATTATATCTCATCGGGATCTGAGATTTACCTCAAAGTTCTAGCGAAGTCTTCAGCATACTCTGGATACAGAGTTGAGTTTCAGCACTGCTTATCATCCTCAGATAGACGGTCAGTCTGAGAGAACAATTCAAACTCTAGAATATATGTTGAGAGCTTTCTCTTTGGATTTCAAAGGTGGTTGGGATCAACACCTACCTTTGGTGGAATTTTCTTATAATAATATCTTTCACTCCAATATTCAGATGGCTCCTTATGAATCTCTCTATGGAAAGAAATGCAGGACTCCAACTTGCTGGGATGAAGTTGGGGAATGAAAGCTATTAGGACCTGATCTCGTTGATGAAATGGCAGAAAAGGTCAGATCTATTCAACAACACATAAGAGCAGCTCAGAGTCGACAGAAAAGTTATGCTGACAACCGAAGAAAAGATCTAGAGTTTGAATTGGGTGATAAAGTGTTCTTACGAATATCTCCCTAGAAAAGGGTCATGAGATTTGGAAAGAAGGGAAAGTTGAGCCCTAGTTATATCAGTCCTTTCGAAATACTGGATCGTGTTGGGAAGGTAGCTTATCGATTGGAACTTCCACCGAATATCTCTCAAGTTCACGATGTGTTCCATGTATCTCTCCTGAGAAAGTACATACATGATCCTTCACATGTACTCAACTCAGAAGTTGTACCACTGGAGCAAGATCTTTCTAATGAAGAATAGCCGATAGAGATTCTGGATCATAGCGAAAAATTCCAATGAAACAAGACAACTCAATTGGTGAAAGTTTTATTGAGGAACCACCAATTACAAGAAGCTACATGGGAGCTTGAGGATATGATGAGGGAGAGGTATCCTCATCTGTTTGTTACAATGTGACGAATTTCGAGGGTGAAATTCATTTTAAGGGGGGTAGAATGTAACACCCGAGACTTTTATGAGAAATATTTTGTTTTTATGTTATATAAATCATCAAAGACATCTTTCACTACACACAACACTAGCTTGGCTTGCTATACACGCAACTGCGGCCTTCCTCGATAGCTTGCGTCGTACGCAATACCAAGTTTCACTAAACAACGATATTTTATTAAAATATTATTAAAACTAGCCATTATGAATATTAATAACTGAATTTTGAATTTTATAACATTTTAATTCAACTTATACATTTTCTATAATGAGTTATAAAAGCAAAATCAGTTTTTTTCGATAAGAGAAATATTTTTCAAAAAATACAGCTTTGTCGCCTTTTGATGGCACACCCACATTAATTATAGTTTTTGACATTTTTATAAGTTCAATTTGACAAAATAAAATTCTTCTTTTGAATCAGGGTATAAAAATTTACTTTGGATAAATTTTTGATATTTTTCTGATAACTTTCATATTTTGATGAATAGTAAAAATACGCTAATTTTTAATTAAAAACAACTTTTTTTGAGATAATTTATATGGATAAATTATAATATTGAATGGTTTTAAAGTATAAATAGAATATATTTTTACCATTTAATATAATTTATGTCATTATCATTAATTTCACATTGAATTCATAGGTAAAAACATTTCAATCTTTGGCAATGTTTTAACTTCTAAAACCCATTTTCTTAACAACGGGATTTATTTTAAATTAATTACTGCAACTTATATGTTTTGAATATTAAAAAATTGATTCCATATTTATAATAAGTGGGTCCAAATTATGTTAATAGGCTAATTTTTATTTTTGGGCACTATGAATAGTAACTACGGTAAATTTTATTTACCATAGTTAAAGGTAAATCGGGTAATTAAGGGTAAATATAAGATTATAAAATTACCCTAACACCTTCCAAAATCCTATTGGATGACTAAAAGTCGACCCATATCACCTAAGTGTCATATTATATTCATTTAATGGACTTTGTTCCATGAAAATAATTTAATTATTATTAAAACAAAAGAATGTGACAACATGTTACTTTCTTAAATATTATAAGTATAATAATTTTAATTTGGCGAAACACCTAATGAAAATTAGAACATGAATAGTCTCCAGAAATCTAATACAATTATCTACATCATAGGAATTTATTTAGAATTTTTAAGGATTAAATAATTATAATTAATTATGACACAATAGTGATATCAAAATTATTTTATTAATTAAAATATCAAATAAATTGTTTTACAAATATTAAAATAAATATTATATGAACTATTTAATGTGCAAAACAAATTTTATAGATACATATGAAATTTTATTAATCTATTAAATCTTTTATTTCGAACATATTTTCTGTATATATTTTATTTAAATTCAAATAAATGAATAGTGTCAAAATTGACACTATTGTTATTTTATAAAAATAAAATATTATAAAATTGATTAAAAATCAAAAAAAAATTCAAAAATTATAAATTAAAATTTATATGGTCTAAAATGTAATAAAGTGTCAAATTAAAGAAAATTCACAACACATATGTAATTATTTGTAATAATTTAAAATTTAGAATATTATTACCACAAATAAAATTAAATTGATAAATAAGGATAAATCAACTTGATAATGTTTAAAATAAATTCCTAACATGTCTAAATTTTATTGGTTGATTAAATTACAACCTTATCTCATCTAAGCTTTGGATATGAGTCATTTTGGAAGTTTTTAAGTGGGGTTGGGATTTAATATAAACTAATATTTCTTATATTTCCAAAGTGCCCCTCTCCTCCCTTATAAAAGGGCACCTCCTCCCTCTCTTCCTCACACCAATTTGAGCCTTCAGGCTCGGCCATACCCTGCACATTTCACTTCCCCACTTCCTTAGAATCCTACTAGAGGTACTGGTCTTATCAAAAGACCAACTCTAGTGCCTTAAGAGAATGTTTAAAGGAGGCACTTCGAGAAAGAGGTAATACCTTCTACAGTTTTCTTCAAGTTCCATTCTTCTTCTACTCCATCTTCTTTAGTTGTTTCATTATGAGGTAATAACATCATTATCACTCATATACTGATATTTTATTATAAATATGAAACAACCCTATTTCACCTCTTATCCATCCTACGGAAAACGAAATCACCGCGCGTGCGTACGTACGGAATAACGTCTCCACGCCATGGTGTAATATATTTTCCACCACCACCTTACTTGGATGGGTATAAGGGTGAAAGTAATGAATATATATGATTATTGTAAAGTGGTATTGATTCTTAAATAGTATACATACACAAAAATACAATTCCATGATAATGGGAATGATATCATCACTCGTGCGTACGTACGGAATACCGTCTCCACGATGTGATGCAATTCGTTCTACATGATCTTCATTGCATAATGATTATATAAATTAATTGAATGAATGAATATGATATATATTACACTAATACCATTCTGGAAATGAGGTGTCTATAACCTAAAGAGAAGAATAAGAATTTATTCGACAAAACACGCATAAGAACAAAAAGTAATAAACACCCGAATAACAAGTAGTAATGAAATATTACTAATAAGAAGCTAAGAATATGACCATATATGATATCATAACAATAATTATGATTCTTAAATAAGTCAATAACATTATTTAAATCATTATACAGGAGTTTCGGACACTTACGAAGCAAATCGGACCTAAGGTAAGGGAAATATCACAATCTCATTTTTATCCGAGATTGTTTATACTTCGGTATTTACTGGGGTGTATTTTATTATCCACATCCATGTTTCCTCAATATGTAATATTATTTCTATCCACCTACAATTTTTTAAATCCAATTTTACCCTTTGGTGAGTTTTTAGTAAAATATATGAAAGGAATCTTTTGTCGTTTTTCGTACAAGGTACTTTTTGACTTTTCCGACAAAAGTACGAGAAGAATGTTTTTTTAACTTATACGGCATGAATGGATTTTTAAAACAAAATTTCCAAGAATCTTCCTTTACAATTTTTCAAGTTTATTTTTAATCAACTTCTTTTAGTTTAAAATTGTATGACATGTTAATGAAGGAAAAATGTTTTTGAAGTAGAAAGGATATTTTCCTCAAGAATGGAGTTTCAAGAGTTTTATCAAAATTATTTTCCATCTAAGATAATATAGGGTTATGTTTTAATCCCTATTATTACATGGATTTGATTATGTTTTGATGTAAATATTTTTATGAATTCCTTTATCTTATATAAATTGCTTTATGATGTATCGATGTTTAAGAATCCCATTTTTATTACATGGGTTATGCAATGGTGTATGATTTATGATTTTGTGGCACACATAAGAATGGTATAATTATGAGATGGGTGGGACCTATATATCCCTCCAATTCATTGGGTAAAGATTTTATATCTCATGAGATATACATGGTTGGAACAGCAGGTCAAAACGATTCAGTGAAACAGGACTGAAATGAGGAGTGAACTTGGTTCAGAAATGGACTTTGTCCACTAAGATAGTCTTGCCAATGAGTCTTGACTAATAAGAAATGATTATCTATGATTATGTGAGTATGACACAAAGTTTCATGTTTTAGGTTATGATTATTGGTATTACATTTCACTACTATGATTTATCCCATGATATGATATTATGATCTCTTTTGTAGGTTATGATTTCCAAAATGTTATGTTCTTATGAATATGATGTGATTGATATTTATTTTGTTTACCCTTACTGAGCATTTGAGCTCACCATTTTGTATGTTTTCTTTACCCAGGTCAGGAATAAGGTTATTAAGTAAGATATGCAAAAAGGGACTATAGATATGATGAAAAAATGGGAGACAGTGTAGACGCTTTATGAACCAGCTGTTTATGTTTCCCAGTTTCTAAAGACACTATACCTATACGGTACTTTCCGGGTTTTGTTATATGTTGTAATAAGTTTACTTAAATTTTTAAGTAATAACAATGTAAGTAAAGTATGGGTTTTTATAATTTAATACCTAAATCCCATAATAATTTCAAATCCTCGATCAATAGAGCCAAATAAACATCAATATCTTCACCTGTTTGTTTTAGTCCAGATATAAGCCTAAATAAAATGATTTATATTCATTTCATGCATAACCATGGTGGTGGGTTATAATTTACCAACATAACCAGCCATGTACTGTGATGTTTGATTTGAAAACCAAAAGGATTCACTCCATCTTTAGATAATGCATGATGAAGTTTTATTGGATCCAAATTCAAGATACTCACGATCAATTTTCTTCCACTAAGGATAGTCTGTCTAGTGAGGTAGTTTTCCATATTAAATTCTTGTATCTGTATGTCATGTAAATTTTCCTTTAGTATCCTTATTTTTATATAGATTCCTAAACCTTGGAATTATTGGAAAGTACCATACAACTTTCATAGGACTGGATTCATCTTTCTTGTATTGAGAAGCACCACACTTTGGGCATTCTTTAAGTAATTTTTAGTCCTTGTGAAATAGTATACAGTCATTTGGGAAAGCATGTATGCTTTTAGAGATCATATACATCAAGTGTAGCCTTAGTTTGGCATCTTCTATTCATCTTGGTATATCATTATATTATGGGATCATGTCATTTAGAATAGAAAGGTGTTCTGTAAAACTGTCGTCACTCCACTCATTGCCTGCTTTTAAATTAAAAAACTTCAGTATGTCTAAAAATTCTATATATTTAGTGCAACCATAATAAAATGTAATCTTTTCACAACTCATTATCTTCTCAAACAATTTTGGGAAATCATGAAGTTTATATTACAATGTCCTTGTCATTTCCTTAATATGATATTTATCATCATTCACATTGGTAATCACATTCTCCATATGGCCATATTCATTATTCATACTTGTAATCATATCAGATGATCTGTAAAATACAGTGTTATCCAAGCCACTACCTACATTCATTTTTCCCCTATGTTTATTCCAACATGCATAACATTGCTCTATTCCATTACAGATCAAGTGTTCTTCTAACTCCTCTGGACAAATATTTCTTGAATAAAAATAGCAAAAACACGTAAAAAGGATTTGAGAAGGGTCATATGCATGATCTTTTTAAAACTTGATAAACTGTTTCATGCCATCTTCACACTCTTTTTTCAACTGATTGCCATTCAACCTTTCTTTATTCATATTTATCCTAGTTGATTTGGTAATATTAATATTTAACAAAATAATTACACAAATTATGATCAACTACGGTCATCATCCAAATATAATCAATTTAACTGTATATTGTAAACAATACCCTTACCTCTCCATGCATTTCTCAAGGACAAAGTATATCACACCCATCTTCCCAACCTACTGATCAATGGAACTAGCAATGAGAAGCCGTTACACTTGAATGTTTTAATATCCCACATGTGATCTATATGCATTTTTGTAAACTGGTTTTTTAGTGTTTCTCTAGAAACATAATGTATCGAGTCAAGAACAATGGTACTAAACTAATAGATGGTATGATTTCCCACAGAGTTCTTGTGGGTGGAAGGATTCATTACATGTTTTTTTATGGTTATTTGACTATGGTGTCCATAAATTATCCCATAGAGTCCTTTAGTGAAGTGTTTTTCTATGATTTAGTGGAATTACACTAGTAAAAAAGTGGTGGTGCCATTGAAATGGGTAAGGTTTGGATTTGTTATCAATGGTGGAGGTACTAGAACATGGAAAAAAATGTCATACCAATCATTCCAATAATCACAAAACCATAAAAACCAAACAAACACAATTTTAGATTTTACAATGCTTCCCTTATTCAATTATGATTTTTAATTGAAGGTTTATCGTAGAAGTTTTATCATCCTAGGGAATTCATTAATTTTCCTAGTATACATTAATTACCAGTTTCTATATTGAAATCTTAAACTGAAACCAACCAACATGCAATTCATTTAGTGAATAAAAAAGAACCACCAACGGCCAAGATTTTTAGAAGGGTGTTTAGCTCGTACAATTCACAACTTAAACATCAATATCAAGTAGGAATAGAATGAAAACAAGAGGAAACCAATGAGTAAGAAGAGAAAACTCATCGTGATGGTTTTTTTTTTCACCACGCAGCAGAGGTGCGTTTGCTGCGGAGGAGAGGAGTGAGATATAGGATATTTACAACTGAAAAGATAATATAAAATGAGAACTCATATGTTATACCTATTCAAAATAGGTCCAATAATATTTAGGAATGGGACATGTCTGGTTTAACATTTTATTGCCCAATAATGGGATTTTATTTTCAATCTATGATATCTGCATCCTGTTTATTTATTTTTTGCATATCTACTATTTTCATAGATGTTTAACTTATTAATGGTACATGTCGGGTTTTCAGTAGAATGATCATTTTTAATTTTATATAATTTAGGGGTAAAATATTCCACATTAATTGTATCTTTTTTCCAAGCAATCGTTTCTACCTTGTAAGGATCATGAACGCCTCTTAGGTTAGTGGAAATTCTGGTCAGTTGTTGGTTATTATTCTAGCCAAGTTTGTATTATTACATTTCCAATTGTAACTAACCCATGTCCATTTAAATATAGGATGTGGGGAAAAACAGTAATATATTCCCAACTTCAGTGGATTTCCTATAGGGGTGGGTCCTGATAGTATCATAACTGAAAAATATTTTATAGATTGGACATTAGAGTAGTCACTAATAAGGATTTTCTCATTTCTATGGTAATATTGTTTTTGGAACCTAGTGTGTGAAGTAGACATCATAAACTAATATGTGATTAAAACTTATGTGGTGAATTCATAACCTATGGAAAATATATAGGAAATATCTTAAAAACCTCAATGAATCTTAATAGGTTTAGTTTCATTTACTATATAGTTACAAGTGATGTGGAATGTGTAAATGATAACCTTGGGGGGACTGAATGATGTGGAGATGTTGATGGAAATGATGATGTGGTGGTGTGTTTAAATATTAATTGTATATTTTTCATTAAAATGATGTTGGTTTAAGTAATTATATTTAGTTCGGTTGTGTTATTCCATCATGATTATCAATAATAAGAGGTGAATCAAGCATCCAAGGATGTGTAGCATAGACTAAAACTAGAGGTTGGGAATGTAAAACAAACAAAGCATATGAAAGTTCCAAATGGTCCCTTGAGTTTTAAACATACACACACCAAAAAATTTCACAATTTCCAAAAGGGTCCTTATCCTTTCCAAACACACACATAATCATTTTGATAAAGAATCCATCAAAACTCTAAAATGATGACACCTTTATAAAAAAATCAAAACAATTATCTACAATTTTACTAAAGAACAAAAAAAATTATAAAAATTTATATAAACAACTCAACCAGTTTATAAAAAAATTATAACATGATAACCAATTTATGTAAAAAAAAATTATAGGCCAAATAAATTATAAATAATTTTATAATAATCCCATGTCAATGTGAAAGTTCCTTTGAAGTAAAATCTCCTTAATTAGAGAATCCATTGAAACCTATAATTCTATTGTGACCACTGAATATTTCACCATCTACCACTAATATTTATCAATAATTCACAGAACAAATATTTATCATCCTTGATTCCCACTCACTATAATTTACACATGACACACATGCAACATATATGTTCTTCTAGTCATTTTATCCCTTATATACCTTTAATCATAATTCTAAAGGTTGAAATTTTATTCACTTCCCATAACCCTAAATCCCCCCCCCCCACATGTGAAACTCCCACACTCTTCAACAAAACCCTCTTATTCCATAAAATCATCTTATAAATAATGGTTTACACACCTTTTGATCCTTTTCCATATTGATCAATCACATATGAAATATTTTGAAAAACATGACACAAACTCCCACTCAATGGTATCACGACACAATACTAAAAAACTAAGATACAATTACCTTCTATGTGTCTTAATAGATGATAATTTCAAATAGGAAATAGTTTTCAAGAAACTGGGTATGACTATACTCAGCATTATTTTCCATGTGACTTCCAAACTCAATCCACTTGGAAAAAGATTTTAGAAAGATTTATATAAAACCGATAGAAATCATTTAAACTGCTTATCCAAAAATCATAAATAATATCAAAGTAAAACCTTTTTATGTACAAAAAAAATTAATTCCATTATTAGTAATAGCCACATTTATGTCTCTACCCACTCACCATGCATGATCAGTTGAAATTTCCATACTCATGTGAGATCCCTCATTGATACACCAAGTCATCCAAAGGTGAAAAATATTCACGTTTCCCAATGGAGTACTCCCTTTATTTATGGTCAAGTCCAACCCATGAAATCACACCAACCATATTTAGCAAATACCATTCCAAATAAATCAAAAAAATCTCATTTAAATCATTTCATCAAATACATTACAAGTTTCAAAACAAAATGATAATTTTAAAATCAATAAGTTAAATATTCTATAATAGGAGGGCTTTACAAATTTGGACCAATTTTTTCAAAACCATATAACAAGGGATTTCCTTAAAAAATAATACATTTTTTAAAAAAATGTTAATGAAAATATTTAATCAAAACAAATTATTTTTTTAAAGATAATTGTAGATTAGAGGGAAGAAACATACCACACAACGGTTTTCAAAAATGAAGAATACCATAAGAAAACTTCAATATCTAATCACAAACCAAGTTAACCTAACTTGATCTAACAAAATTAATTTAAGATCAACAACACAGATCAAAGAACTATCCCCAATAGACTTGGTCTATGATTTCAAGAGAGGGAAGAACCATGGATCTCGGAATAATGAAGAATAATGAGAACTTACTGATGAATCTGAGTAGAGGAGGAGGAGGAGGAGGAGGCAGTGGAGGTAGCAAAAGAGGAGGAAGAAGAGGCAGTGGTGGTGACGGCAGAGGAGAATCAGTCGGCGATAGCCGTGGAAGAGGGGGACGAGTAGGAGGAGGCAGCGGTGGCAGCGGCGGAGGAGGAGGTGGTGGTGGAGTAGAAGGAGGAGGGGTCATGGTGGATGAGGCCACGACGGCGCAGTGATCTGCTTCCGTGAAGGCTTGAAAAGGTCCGAGGGAGGAGGAGCCTATTATGTTTCTTTAAAAAACCCCACTAGAAACTTTATCAGTGCTAGTTAAAAGCACTGATAAAGGTATGTTTTTTCAGCGCTAAAATAAAAAAGCACTGATAAAACATACCATTATCAGTGCTTTCTTAGTGCTGATAAAGATAGGATTTTATCAGTGCTAAAATTATAGCGCTGATAAAGACTTATTTTATCAGTGCATTTTTAGCACTGATAAATATAGGCCTTTATCAGTGATAAGAAAGTTCTGATAAAAAACAAAGTTATTAGTGTTAAAATTATAGCACTGATAAAGAAATCTTTTATCAACTCTTTTTTAGCAGTGATAAAGGTATAATTTTAATAAATTATTTATATATTAATATATTTATTCAAAATGATATATAGGATAAATATATATTTATTTATTATTAATTATAACTATAAATATGATATAATTATAAATTTTTGTATATAATTGTTAATATATATATATACATATTAACAAAATTATAATATTATATGTATAATTTTATAATTATATATATATATATATAGTTATAATTATAATTACAATTGTATTTGAAAAGTATGTATATATAACATTACAAATATAATATAATATATTTATTATTTAAATATATTTAATGTAATTTTATAAGTACATTTTTTAGAACATATATAGTTTATATGGGTAATATTATGAATTAATCAGTATACCACATCAATGGTCAATGTGATGTAATGTATAAATGAATTTTCATGCATGATACATAACATATACACATGATCAATATACTCATTGACCAAATTCATTGGAAAACACATATATATTCAAATAATAATAATTATAAATCTATATGTTAAAAATTATAATATATTTGTAAAAAAAATAAATATATTAAATATATTAAATTTAAAAAAATATAATGAATATAATGAATTAATCCAATAAATCTAATAATAATAATAACTTAATATAATAAATATAATAAATCTCTAACAAATATAATAAATCTAATAAATATATTTATTATTTAATGTAATTTATTATATTATTATAATTATTAAATTATATATATTTAATTATAATATTATAAAGACTTTTTGAATGAAAACATTATATATATATATATTTGAATTATTAAAAAAATATATTATTTATAAACATTTGTTTTTTATTTAATATATACAAATAAACATTATTTTTGAAAATAAATTTAATAATTTTATATTAATTAATAATATTTTTTATTAAAAACATTTATCAATGTTTTTAGATGGTGCTGATGGTTTTATTCTTTTTTTCTGCCACGAAATGCTCAATGGATCCGTATCCAATGATTGATGGTCCTGTTTTCCGAAGGCAGGCATTCGCCGGATGGTCTGACCAGCAAATCTTAAGAACTCTTGGTCGAGAGGATGGGAATTCGGGCTCATCGCACCCTTTTTGGGGGGGAATTATTTCATGTTCTGGGACTCTCTTATAGATTTAAGATGTATTCATATGTTCGCAAATCTTTGGTTTAAACCCAAACATAATATCCACGGATTTAACCTTGGTGGGCAACGGTCAACTGGACACAGGGGTTCAGAATCATTTATACCCAAGGTTTACCATCCCTCGTTGGAATAATGACCCTGAAGTGTTCAAACTTTCTTGAGGCGGCACCAAGAGTGGCGTGGTGAATCGATGTAGAGATGATCGGATCGACCGGCTGTTGGGCTTGAACCTCAGGGAGGCTTCCTACGTACCCTTCTTAGGAAGCAGGGATCAAATTCCACGTATTTTGGATAGGTTTCGGGGAACCGACGTGAAGAGGGGCCAGGTGGTCTGATGGGTGGTGGGCTTGAACCTCATGTAGGCTTCCTACGTACCCTGTCTAGGAGGCTGGGATCAAAGTCCACGTAGTTCGCTTTGTCTTGGGGCTTATGCTCGGGGGTAGCCCAGAATGATGGATTGGGGATTACACTATGAGGAGGCCCACATGAGGATGTCATGGTCGATGCTCACTCTAAGCCCACGTGAGTCATGATCGGTGTGAGAAACAAGAGGCACCAGGGACCATAGGATCATGTCGCGAAGGGTACGTCCATGAGAAGTGAATTTGGGCTTACGCATGAAGGCGGCCTAGGGTATTGGATTGGGGCCTACCCTTTTAGGAGGCCCAGAAGGTTGGGGCTTACTCTGAGATGGATGCTCGTGGTGTCTTCCTCATGTATGGTCATGAGGTCATTATAACCCATTTACGGGTTGAGCAATATAATGGGGGCTAACTCCTATGCGCAAGTGCACAAGCGGGACAACGCCAAGGGTGTTGGAATCAGTCCAAACAAAGGGAAATCAAAAGTGTGAATTACATGCCCGAAATTCGGAACACAATGAGGGTGGCATGGCGATGGAGGATAACTATTGACTGTGTTTGAAACACAGCATCCATATCGTGTTAGCCTGAAATGGGGACGAACAAATGAGTGTCGACTGGTGACCATGTTCGAAACACATGACCTATCTCGAAGTGTTGTCCAAAGTCTTCCAGGGCGTTGGCCCAGGAAGGTAGGTGAGCTAATGCGGTATGATTCCAGGCCGTTAGGGGGTCCCTTCAGACATAAAAGAGGATGGAGATCCGAATGAAGGACACGCAAAGCGTGGGGTGGAGTGATGGAATGTTTGAATGGATTCCAGCACTCTTGAAATTATGCCACTGTAAACATGGCATGAGGCATCGTATGCTTGGAGCAAGAGGCATCCAATTATTGAATGAAAGGGAATGCTACAGTTTATAGTCATGTATAGAGGATTGTTTCCGTATAGTTTAACGTCATGTGGTCAGGACGACTAGGTAGGAGAGACCAAGAAATGGTTGGTGTGGGACTTACGCAAGGGTGGACCTTTATGGATGAACCAAGAAAAAAGAGCTAGGAAATGGGGTTGTAGGAGAGTCATGAGGAGTAGCTCGACTCATGGAATGTATAGGAAGGATGATGCAGTGGCATAAGGGTGCAGTGGAAAATACTGTTGACCCTACCTGAAATGTTCACGGTGTGACTCTCCATTTTTCATGGGGATAAGTGACGGTAGCAAAGGGACCGGCACAGAGGGTTGGGACCGCATCCCGGCACTGAGCCCGAGTGGGGGTGCGGGGGCGCAGCCCCCGCAGTATAGACCAACGTGTGCATGGGTTTTCCGCATGGGGCTGGCCGCGAAGGAGTTGGTCGTGAGGTGCCGGCCGTGAGGTGCTGGCTGCGAGGTGCCGGCCGCGAGGAAGCTGTCTGCGAGGGACTGGCTGCGGAGGAGCTGTTCGTATGTTGTTTGCGGTTTTTTTATCTGTGAAGGGTGTTCAAGGAGGAGTTGTCCGCAAGGAAGCAGAACGTCCGCGAAGGATGGTCGTCCGTGAAGGATGGTCATCCGCGAAGGATGAGTTCCGCAAAGGGGATGGCGTCCATCCTACTTCACGCCCGCGGAGGGGTTTCCACCTCCATTTCGCAAAGGACACTGGTCCGTGGAGGAGATGGTTGTCCGCGAAGGATATTGCCACTAAGGGCTGGCTGCAGAGGATTTTTTTGCATGTAGTTCACGGACTAGTTTTTCCTCTCTATGGAAGAGTTCATCCGTGGATGATATGGGGTCCGCGGATGGTCGCGGACCTATGGGAGCGATTTGTCCAGCGTCTCCCCACAGGTTTTCACCCATCTTTACTCTTTATTTTTTTGGTGCCCCTTGGTGAATATTTATAGAGTCGCGAGGAGGTAGTATCTATGGGCCCATGGCACTCTTTGCGGAATCCCATGAGTGAATCCCGCACCCACGGATGAATCGGTCACCCGATATTTGAGGATTCAAGGCATGCTGGGTTACTCCACGGTGGCACATCAATCTTACACTATTCCACGAATGATGAAGTTCATGGAAGCATGGGAAGGATGGTGCGGTTCGCAGCTGGGGCAGTCCGGAATGGTGAACCGGGTTAGCGCCTGTCCTACCTCGCGACTGCGGAGGGTCTCTGCCCCCATTTTGCAGATAAAGCTGGTCCGTGGAATTACGGGAGGGCGGTCTACTGAACCAGCCACTTGCTGTTGCTGGGAGCTGGTGCGTGGATCGGTTCGGTCCTCTTCCAAGTCTTGGGGTAATTGGATTTTCCCCTCGCGGAATTTTCAGGACCCTACACTGATAAACGCCCACCCCTTTATCAGTCCTTTCTGCTTGGCACTGATAAAAGGCAGCGCTTCCCTTGCCCAATTTTTTTGTAGTGGTTTCTTCTTCTATTTACCTATGTTTACATTCACCTTCTTTGCTACACTTTTGTAATAAGGGAATAGTCTCCCCATTTACACACCCTAGGCCCTCACTACAAGTCAGCATCCTCTGGCATTCGAAAAGATTATATTGAGGCCATGTGGACCACTAGTCTTGGGGCACCCATTCAATGGCATCTGGGTCAGAGACATCACAATGTTACATTAAAATTATAACTCTAATATATCATTTAAATTCATTAACTCATTTTTAAAATTCCAATTCAACTCTTTATTGGATATTTTTTCATCTTAAATGTGGACCAATAATTGGTATCATAGCTAGATCACATGCTCGATATATATTTTCTTTATTTGTGCTAATCATTTCTCAAATTAATTTTCAATGGGAAAGATTTATTTATGAGATAAATAATAATTTAAAATGATTTATGGATACCTAAAACACCACATATTTTTTTAATAATTATGGAAATTATAAATCCCAAATGGAAATTTTCTTAATGAAACTTTTCTTTGATCATTAGACGATCATGGAAAATCTATTCAAGATTCCTTATTTTGAACCTGAATCATTAGTTTGAAATGATATGGTAAAAATATGTTTTGAATTATAAGGTGATGAATATTTTATAATTTTCAATAAATAATAATTTCTATAGTTATGTTTCATCAAGTGGAACTGCTCATGAAATTTGTAAAATTCTACAAGTTATATATATTAGATCAGATAAAATTATTAGAACTAAGTATGGTATGTTAAGAGTTTAATATGAAGTATTTAAAATAGGTTATGATAAAATATAATTAAAACTATATATATAGTTACTAATATTATAAATGGTATTATCTTTTTAGGAGATACTCTAGAAAAAAAATTTATATTCCAAAAATTACTTAGAGCACTACCTAAAAAGTGGCATGCTAAAATGGTAGTTATAGATAAAAGTAAGCATTTTAAGGAATAAACTCTTGATTAGATTATTGGATCATTATTAAAATATGATTTAGATCTTAAAAATATAGTTGAAGATGATAATTCAAAGAAAAAGGGAATTTCTTTTAAATCAAATGAATCTACATACTATTCTTATTTTGAGTTATATATTAGTGATAGAAATGATAAAATCAATGTTATAAAAGTTTTATATATAAAGAAGAAAGGATACTCATGGAGATATGATAAAGAATATCCTAAGGATGACTATAATTAAAATAAGAAATTTGATTATAATTTTAATAATTTCTTGATTTAATTTTCTATGAGTGTAGAAAAAGAGGAAACATCAAACCTGATTACCCAAGACTACAAAAATAAAAGAATAAAAGGAAGCTATAAAAGTAAGAAAATAAGTACATGGAATTCTAATGGATTTGTACTGAAGATTCGAGTATTATTTAAGAATATGGTTCTGATAAATATATTTCAATCTAGTGGTGGATATATTATTCAAATCAAGTAAGTGATTCTTCTTATTGTTCATATTCTCAACCTGAATATGAAAAACCCAATGTTGATGAATTTATTAAATAATTTGATATACTTGAACTTAAATTTTATAAATTCATTGTTTTATTCAAGAACCTTCAGATACAGCATAAGGATATTCTTCATATGAGTGAAAATATGAAATAATTTGTCGAGGATGACAAAAATTATACTCATTAAAGTTTGGAAAGTGAATAATAAAATCGATAAGGGGAATTTTCTAAAAATGATAAACAAAAGATAAAGGATTATTTATTTTCTAAGTTTTAAGAATTTAAATAACTAATTTTTAATCTATTATTAAGGATAATGAATAGATAAAATTGAGGTTGAAATTTTAAAGTCAAATATGTCAATTTTATTCAAGGTAGACAAAATTTTGATAAAATAATGATTTTTTAAAAAATGAACAAAATGTGATATGGTCATGGTTATGATAATAATTTTCATAAAATTTATAATACTTTCACTATTAGAATCTCTAATGGAATTACATATACTTCTAACTATTTTGGATTTCATATTAAAGGTCATTATGCTAATGAGTGTTCTTTAAAATTTACACAATCTTTTGGAAATACTAAGGCTTTTATTTCAAAATCATTATCATCAATATTTACTGTAAAAAAAATTTTGAAATATGTTTTGATTTATAATAATTCATATTCTAATAACATTTGTCCAAAGTTTTTATGGGTACAAAAAATCTATTAAATCTATTTTTGTAGAAATTATATCTTTAGATCATGAACAAAATAATATTTGATATATGGATAGTCAATTATCAAGACACATGGCTGGTGATATTTCATATATTTTTCATTCATTAAGTGTGATGGATATAATGATACACTTTTTGATAATTCAAAAGGAAAGTTAAAAGGATTTTTTGAGGTTAGAATTTCTAATTCTGTTATTATTTCTAAATTCTTATTTTTTTTATAGTTTGAAACATAATTAAATAATAATTTCATAGCTATGTGATGATGGAATTTTTTTTGAACTTATAAATGATAAATTTATTAGTTTTAATGATAGAACTATTATTTTTATGCAAACAAAATATACAACATTTATTCAATTAATTTTATAGAATTAAATGATCAAAATGTAAAAAATTTAAATTTAGTAAAATATGAAAAAAAAAATTGTAGAAAAGATGTTCAGGACCTGATAATTTCATTTTGATGGATAATCTATCTAATAAATAAAATATTCTATAGATACCAAAACTAAAAGAGTACAACACATTTTTTTTGACTATCTAATTAAAGGTAAACAACATAAAATAAGTTTCAATTTAGTTTCCAAAGTAAAAACTATAATCCCTCTTGATCTCATTCATTTAGATTTATTTTTTCTTAATAAACCTATTATTTTGGGTGGTGAAATATATTGTTTTTTTTATAGATGATATTACATGATACACATGGGTTTACTTTCTTACTTGTAAATCTGAAATTTTGTCTTTGATTATCAATTTTTAAAATTGGTTAAAAATGATAAAGGAAACATAATTAAGTCAATTATAAGTAATCATAGTGTTGAATTCTATAATATGGAAGTTATCCAGTTTTGTGAAGAAAATTGGTATTTTCAAATTTTTCAATCTCTATAACACCACAAACAAAATGGCGTGGTTAAAAGGAAAAATCGAATTCTTCATGAAATGGATAGAACCAGGTCAAATTAGTTTAACATACCTAAATATTTATAGTCAGAAGCAATAAAAACTTCTTATTATTTTAATAATATAATAATTTAAGTCCCTTGTTGAAAAATATTTCTTATGATATTTGGAAAGGTGTAAAACCTAAGACTAGCCATTTTAGAGTCTTGTTGTAATGTTTTTTATTCTTAATAATAAATATTTTTTAGAAGAACTTGATACAAAGTATAATGAAGTTATATTATTAGGATATTCAAATAATTAAAAGTCATATATATTATATATTATAATAACCATGGTTGTTGAAGAATCTATCCATATAAAATTTGATGAAAACTATTTGAGTAAAATAGATGATGATATTGATCAACTTGAGGAATAATTTATATATTTTAATTTTGAATAGTAATTATCTCAAGAAACAGATGCACATATTGATGGGGTAATTTTTCTTCTCAATAAAAACCTATTCATGAAGGATCATGGAATACTCATTAATATAATTCCATAGATAATGTGATTGATAATGTTGAATAAAATTTTTAAAATAGAAAATTTATTATGAATGTTTGTTCTTATCATGATTTTATCTCTCATTTTTGTAATAAATAATATTTATAAGGATTTATATGATTATAATTGGATATTAGATTTTAAAAATGAATAAAATTTGTTTACAATGAATAATGTACGGACTTTAGTTTCCCCACCTAGTGATTCTCATATTATTGTAAAGAAGTATAGTTTTATAAATAAACTTTATGAATGTAGAAATATAATTAAAAATAAGTCTAGATTGTTCACTCAAGGATATTCTTAAGAAGATTTTGTTTATTTTGAAAAAATATATATTTTTCACCTATTTTTAGGTTAGAAGAAATTGTGTTATTTTTAGATTATACAATTATTAATGGTTTTAAATTTTTGCAAATGGATGTTAAAAATTTCTTTCTAAATGGACATATTTTGGAAGAAGTATATGTTTGAAAACCCCCTGTTTTTGAAAATAAAAAACATCATGATCTTGTTTTCAAACTATCTAAGGATTTATATGGTATGAAACATTCTCATTTAGCCTAGTATGAATTTTTATCTAATTTTATTTTGAAAAATAATACTAATAAAGGAAAGTTTGATCCGGTATTATTTATTAAGAAAATTTATAATGATATTTTTAGTGTAAAAATTCATGTTGATGATATCATATTTGGATCTTAAAATGAAAATATTTGTAATGAATTTTCAGAATTGATGACTTCTGAATTTGATATGAGTATGATGGGGGAATTTAAATTTTTTTCTTTTGTTTAGAAATTTCTAGAATAAATAATGGTAATTTTCTAAATCAATCCAATTATGATGAAGTATAAGTTAAGATATTTTTTTTAGAATTTTTTAAAAGTTAAAATACTCCCATGAGTACTACCTGAAAGTTATAATTAGATAAATTTGGAAAACATATTGATGTTAAAACCAATAATGGTATGATTGGAAGTTTATTATATTTAACTACTTATAGGCCTAATTTAATTTTTTTAGTATTAATTTATTATAGATATCAATGTGTCCCTAAATAAATTCACATTAAAATTGTAACAAGGATAATTATATATGTTAAAAGATATTTCAAATTTGGGTTTGTTACCTTGTAAAAACTAAATTTTATTTGAAAACTTATTATAATTTTAATTTTGGTGGATGCAATATAGTTATAATGAGCACATCATGTATGTTAAATTTACTTTTTAAATATTTAGTTTCATGGGATTCAAGGAAACAAAATTTGGGTTCATTTTCAACTATTGATTCTGAGAATATAAATGTTGCATCATATTGTGCTCATCCATTATGGATTAAGAAAACAATTTATTTTTTTTAATTTGGAAAAATCCTTATTTTATATGATAATAATTATTATTTTTATATCTTTAAAAATACCTTTCAAAAATCTAGGACTAAACACATTGATATTAAATTTCATTTTCTTATACATAATGTTCGAAAGGAAATAAAATTATGGAATTAATTTCTATATAAAATCAATTTTTTGATATCTTTACTAAGAACCAAGAGTTAACTATGTTCGTAAATTAAATAAAGTTTTAACTCGGTATGATGGATATTTAAATTTAAATTTATATGGAATGAATTTATTTGGGAGTTTTTGTGTGTTTATATGGTGAATTTTTCATATCTTTGAAATATAGAATCAATTTTTTCAGATTACTATTACTTAATTTATATAATTGTTTTACATTATATCACTATTTTAAGACTTATCATATAGACCAGATGAATTTAAATTTCTGAATAAACTTTATGTTTGTATAATAGATTATTTTATGAAGGTTTTCTCATTACATTTCATAAAAATATTTTAAAATTATTCTTGATTAAAACTAAATTTTTAACACATGGTATGAAATATACATGTCTTCAAAAGTTTTTCACAATTTTTACATTAATTATTATGAAATTTAATATGTTAAACAAATTGGGGAAGAAATTTTATTATTTCAAAGAGCGTATAATTCTTAACTTTTGATAATTTCAAAATTGGGTTAAAGTTTTTTAAAATTATAAATGATTTTGTAATTATTAAAAGTGAGGAAATATTAGGTTAATCCTTAAACCAAATTATGTTTTTATATTCATAAAAAACTATTTATTTATTTCTATATATTTGTTACTAATTAAATTGTTCTTAACATTGATTATATCTATTGATTCGTTTCATAATTTATCTTTATATTTCATTTTTTTGATTGGTTATAACAAGTTATACAAGTTTCAGGTAGAGTTACTAGGATAAATAAGTCATTACGTATGTTATAATATAATTTTTACATGATTTTATACTATTCATCATGCATCCAATTCATAATCCATGTAGCTAGTTATAAATCCACATAATTGATGTTCGAGAATCAGTTACCTTCTGAATTTCAACCATAAATTGAGTTAGAAAAATCCACATTGATTTATTCTTAATGCATTGGAAAGTAAATCAAATAGTATACATTTAATTAGAATAAATAATACTCTCAATTGATTCCAAAAATTAAAACAATTGAATTGAATTCACTACATATTTTCAGTCTGAAATCAATTTTTTCATAACTGTTTTCTAATGTATTTTGATAATAACATTATTTTTAGTAGTCAAAATAAGGTGATTATGGATTTTAGAGAAATATAATGAAATTATTTAAAATATAATAAAGTTAGACCAAATGTTGATTACATAATTTATAATTTTTAGTTTAGTTTTAAATTTTGTTAAGTCAATCTATTTTTAAAATTTATAGAATTAGTTATGTAATTTGGCTTTTTGAGTATTTTTTTTACATGAGAAATGGATATGAGGGTATTCGGCTACCTAAAAACTATTTTCTACATGAATAAATTTGATTCATAGTGAAAACTTATTATGTGAATTTTCTTATGATAAATGGCTATGTAAATTCCCTTATATAAATTGACTACATCGATTACCTTATGTAAACTCAGCTACATTATTTCATTTATACAATCCATCTATGTCTATTCACATACCTAAAATGGATGAATTAATTTCATTACATGAATCAACCATGTAAAAAAAATACATGGATTTGGCTATGTGATTCTGTGATATTATATAAGTTATTATAAAACGTATAAATTTTCCCTATTGTACATAATAGTTGACATTTCAATTTTTAAAAAGTATATTTTATGTATTTTAATGTATTATTTGTTCTATAATTTCTTATTAATAATTTTGGATCCATGAGAACATGTTCTAAGTTGTTTAATGAATAATTAAATATTATTAACATTAGATTAATAATGTATCGATATTCACCTTGAAAATTATAGAAAGTAAAATATCCAAATTCAAATTAGTTGAAATATGAAGATTCATAATAGATTATTATTAGGGGAATTTACAAGGATATTAATGCTTATTATTTATTGCTATATTAATTGATATAATAAATTACACTGTGAAGTTGTTTTGTTTTTCATAATGTTTGGTAGAACTTTCATAAATATTTTTTCATTTACAAATGATAAACACATGGATTATCATCTAGGAAACTAGTGTGGATAACTCTGAAGTAGTTCATTGAAGTTGAATGCATGATTCGTACATTGATAAAATAAAAGTTACATATGTATTAAGATTTTAAAAGTTTATATGTATAATGAAACTAGATATATTTTACAATTTATAAAACAAAAAAAGAATAGAGGTTGAGAATATTCTTAAACTAAACAAGTGAATCATTTTTTCTGGTGATCATCTATTTCTCCCAGCTAAAATAAAATCAGTTGATATTGTTCTACTAGAGAATTTCTTACTTCCTTAACACTAAAAATTTAATGTTTCATCTTGTTCTATGGTTTTACTTATTCATTTTCTTAATATATTTTCATACGTGTAAAGGGTTATATTACCCATTCAAATTTTGGATTGTGGGTTGTGACACCCCAAAAAAAGTCAATAATTTGGTCAGTCCTCTAGGGGATAAATGCATATTTTTTTAATTGTGAATCCAGTGATTAAAAATGTAGTAAGTAATATGTTTAATCCTCTAAGGGATAAATTATTTCTAACTAGGTTATAACTACATGTGAGAAAAGTCATTATAATATTCCATTATATTTGTTATAGTTGGTTTCATCACTCTCAGCTCATGAGAGGGGTAAAGAGTGTAATAGGGCCATTTAGATATGCATTACTATAAAAATATATTATGTTATTTTTCATTTATTTTCCAATGAATTAATATTGTAATATTTATATATCATTTAAATTCATCAACTCATTTTTCAAAGCCTAATTCACCCCCCTCTGGGCTATGTTTCCATCTTAAATGTGGACCAATGGTAGGCAGTAGGTTCACTGTTTGAATCCATGAAATTTTTTAGATATCATTCAGTATGGTTCTTAGATTCTATGGTATTGTTAAATATTATAAATTATTCCACTTTAATTATTATTTATTATGTTCAGTTATGATTTCTATGTTTGTTTTACTCCAATTTTTTACATAAGGTGGTTAATTTCACATATGACAGTTGTAGTTATTGAGGGAGATAGATATACAGGATGTCATGATATGGAAAAAATTATCATATAATAGTGTTTGTTAGAAATATTTTATATGTATATATTGATTATTGATGTTATAGGTTGACTGGTGGTCGTATGTATATGACATTGGATGTATGATTATGTATGTATGATGAGTTTATTGTGCCTTTATTATTCCATTTATTGTATGATTGAGTGTTTATATTCATATTATTTTTAATTATTTTTTTTTTAATTTTTTTTCTTTAGTCTCTTTATTATATCGCTAAATTGATTTTATTTTATCTATTTAGTAGTGTTTCTTGATAATTTCCCCTATAGTAATTATTGGAGGTTATATTAATTTCCACTATTTTATTTTCTTTTTATTTTTATTTTAAAAACTATCACCAACTGAATAAATAACCACCGCTAGGTTCCCAAAAACAACACATTTAAAAACCATAGAAGAATCAGTTTCTACTGAAATACGTGGAGGCTTATGTAAGTGATGAAAAATAATATAGCAGAGATTTAAACTAATTCCTATAATAAAAATCGTTGCTACTAAAACCAATTTTTTTATTTTCTTCCCTCTTATGCATAAATATTGTTACCTATTTATGGGAGTTCTTTCAAAATACATTTACTAGAGTGTGGGATTTTCCACGACTATTAGGATGGTTACCATTTATGTTTAAACATGGTTTCAAGTCACCACATCACTGAATGTATCAACATACCATGAGTATTAAGAAAAGTAAAATTTAGGGATTTTTGAGTGTCTATATTTACCATTATATTCACCTAAACTCTATTCTAAAAACATAATAATTAAAATTTATTATTTAATGACTCGTTATCTAATGAATCAATATTGTCATCACCCGATACTTTTCCCTATTTCTTGAAACTCTATACTTGTCATTATTTTTTCTTCTCTTTAAACTAGTATTTTAGTTATAAATCATCTCTATATCATTATACTTTTCTATTAAATTATATTTATTCTCCACCCCATCCGTATGGAATCATCCTTGGACTCACTATACCTATGCTACTTAGTAGTTTAGTTTTTAACAGTTTTTGTTTTATAAATTTCAATACTTTTTTATCCCCAATGGAACTAACAACTCTTTTGGGTGGTATTGAATTATTGGAACCTCTATCAGGGAAAAGGAACCATGATTAATTTAATTTATTATTTTATAAAAAAATTTCCTAACCTGTTTTATGTTCACTAATTTTAGTTCTGCATTTTCTCTCATTATTTTTTAATTACTTTTATGAAACTGGTGTTTTTGGTGGTGATAGAAGTATTAAAATGCATACTGTATGAGGAAGATATATTTACTATTAATATAATATATCCCACACATAAAGTTTAGGAACTTATAAGGATCCACAATCAAGAAGAAAAAAGTACACAATTGTTCATAAGTAAGGATGATGCAAGACTTAATGGCATGGAATATAGTCTTTAAGAGCTACATTAAGAGCCCGAAATAATGGTCCTTGATTCTGAAGTAAGTTTTACTTTCAAATCTGAATTTTTTTCTATATAAGATACCCTAACCTTTTTAGTTTGATAATTGAAATAGTAAGAATAAAGAGATCTAGCAGATAAACTTCAGTAGATTAATGGAATGTTTTAAGGGTATGATCAAGAAAAATAAGTAGAAGAGGAAGGGACAGTAGTTTCTAAGTTTAGGCATAGATTATATGAAAATATAGGATCATAAAAATTGTAAGATGATGAAAAATATATTTAACATGATGAAATATTTATTCACTGTGCATATTTTCACCAAGAACGAAAGGTGGAAAAAGAAAAAAAACAAGAGATAGTGTCTACTGAAATTAAAAAGTTTCTTGAGAATTTATAAAAGCATTCATAAGAAGAATAGTTAAAGTAGGTGCTCTACCATGAAAGAAAAACACATTAGTTTCTTGTATAATCTATATATTTTACTCTTACTTGGTTATCTCCACAAAGAAAATTAAGAACTATTTAAAGAATAAGAGGAGTAATGCTACAACAAATGTGTAAACAAGTAAAATTTGGTAAATATAAGATGATTATCTCTTTATGAAACTCTAAATTCATGATATAAAGAGGTACATTCAAGATTAATAACATTAAGAAAATTGAATTTAGGATGAAAATTTATTTTTATTTTCATTATAGTACTTTAGTTTTACTTCCTTATAGGAATTAGATTTAGTTTATATTAGGAATTTACTTTAGGTTAATTTCAATTCAACTTATCTTATTGAGATTTATTGACATGATCCTTAAACCTTTAGGTAATTTTTTATTTTTTAGGTTCATTAATATGACTTCAAAATAATAATAAATAAAATAAATAAGAAAATAATAGCTTTATATGGAAAGGGGAGTACATTCTTCACTTTATCTTTTAACTTTCCACAATTTTTTCAAATCTATTTTTGAGCATTAAAGGAAACTACATGCCCCATATTTAGGTTTTTATAGATTTTTAATCTAGGAAACAAAAAATATTACTTATAAATACCATTATTCCATGTTTTAAATTTCAATTTCAATGAAATTTAATGACTAAGGAAGGGTATTTAATGATTAGAGTTAAACGTAGAATGTTTATTTTATTAAATGTGATTTGAGAGGCTACTTTATTCATATAGATAAAATTTCCCAACATTTTAATTATTTGAATTTTTTAAATTCATATGAGATGTTTTTTTATTATTATTCATAATATAATTTATTTAACCATATTCATATGCTCCCACTCCTAATAGGATTTTAATACAATATTTTAAATTCTATCTTGAGCACATTTCTTGAGAAAAACATGGGGACATGTTTTTTTACTAGATATATCATTTGTATTTTTTCAAATCTATGACTGAAAAAAGATACAGTTAATATGACTAAGTAATTAATTTTGTTAATCCCTTTATCTATATATCCATATTGACATCTATCCTTCTTTAATACCATATAATCTACATATGAACTTGTTAGGAAAGGTCTATGCAACAATCCAATTTTATCATTTCCTACAATACTCTTTGAATTTTGCATGATATATTAATGTTTTAGTATGGGGGAGAGGATTTTCAAGGTGTAATGGGATATGCTTCAATGAGAATAATATATTGGGCTCTGATTTCATTGGTATTTTATAGAATTTTCATGATATTCATCCATTTTATTCTATTGTTACCCCTCTAAAATTTTAAAAAATGTGAAAAAATTAGAAGAAAAAAAATTATTTTGTCTAGGAGGATAAAAAATAACCATTACATGAATGATGATATCAATATTACATGGGGTTAAGTAGTTTATGTGAAATCCATTCCAAGTAAAACATCTAAAAAATTAAAATATTTAATAGAAACAATCAATAGGGGTTATCCATTCATTGTGATTTCAATTTTTAATGACCTTTACTTTGAGATTATGAATGTGGGGAGATGTTACCTTCAAATAAAACAATTTAATTGAAATTTAATTTGGAATATCATGAATTATTATTAAGAGATATACTTTTTTTTGTATCCATATTTGTTTTTCACATCAATGCATACCTACCGTAAGCCTTAGAGTCATTTGAACCTTAATTACAAGTCCTTATGACTAATTGTGATATTTTTCTTTATAGGGTAGAGAATTTAGACCCTTAAAAGACTATTGAAAGGGGAATGTATTAAAGGTATGGTCATAACATTAGTTTAAATATTTTCTTTGGGTTCTAAGTAAAAATCAATCAAAGTTATAGTAAATAATGATTTTAAGGTTTAATAATAATGAATTGATATGCATGAATGGATGAAAGAATAAGATAAATAATTTCTAATGTGAAAGAGTAAAATACATTACTTTTTTATTCATAAAATTAGAATTTTTATTGATATTTCATGTGTGAAACTTGTAAATTTTATTTCCTAGTTGATATTTATTTGTTTTTTTCTTTGAAATTTAAATCTTGGTAACTTGGTTTCTCTTAGTTCTTTATTGTTGAGACTATATTCTTGAGGAAAAGAATGAGTTTTAGTGTGGGGGTATTTTATGTATTCATTAAAAACATTTAAATTTACAAATATTATATATTTCATGTCATTAATTTTTATTTTATTATGAACAAATTATTCATTAAATATCCATTTGATGGTAAATAAATAATTTAAATATTTTTGGGTGGAAAACAATATATGTTTTTTGTATTTTATATTAATTAATAATTATAAATGTTATCCTAATGAATTTGAAAAATAACTTTTCTCATATTTTGAATTAAATATTTGGGTTATACACTACTGAAGTAAAAAACTGAACATATCAATCTCAGAAGAATAAAATTCACAATCCAAAAGAAGAGGGATTCTAGCCGGGAAAAATCATTATGTGTGTGTTGTGGCTATGTGGTTCGGCAAGATTCGAAGGAGACCAATTTATTTAGCGAAAACTCAAATAGATTTTTGAACTTCTAATTCTTAATACAATATGATATACAATAGGACACCCATGTGATGATATAATGTGAGAAAAATGAGTGGGGTACTCTTACTCAATTACAAAAACTTCAGTGTTTCATGTGTCACCCACCTCATATACATCCTCTTTATGGACCACCCTCACAAACCGCCATATTCCACTACTTAAAACTACAATATATATCCATTGATACTATCTATAATTTTTGGATTTATCCATCGAGCCATTATTAAGGTTTTGAAACTCCATATAAGATCATCATGGGATCATATGACCACCATGGTTCTATTTTAAAGATAAAGTGACCCCTCTATGAATGGATGAACCAAATGGATGTGATCCACAATTTTGAGAATATTCTAGGAACATAGTAATGATTCAAGGAAAAAATAGAAATCTTCATGCCTTATAATTCATGGTAGAAGTTGTACCTCTAGAAAAATGACTTTAATTTTTTCACCATATCATGTTGGAGATATCATGGTCGATAGTATGATAAATACCACAAAACACCTTTTTCTTCTTTGTTTTAATTATTTTGGGGATTCATGCATGATAATGGAAGGTTGAAATTCCTTCTATGATACCCATATTTCCTTGAATTCATGCCATGTTGAATCTTAGTTTGTTGGGTAGGTTTTGTGACATGTCATAGTTGGGGTTTTTTACACAATGTTGGGTATTTTTTTAAAAGAAACAAAGATTAGGTTAAGACCCTCCTTAAATAGGATAAAATGCCTAATTGGGGGATGATCCATATGTCATTAAATTTAGGATTTAAGGTAGGGTAATTATAATTTGAAAGAATATTCCATCAGGAGAGACAGTTTTATATATGGAAACATGGAAATTTTCAAATTCTTATATTCCCACTATTATATATTATTAGATAAATATGATAAATATTTGACAAATGATTACAAAGGATATTTGAAAAACTCAAAGAAATAGAAAATTTAAAAAATAAAAGGAAGAATTTAGGTATTACTTTTGACTATAAAAATAGAAGCGCTGGTGAACATGAAGAAAGAGACCCCTTGATCTGAATAAAAGGATACTTATACTGCAAGTATATTTTGTTGATGTTATTATTAGAATAAGATATTTGTTTTACTACCTCATCATGGATTTCATGAGTGGGTGAGCCTTGTTTTTTTGGCTATTTAATGAAGTAGATTGATATATTTATAGGTATTTATAATTCAAATTTATTTCATGTTTGGTATTTTTATCCTCCCTAATTTTCATAAATATCTCTCTCTTATTGTGCATGACCATTTTTACATGAGTGAAAAACTGATTTATAAATACATTAAAAATATTATATACTTCACCAAAACCATTCGTATAGCTGTAGTCTATGTTTAAACATGGTTTTTGAGTCACTTAATTGATGAATGAATAGAACTACCATGACCATTGAGAAAAGGGTAATTTATTGATTGGAGAGTGTTTACCATTACCATTGGACTCACATAGACTCAATTATAATAACTTCATGGTTTTTAATTCATTATTCCATACCTTATTATCTAATGAACTTGTATTACCACCATTATTAACTTTTCACCTTTTCTTGAACTACTACACTCATTATAATTTTTTCTTTTTTTCAACTTAGTACTTTTAGTTTTTTTTAAAGGTTGGGGCTGAAGCCTCAATTTATTATTTAACAAAAAGAACTCTTTAGAATGGGTAGAGGGAGACCCATTACATATCCCAAAGTACCAAGACCAACTGGCCTAAATACAGGGCTTGAAAGCACATTTTTTTGGCCCAAAGGACCCCTCAATGAACAGTACTGCTACAGTACCTGCGCTACTACATTACCATTGCCACTACTATTTCGCTGATGCTACAAACTTCTACAGTAACCCAAAAATTCACCCCTTCCCAGATTTGATCATGGGCCTTTTGGATGCCAAGAACGAGCATGTACCACTAGGGTACAGTCTCATTGGCAACATAGTACTTTAGTTTTATCTCATTGTAGTATTATAGTTATTTTCTATGAAGTTATAGTTATTCTTCACCTTATCATTATTGGATTGGTCTCAAACTCACCATACCTATACTATATAGAAATTTAGTGTTTATATGTTCATGTTTTATAAATTTATAAACTTAGGAATCCTTGAATGAATTAATGACACCCTTAGGGGGTATCAAGGTGTCACATAGAAACTCTCTTCTCAACTAATTTTGATGATTCATCTTTAATATTAATAATTTTTTCATAATATACATTTATCAATTTCATTGTAATTTTGTATCATGATGTTTAAAATTATCTTCCAATTAATATTTCACCATAATATAAACATCATATTTATTTTATAACATGATATCCTCAAATTCAATAACGTACAGCTTCATAATAGTGATTTCTTTAATATATCCATATTTTTTTCAAGAAATATGTAACGCCCCAACCCCGACTACCTAGAGACGGTGCATTATTACATAACATTGGAATGATCACAAAATATCATGTCTCAAAAGACCATTTAGTTTAGTAGCCTTGGAAACACTAGATACATTCATAAGTCTTACATTACATCATAAAGTGAAAAAATAAAACAACATAGTCTTCATAGTCCACACTCATATCCCCTCAGAATATCCCGGAAGGTCAGTCATAAAATACTTCTTCACATCCTGGAAAAAATAAAACATAGAAAGTGGTGAGCTCAGATGATCAGTAAGGATAACAATATAGTGGAAACTTTCATAAATCAGCATAAACATTTAAGGAAATGTATAACTAAAACAAAAGCCTTTTAAATTTGAACTTCAGCATAATATGTAAAAAATAAAATGAAATAATGTCATTTACTTATTCACATGGATATTCTACTAGTCGAATAATTACATGAAATATCAATAACCACTTTCATAATGATGTAATGCCGACAATCATTTTTTTCTGATTTTTAAAATCCGGTTTATGGGATTCTGGTGCCCAAACATACAAACACAAACTCAAACAAGAGAAACAAAAATTTAGAAAACTCAACCAACACAGAATTACAAATCATAATAACCATACTCATCTCCGCATCCCATGTTGGATTCATCTTCTCTGGTAGCCATAGATGATTCCCATTTTGGTGACCTCCAGTAGCTTTCACTTTAAGCCTGACTCCTAAGCCGATCTAGTACTAGTTTGTATGGTGATGTCCTCTTGACCATGCTACCCTTCTTAAAAGACACAGTCACCTCACTATCCCTCCTAGAGGAAGATCTAGTCTGCATCGGCCATGGAAGTCATGAATAATCTCTCCTTGGTCATCTTCTTGGTGTAGCAGAAAAAGGCCATTCAACTGTAGCCATTTTTTGATTCCCACTATGAACAATATCACTAAAAGAAAGAATGACTGGGCCACTCAAAATTACTTTTCCTCCCCCATACATCTCCCTTCCTTTACCGTCTTGCTCCCCCAATCCCTAAACAGGACTCCCTACATTTTTCTCCCTCCGTTGATCTGGAGTTTTATTCTCCATCAAATATAGGTGTTCACCCTCTTTAATCACAATTTCCACAGCCACCGCAAGTGCCTCCTTCACACCACCACCATCTTGAAGATCCAGTATCATATCTGTTTCCACCAAAGTAGATCTCCTGACCACTTTGTGGTTGTCTTCCACAATCACACTAACAAGATCCTGCCCACTTTCGCCAGCCTGTTGAACCTTCACAGCCTCCTCTCCAACCATAACAAGTTCATTTTCCAAACCTTCAACCGGCTGTCTCTCTGAAGCCTCCTCACCATCATCCACTCCTGATTGACCAGTCTCCTCTAGACCATCAGTCATCCAACCATCATAAATTCCATAAAACTGGTTAATCAATGCAAGAAAAAGAGGAGCCAAAGGATATAAACCTCCAGACTCCTTCGCACCAGCTGAGCTAACCACTTTCTCTGAAATCAAAACCATACCATCCCCAACCTTCCCTGCACTCTCACTAACCAATGAGCTAGTGGAATATCCAACCTCCTTCCTAAACCTGTGAAGACTCTTAGAAACCTTCGGGATAGACTTATACTTACCTCCTGAAGCTCCAGAATCATGACTGCTCTCAAAATAAACCTTACAGGACCCAGCTGGCTTACCATCCAAAGCCAAACTAGACACACCAGAGCACCTCCCTCATTCAACAGGCCCTATCGACCTCCGATCTAGAACCAACACTAAAACTATCTCCAAATCAGAATCATCAGTCTTTCTCACAAGATCATATTTTCCTTTACAACAGATCTCCCTCAATCATGGAGGATGTCCACTTCGACATACCTCATCCAAATGTCCCATCCTCCTGCAAGAATAAAAAAAATCAGTCCAATATTCATAAACAGCTCGTTGTCGATAACGATACTCTTCGCCAATCGTGATCCAAAAAAATTCAAAAGGATTGTCAGACGCATCAATTTTAACACACACTAAGGGCCTTACTAGATGTAAAACCACCTCGGTACGACTATCATAACATAGAAATTGACCTACCATGTTTCCCAGTATTCGAATAATGAAGGGTTTTCAAACGGAAAATCAAGTTTAGGAAAACTTACCCAAACCATGGTGGAAGGTGAGTCGAGGTTCATATAAAGGTCGAAGGACCAACGAAGAAGAATAAAGTGAGATACCTTGTAGTAGCGAGGAGCCCTCATCCACACTTGAATGAGATCTTTCTCTGTATCAAATTGAATCATATTTTGTTTACTGTCAAGCAAGCCAACAACCACTCGTTCCTGGAGATCCCAAGATCCAAAAACAAATTGGTAAAATTCATCAACAAAAGGCCTCTTGTTCTTGAACTGAGCCACAAGGGTGAGATTCAACTAGCTAGAAGATTTCATAAACTCAGATGAATAAAGGTGAATATTCAAAACCCCATCGACCATATCAGGAACCTTAGGGTTTATAGAATATTTCCGGAAAGGTGGGAGAAACTCTAGATTAGAGAAAGGTTGGAAGATCCTTTCTCTCCTATGGGATGGACATTCCCCCTCCCCCACAGAGGAGGGAGGAGCCGATGTGGAGGCCTCCGTCATCACCTACAGGGGAGAGGCATTGAAGGATCGATCATTGTATGAGGGAATGCATAATTCCACACTATCATAACCACATAGTCAAGGCCTTGCGCCAAGACTACAAATAAGATTTTTTCAAGGCCTTGTGAAAAGACACTATTTTGTCTCATGAGACCTACCAGTGCATCTAGAATCTATAGTGGGCTCCACCCATCAATTACTAAGTCTAATGAATTCCTCACATGAACAGGTTTAACCATAACATAAACATTCGTATTAAAACTTGCATACGAAATGTCAACACTTTGTCCATAAACCATGAATGGTATAAAAATAACACATCCACATTCAAACATATAACCAAACCTTTAAATACAATATGGATGTTCTGTATCATAATAAATCAACATCATATAATCTTAAAATCCATCAAAGGATGTTGACATAGATGAAACCAAAACTATTTGAGGGAAATATCTCTTTTTTTAAATCATTTACAAGTCACATAATTATAAAATAAAACATTTACTCTGAAAATATTATTATAAACTTATAGAGGAAGCTTTTATTATTTTATAATGGCTGAAAATAGATGCACTCGTTGTATAAGTTAAAAAATACATTCTTACATTAATTTTGTCGAAAAGGTTAAAAAGGAAATTGTTTGGAAAACGACGGAAAGATTCATTTCTAAACATCTTATAAAAAGTCAAACAAGGGTATAAATGAATCTAACCCATATTCTGTAAAATAGTAATAATTTTTTGAATTAAATCTGTAAGAAACATGGAAGTGCAGGATAAATAGGTCTCAGTAGATACTTACGTAAAAACAACCTCGGATAATAAAGAGATTGTGAAATTAACCCTTACCAATTTGGTAACTTACGAAATATACACCCCAAGAAATAATTATCATGCAATGAATATGTAAATACATATAAATTAAATTTTATTACACAAAGAATACAATAATGGGTAGTACATACACCACACAAAAGGTAATAGTGGCAATATGGCATGAATCTCATGGGAATTAGGAGTGAGACGAAAACCCCTTAACTTGTACTTTTCATTGGTTAAGGGTAGGTTAACCTCTTGTATAATGGTGAAATAATTGTTATTAAATTATTAAAGAATCATATACATTAATATTATATCATATATGATATTCTAATATTTCTTTATTAATAGTCTTTTAGTATTATCGTCGTTTCGGGTGTTCACTTACTCGTTTTCTTTTATTAGTTTTATTACATAAGGCCTGTTTGTTATCGATATGTTTTATATTATTCATATACAAAATGAAATCAAGTCTTTAAAAATTATTTTTATTCATCAAATGAAAATTATTCTTGAATGGATATGATGGGGAATGAATCTCATCGTGTTTGTGGACACGGTAATCCGTACGTACGCACGAGCGACAATATCATTCATTTGATATTAAAATACTATATAATTGGATGGTATATCATATATAAAGATTCATTATAATGTTATATTTATTATTTAAAAGAATTTAACATCATTATTATACCCATCAAAATAATAATGTACTGAATAACAATTACACCACGACCTAGAGACGGTAATCCGTACGTACGCACGTATGGTGACATGTCATTCAAAGGATTGATAGAATAATGAATATGGTTATACCATATTTATAATAACATAAAAGTATATATAAGATATTGGATTAATTATTTTAGAATGAAAATAACAAATAAAGAAGAAGTGGAAGAAGAAAAGAACTTGAAAGAGTGTGTTGAAATTGTTACCTCTTCTTCGGGTTCTTCCTTTTGATTTGATCAAAAGGGATCTTTAAGTTGGATTTCTAAATAAAGTAAGGCCTCTAGGATGAAGTGAGAGAAGTTGAGAGGATATTTGGGCAGGGGTTTTTTGAACCAAAAGGCTTTGAAGGTGTGTATTAGAGAGAATGGGGAGTGTTCTTTTATAAGAGGGGTGAGGGACACCTTAGGAAAATATAGAAATATTATTTTATAATAAATTCATATTAGATTTATAATGGATAAAAACTAAATTATTTCAAGGATAAGGTAGGTATGGGTAGAAAAACACTCAGCCAATAGGTTTTAGATTGGTTTGGGTCACTATTTTACCCTTATAGTTTAGATTTAACTCTTAGTTAAATAGTTTGACATTTACCATGTCTCTTTCTATTTATATATTATACGGTTAATAAACATACTATATACTTATAAGAGAACCTCAAGTGGTTAATTAAAGATAAACCTATCATTATATAAGTCCTTTGGCTGAACTTTATATTTTTAGGAATATAATATCAATCAATAATATAATATTTGTTTAAAAAACTATTTTATGTCAATTTTGACACTATTTGGTATTTTGTTTTTGCTAAATTCATAACATCATTATTACTTCGAAAAAATCCATATAACCAACCATAATATGTCATATTAACCTATAAAATTAGTTTAATTCATAAAAAGTCTGAAATTATATTTATTTAGATATTTACAATTTCAATTATTTTAATATTTCATTAATTAGGTAATTACTGCATCACCATTGTGTCATAAATAAATTAAATGATTTAATGTATAAAAATTATAAATAAAATACCATTATGTAGGAAATAGTTTTATCTTTCTAATTAATATTTATAATCGAATTTATCATATTTATAACCATATATTAAAAATGTATTAGTTATTAAACTTTGATTTTAACTCTTTTTGCTCTTCTTTGAATTAAATAATAATAAATGTCCTAATCTAATCCAAGTGGACAAAAGAGGTTCATATATTATTCCTGAGGTTGTTTTTGGTCGAATTATACTTAGCCTATAGAATTAGGACATGTTTTATGGTAATAATAATATCATTTTTACCCTTAATTACCCTATTTACTTTTAACCGTGTTAAATAAAAGTAAAAAGTTATTATTCACCAAAAATTATTTTTATCTTATTGAACCACATTTTACTCATTGATATTAACTGCATCTCTCAGATTTTTGAAATTCCACTCACAGTAGCAGTAAAATTACGTTTTATGTATTTTTTCAAATTCTCCTAGGAGGTGGGTAAAAGACGGTGAAAAGTTCAATAAAATTTTTATATATCTAAAATTAATATAAATTGACTATAATGAATTACATTGAACTTATATAGGTATTATGTATCTATTTTGACCTAAAATAAATTTAAATAAAATAAATAATTATTTAAATAAAAAGTCGGTTTTAACTAATAACACGGTGTTTTTCACTATTCATCAAAAATTGAAACGTTTCATAAAAATACCAAAAATTAACCCTAAGCTAATTTTGATATTATGAATCCAAAAATGAAGTCCATTTTGAAAAATAAAATTTATAAAATTTCAAAAATTGGGTATTAATTTTCATAACGGCTAATTTGATTGGTTGTGTTGTGTGTTAGAACTCGAAGTTGCGTACAACACATGCTACTGTATTATTCAAAGAGAAGCGTACCGTGGAATCTTGGGGTGTTACATTCTACCCTCCTTCAAATAATTTATTCCTAGGAATTTATAGAGTATTACTGTGTAAAAAGACTTGGGTGGTTCTTCATCATAAGTTCCTTAGGTTCCCACATTGCCTCTTCCATCTTATGGTTTCTCCATAAAACTTTTACCAGATGAGTCGTCCAGTTTCTCAGCACCTGTTCTCGTGTGTCAAGAATCTTGACAGGCTCTTCGCAATAAGATAGATCAGGTTCCAGTTCTAATTCCTCATAGGTGAGTACATGCAGTGGGTCAGGCATGTATTTTCTCAACAGTGATATGTGGAACACATCGTGAACATTGGAGATATTTGGTGGCATTGCCAAATGGTAAGCTATATCCGCAATTCATTCTAGAATTTCGAATTGTTCTATATACCTGGGACTCAAGTTAACTTTCTTACCAAAACGTATAACTCCCTTCCATGGAGATACCTTCAAGAAAACATGATCTCCTACGTGAAATTCCAAATCCTTCCTTCAGTTATCGACATAGCTCTTCTGCCTACTTTGAGCTACTTTGATGTGGATTTGGATTACCTTCAACTTTTTCATTATTTCATCCACAAGTTCTAGGACTACGAGTTTTCTTTCACCAACATCATCCCAACAGGTTGGTGTGTGACATCTCTTTCCATATAACGCTTTATATAGTGCCATCTGAATACTTGAATGGAAGATATTGTTATAGTAAAATTCTACCAGAGGTAAATATCGATGCCCTGAAAGTCACGTGAGTAGGATCTCAACATGTATTATATGGTTTGAATAGTTTGTTTTGATTGTCCATCAATTTGAGGGTGGTAGGCAGTGCTTCAACGAAGTTCAGTATCCAAGGCCTTCTGAAGACTTTTCCAGAATCTTGATGTGAAATAGGGATCACAATCAGAAATAATCTATAGGGGTACTCCAGGAATTCTCACAACTTCATTAATATATAGACTTGCTAGACGTTCAGGTGGAAGATCTTCTCTTATAGAAAGAAAATGTTCTAACTTGGTAAGATGATCAATAATGACCCATATTGCATCATTACTTCTAGGAGTCTTTGGTAGTCCCATGAAAAATTCCATCGTAATATTATCTCATTTCCACTCAGGTATGGGAAAAGGTTTCATGACTCTTCCAGGCCGTTGCCTTCCAACTTTCACTTGTTGACAAACCATACATCTTGACACAAAATTAGCAATCTCACTCTTCATGTTGTCCCACCAAAAATGTTCCTTCAAATCACTATACATCTTAGTGCTACCAGGGTGTATAGAGAAATTGGAACTATGAGCATCACCCCGCAATTACCTTTTTAGATTAGGTATATCAGGAACACAAAGCCTCTTCCTAAACTTCAACATTTCATCTTCATACACAAAGTCACTCAATCTCCCATCATTCACATATTTAATCTTCTTTTTAAACTCCTCATCACCAATCTGAGAACTCTTTATCCTTTCTAATAAAGATGTTTTGGCAACCATTTGAAAAATCATTGATGTTTCACCTTCCATGAGGATTATCATATCTATATTTACTAGATCCATGAAAAAAGGATCCCTTTCAACTCTCATATTGTTCAAAACTCCATGATCTTTTCTACTCAAAGTATCTTCCACTTTATTTGCCTTCCCCAGCTAGTAGTGTATAGTGCAATCATAATCATTGAGTAACTCAATCCATCACCTTTTCCTCAGGTTGAGTTCTTTCTGTGAGAAAATATACTTCAAACTCTTGTGATCAGTATATATCTCACATTTTTCACCATAGAGATAGTGTCTACATATCTTCAAATCAAATATTATAGCTACTAACACAAGATCATGAGTGGGATAATTTTGCTCGTGAATTTTTAGTTCTCGTGATCCATAGGAAATAACCCTATCACTCTACATAAGGACACAACCAAGTCCTTTTTTTGAAGCATCACTATAAATAACAAACCCATCATTCCCCGATGGTTGAGTTAATATAGGATCATTGACTAATCTTATCTTCAGTTCTTCAAAACATTCTTCACAATATTTTTTCCAAAAAAATTAACCCTTTTACGTGTGAGCTTCATTAATGGGTTAGATAATTGGGAAAAATTATGGATTAAACGTCGATAATAACCTGCTAAACCAATAAAACTGTGTACCTTGGTTATACTTGTTGGTGATGGATATTATTGGATTTCTCTTGTCTTAGAAGGATCAATAGAGATTCCATCCTTAGAGACAATATGGCTAAGAAATGAAATCTCTTGAAGCCAGAATTCACACTTTCTAAACTTCCCATATAATTCATGTCTTCTAAGAGTCTTCAAGATAATGCCCAATTTATTTTCATGATCTTTGTAGCTTTAAGAGTATACCAAGATATCATCAAAAAATACCACTAAAATTTATCAAGATATAACTTGAAAACTCTGTTCATTAGATCCATGAAAACAGAGGGTGAATTAGTCAACCCAAAAGGCATTACTGTAAACTCGTAATGCTCGTACCTATTTTGAAATGTTGTTTTCGAAATGTCTTCCTTCTTCACACACAACTGATGATATCCAGATCGAATATCAGTCTTTGAGAAGTATTTTTTTCATGAATTTGGTTGAATAAATAATCAATGCGAGGTAGGGGATAGTTGTTCTTTATTGTTATAGCATTGATCTCCCTGTATTCAATACACAACCTCATAGATCCATCTTTATTCTTAACAAAAAGAATATGGGATCCCTATGGAGAAATACTAGGGTGAATAAATCCCTTATTACTCAATTCCTCTAGTTGTTTGTTTAGTTCCACTAATTCCACAGTGGCCATTCTATATGGGGTCTTCAATATAGGCCTTGAACCATGAATTAAATCAATGGAAAACTTAATATCTCATTCTATAGGATGTCTAGGTAAATCTTCTGGAAACACATCAACATATTCTTTTACAATAGATACATCCTCTATTTGAACATTCTTTTCCTCACGCACAGTTATTTCTTTCTCTTCATCCCAAATAATTGAATTTAGTTGAGCTACTAGGGGTGTATCTAGATAAGAAATAGGTGGTGACAATTCTACTCTAAAGATAAGGTGTTCTTTATCATCATCATCAAAAATAGTAACCTCCTTCCTCTTACAAGAAATATTCACATCATAGTCTGAAATCCAATCCATACCAAGGATTATATCAAACTCAATCATGGGTATGACGATGAGATCCACAGATAAAGAACATTTATATGCTCTAATGGGAACAGATTCACAAAACAATGCGATGATCCACAATCAAATAAATCATTGGCTAAACTTGATGAAACCATTAAATTACCGGCCACTACGTCTTTCGGAGCTTCTACCTCAGCAGTAGTGATAGGATAATCTTGGTCTTGATCCCTTAGCCTTTTATGAGGTAAGTTTCCCTGACGATTAGGAGATTAATTTGTATAATTTCACATCTCCCTGCAATTTTAGCATTGAACATCGGTAGCTTCTTTTCCCCCCATAAAATCACAAGCTTGGTGGCATTTTTCACCACACTTGTAACAGAATCTCATTCCATTCAAGAAAGTACCGGGGTGTTTATTCCCACATTTACTACTGAATGGATATTCAACATTTCCCTTCTTCCCCTTATTTCCATTTTCAGAGTGTTCAACAGTTCTCTTCTTCTCTTTCTTTGCTTTAAATTCGTAAGACTTAGAGAATTATTTTTGTTTCTTGATAGCACATGAGACAATATCTTCGTATGATGAGAAGGATTGTGAGACTAATTCTCTACAGAGAAATGGTTTTATCCTATCAAAGAAACAATCAATATTACATCTTGGGTTACGTATATAATATGCAGCATGCCTTGTTACCCTTTTAAAGTTAGACTCATACTTTGAAACATTCTCATCCTCCTTTTGTCTCACACTCATAAATTGTCTCTCCATATCAACTCGATGGTCACGAGGAAAGTATTTTTCTAAGAAAATATCTTTAAACTCCCTCCATTCCATATTTGATACTTCACCATCTTACTTCATGTTTTGAATTAATGACCACCATTGATCAGTATATCCAATGAGGCGGTAAACTGACATGACAACTTTTTCCCTTTGTCTACTCCCCAAGGCGTGGAATATTTTCTCTAAGGAATTTATACATTGCTCAGCTACTAGTAGATTTGTACCCCCATTTAATGTTGGTGTTTATTTCCTCATGAAGTGATCTAACATTGATCCTCCATGTTGCGGATCAGGGTGCTCCATACGGGTAAGGTTATTATTCATAACCTGAGTGAGTTTTCCCAGTATGGTGATTAGCTGATCAACACCAGTTGTATCACCAACTCCACTATAATTATCTTGATCAGGAGGGAAATACCTACATGGAGTTCATGCATCGATACAGTTTCCATTCCTTCCACTAGGATCCATTTCTAAACAATGGCATACACTAGATTAGTTTATGAATCTCAATACATAAATCCAAATTTGTAAAACACTTAATATAATTTGAACAGGTTATGGATATAATCCATAATCATAAAAAAAATTCATTGGATAAGTATATACTCATAACCCCTTCATAATGGTTTATAAATAAAATGAGAATTATCCTAAGCATATCACCTAGGAGTGTCGTAACCAATAGTGTAGCAAGGCCCATTGTCGTGCACCGGTTTTCATTAGAGTCTAGCTAAAGCGGTGTTTTCAGGTTTTACCCCTAGGTAAATCTGTGCCAGAGCTGCCTTTACCTGCTCGTATCTAGATCGGGATGTATTGCTCAGAAAACTCACAAACTTTCTACCATACCAAAATTCTAGGAAGTTCTTCTATACTGGCCCTCAAAGTCCAGCTTAGGTCTATGTGATCTAATCAGAGTTTACCTAAATCTAGCTTCCAAGGTTTGTACTAAACTTCCTCTGATACCAACTTTAATTCCCCAACTCCATCCACTTAGATTTGGTGCTTTATTAAATAACATTTACATGATCACAAAATATCATGTCTCGAAAGACTAAATAGTTTAGTAGCCTTGGAAACACTAGATACATTCATAAGTATTACATTACATCATAAAGTGAAAAACTAACAAAAACATAGTCTCTATAGTACATACACATATCCCCTCATACTATCCCTGAAGGACATTCATAAAATACTTCTTCACATCTTGGAAAAAATAAAACATAGAAAGGGGTGAGCTCAGATGCTCAGTAAGGATAACAATATATCAAGAACTTTCATAAATAAGCATAAATATTTAAGGCAATGTATAACTAAAACAAAAGCCTATTAAATTTGAACTTTAGCATAATATGGATAAAATAAAATGAAATAATTTCATTTACTTATTCACATGGATATTCTACTAGTTGAATAATCACATGTAATATCAATAACCACTTTCATAATGATGGAATGCATAATGTCAGACTATCACAACCACTTAGTCAAGGCATGCGCTAAGAATAAAAATAATATTTTTTCAAGGCCTTGTGCGAAGACACAAGTTTGTCTCCTGAGACCTACCGATGCATCGAGGAGCTATAGCGGGCACCACCTGTCACTTACTAAGTCCAATGCATTCCTCATATGAACAGGTTTAAACATAACATAAACATTCGTATTAAAACTAGCATACAAAATGTCAATAATTTATCCATAAACCATGAATGGAATAAAAATAACACATCTACAATCAAACATATCTCAAAACCTTCCATAAAATATGGAGGTTATGTATCAAAATAAATCAACTTCAAATAATCTTAAAATCCATCAAAGGATGTTGAAATAGATGAAATCAAAACTATTTGAGAGAAATATATATTTTTTTAAATCATTTAAAAGTCACATAATTATAAAATAAAACATTTACTTTTAAAATATTCTTATAATCTTGTAAGGGAAGCTTTGATTATTTTATAATGGCAGAAAATATCCGCACCTACCATATAAGTTAAAAAATACATTCTTACCTTAATTTTTTCGAAATGGTTAAAAAAGACTTTGTTTGGAAAATGACGAAAAGATTCCATTATAAACTTCTTATAAAAAGTAAAATAAGGGTATAAATTACTTTAACCCATATTCTATAAAATAGTAAGAATGTTTTGATATACATTTCTAAGAAACATGGATGTGGATGATAAAGAGGTCCCAGTATATACTTATGAAAAAACAACCTCGGATAATAAAGAGATTGTGAAATTTACCCTTACCAATTTGGAAACTTACAAAACATACACGCCATGAAAGAAGTATCATACAATGAATATGTAAATACACATAAATTAAATTTTATTACACAAAGAATACAATTATGGGAAGTACATACACCACACAAAAGGTAATAGTGGCAATATGGCATGAATTTCACGGGAATGAGGAGTGAGATGAAAACCCATTACCTTGTACATTTATTTGGTTGATGGTAGGTTAACCTCATGTATAATGGTGAAATAATTGTTATTAAATTATACAAGAATCATATACATTAATATGATATCATATATGATATTCTAATATTGCTTTGTTAATAAGATTTTAGTATTATCGTCGTTTCGGGTGTTCACTTACTCGTTTTCTTTTATAGGTTTTGTTACATAAGTTGTGTTTGTTATGGAAAGGTTTTATATTATTCATATCCAGAATTACATAATGTCTTTAAACATTATTTTTAATCATCCAATGAAAATTATTCTTGAATGGATATGATGGGTAATGAATCTCATCGAGTTCGTGGAGACGGTAATCCGTACGTACGCACAAGCAACAATATCATTATTTTGATATTAAAATAATATATAATTGGATGGTATATCATATATAAAGAATAATTATCATGTTATATTTATTATTTACATGAATTAGACATCATTATTATACCCATAAAAATAATAATGTATTGAATAACAATTACACCACGACGTGGAGACGGTAATCTGTACGTACGCACGTATAGTGAAATGCCATTTAAAAGATGGATAGAATAATGAATATGGATGTACCATATTTACAATAACATAAACTTATATAGACTATACTTGAGTTATTATTTTATAATGAAAATAACAAAGAAAGAAGAAGTGGAAGAAGAAAATAACTTGAAAGAGGGTGGTAAAATTATTACCTCTTCTTCGGTTTCTTCCTTTTGATTTGATCAAAATGGATCCTTATGTTGTATTTATGACTAAAGGAAGGCCTCTAGGATTAAATTAGGGAAGTTTATAGGATATTTGGTCAGGTTTTGGATGAATCAAAAGGCTTTGAAGGTGTTAATTAGAGATAAGGGCGAGTGCCCTTTTATAAGATGGGTGAGGGGCACCTTAGGAAAAGCTAGAAATATTATTTTATAATAAATTAATATTCAGTTTATAATGGATAAAAACTGATTTATTTCAAGGATAAGGTTGTTATTGGTCTCAAACCACTCAAACAATAGGTTTTAGATAGGTTTGGGTCATAGTTTTACCCTTATCTTTTAGAGTTAACTCTTAGTTAAATAGTTTGACATTTACCATGTCTCTTCCTATTTTTATATTATATGGTTAATAAACTTACTATATACTTCCAAGCGAACCCCAAGTGGTTAACTAATGATAAAAATATAATTATATAAGTTTTTTGGCTGAACCTTAGATTTTTAGGAATATAATATCAATTAATAATATAATATTTGTTTTAAAAACTCTTTTATGTCAATTTTAAAACTATTTAGTATTTTGTTTTTGCTAAATTTATAACATCATTATTAAATAAAATGAAATTCATCTAACCAACCCTAATATGTCACATTAACCTAGAAAATTAGTTTAATTCATAAAAATTTTCAAATTACATTTATTTGGATATTTATAATATCAATTATTTTAATATTTCATTAATTAGGTAATTACTGCATCACCATTGTGTCATAAATAAATTGAATTATTTAATGTCTAAAAATTATAAATAAAATACAATTATGTAGGAAATATTTCTATCTTTATAATGAATATTTATAATCTAATTTATCTTATGTGTAATCCTATATTAAAAATTTTTTAGTTATTAAACTTTGATTTTAACTCTTTTAACTCTTCTTTGAATTAAATAATAATAAATGTCCTAATCTAACCCAAGTAGACCAAAGAGGTTAATATTTTATTCCTAATTTTGTTTTTGGACGAATTATACTTTTCCAATAGAATTAAGACATGTTTTAGGGTAATAATAATATCATTTTTACCCTTAATTACCCTATTTACATTTAATTGTGGTAAATAAAAGTAAAAAGTGACTATTCACAAAAAATTATGTTTAACTTATTTAACCACGTTTTAATATTTTATATTAACCATGCCTCTCAGATTTTTGAAATTACACTCCCAGAAGCGGTAAAATTAAGTTTTATGTGAATTTGCAAATTCTCCTAGGAGGTGGGTAAAAGATGGTGAAAAGTTCAATAAAATTTTTATATATCTAAAATTAATATAAATTGACTCCAATGAATTACATTGAACTTATATAGGTATTATGTATCTATTTTGAACTAAAATAAATTTAAATAAAATAAAAAATTATATAAATAAAAAGTTGGTTTTGACTAATAACTCAGTGTTTTTCACTATTTATCAAAAATTGAAAGTTCTCAGAAAAATACCAAAAATTCACCCTAAGTTAATTTCGATATTCCGAATCCAAAAATGAATTCCATTTTGAAAAATAAAATTTATAAATTTTCAAAAAGTTGGTATTACTATTCATAACGTCTAGTTTGATTGGTTGTGGTGTGTGTTAGAACTTGAAGTTGCGTACAACACACGCTACTGTATTATTCAAAGAGAGGAGTACTGTGGAATCTTGGGGTGCTAAAAAATTAATAGTTTTATTCTATTATATCTTAAACATATTTCATCATCATCTTGGTATCATTTTTATCTTTTAATTTTTATAATGATATAACAAAAAATTATTTTTTTACTATGTGCTCATGATATCTCTCTCCACCTTCATCGCCATTAATAAAAGATTTTCCACATTTATAACTATGAACTAATAGAATTCATAATTTTCCAATGACATCTCCATCTTCTAACTCATATCAATAATAAAATATTATTATTAGTTTTCAATTCTCATGATAATTCTTATTTTGTTTATTTAACTTTTTTATCCCAATCGAATGGTTTAATAAACTTATAATATTATTTTTTTTATCAAACACTATTCTTAATGTAGTTTCTTCTTAGTGATATTATTTGTTCGAGCATTATTATTTTTTTAATATCTAATTTCAAAAATTTCTTACAACATAATAGTTAAATAATTTTTACTATAATGTAGTATTTTAAATTCAAAGTCCTTTTTTGAAATTTTTTTAAATTAAAGACCTGATTTGTTATGATCTTCACCATTGTCTTATTCTTGAGTGACAGTAAAATAATCCTATTAATTTTTACTTTATCAATGGTTTCTTCATGGATTTAAAGGATGTAGTGTTTTCATCATTTATTTTAATATTAAATAAATAAGGCTTCCTTATATTGTATGAAATTAGTATGATATATATATCTTCAAGTAGTGGTTAATCTAAGTCACTATAATCAGAATCTAATACATTAAAATAAAACATTCTAAGAAAAAAAATTAGGATCTTATTCACTATGGTGTATTCCGATATATTTTTAGCAAACTATTTAATAGAAATAAAAATTTTAGTGAATCTTTAAAAAAAATATCGATAAATTTTTAATTCATTATTATAATATATTCAAATTTAATTATATATATTTATAGTTTTTATTTATTTAAATTTTATTTTCAAAATTAAAGGTTTGTATTTATCCAATATTTATTTAGATATATTGAGGCCCATAATTGTTAATAATTATTTCTTATATATGAAATAAAATATGAAAATATTTTATTTTATATCATTTATAGTATTATTCTTATTGGTATGATTTATTGTAAATTTTTTCTCATGTGGGGTGAAGTTGAAAGTAGTGGATTCATGAACATTAATTCCTAAAGATAATAAATATGTAATCATCCTATTTATTCACTTATCATTATTTTTCCATAAAAAATAGGAATCCATTTATTGTTTACTAAATTAATAATTGTTGAATTTTAATATAATATTCAGTGATGATGAAATATAAAATACACATAATGGATTTAGATCCAACCACTATGGATCCAATTGATGAATAACCTAGACTCTCTAATGCCAATTTTTTTACTGGAATATAGTTTGGATACAAAAATAAGAAGTTTGTTGAATTAGTGTTTCATATATTACATTTTAGATTATAGATCTAGAAATGTAATAATATCACCCTTGCACATAAAAAAATATAAAATAATTGAATAGTCAGTATTTATAAGGTTTACCTCTATGTTGGGTGACTATGTACTTACTATGAATCATATCATCGATGTCATATATTAAATATAATCTAATAATAATGGGAGTATATAACGTTATAGTAATGTATCAACATTTACCCATACATTAACAATATACTTAATGAATTAGTGTCTCACCCATTTAATCTCTAATATATTTTTAATGGTATTGTGAAATAAACTACAAGAGGGGGAGGGTCGGTACAAATGTAGTTAAGGGATGAAATCCAATCCTCATTTTACATGAACTTGACTAAAGATAAAAAAATAGTATCCATGTCTAGGCCTAATAAATATAATAGTTAAAGAAAATAATATAAAAATTGGATAATAACATTCAGGTACCAATCTATTAGATCAATTATAATGAATAACCCCAATGTTATTTTTCTGTATGAATTAATAATTGTAATATATTTTATTTTCATCACCCTTGGATAGTTTGAGGAAATCAACCTAAATAATTTGTGTGTGATCTTAGTAACTAAGGATTCATTCACCAAAAAGCATGTACCTCAAAGATGGTGACTTCTCAAAAACCAAAATATGTATTGATCATTGAGTCGATGATCACTAGAGATGTCAAAAAACCTATAACACCACAGGATTATCCCTTAGACCATGGATTTTTTTGGTTTAAGATCATATATATATAATTCATCGTCAGTTTCAATTACAAGTGATCTAGTCTATGATTCCTAAAGCCTATGATGATACACCAATCGGTGTCCATAGGTCATATTAGGCCTATAATAATAATCATAAATAACTTTTACTTGAATAAAAAGGAAATAAATCATGTGAAATTAAAATTTAAAAAATAAAGTTATAATAAAATTAAAATTGACTCTTTGACTTAAGGAAATAACACATAGAAATATACCATTATTTTTTTCAATATAATTGAAGAAAACCACCAACTCTGTTTATGTAATCTTAGTAAAGGTCTACTTTTACACACTTTTACCACACCACTCTATAGAGTTCAATCAATTCATAAATTTATATTTCAAATATTTTATAAATATATATGTATTTTTTTACATTATATATAAATAGTTTAATTTTAGTGTTGTATTTAGTTTTAGTTACTAGTTATCATTTGCGATAATTAATATTTTTTATTGTATATAGTTCATCCCAACCAACCCAATTAATTGCTCTGATCATGATTTCATTTGAATATCATCAACGGATAGCATCATAGATTTAATTAGGGTTCATTTTTTCTGTGTATCCCTATACTCATCCTTATTTACCAAGTTATGTTTTGAGTTTTCTTTAATTTGGTTAGGCTTTGGATTATCATTGGTTTACTTTTGGTGGTGTTTTTGTTCTTTCCATGTTTTATAACCCTCTAGTTGCTTTTGGGAGGGACTATAATCTTATTTTTATGAAATTATATTTTTATTTTATTCTTTATCTCTCTTATAGTGATAATATTAAGCATTCTTGCTTCATTGTTGAATCTAAATGTTGTATATTTAACCCTTAGTGACTTGATGAGGCATTATTACCTGTTATTCTGGGGAAGATGATCTATTTCATCATCCTATAGGTATAATATTGGTATTAGTAGGTGTAATATAGATCTAAATCTGGTGATGGTGGATGGTGATATAGTTTAGAAAATAAATTAGAGTCTATGATGAAGAGTGATGGTCATTCTAGTTTGTTTAACATGGCTGGAAGCAAGTTTGTCATGTTTTTCTATTTTAATTCATCATTTTTTCTATCATTATTTTATTTCTATTATAGATGTTATTTTATCAATATTGGGTTATCATTCACATCCAGTTCCTGGAATTCCCAAATTATAAAAATTTCATTACTTGTTCATTCATTAAAAGTAAAATAAACTATATAGTCTATTCTTTCTTCTTTGTGGTAAGATCTCACTATCTCCTTTATAATTTTTCAAAAAACATTAATCTCATGATAAATACAGTTTATTGTACTATTAATTTTTATTCTTCATGATATGGTTTTTAATTAAGTTCATTCTAGGTTACTAAATTGAATTTCATGGTTATATATCACTTCTTCATGTATGGTTCTCACAATCACTTCTCTATTTCAAAATTCCATTAAAAAATCTTTCATTCATGCCTTTTTTCATATTAATAACTTTTTCCATTAAACATTTAGAATGTGTCAAATGAAATCTAGGTCACTTGTACACATATATAAGTATTAAAATAATATCAATAAATATTAAGAACACCACATTTATTCCTTATTATTTTCATTAAATTAATAAATATTCAATATAGAAATATGTCTCATTGTTTATATCAACAAAAAAACAAAAAAAATTACATTGGTTGTTATATCTAACCTAAATACATATTACAATTTAAAAATGAAATTTATCATCTGTAGATTTATAACATTGTGTTTTTTTATAATTAAACATTAACTATGTGATCAGACCAAATATTATGTATATTTATATTATTAGTAATATTAATAATTTTATAAAGCCCACGAAAACATTGAACTAGGACATTGTTCATTGCATTATTAGATATATCATAAATTATCCATTTCTAGGATTTCTATATTTTGATTAAGTACAAATACATATGGATTTTTTTTATGTTGATTATCTATTGTATATATCCTCTAGAAAAATTTCTTATAGATATGATCATTTTATATATGATGATTTTATTTCATTACATGGAATGAAACATACAATTATATCCTGATACAATGATTAATATGTATACCATGCTAAATCATAAGATACTGGATATTTAAAATTTTATATCTAATTCTAAAGCATCCAAACATATGTTTTGTTAATCAAGTTGTGATTAAAAATACTACTGATTTTTTCTTCCATGAGCATACTAAATTTATATGGTTCTATTGTCATTTTGTTCATGATAACCATGATCTATAAAATCTCAATTTTTATTACACACAAATATAAGGTAAAGTTATCAATATCCTAACTAATTTGGTTTTTTCATTCTTGTGTGCAGGTAATGTGAATTATTAGAAATTATCCTTTAAAAGGATTAACACTAATGGTCATGGAAATCAAAAACATTACACAGAGATATAAACCCCCCATTTTAAGGGTACTCTTTTCAATAAAAGTCTTTCCTAACCCAAGGTAATGAATTTTTCCATAACTATTTATAATAATTTTGTAAATTATATTTGTTTATAATTTCCTTATTTTAAAATATTATGGAGAAATTTTGATTTTGATTTTTATTTATTAGAACCCACTCCCCACCTTGTTTCAAGTGATATAATGTGAAATATTCAAGGTAATACTCTACCCAAATACAAAATTTCTAAATATTATTTCAGAGCTAGAATTAGGTATCTCATGAAAAGATATTTGAGATAATTTTTTCTCATTGACAATGATAATATTCAAATAGAGAATAAAACTATTAAAAAATTCACAATATGGTTATTTTATCTTATAAAGAAACATTATGAATTAGATTCATGTAATTTATAACTTATATTATATTAAATGTATTTAAAAAATAAATGGAAAGGTCAGAAATAATGTATGTAATAATATATGAAGTTAGTTTAAAATAAACCAAGGTATCAACTATTAGATCAGAAACTCAGACTCAATATATGTCTACCCTATCATGGTCAAACCAAAAGGTCCCCACCAAGGATAGAAGTAATCCCACTATGACACCCCAATGAAATATATAATTTTATATTGGTTGGTGACATGAACTGAGTAGGAAAAACACTGAATTGGGAGGCCTTAGCCAAATGTACCTGTACTCAAAAACACAAAAAATTCCATGCAACTGTGAAAATATATAAAATAAAATATATATATATATATATTAATCAATGAATTAAAAAATATATAGTGAACATAAAAATTTATAGTAATGTAATACAAATTATATAAAGGTTAAATAAACTTCCAACCACAAAAGAGGGAATATAACATCAATCTCTAGATATGCTCATATATATTCCTCAGTCATAGATTGATAGAAGCCTCAATATCCACGTCCAATAATGTAATATGATGGGTCTATCTATATATCCAAAATTCCCTTTCTTGATTCGAAGCACTAAACAAAACATCACAAGAATTATATTGGAGTGACTGCTCCTCGCTACAGTGCTCATAGCCAACGGAGAAGTATCTCTAGTGGAGGACCTTCTCCCCTTAAAAAGGTGATATTGGGGGAGTAACACTCCATAGATAGAGTAAATATTCCCTATATAATGTTTGGTAGACAAAATCTACCTATATAAAGATAATGTGGTTTTCCCTTGTGTGATAGGGGAGTACCAACCCCAACATATCTCTAGTGATCAAACCCTAGTACTATCATCACTAATATGTCACTAGAAGAAGTATCTCACTCGTAAAACCTTGGGTCATATCTTTAAAGGACAAAATTAAGGATAATATCACATCATATATGAAAAACAATACTCAATATAGGCAAATAATGGGCCCAAATATGAGTACCAAAAGAGGAGATATTCAAATTATAGTTTCAGTAATGAGGTTCACGGTGTCTACCTAGGGTCACAAAGTGTGTGACTTCACCAGATCTCTTGGGCATGTCCTCCCATAGACATGACTTCCAATACATGTGCATACAAATATAATGTCTCTATGGGGACACATTTTTTATATTCACCCATTGTCCTGGGCATGTTCTCTCAGCACATGGATTGGCTATCTACATACCTCCATACAGCATGTCCCTATGGGGACATCTAATGTTCATTCACTCAATATCTTGGACATGTTCCATGGGCACATATTTTATCTACCTAGGTATGTTCAAATGGTATGTGGACCTAGACACATAGTTTTTGATACATAACTCGAGCTGAAACTCCAGCCTTTATGAGATTATGAAGAATATATAATATGTTCCTATAAAGTACACTATGTGTACTTGGGTTTTTCACAAAAAGGAACTATAGAATACACATTTTCACCTAATCTACTAATAACACTACTAAAATTACCATTTTACCACTTAAATCCATCAAAAAATTAAGGGCAATTCTTTGATCATTGATTCACATCCTCTGATGGCTGGAAAATAGAACTTTGACCTTCCTAGAAAAAATCATTGTGCCTCCCATCTTTTTCTGAGGTCCCATTTCATGAATAAAACACCTAAATTAAAAAACTCTTTCTCAAAAAATCTAGAAACCATAAACTATTAGGTCATTTCCATATCTATCATGATTTTGGGGGTTGTATAATGCTCAAATCGGCTCAAAAATATCAAATCGCTGACACTATGGGCCGAAAATGAAGAACGGTGGTAAGAAAAGTATAATAATGAAGTGAGATCAACATTTTATAATGTGATTATAGCTAAGGATTACATATTTTTAAAAAAAATATAGAATTAGAGGAATGGTTTACATAAGTCGTTATTTTCAAGAACACTAATTAATTGTGTTCCCATGTGATGAATAGAGATCGAAGAAATAATAAAATACAAAATCCATGGTCATCAATTAAATCAAAATGGTGTACATACAAAAAAAATATCATCCTAAAAAATTTCAATAGTTGTGATGAACACATCCATTAGAGATGAAGATGAAAAAAGTGTTTTTTCTTCATTCATCAAAGAAATCCCCTCAATAATTATCTATTGATCAACATTACCAAGTTGTCAAATCCCATATATCTCTCCATTTAACATCTCAAATCTCTTAGGGTTTCAAAGATAACCATATAGATTCTTCATAATGACATGTATAGAGAGATTAGATTGGGTTTTTTTCCATTTAATATAATTAATTTGTTAATTATTTAATTAAATAAATGCACCCACCAAGATCTTCCTTCCATGGAACATTTGATGTTTACCATCCTTATATCACACCAAGGGTAAAACATGAGTCCCAAAAGAAACTATGGTAATTGATTTCCTATTTGAGATCTCGATCATAGTGAACCACGTTTATTTTTGGAAAGATTAACCTAGGTGATTTTATATATATTAATAATTTTAACATATTAATTCTTGGGTCCTAATACACCCAAAACATGAGACCAAATATGATAATATATATGTGTATGTATATAAAGGATAAAAATATGAAAATAGGGGTTGTTACATTCTCCCCTACTTCAATTATTTTCACACTAAAAAGTATAACCCACATAAAATGTTTGGGGTATTAAGCTTTTATCTGATACTTATGATCCATGGAACTCTCTTACATATTCCTATGATTATAAATAAATTGAACTTGAGAAATAGTCCACCACTAAAAGTTCTTCTCCTATCGGTCCTTGATCATCACTATATACTCTAAGAAGGTGGATCCATACTTTATGTCTAGTTCATCCCATTCAATAATGTGTGATGTTTCATGCATGCATCTCCTCAGATGTGGAACATGAGAGATTCCATGGACTTGGTCCAGCTATGAAGGTAAGTCCAAGTGGTATGCAACCTCGCAATCCCTATGTTAGATTTGGAATAATCCAATGGATAGTGGGGATAGCTTGCTTACCTAGAAAAATCACTACATTACTCATCGTGGGGAGTCTATTAGGAAAATATGGTATATCTTCTCTAACTCCAAAGGCTTAAAACTACATTCCATGTTAAATTTCAATATGCTCTAAGCCATCCTCATATGATTATAAATCACATAAACCTTCTTGATCATTTCCAACACTAGTTCTTGTCTAACAAGGGATATCTCACGAACCCCAGTCCATCATAACGGTGACCTTAAAATTCTCCCCAAATATGACTAGAAAGATTTCATACCTATAGTGGAGTTATAGCATTTATTATAGGAAAACATCTCCAAGGTTTATTGATCCTCCCATTCTTTTCTGAAATCCCACAAACATGATCTCATTGTATCTTTAAAACAGGGATAGACCACTCCATCAGGCCATATTTGAAGGGGTAAAATTTCATTCTCATCCATAATTATGCCTTGAAATCCTCTTGTAAACATACCCACAACCATGATGTTAAATGAACATCTCGGTCAGCGATGATCTTCATGGGTACACCATGAATCTAAATGATCTCTTGCACATATAATCACTCTAAGTTCTGGAATAAAATCTTCTCCTTGATGGAATGAAATTGTACTGACTTGGTAAGTTGATAAAAAATGAGTCAGATATTATCACGACCCCTCACTATTTGTGGAATCCCTATAAAAAATATATTGATATACTATCGCATTTCTATTATGGGGTCTCAAAAGGTTGATTCAAACCTACTAGAACCTGATGTTTAATATTTACCTACTGACATGTGAGGAATTGGGAAACAAACTTGACAGCACTCTACCTTATAATATAAAAACAAAATTTTCATTGAAGGTCCTTGTTCATTTTTTTATAACTGTATGTTTTACCAAGGCTGAGGTATAAAAGTCCCTCAACACCTCCTCATGCAACATGACCAGAACTACCATCCGAACATAGTAAATGATGAAATTATCCCTACCTTTAAAACCCCAATATGGTGCATCTCCTAATGATATTTGGTCATTTAAAACCACATTGTTTACATCTTCCAACTGATCCTCTCTCATATACTGAAGAAACGTTTGATTTACAACCATCAAATAATGATCAGTTTCACCCCTCCCTCCATTAAGAACAATTGCTCACCTGGAGAGAGATATTTTCTTCTAATGGAATCTACCACTGTGTTTCCCTTCCCTAGAGTATAGACTCTATCAAATTCATAATCATATATTAACTCCAACCAACTCTTATTTACAAGTTTAATATCTTTCTATGTGAATATTTACCTAAGACACCTTTTGTATATGTAAACAAATAAATGATCATACTGAAGATAATACCTCCTCATATTCAAGGTAAAAAACTATAAATTAAAACCCATGGGTTGCCTAATTCTTCTCATGGGATCTCAAATGCCTCAACTCATAAGAGATCACCACCCAGCACTACATCAAAACTCACATAAACCCATATCCATTGGTGTCACAATACACAATGTGGTCGACACTCTCCTCTGGTAGTCCTAGTACAGTAGCATTGTTCACCCTATGCCTAAACTCCTCAAAGGGTCTTTGACACTACTCAATCTATGTAAATAGATACCCTTTACATTATAAGGAATTAAAAGGGGATAAAATATAAGAAAATTACTGAAACAACCTCTGATAATACCATGAAAAATTAGGAAACCGCACACATTTGACATGATCATTGTTGGTTACCATTTTAGAACTACATCAATATTTTCCATATCCATAGTTACACCATTCTCAAAGATTAAATTCCAAATATATTAAACCTATATAATCCAAAATGAAGACTTATAGTGATTACTATATAGTTCATTCTTTGGAATTAATTCTAGGTTCATTCTCAAATGATCTATATGGCCCTCCTTGGGAACAAAATATAAGAGAATTTCATAAATAAAAACAACTAAAAAATAGTACAAGTATGGATAGAAGATCTATTTTCTGAGTCCTGTGAACATTGTGTGGTAATTAGTAAAAAAAGAATCACCAAGAAATCATATTGACCATAGAGGAAAAAAAATTAAATCTTAGAAATAAAATTTTTATAAACCCTCAACTGATGGTAGCCAAACTTGGGTTCAAACCTTAAAAACCAGCTCATCTATTTTAACAGGTTGAAAATATCATCAATACTCAGCAATGGGTAATTTTTCTTGATCATCTCCTAGTTTAGGTTATAGTAATAAATGAAAACACTCATGATTTATTCCTAATTTTTCATTAACAACACTAGATAGACCTTGGGGTACACACTAGGAATGATAAAAACTTTCTCTCTAAGGTCTTAAAATTGTACCCTTAGCTCTTAGAGCATAGTAGGGTCCATATGATATGTCGTAGAATATATCGATGTGGTCCCAACATGCATGTTGACAAATAAGTAAATGTACTTCCTCAGAGGTAGTCCTAGAACATACTCATGAAAGAAATCCATATAATACTCTACTACCACTAGAATCCAGATACCTGAAGAGCCCACTTGACCAAGGGCTAATCTTGCTAAGTGATGGGTGAAAGGTTGCAACTTCCTAGTCACAATCCCCAATAACTTATCCAAAAAATACCTCTTTCCCAAAAATAATAATAACATCAAATCTATATGAATGAATCTAAATATCCTACAATTATAGTCTATTTTTGAAGACACCATGGAAAACTAGTCTATACCCTAGATGAAATTATAAGGTTTCATTATAATGACTAAGAGGTCCCATGATAAACTCTCTCTAATGATGTCTAACTCACACTACTAGAATATGTGGTATATATAAGTATCACTCTGTGTAGAAAACTATAGACATAGATAAGTGGAAAAAGATAATATTATAATCTCTATCACTCACATAAGGGGTATCGAGAAGAATGAATAAATCATACATGTGTTAAGTACTAGAGATAAAAGGAATATGATGTAGGTCATACCAAAAATTATATCATGAATAGCATGGTCATATCCCTCAATGGACTTCAACTGACCACAACCTACACCTCCATTCCTCTTAGCCTGATGTGGGACACTTGGTGGTGGTGGTGGTGGTGGTTGGAGCAGGTTATAATGTCATCATCCACCTATATCTCCTCTCTCTAAATCTCATCCTTCCAATCTATTAGATCCACCTTCCTAGGGGCCTCCCTTACTAGACTTGGGGGATCTTTTATCATGAATTTTCCTTTGTCACAATGTTTTATCCACTACATGACCACCATTAAAAGTTTGGTGTGTAAAAAAATCAGGAGCCATGTGAACTCAACCATAATAATCAAAGAAACTTACCTCTCTAGGATGAATGGATCTTTTTTATGAACCCTAATCCAAATATCCACATATATGAGTCCATCCATGAGTATACCCCCAATGTAGTGACCCTAATGAATGATGCCTACTAGCTGGTTTAGATAAATCAAACCAATGATGCCCACTATTCACTCTATTTACCTAATGTCCCTCTGCTATAAAGTTCTCCATAACTAATGGGCTCTAAAATACTCCAACATAATTGGGAATTCATAAGGATACCCCACCATCTCGTATGTCCCTATAAAATATCTACCAAAACTTCCAAACCCTAAATTATCCATCTCGTACCATATCGAGAGAATAACACATGAGGTTGGAAAACCTTGAGGTGTACTCAACAATAAATTTATCACCGCGTTGCAATTCGAGAAGCTCTTATATCCTCATAGAACCTAATATCAAAGGGTAAAACTCTTCATGGAATAGTATCTTAAAGTCTTCCCATGAGAGGATCGTCTCATTATGGGTCTAAGTGATCAAAACCCACTAGTTCCCTCTTGTTCCATGAAGAAGTCTGGTTGCAATTAAAAGAATAATTAAAAAATTCAAACCACTACCACAATTGAATAGTATTCTACATGAGGGTCTATCTCCCCATGAAACTAGAGAGATATCTATCACTATAACATGAGTAAAGTGTTATGCATGAAACCATAATTTTATAGACCTAATAGAGTTTTTAATGGCCTAACATGCTATCAGCCATCCTCTAAGACCCTTGGAGGTGGATATATGTAAGAACCCAATGTTTCTTCAATGGAAATTCCTTTTTTATAAATATTTAAAAATAAAATCACGACATAATGAACTACTAAGTTCTATGTGACCCTTAAATATAATTTTGTCACTTCTGTGATGTAAATTTCAAAAATCTGACATACATAGTTGTGATCAGTATGTTATTTGGAGTTCGATAAGAAAAAAATAATTTTTGGTGAATAGTAATGTACCCTTATTAATAGTAATATACCCTTATGAATGGTGATATAATCTGATGAATAGTAACCTTACCTATGGCATTATATAAATTTTATTCAAGTGGAAGTACGATATACCAATGTTTTGGAATAAGTAAATAAATGTTTTAAAACTGTTTTTAGAATAAATTATGATTTTAATTAAGTATTAAATTAATCATATTTAGGAAATTATTTTTTAAAAATGGACTTATTTTTTGGATTATACATGTCAAAAAATGTTTTCGGTGAATTTTTGGGATTTTTTTTAAAAAAACATGATTTTTTATGAATAGAAAAATACGATAATTCAGAATAAATGCTAAAACCTGAATGTCTACATCATGATTGAGTCATGGATGATGTAAGACCACTTTTTTCAAACTCACATTAATTTATTACTATTCTTTGTCATACAATCACCATTATTTCTTATCTTGAGGGAAATTAATAAACTAATGATTAAAAATTATGAAAACCCTTCTCTCCACTATAACCCCCCCCCCCCCTCACTCCCTCTTATCATCACTCCTCTAAGCCTTGAAGCTCCTCAAAGTTCTACCCATATAACCTCCCCTGGTCAATCCCCACTTATAGGGAGCTATTTGTATTACAAAAATTCCAAAATCCTTTCCCTTAAGGAGGTTCTCAAAGAGGTTATTTCTAGAGGTAAATCACCTTTCTTTTTCTTATAGTTTCATTCAATTTATCTTCTTTTATTATCCTCTCTCCACCTACTCTATCCAAATGAACATGATAGATCCAGTATCATCAATATAATAGAATTATATCATATGAATTAAATAACCATCATCAATATCCTTACTCTCTCTCTTTTATTTTATAAACGAAATCAATGTCCATGAGATTCAAATTTATAACCTTCATGGACGATGAAGTTTTGTTCTTCAATTTATCCTTCATTACTGGTCATGAAACAATTTTTATGCTTGAACTAGAATATAACATATGTATAATAACCTAATTATTATTCAGGAACCAGTATATGTATATATTATTAAATCGTATGACCAAACTAGTTTCTAATAATCAAGAAACCGCTAAAATAATCTAAGTGAATGTCATAAATATTCCATCTAATGATTCATCATATTTCCATGTAACCAAATTATAGAAATGACCATTAACACTTCTTTATGTTCAAAAATAATATTTAATTTTAATTCTGATATTTACATCCATTCCACATGAACTCCATCACTTAAGAACAAGTGAACCGATTATGAAAATAAAGAAAATGAACACTATGGAATGATGAAATTCAATATAATAACTTATCACTAAGGGAATAAATTAACTAAAAAAGAATTATGATAAACTAAATAAATTTAAAATAGTTTTTTAAATAATTTATTAATAAGTATAATTTCAGATTCTAGGAAATTATGTTCAAGATCGGAACACGTTTGTATTTAAGGTAAGGGTTTTCTCACCTGAACATCCATTTTCATTCAGGTTACTTTTGTTGTCAAATTACCTAAATGAAATTATTTAATATTTTTATTTAATCCCCATAAAATCTTTATGAGTGTTCTATATATGTTTACTAACCATAAACCTTCCTTATTTTTTGGATAGTTACATGTTTTAAAAGGAACCTTCAAAATTGTTTTCAAAATACAATCCCATTTCAAGGGAATTTCTCAAATCCATACCTATTTTCAAGGGCACTCTATAATCTGTTTTTGGAAACCATTATCTTTATAAAATCACTCATTTTATTAAGGAAATAATATCTTACTAAACTTCTGGTTTTATACAAGATTTTTCCAAAAGAACTCTTCCTTTCGAAATAAAAGAGGATTTATCTCTAGAATTTCTTAATGATTTATAAGAGTATTTTCATCTGATTCAACAAACTTGTTGATTCTTATGTATTATTGTAATTAATCATTTATGATGTCATCTAAAATATTTTTTGGATGTTTTATGACTAATTTTATTGTGTATTATCTATCCTAAAACCATTAACCATATTACTCAGAATGGTTAGTGTTTTATGTTTAAAGATTGGGGAAAGTTAGTTACATTTCATATGATAGTTTCAATATGAATGTATATGTTTTTTATTTTTATCCTCACTCATATGAGGAATTAATTTGACTTATTATGTGATGGTTGGGGCCCTATATAACCCCTCAATTCATCATTAGGTCTCATGATACCAATATACATGGAATTAGTCAAGGCCTTTCCAAATCTAATATATGGTTTTGGATGAGGCCTTAATCATTTTTAGAAGTCTTGGCTGAGGCCTTGAAGAAATGTTTCAGAATGTCTGGAATATTCACTTACCTCATTATGAAGCTAGTAATTGAATGTTCATGTGGTTATTCAACTAGTATAATACCATTTATTATGTTATATTATGGAAATATTTACTCAACTCGTATTCCTACCATATTATGTTCAATTTTATTTTTAAAGGAAAGTGTTCTCATTTATTCACCATGTCTAATGTTTATGTTATCTTCTGTTTTATTTCTTACTCTTACTAAGCATTTGAGCTCACCCATTTCTTATGTTTTGTTTTCTGAGTATATTAAGAAGTAAATTGTTAGTGACTTGAAAGCATAATCTAGGAGGCTTGGATGTTTCTAGTGGAATAAATTAGTGTTGTTTTCCCTTCAATTTGTAAATTTGAACATATTTATGTATCTTGTTTAAAAAATATACTAAACTAATTGGTCCTTAGGGATGCATATTCCTTGTTTTTATGCCAATTTAATAAAATAAGGCACCATCTCTGGGAAACTGGGGTCGGGTCCTTACAGTTGGTATTAGGGGAAGTTTAATAAAAAAATTGGAAACTGGATTTAGAAATCATAGATTAGGGAAATAAATCTATAATATAGTCTTTGAGGATAAGAATACAATAACATCCTGGTATTTTGGTAATGAATAGATTATGTGGATATTTCTAGGAAATACATCCCAGTTTTGATACAAACAAGTAAAGGTTTCTCTGACACAGATGTACCTATGAGTGAAAGCTATGACAAGGAGTTTTGGGCTTGACTCGATGTATCCTAGTACAAGAAAACCGGCCTTGTTGCACTCTTTGTATTGACAATCCTGAGGGATATTATTATAATAATATAAATTTTCATTACAATCCATTATGAAGGATTAAAATATAAATGTTTCCTCAAATAATCTATTTTTGTGATCATGGGGTTAGCCATGCATAGGATTTCATTTTATGCTATGTATTTTTCTACTTTAAGACTATGATTCATACCCTAATCTATTATATGCCATTATCTAGAAATGGTGCCTATTAGAAGAAATAGAAACCACATGAACATGCATATCCCATGAGGTATTTCCCTTCGACACAAGATAATGATGTTGGATTTGGGGCTGCAACTAGTGTAGAGAATCTTATAACTATACTAGGAAAACGAACTCAAGTTATGGATAGTAACCTTATCCTTATGGAGTATCCAGATCCACCATGTGGAGGAGATATGTTATATCTCTTTATATAGATAAAACCTCCCTCATTAAATTGGATTACAAACCCATATGTTGCTGAGTAGTGGATAAGTTCCCTAGAGAAGTTATTTCTCTCTTTGGGATGTAACAAAAGAGAGAAGGTCATCGTGGAAGTTTATCATATATCGAGAGATGTGGATCAGTGGAGGTCATTAATCCAAAACACAAAGGAGGAGGAAGATATAGAAGATATGTAATGGAGATACTTAAAGGTAATATTCCTAGAGATATACTTTCCTCGTGAACAGTGAGAGGATGTGGAGAGGAAATTCTTGAATCTGAGGAAGAAGGAATATGAGAATGTTGCAAAGTATGAATCTAACTTTACAATGTGTACAAGGAATGTTTTAGACTATATAAATAATTCAAAAATCAAAATTGATCAATTATTTGATGGTTTGAAACCATTCCTCCGAAGGGATCTAGTCTCACAGAGTTTCTCATCATATGAAGATATAGTTTCATGTGCTATAAATATGGAAAAGGAATCCTCTATGTCTTTCGACTTTAAGGGAAAGTAAGGGAAGAAGAGCACTACTAAAAACTCTGGAAAAGTAAGTAAGGAAATAGGGAAGAAGATAAGAGTTGAGTTTCCACCCTATGAAAATTGTGGAAGGAAATAACCTAGTGTGTGATTAAAGGGAAAAGGAGTATGCTACAAATGTAGAAAGAAATGTCATCTTGCTGGTGATTTAAAGGGGAAGAAAGAAGATATAAATGTTAAATGATATAATTATCGAGAGTTGAGGCACTATGCTATTGATTGTCAAAAGAGTCAATGAAACATTAAATAGAAAAGGCCAATGGATCAAGTTCAAGCTTATGTGATCACAACTACACAGGCTGAAGTTTCGAATGATGTGGTGGATGGTACATTAATCATTTCCTCAAAATTATCCAATGATTTATTTGATTTTAGATCATCACATTTTTTCATGTCTTCCCTGTTTTCCAAGAAAATCAGATATTTACAATTTGACTTGTTAAGGGAGTTGTTAGTTAAAAATCCTAAGGGAAGTATCATTGAAACAAATTTTTGTGAAACAGTTTTCATTATGGAATATAAAAATGATTTATCTGTTGATATTATTGTCATACCCATTATTAAATTTGATATAATCCTCAATATTTATCGGCTTTCGGATCATGATGCGAAAATTTATTGTACGAAGAAGGAGGTTATAATTTTTTATGATGATAAGGAATTCCTTATCATTAGAGAAGAAACCTCTCCATCTGATTCTCATCTAGATCCACCCCCAGTATCTCTAAATAATTCAATAATTGTGGAGTAAGGGAATGAAATAACTATAGGTGAGGAAAAGAATGCTCAAATAGAATATGTACCTATTGTGCAAGAATATATTAATGTCTTTCTAGAGGACTTACCTGCACATCCTCTGGAGCGGGAAAATAAGTATTCCATTGACTTAATTACTATTTCAATGACCATATCAAATAACCCTTATATAATGTCCATTGTGAAATTAGTGGAACTAAAGAAACAAGTATAGGAATTTAGTAATAAATTATTTATTTTCCTAGTTTTTTTCCATGGGGAGCCACTGTTTTATTCATTAAGAAGAAATATGGATCCAGGAAGTTGTGCATTGAATACAGAGAGATCAATGTTATAATAATAAAGAACAATTATCCCCTACCTCTCATTGATGATTTATTTGATCAACTCCCTGGAGCCAAATATTTTTCAAAGATTTATCTTCGATCTGTATATCATCAGTTGCTTGTGAGGAAGGAAGACATTCCAAAAACATCATTCTCGACCAGGTACAAGAATTACAAGTTTATATTAACGCATTTTGACTAACTAATAACCATCTATTTTCATGGATATAATGAATAGAGTTTTCAAGGAATATCTTGATGAATTTGTGGTGGTGTTCATTAATGATATCATGGTATAATCTAAATCTATAGAGATCATAAAAATCACTTGCACATTATTCTGAAGACTCGTATAAGAAATAAATTATATTGGAAGTTTAGAAAGTTTTCTTTTTGGCTTCAATTAGTTTCCTTTTCTAGGCCACATTGTCTATAAGGATGAAATATCTCTAGATCCTGTGAAGACAATGTATGACAACACTACTTTTTATTACACAATTAAACATAATTTATTACATAAACTTAACTTGATACAACATAGAAGATCGAGAGGTCTAGTTTATTTGGGGCTTCGGATCATTACATAATAACTTAAAACATGAAATACAATATCTTTATTGAAAACTTCCTTTACATGACCACTACATTCCCTCGTACTTAGCATTGTATGGGATAACCTGAGGACATGAATAAGAAAAGGGTGAGATATAAATCCCAGTAAGGGAATAATCATTATTAACATGAGGAATACAATACATGTTATACAATAGGAATATAAATAGATAACAAGAGAAGCATAAACATAAAGGAATAATAAATCATGATAATCATAACATGGAAATGTGGAAACAACACCTAACTTGAAATTAGCATGAGCCAAGGCTCATTGCACATGGAGCATGAGTAAACCCTCATTGCACATGAGGCTCGAGTAAACCCTAGTTTAACATGAATTATCATGAGTAAACACCCATTTCACTTGATGTATCATGATACTATACTATACCCAATGCATTGAAGAGCTACCAGGGCGCACCTTTCTTAAATATTTCATTTCATGAATAATTGTGCCACATGGATCATAAAAAATTGAATCATTCAACATAATATTTTATTAAACTATAAAAAAATTTGGAATACATACATTAAAATATTTAAACAATAATTAAATGTGCATAAATGTAAATACCCTTGATGGAAAAATGGGCATCGTATTCACTACATATTGATTTTGGCTTGGAAAAGCGTGGTGTAATTTCGGCAGCATAACGACATGACATAAGAACTCATAAAAATGGTTTATGAGAGAGAGAAAGAGGTATCTCATCATATTTAAATGACATGTACAGTAAGGGGGTCATATATATACATTTCCCAAAAAAATTAATTGAATTTAGATTCATGATACAAAATAATTTCTTGAATGTAAATGAGGAGAGCGAAATTCCTTTCAGAATTTTGGCATAGTAATGGGGGTAAATGGGAGGAATTTAATGATAGAGAAAGGGGTATTCCATCATTAAAACATAAATAGGGAATTTTGGGGTCGGTGAAAACCATACCCCATAATTTATAATTGAAATTAAAATGGAATAACAATTTAAATAATATCAGAAAAAATGAGAAAGGAAGAAAAATCCTTACTTGGAAGACTGCTTCCAAAGGCTTGAGAGAGGATTGAGAGAGGCTTTCTGGGAGCTTGTGGCACATTGGGAGGATTCTAGAGAGAGTATGGAAGAGTTTTTACGAATTCCAAAGGCTTTTAGTGAGGAGGAAGTTGGATATTGGGTGGGATTATATAGGAAAGGTGAGGGATTTCTTTATTATTTAGGTATGGGACGCCTCACATTAAACTAATCCAAACCACATAACAGACCATGGTTTTTACCCATGGTTTTCGGAAAAGGGAAGTGGAAAACAATATATTATAAGGACAAAGTAATAAATTTTTAAAATAATGGGTTTTCTTATGTGGAGGTGAGTCGCACTCTCAAGGAAAACAATTTAAAAAAACAAAATGTTTAATAAGTCTTGAAGGGTCCACTAAATCTTTGTAAAATAAATCAGAAAAATCCGAAATCACATTATTTTAATCGTAAAACATATATTGGCCAAAAATAAAGTTTATAGTATTTTATTACAACACTATTGGGTCATTATGATGTCATAAAACACATTTTATATTTAAATGGTATTTAATTTTTACCCAAAAATTTAACTTTCTCAGAAAATTATAAAAAAATTACCGTTAGATAATTTTGACGTACTGATTCCAGAAATAATATTTATTTTATATAAATAATTTTCTAAATATACAAATTTTCACTTTTAAAACAAAAACTGACATTTATTGAAAATTCATGAGTTTTGACAAAAATGGCTTTGAAAATATAATAAAAATTACAATTGCATTCATAAAATTATATGATCGTTTATATTTAATAAAAATTAGTTTAAAAAATAATAATAATATTTTCTTAAAATATTATTTAATTAAAAAATCCATTAATTCATCAAAATATATTTCTTAGTTGAACATTAACTAAAAATACTATTTGTGCTTTAAAAACTATTTACAAGGTAACAATAATAAAATGAATGTATATTCATTATTATATATAAAAATAATGTTTAAAAACATAGTACTATGGTCTTGTTACATAACCCCTTATAACACCCTCATAAGACTGATGAGTAAGGTTTGTGATGGTGACAGACTCTTAGGGTGGCTCGGATGACATTGCTCGGGTGGTAATCTCTATCAACTTCCACTTCTCTCATAGGCAGTTAAGCTTGAACTTGACATTTTCAAGATCATCTTGGGTTTGGTCAAGAGTGAATCCCAAAGACGCAACCTCATTTCTAATCTCTGATAAATGGGATTCTTATGGGGCACGTCTATTGGATGAGGCCTTCCATTCCTTTGTCTAAGTAAATTGGATTTGTTAAAGCCCTATATTTATACTAATCATGTGATCACTGTTCAACAGATATATTAGCAACTATTATAATTCATAATAGTATTTTAAAATACAAAAATATAAAACTAAATAATTTTACTTTTCATATGAACATTTTACAAAAAAAATACATTTAATTAGATCAAGAGGGATTTCCATTAATTAAATTTTGGGTCGTTAAAATCTTCTCCCTTAAAAAATTTCACCTTCAAAATTTATTTTTCCCAAACTAAAACAGATGTGGGTAACTCTGCTTCATCATTTTCTTGGATTCCCTTATTTCTTCTACAAACTTGTGGTTTCTCCACTACACCTTGATGAGGGGCAATATCGTATTTCATAGAACTTCTTCTCTATGATCTGAGATCTTCACTGGTTACTCCTCATAAGAAAGATTATCCTCTAACTGTACCACCTCTGAAGAGAGTACATGTGATGGGTATGGTATGTACTTCCTTAAGAGGTATACATGAAATAAATCATGTACTTTGGCCATGGTAGGTGGAAGTGCTAGTCGATAGGCCGCAACCCCGACATGATCAAGAATCTTGAAGGGGTCGATGTACCTTGTACTTAACTTCCCTTTATTTCCAAACCTCATGACCTTATTCCTTGGAAATATGCATAGAAATACCAAGTCTTAAACTTTAATCTCAAAGCCTCTTCAATGGTTATCTGCATAACTTTTCTGTCGACTCTGGGATACCTTGATATGTTGCTGAATGGTTTTCACCTTCTCCACCATTTCTTTGACCATTTCTGGTCCAAGAAGCTTATGCTCATTGACCTCATCCAAGCACGTCAGTGTTCTGCACCTTTTCCCATAAAGGGATTCATATGGTGCCATTTGAATACTCGAGTGGAAACTATTATTATAAGAGAACTCTACCAGAAGAAGATGTTGATCCCATCCTCTTTTAAAGTCCATTAAGCACTCTCTCAACATGTCCTCAAGTGTTTAGATAGTCTGCTCGAATTGGCCATCAGTTTGTGGATGATAGGCCGTACTAAAGTTCAGTTCAGTATTCCGAGCATGTTGAAGAATATTCCAAAACATAGAGGTGAATCTTGGATCTCGATCGGACACAATATATAGTGGTACTCCATGAAGCCTTACAACATACCTGATATATATCTATTTCAGTTGATCCAATGAGAAATCCTCTCGAATATAAATGATGTGTGCAGCCTTTGTAATATGATCCACAACAACCTAGATTGCATTGTTGCCTTTGGATGTATTCATAAGTCCGGTGACAAAGTCCATGGTGATGTTCTACCATTTCCATTCTGGTATGGGCAATGGTTGCATCATCCCATTAGACTTCTACCTCTCTACCTTCACTTGCTGACACACCAAGAACTCTGATGTATATTAAGTGATATTCTTCTTCATATTATCCCACCAATAATGCTATCGAATATCTCGATACATATTTGTGTTTCCTAGGTGAATAGAAATATTTGAACTATGTTCATTATCAAAAAGTTCTTTCTTCAGCTCTGGACTTGATGTAACACATAGTCTTTTCCCAAATCTCACAATTCCTTCTTTATGAACATTAAACTCTGAAGATTTCCCTTTTTTGATAGCATCCATTTTTTCCTAAATTCCCACATCATCCTTTTGAGCATCCTTTAACCTTTCCAAAAGTGACGGTTGAGCAGTCATTCGTGAAAGGATTGATGATTTTCCCTTATTTATGATTCTCATTTCCATCTTCATCAAATATAATAATATTGGATCCTTTTCAATTTTCATCAATGATAGAATCACTAGGTCCTTTCTACTTATGGAATATGCCACCTTGTTCTCTTTCCCACGGTGGAAATGGATTGAGCATTCATAGTCTTTGATTAGTTCTAACCATCTTTGTTGTCACATGTTCAACTCTTTCTGGGTGAATATATACTTGAGGCTTTTGTGGTCCATATATATTTCACACTTCTCCCAAAAGAGATAATTCCACCAAATTTTCAAATATAAGATCACTGCAACTAACTTGAGGTCATGTGTTGGATAGTTTTGTTCATGAACTTTCAATTACCTTGAAGCATAGGCAATGAATTTGTCATTTTTCATCAACACACATCCCAGGACCTTCTTCAAAGCATCACTGAATACTATAAAAATTTATCCACTTGTGAGTAAAGTGAGCATGGGTGCAGTGATAAGCCTCCTTTTCAACTCCTTGTTCTTCACATTCATCACTCCAAGAAAAATTTACTCCCTTCCAAGTTAGCATGGTAAGAGGGTTGAGAAATCATGATAAATTTCTCACAAATCATCGATAATATCCAGCTAACCCCAAGAAGCTACTGATATTTGTTACCGATTGTTTTTTTGACCATCCCTCAATTGCATCTATTTTGGAGGGATCCACAGATATCCCATTTCTTGTGATGATATGGACAAATAATGAGACCTCCATCAACCATAACTCACACTTGTTGTACTTTTCATAGAGCTTATCCTTCCGTAAGGTCTCTAGTACAGGTCTTAGATGCTCCTCATGATCCTCATTGATTTTGGAGTATATCAGAATATCATCTGTAAACACTAGAAAAAATTTGTTTAGTTAATCTCTAAAGGCTCTATTCATCATTTCCATGAAGTTTTCTAGATTATTAGTAAGTATGAAAGTCATTACTATGAATTCATAGTGCTCGTATCTTGTACGAAAGCAGTCTTGGGGATATTTTCCTTCTTCACCGTTACTTGATAATATCCCAACCACAAATCCACCATGGAGAATTACTATGATCCACGTAGTTGATCGAACAAGTCATAAATTCATGGGAGAGGATACTTGTTCTTTACCAATATTTTTTTAATCTCGTGATAATCGATGCAAGGGTGCATTCACCCATCCTTCTTCTTGAGGGAGAGGATGTGTGCACCCCATTGTGAAGCACTTGGGCATATAAACCCTTTATCCAAATAATTATATAGTTGTTTATTCAGCTCCTCAAGCTCCAAAACATCCATTCTATATGGAATCTTGGATATTATAAATGCCCCAGGTATAATATCAATTGATAATTCAACATCTCTTCTAGGAGTAAGACCAGGAAATTCCTTAGGAAACACTTCAGAGAATTCCCTCACAATAGGAATGTCTTCTAGGATGGTTGCCTCCTTAGACTCGATCATCTGAGTCAGATACGTGTGCTCATAGAGTAGTAATATCCATGCTTGAGATGATGGAGCTAAAGAAGGTTCATCTTCCTCCTTTCACATGTAAAGAATCGAGGGTTGATTCTCCACATGGAGAGTGATTCCCCTCTCATAGAAATTAATGTTGGATCTATATAAGTAAAGACAATCCATGACAAGAATTGCATCAAATTCCACCAAAGGGAGTATGAATAGGTTCTCTGGGAATTTTAATACACAGACTATGATAGGGGAGGAGTTATATTCATGGGATGCAATGATTTCCTCATTCATTGTACTCACCGACATCTTTACTTCCATGTTTTGTGATTGTTCTGGGATTGTTCTACTAAACATTCGAGATATAAAAGAATGTGTAGAAACTAAATCAAAAAGTAAATTCACTATTCTGGAATTGAAAACTAGTGTACTTGTCACCACTTCATTTTCGGGGTTCACTTCGGAAGTAGTGATGGAAAAATCTCACCCTTGCTGCCTTGGAGGTTGTTAGTTGCCTTCGAAAACCCTTGGCTTAGGCCACTGATTTACAAGATGCCCTGGTTGTTTGCAGTTGTAGAAATGAACCACGTCTTGAGGTTCTAATGGAGCGTTTCTATCCTATATCACATCCATGGGTCTTTCTTTCTGACATTTAATATCTAGGTGCCCTTCTCTTCCACACCAAAAGAATTTTCCTCGTCCCCTTCAGGCAGTTTATGGGGTGCTTCTTTCCACACCTTTGGCAAGTGGAGTGCTATATCTTCTTAGCCCCATTGGATTTATCCATCGGACCACCAGCATTTAAGTCCACCTTACTCTTCTTATCCTCAGGATACCCCTGAGATTCTCTGATCTCCATTTCGACCTTGAGGGCACATCAGACAATTTCCTCATAACTGTTGAAGTCACGGATCGCCAGCACTTTCTGTAGTCTAGGTTTCATCCCACTAAAGATGTGTTCAACCTAGAATTCGTAGGTAACGACAAATCCGGAGGTGTATCATGAAAGCCCTGTGAAGTTTTCCTCATACGATCTGACAGATTCATCATCTTTTTTACTTTAGGTCAAGGAAGTCCCTTTCCACCTTAAGCTGAAGGGTGTGCAAAAAATATTTATCAAAAAACATCTTCTGGAAATCCTTCCATTCCAACACCTCGATCTCCTCCTCAAGCTTCGTATTTTTCATCAACGTCCACCATTGATCAGATTCACCATCTAAATGATAGGAAACAAGGAGAACCTTCTCTTGTTATGAAGAGGGATGGAGAAGATCTTTTCAATTGATTTGATCTATTGTTCAGTGATTGAGGGATCGAATGATTCATTAAAAGTAGGAAGCCTTTGTATCATGAATCTCTCTATAGAAACTTGTTCATTCTTAGGGGGGTTGAATGTTCCTCTTGACCCTTGTTTCTATTAAAATCTTGAGTTATCTAAAAGAGAAGCATAAAAAAGTTCGTGATTCCTACTCCCATTGTATTGGGCATCTCATTAGTACAATCATCACATTGATCTTCACATTGGTTGTTATCTTGAGTCCTCCTATTACTGGCCATTGGCTAGAATAAAAGGAAAGTTAGGGGTAACACATAAAGGGTAATCAAAGGACAAAACTAGTGACTTATAAATAACTTTTATTTCCTTAACATATGAATCTATTGGCTTCATTCTATGTTATCTATGATCTAATTTCAAACATATATTCTTAGGGAATTTTTTTTCTCCCTTAATAATGGTTCATACTAAGCTTGTGAATTTACCAAAGCATATCCCCCAAGAGTTCTGTAACTAAGAGTGTAGTAAGTCCCATTGTCATGTTCCAGTTCCCGTTCAATTCTATCTCAAAGTGGTGTTTTTGGGTTTTACCACTAGGATACATCTGTGCCAGAGCTGCCTCTACCTGCTCGTATCCATATAGGGATGTATTTCTTGATAAACCACTTACTTAATACTCACCAAATATTAGGGATGTTTTTATTATACTTATTATTGTCTCTAAGGATTTAATAGGGTTTTCTAATCTTAATCCAAAAAATAAATAAACCTATCCTCTGATACCAACTATGACAACCATAATTTTTATTACACAATTAAACATAATTTCTTACATAAACTTTACTTGATACAACATAGAATATCAAGATTTATTATGTATTTAGGGATTATAATCATTATATAACAACTTAATACATGAAATACGACATCTTTATTGAAAATTTACTTTACATGACCACTACATTCCCTCGTACTTATCATTGCATGGGATAACCTGAGGACATGCAAAAGAAAAGGGTGGGCTATAAATCTCAGTAAGGGAAATATCATGGAATAATATGAGGAATACAATAAATTTTATACAATAGGAATATCAATATATCACAAGAGAATCGTAAACATAAAGTCATGATAAAGCATGATAATTATAACATTGAAATGTGGCAACAACACTTAACATCGAATTAGCATGAGCCAAGGCTCATTGCACATGGAGCATGAGTAAAACCCCATTGCACATGAAGTACGTGTAAAACCTTGTTTCACTTGAATTATCATGAGTAAACACCCATTTCACATGACGTATCATGATACTATACTTTATCCAATACATTGGAGCCCTGCCAGGGTGCACCTTTCTTAAACATTTCATTTCATGCATAAGTGTGCCACATGGATCATAAAACATTGAATCATTCAATATAATCTTTTATTCCATGATAAACTAATGTGTAATACATACATTAAAATATTTAAACAATAAGTAAATGTTCATAAATGTGAATACCCTTGATAGAGAAATGGTCATGGTAATCACTACACAATGACTTTGGCTTGGAAAAGCGTGGTGCAATTTCGGCAGCATAACGGTGTGACATAAGAACTCATAAAAATGGTTAATGAGAGATAAAGGGGTGTATCATCATATTTACATGACACATATAGTAAGGGGTAATATAGATACATTTCCCAACAAATTTAATGGAATTTAGATTCATGATACAAAAGAATTTCTTGAATGTAAATGAGGAGAGAGAAATTCTTTTCAGAATTTCGGCATAGTAACGGGTGTACATGGGAGGAATTTAATGAGAGAGAAAGGTGTGTCCCATAATTAAAACATAAATAGGTCAGTATGGTGGGGATAAAAAACCATACCCCAATATTTATAATTGAAATTAAAATGGCATAACAATTTAATGAATATTGGACAAAAATGAGAAAGGAAGAAACCCCCTTACTTGGAAGTTTGCTTCCAAAGTCATGAGAGAGGCTTGAGAGAGGATTAATGGGAGCTTGGAGCACCTTGGGAGGATTCTAGAGAGAGTAGGGAAGAGTATGAACTAACTCCAAAGGATTTTAGTAAGGATAAAGTGGAGATTGGGTGGGTTTATATAAGAAATGTGAGGGAATTATTTATTATTTAGGTTTGGGACACCTCACATTAAACTAATCCAAACCAAAAACCATCCCATTGTTTTTCCCATGGTGTTTGGAAAATGAAACTTAAAAACAATATTTTATAAGTTTAAATTCAGAAAATATTAAAATAATGGGGTTTATTATGTGGAGGTGAGTCAAACTCCCAAGGAAAAAAATTTAAAAAGACAAAATGTTTAATAAGTCTTGAAGGGTCTAATAAAGCATTTTAAAATAAATAAAACAAACCCAAAATTAAATTATTTTAATTTTAAAACATATATTGGCTGAAAATAATGTTTATAGTATTTTATTACATCATTATTGGGTCATTATGAGGTTTTAAAACACATTATATATTTAAAGGGTGTTTACTTTTTACCCAAAAATTTGACTCTCTCATAAAATTTTGAAAGATTCACAGTTGGATAATTTGGACATCCTTATTTGAGAAATAATATTCCTTTTATCTAAATAATTTTCTAAATATGTTAATTTTCACTTTTAAAATAAAAACCAACATTTATCGATAATTCATGGGTTTTAACAAAAATGGCTTTCAAACCTTAATAATAATTACAATTGCATTAATAAAATTATACTATCATTTATATTTAATAAAAATTTATTTAATAATAATAATCATATTTTATTAAAATATTATTTAATTAAAAAATCCATTAATTCATCAAAATAAATTTCTTAGTTGAACATTAACTAAAAATACTATTTGTGCTTTAAAAACTATTTACAAGGTAATAATAATAAAATGAAAGTATATTAATTATTATATGAAAAAATAATTTACAAAACCATAGTAATAGGGTCTTGTTCCATAGCCCCTTATAACACCCACATAAGACCGAAGAGTAAGGTTTGTGATGGTGATAGACTCTTGGGGTGGCTCGGATAACATTGCTCGGGTGGTAATCTCTATCAACTTCCACTTCTCTCGCAGGCAGTCCCGCTCGAGCTTAACATATTCAAGCTCGGCTTGGTCTTGGTCAAGAGCGAAGCCCAAAGATGAAACCTCCTTTCCAAGATCTAAAAAATGGGCTTCTTGTGGGGCACATCTACTAGATGAGGCCATAGCTTCCTTTTTCTGAGTAAATTGGATTTGTTAATGCCCTATATTTATACTAATCATGTGATCACTGATCAACGACTATATTAGCAATGGTCACAATTTTTAATAGTATTTTAAAATCCAAAAACATAAAACCAATGAATTTGACATTTTATATAAACATTTCACATAAAGAGACATTTAATTAGATCCACAAGGATTTCCACTAATGAAATTTTAGGTCGTTACACAAAGGCTGTGAAATAATGTCCTACACCAACGATCATAACTGAGGTATGTAGTTTTATTGGTATAGCGGGTTATTATCAGTGTTTCTTTTAGAAATTTTCCTGTTTATCCAACCCAATGACCAAGGTTACATGAAAAGGGTTTATGTTTTTATGGCTAAGGGAATTTAAATAATGTTTTAAAGAATTAAAGAGAAGATTAGTGAATGGTCCAATATTGACTCTATTATCAGGGAATGATGTATTTGTGATATTTAGCGGTGCATCAAAGAAAAGACTTGGTTGTGTCCATATAAATAATGATAGAGTGATTTACTATGCATCTAGGAAGCTAAAAATTCATGAAAAAAATTATCCAACTCATGATATTGAGTTATCAGTGGTAATCTTTTCTCTGAAGATTTAGAGACATTGCCTCTATGGAGAAAAATGTGAGATATATACAGATCATAAGAGTTTGAAATATATATTATCACAGAAATAAATCAACATGAGACAAAGGATATGGATTGAGATACTCAAGGATTATTATTACACAATACACTACCACCTAGTGGAGGCAAATAAGGTGGCCAACGCTTTGAGTAGAAAGGACCACTGAATTCTGAACAAGATTAGAGTTTCAAGGGATCCTTTGTTCGTGGATCTAGTAAAGATGGATATGGTAATTATCAAAGAAGGTAACACATCACTAATTTTTTAAATGGTTTACAAACCTTCTTTATTAGAAAGGATAAAAATTTCTCAGGCTGATGATGCGGAGTTTCAAAAGAAAATTAAAGCTGTAAATAATGGAAAGTTGATTGAATTTGTATATGAAGGTGGCATTTTGAAATTCGGAAAGAGGATTTATATTCCCACTATTCCTGAGCTAAAGAGGGAACTATTTGATAATTCTCATATATCTAATTTCTCTATACACCTTGATAGCACAAATAAATATATAGATATAAACGAACATTTATGGTGGGGAAACATGAAGAGGGAGATTGTTGATTATGTGTCGAGATGTTTGGTTTTTCAGTAGGTTAAGGCTGGAAGACAATGTACTGGAGGAGTCATGCAACCCATTACTATTCATATGTGTAAATGGGATGGTATTACAATGGACTTTATCATGGGGATACAAACACTCAAAGAAAAAATGATGCGATATGGGTCATTATCAATCATCTTACAAAATCAGCACATTTTCTTGCTATAAGTGAATATTTACCACATGAACATTTAGAAATACTATATATTAATGAAATTTTAAGACTTCATGGTGTACCCTTATTAATTGTATCTAATTGTGATCTCTGTTTTACATCACAATTCTGGAAAAGTATCCAGAAGGCCCTAGATAATGATCTTCATTAGAGAACTGCCTACACTAGTGCAGAAAACGTTTTTAACATCACCATTTTTTACGCCGGTTATATAAAACCGACGTGAAAATCTGTGATATGTGGTTTTTTTAAATCGGTTATTTTATAACTGACATAGAAAATACAGAGAGTAAATTTTTTACGTCGGTTATTTCAATAACCGACGTCAACAATCCCGCGCATTCGTTTTTTACGTCGGTTATAAATTATCCGACGTAAAAAACCAAAGCGCTGAATTTTTTACGTCGGTTATTTGATAACCGATGTAAAAAAAGAGGTATCTATGAATGTTTTATATCGGTTATAAAATAACCGACATAAAAAAGGTGGAATCTAAGGCCTTTTTGATGTCGGTTATCAAATAACTGACGTAAAAACCCAACCCTTCTGAATTTTTAACGTCAGTTATATTATAACCGATGTAAAAAATCAACAACGGTGATTTTTACATCGGTTATAAAATAACCGACGTAATAATTTTGGTTTTTGATTTTTCTTTTACGTCGTTTATAGAATAAACGACGTAAAAAACAACACGCGGTTTTTTTATGTCCGTTATAAAAGAACCGACATAAAAAATACGGTATATGATACATTTATAACATCGGTTATTATAATAACCAATGTTATAAATGTAATAAAAATATTTTATAATGTCGGTTATTAAATAACTGACGTTATAAAACTTTTAAAAAATTAACACTCCCCGTGGATTTTCATTTATGAGTTTTTGATCGACAGACCGGCGACTCGTCTCTCTCACACAGAAAACCCTAATTGACTCTTCAATCTCGTTTAATTAAACTCATTTTTTTATCCTCGTTTATCATCTTTACTCTCTTCAGATCTATCATCTCCACTCTCAACACTCAGGTAAGCCTCCCACGACTTTATTTCGTTCGTTTTTTTCCTGATATTCTATATTCATCTTTTTCAATTTTTTTGTTTAAACTAGGTAAGATTCTTCGATTTTAAACCCTTTTACCTCGTATTGCCATCATCATATTATTTATTATCACCAGATCTATTAGATCGACTCGCAATATTCACGTAAGCCTCACTTACTTCTTTTTCATTTGTTTTTGTTTCGCGGATGCCCGACATTAATTGTAATTTTTTTTCATTGACAACTAATGATCTCATTCAACTATATTACTGCAATTTATATGTAAACCATTGTGATACACCCATTTCATGTACCAGTGTGATTTGTTTTATAAGTATATATGGTTTTTCGTGGTGGAATTTTTTTTATCCTTAGTTGTTTCTATTTTGGGTATCACTTTTTGTTGTTCCATAATCTATTTACGTCACTTATATTTGTGAACTATTATAAGTCTTAATATGATATTAAAACCCGATTCATTACACAATAGAGAATTTTAGACTAGTAGGAGATACAGTTCATGGTTTTCATTTTGAATAATGGAATGATACCAAAACTAGTAGCTTGAGGTTAAAGTCCCTAAATATGCCAAAACTAGTAGCTTGAGGATAAAATCCCATGGTTCTGGGGGGCTGTTAAGAGGGTTGGTGGTTTTCCAGGGGTTTGGGGGATGTCCAGAGGGTTGGGGGCTGTCCAGGGTGTCCATGGAGGTGGGGGGAAGTTCAGGGGTGTGGGGGGTTCAAAGGGGGTGGGGGTGTCGAAGGGGGTGGGGGTTGTCCAACGGGGGTGGGTGGGGGGTTATCCAAGGGGTGGGGGCCTCTCTAGAGGGTTTGGGGGGTTTTTTGGGGGTGGGGTTGTCCAGAGGGTTGGGGGTGTCTAGGGGGTGTCCAAGGGGGGTAGGGGGTGGGGGTGGTGCCCAGGAGGGGTGGGGGTGGAGTATAGAGGGGTGGGGGCTATCCAGGGGGTGGGGGCTATCCAGAGGGGTGGGGGATGTCCAAGGGAGTGGTGATGTCCAAGGGGTTTTCAAGGGGGTGTGGGTGGTGTTTAGAGGGTTCAGGGGGCTGTCTAGGGGGTTGGGGGTGTCCAGGGTGTCTGTGGAGGTGGGGGGCAGTCCAGGGGTGTGGGGGGGGTCCAAGGGGGTGGGGTTGTTGAAGGGGGTGGGGGATGTCCAAGGGGGGGGGGGGATTTCCAAGGGGGTGGGGCATGTCCAGAGGTTTTGGGGGTTGTCCGGGAGGTGAGGGCTGTCCAGAGGGTTGGGGGTGTCCAGGGGGTGTCCATGGGGGTAGGGGTGGGGGTGGTGTCCAGGAGGGGTGGGGGTGCTGTCTAGAGGGGTGGGGGCTGTCCAAGGGGTGGGGGTTGTCCAAAGGGTTGGGGGCTATCCAGAGGGTTGGGGGTGTCCAAGGGGGTGTCCTAGGGGGTAGGGGGTGGGGGTGGTGTCTAGGAGGGTTGGGTGCTTTCTAGAGGGGTGGGGGTGCTGTCTAGAGGGGTGGGGGCCTTCCATGGGTGGGGGCTATCTAGAGGATTGGGGGATTCCCAAAGGGATGATGGTGTCCAGGGGGTGTCCAAGGGGGTGGGGTGGTGTTCATAGGGGTCGAGGGGTTGTCTAGAGGGTTAGGGGTGTCCAGGGTGTCCATGGAGGTGGGGGGAAGTCCATGGGTGTGTGTGGGGGGGTCCAAGGGGGTGGGAGGTGTTTAAGGGGGTGGGGGATGCCCAAGGTGGTGGGGCCTGTCTAGAGGGTTTGGGGGTTGTTCATCGGGGGGCTATCCAAAGGGTTGGGTGGTGTCCAGGGGGTTTTCCAAGGGTGTGGTGGTGTCCAGGGGGGTGTCCAAGGGGGTGGGGGTGGTTTCCAGGGGGTGGGGGCTTTCCAAGGGGGTGGTGGTGTCTAGGGGGTGTCCAAGGGGGTGGGGGTGGTGTCTAGGGGTGGGGGGCTATCCAAGGGGATGGTGGTTTCCAGGGGTGTCCAAGGGGGTGGGGGATAAGTGTCAGTTGGGATTGACTACTACATCGTGGTTTGTGAGATTATGACATGATGATTTTATTGTTTCAGGGATATTAGTTTTTTAATATGATTCTATTTGGTTATATATATTTTGACGAGTCATCTACTATGAGAAAATTATGGTTTATGGGGGAGACCATGTTGTGGTTTTCAAATATGTGTAGTTATCCTAACCCAATTGTGCCATGATGATTGGATTTACATTGTGATTTTCTCCATTTGAGTTTTTATTTTAAATTTGATTTCATTCTCAGGTTTACTCCATTTTCCCCAATTTTCTATCAACCGTTAGAGGCCACATGGTTTTCGTTGATTCAGTGGAATTTAAAACTGTTATATCTAACTATATTTTCTTTTCAAAATCATATTCAAGCATATTTTTTTAAATATGCATAGATTTGTTTTATATTTCAAAATTGTTTTACATTCAAATTATGATTTTTTTCATATAAACATATATTTGTCTTATCTTAAAAAGATGTAAAATTTTGATATTTTATATAGGTAAGAATGAGTCGAAATTGGATTACGGCACATCGAATGAGAAATGAATATGAGGAAGGTGTTGATTCCTTTTTGGAATTTTCTAAACGAAATGTTCCAAGTAGTGACTTTTTTTTTCTGTCCATGCCTGAAATGTTTTAATATGAAGAAGTTGAAAAGTAGAGAGGTAAATGATCATCTGATTTTGCATGGTTTTAATCCAAGTTACAGCCCTTGGATTTGGAATGGTGAAACTAGACGGAATGTCACTGATGATGATGATTTTCAAGATGGTAACTCAGATAGAATTGAACAAATGATTCGTGATATTGTATTAGAATAAATTGAGATAGAACCGACAGTTGCGTGTCTATATGGTGATGCTGAAAACCCCTTATATCCGGGTTGTATAGATTTTACAGTTTTTTCAGCGGTGTTAAGATTGATTAACTTGAAGTCGAAACATGGATGGAGTGACATAAGTTTTACAGAGCTGCTACAATTGATGAAAGACATTCTTCCAAAAGATAACGATCTTCCATATTCACATTATAAGGCTAAGAAAATATTATGCCCGATGGGATTGTGATAAAAGAAAATACATGACTATCTGAATGACTGTATTTTATATAGGAAGGAATATGAATTTCTGTCAGAGTGTCCTAAATGTAGGACATCACGGTATAAGGTGAAATAAAAATCACAGGCTGATGTAGAGATTACAAAGACCCCTTCAAAGGTATTTTGGTATCTTCCTATAATTCATTGTTTCAAATGTTTATTTTCTAATTCGCATGATGAAAAAAGGTTAAGATGGCATGTTGATGAGTGTTTATGTGATGGAAAAATAATTCATCCAGTTGATTGTCCACAATGGAAGAAAATTGATGAGCAGTATTCTACATTTGGAAATGAAATTAGAAATCTCATACTAGAGTTGTGCACAGATGGAATGAATCCATACCAAACCCTCAGTAGCACACATAGTTCATGGCCTATTTTATTGGTAATTTACAACCTCTCTCCTGAATTTTGTATGAAGCACAAATATGTCATGTTTAGTATAATGATATCTGGTCCAAAGCAACCCGGCAATGATATTGCTGTTTACTTGTCACTGTTGATTGATGATTTAAAACTTTTATGGGCTGATGGTATTAGGTTGTGTGATTCTTATAAAATGGAATTTTTTCAACTACATGTAGTGCTTTTGTTCACTATAAATGACTTCCCAGCATATGGAAATTTTTCTGGATACAGTGTTAAAGGTCATAAATCATGTGCAATTTGTGAACAACAGACGTCATATTGTCAATTGCATCATGGGAGGAAAATAGTGTACATGGGTCATCGAAGGTTTTTTCCTATGGATCACCCTTATAGAAGACTAAAAAAGGCATTCAATGGATCACAGGAATTTTATATTGCTCCAAAACCTTTATCCCCTAATCTGTATTTTGACACGGTGAAAAATCTTGGTGTGACATTGGGAAAGACACAGAAATCTGGTAATGATAGACATATTTGGAAGAAAAGGTCAATATTTTTTGAGCTTCCATATTGGAGATATCATGAAGTTAAACATAATATTGATGTCATGCACGTGGAGAAGAATATTTGTGATTTTTTGATTGGAACATTGTTAGATATTAAAGGAAAGAAAAAAGATGGGTTGAATGCAAGATTAGACTTACTATCAATGGGAATGCATTTGGAGTTAGCTCCCACTCCTAAAGGAAGAAGAACATTTCTTCCTCAGCTTGTCATACATTATTGAAGAGGGAGAAAATTATATTTTGTCAGTGTCTTCATGATATCAAAGTGCCTCAATGTTATTCTTAAAATGTAAAAACATTTGTCTCATTGAAGGACTTGAAGTTAATAGGTATGAAATCACATGATTTTCATGTCATGATGCAACAAATTCTACCAGTTTCATTGCATGGAATATTGCCCATCCGTGTCAAAAATACTATAATGAAGTTGTACTATTTTTTCAATTCAATTATTAATAAGGCTATTGATGTTAATTTTTTGAACATTTTGGAAAAGGATGCAATTTTAATATTTTGTCAATTGGAAATTTATTTTCCACCAACTTTTTTTTATATAATGGTGCATTTAATGATTCATCTGGTTTGAGAAATAAAGCTTTGTGGACCTATATATCTTCGTTGGATGTATCATTTTGAAAGGTATATGAAAATATTGAAGGGGTATGTTAAGAATCCATATCGACCTGAAGCATCCATTATTAAAAAGTATATTTATGAGGAGGTTTCATAGTTTTGTACGAGCTACTTGGTTGCCGCGCAGCACATAGGTTTGCCTCTATCTCACCATGAACGAGTTAATAATGAGGGAAAGGGGATTCGTGGCTTGAAATTCCAATCATTGTCAGCTGAACAGATGAAGAATTTATAATCATAAATCTTGAATAACATAGCTGATGCTCAACTGTATGTCACATTTCATATTAATGAGTTGAAACAATGTCATCCAAAGAAGAAAGAAATGTATATTTTGGATGATCACAACAAAACATTTTTGTCATGGTTTAAAATGACCTTGCTTGGTAGATCAGATGTATCAGAGACATTAAAATGGATAGTGGGTGGTCCATGTTTAAATGTGATAACATGGTCTGGTTATGACATCAATGGCTATACATTTCATACAAAATCTCAGGAAAACAGAAGTGCGGTTCAGAATAGTGGTGTATTGGTGTTTGCAGAAGCAATTCATTTTTCAAGTGCAAAGGACAAAAACCCAATTTTTTCATCAAGTGCGTATTATGGAGTGATTGAAGACATATAGTAGGTTGATTAATTTAAAATTAATGTTCTTTTTTTTAACTGTAAATGGTTTATCGATAACAATATTGTCCGACATGATGAATTTGGAATGAAACTTGTTAATCTGAATAGATTGGAAGACACAGATGATTCTTTTATAATGGAAACACATGCAAAACAAATTTTCTATGTAGTAGATCAATCAGATATGAAGTGGGCTATTGTTTCACAAGGGAAAAAACAATATGTTGGTGAGGATGAACTTGATGAAGATTATAATTTATGTGATATCCCTACTTCCATGGAAATATTAACAGAACATAATGATGAGAATGTTGAAGACATGGTTTGTTCCATATAGAACAATCACGATAAAGGAATTTGGGAAAACAATCCATTTGTACATTCCTAAAATTAAAGGTAACATATGTTTATTTCTTGTTTACATTTATTTTTTTCATAAAATGTTAGATATTGTAAGTTTCTTCTTTATTAAAACATGTATTAAAACAAAATAAGTATAAGTTTTTTATTGTTTTAAGTTGGTTAATTTACTTTATCATGTTTACCATTACATGAATTATATATCTATTATTTTTGTTCAGTGACAATTACTTTACCATGTTTACCAGGTTTACGAGGTTTACCATGTTTACCATGTTTACCATATTGACCATCTTTACCATTGTTTAACATGCTTACCATATTAACAATGTTTACTATTATGTAACTTAGTACAATTTTTTATTTTCTGATTACAGTTGTATTAAAATATTTGAATTTTTATATTTGTGAACTAATGTTTGTTTTTTTCATTTGAAGGATAATGACAGATCATTCAGTTGATCAACCACATGATTCTAGAGATGAACGTATTGGTAATACCCTTGGGGATGAACATTCACATGCTCCTCTTGATGTTCCCCAATCTTCCTCATGTGCTCCTATTAGGACAAAGAGTTCAAGAGTTGGTAAACGTGGGTGCACATGTTTACCAAAATTAGCACTTGGTCGTACGTAGGATCAAAGGATACTCATTGAGTTGGATGATGATGATATTCCTAGAGGTCCAAATGTAAAATATTTAAAGAGTTTTGTATCAACTCAGGCTAAGAGAAAAGTAAGCATTTTGTATGATTACTGGAGAAGTATGGATAAAGCGATAATCTCTCAGTTGTGGGCGATGATTTTGGTAAGATCTTTTGCTATTGTTTGACTATTTTTTAAATGTTTCTAGTATATATAATTTGTTTAACCTCTTCTTCATCAGATGACATTTGATATTCCTGACACTGGAGGAGTCAGGAAGAAATGATTACCGATGGCTGCCAGGAGATGGAGGGATTTCAAATCAACCCTCTCATCTGATTTCATTTTTGATCATAGGAGTCATGATAATCCATGTCGTATATATCCTTTTATAGATGAAGGCACATGGAGATAGTTTTTTGAAAGTAGAAGAAAATAGTCATTTTTGATAAGGGTAATGTAAAATGTTTTAAGATTTCTTATATAAATGATCTTATTAATGTTTTGTTAATGATTTCTTATTCTTAATTTACAGCAAACAAGGAAATCTCATCAGGAGATCCAATCTAAAAATGTATACCTTCATATTTTATCTCGGAGAGGGTATGTATTTTTGAAAGAACAAATGATGGCAGAAAATTTTCAAAAACTAAGAGTTGAGACTTCAAGCTCTAGAGAGGTGGACCCTCCATCCCATCCATCTAGACATGAAAAATGGAAGAGATATCAGATGGACAAAAAATGGCAATATATTTCAGAAGAATCGAGAATCGTAGCTGAGAGGATTGTAAGATATCTATTTTATTTATTTAAGTTAACAATTTTCTTCATATAATTTCAATCATTATAGAAATGTTCAATTAATTAATACAGGACTCTCTTGAGGAGCAGAGCTCACATGGGAAATTTACAGCTACTGGGAGGCAAGATATTTTTTATATAGCATTGGGAAATCCCGAACATCCTGATCATGTAAGACGATATCTGGTAGGTGTATCGATAAGAAAACTGTTGCCACATTCTTCAACTTCTAACATTGAGGGTGTTTATAAAAAAAATAGAATCATTGGAGGTTGAAGTTCATAATATTAATGCGACGATGGAGGAAAAGATCAGAGTGTCGGTATAGTCTATGTTTGCAGACATGCAAAGACAATTTCAGACTGCAGCTCCCACTCCTCCACCTCCCTCTACAGACCCCATTATTTATCCTCCACCTCCACTAGTAGCTCCCACTCTCCCACCTCAAACTGCGGACCCCATTTTTTATCATACTCCTCCGCCGTAGCTTCCTACTTATTTCGAGTTGTATGTTGATGATCCTCAACATCATACTGTTGCATATGGGTTTGTATATTGTGTAGGAGATACAGTTCATCATCAACAATTAGAGGTAGAGAATCAGAGGGTCACTGTACAGGATATTATAGATAGATCATCTTGAGTACCATTACCTACAGATGAGGTGATGATAGTCGAACATAGTATCGACCATTTTTTAATTTTTCCATCCAGACTTCTTTGACTCATTACCATAGAGGTATGAATGTTATATCTTTTATTTTATTTTTTATTAAAGTTGTTTTATCATTTTAAAACTAATATATTTTTCTATATATTTTTACATGAATACTTCAAAGGTAAAGAAATATTGTATAGACAACAAAAAATAAAAATGGCTATGACATCAAATATAGATTCTAGTAGTCTTGACAGATTGTCAACATATTCAAATTTTTTGGCGGGACATTATGAGTTTCCAATGGAATATCAGGTTTGTGGACGTGCAATAACTATGGGGATTATGAAAACTGAAATCATGGAGCTTGTTACTGGAGATAATTTAGGCATCAACGTGGTGAAAAAAAATTCATGTAAGTCTTAACACCTTTTCCCTGAGTTATATTTATTAAAAATGTATACTTATGTCTATTTTGTATTAGGTATCTTTATAAAATTTGTGATAGGAATGAGCTGATAGATATATATGGATTCATGGACCCGCAATTGATTCCCTGAAGCATGTGCATTGGATGAGGAACAAAGAATGCTTTATATTGCTGAAAAACTTGAACAGAATATAGTCACACAATGTTGGATGATGCCTTTTTGTGAGAGGTATGAAACATGTCTCTCTCAAAGAGTTCATTATCTTTTAACATAAAAAACCACTAACCTTAAATTTTCTTTTATCAGTGATCATTGGATGTTAGGGGTTTTTTTCCCAAGAGAGAAAACACTTTATTGGATATTCTCTGTCCATGATGATGTGCAATAATTTTTTAAGAATATATTAGAAAAGTATGTTTCTATTTCTCAATAGTTTTATATATTATAATTAATTTTAAATTTACCCCATTCATATTATTTTATAATAGGGGATGGGTATACTTTCAAAAAAACACAAAGAAAAGGAGTGCAAAGATCAAATATGTAAATGTGATGGTAAATATCCATTTATAATTTTTACCTTTTGATTTATTACATAAAAATAATATATTAAATTTACACTCATTCAAACATAATTTTCCTGAACAACAAGGCATCATCGAATGCGGATATTATATGTTAAGATTTATGTATGAAATAATAACAACTAGGATAGTTGTGAACTTTGACCTGGTAAGATTTCATTTTAAACTTTGCCATAATATTTCAATTTGATTTATTCATTATACAGGTTAACTACTATCCTTTTAATTTGTAGATATTTGATGACCCTCAACCCTATACTCCTCAATACATCAAACACTTACAAGTGGAGTGGTAAAATTATTTTACAGGTTTGATTGAATTTTAGTTGTTTATAGTGTAAAATTTAATTTTGAATATTGTTGTTGTAATTGTGTATTTTTTAGTCTTTTAGGTTGGATTTAGTTTTTTTTTTTGAAGTTGATAGTGTAAGTTTTGAATGTTATATATGTGAATGTTTAATTTTGCTCTACTTCTTATTTTGGTCTACTTATGATGGTTTTTCTGGTATGGATTCTGGTCTGGGGGGGAGGGGTTCCAAGGGTGTGGGGGTGTTTAGTGGGGTGGGGGGTTTCCATGGGTGTGGGAGGGTTGTCTGGTGGGGTGGGGGGTCATGGGTGTCCATGAGAGTGGGGGGACAGTCCAAGGGGTGGGAGCTTTTCCAGGAGGGTGGAAGGGCTGTCCAGGAGAGTGGGAGGTTGTCCAGGGGGTGTCTTGGGGTGTGGGGGTGTCCTGTGGGGTGAGGGGGGTTTCTAGGGGTCTGGGAGGGCTATCTAGTGGGTTGGGGGGCTGACCAGTGGCGGGGGGGGGTCCAGGGTGTCCATGGGGATGAGGGGGGCAGTCCAGGGGGGTGCGAGAGGAGGCGCCTCCATCCCTCGGGGGGATGAATGCCACTGAAATGTATTCATCACTCCCACATGTGAAACATTTTGAGACCTCAAGCTTCGCATGTAGGAGTGATGAGTACCTTCCAGCGACGTTCCCCCTGAGGGGGTGTCCAGGAGGGTGGGTGGGTGTTTGGTGGGTGTCCAGGAGGGTGGGGGAAGTACCGGGGGTGGGGGTAGTCCAGGGGTGTGGGAGGTGTCCAGGAGGGTGGGTGGCAGTCCCGGGGGTGGGGGTCGTCCAAGGGTGTGGGGGGCTATCCAGGGGGTGGGGGGGAAGTCCGGGGGTGGGGGTATCCAGGAGGGTGAGGGGTTGTCCAGGGGTGGGTGTGTCCAGGGGTGTGGTGGGGGCAGTCCAGTGGGGTGAGGGGGTTATGGTACGTTTTTGGAAACTTTTTCGTTTGTTTCAGGTGTAACACCCCAAGCTTCCCCGGTATGTTTCCCTTCGAATAATGCAATAGTGTGCATTGTACGCAACTTCGAGATTCTAACACACCACAACCAATCAAACTGGCCGTTATGAATATTAATACCTACTTTTTGAAATTTTATAAATTCTATCTCTCAAAATGGACTTCATTTTTTGATTCGGAATATCGAATTTATCCTAGGGTGAAATTTTATAACTTTTCGGATAACACTTATATTTTGATGAATAGTGAAAATTACTAAATTTTAATTAAAAACAACTTTTTAAATCAAAATAAATTATAGTGATAAATAATATTATTGATTGGTTTTAAAGTATAATTAGAATATATTTTTACCATTTTATCCAATGGTGTTCATTATAATTAATTTCACTTTGAAATTGGACCTAAACAATTGTCAATCCTTTGATATATATTGTTTCTTAAAAACACGCTATTTGTTGTGACAGCGGGAAGTAATTATAAAATTAATTAATGCAACTTATATGTTTAGAATTTTTTAAAATAGACATCATTTTTGAATTCGGAAAATCAATTATAGCTTAGGGTGAAATTTTGGCATTGTTCTGAAAAACTTCAATTTTTGATGAATAGTGAAACTACTAAGTGGTAGTTAAAAAAATGATTTTTTCATAAAACTTAATTTTACCGCTTCTGTGAATGGAATTTCAAAAATCCAAGATACACGGTTAATATCAAGAAGTAAAATGTGGTTCAATGAGATGAAAATAATTTTTGGTGAATAGTAACTTTTTACTTTTATTTACCACGGTTAAAAGTAAATAGGGTAATTAAGGGTAAAAATGATATTAATATTACCCTAACACATGTCCTAATTCTATTGGACAAGTATATCTCGACCATAAACAACCTTAGGAATAAAATATTATCATTTAGGTCCACTTGGATTAGATTAGGAAATTTATTATTATTTAATTCAAAAAAGAGTTAAAAGAGTTAAAATCAAAGTTTATTTACTAAAACATTTTTAATATAGGGTTATACATAAGATAAATTCGATTGTAAATATTCATTAGAAAGCTAATACGATTTCCTACATAATTATATTTTATTTATAATTTTTAGACATTAAATAATTTAATATATTTATGACACAATGATGATGCAGTAATTACCATAATAGTGAAAAATTAAAATAATTGATATTATAAATACCCAAATAAATATAATTTAAGACTTTTAATGAATTAAACTAATTTTCTAGGATAATATGACATATTAGGATTTATTTAATTGACTTTTTTCTAAGTAATCATTCTGTTATGAGTTTCACAAAAATCAACTATTGAATAGTGTCAAAATTGACATAAAAGAGTTTTTAAAACTAATATTATATTATTAATTGTTATTAAATTCCTAAAAATATAAGGTTCGTCCAAGAGACTTATATAATGATAGGTATATCATTAATGGACCACGTGTGGGTCTCTTGGAGGTATATAGTAAGTTTATTAACTATATAATATAAAAATACAAAGTGACATGGTAAATGTCAAACTAATTAACTAAGAGTAGAAACTAAAAGATAAGGTTAATATAGTGACCCAAACCTGTCTAAATTCTATTGGTTGAATGTTTTCAAACCTATCCCCACATTAACCTTTTAATAATAAACTTTGGAGCCATTATAAACCTAATATGAATTTATTATAAATTAATTTTTAGCTTTTCCAAAGGCACCCCTCACCCCTCTTATAAAAGGGAACTCCTCCTTCTCATTTCTTCACACCGTCAAAGCCTATTGGTTAGGCCAACCCCTGACTAAATACTCTATAAACTTCCCTAACTACAACCTAGATGCCTTAGTTTGATCATAAATCCAACCTAAGGATCCCTTTTGATCAAATCAAAATGAAGAACCCGAAGAAGAGGTAATGTTTTCACCACCCCTTTTCAAGTTCCTTTCTTCTTCCACTTCTTCTTTCTTTGTTATTACCATTATAAAATAATAACTCCAGTATCTTATATATAATTTTATGTTATTATAAATATGGTACAACCATATTCAGTATTCTATCCACCCTTTGAATAACATGTCACCATACGTGCGTACGTTCGGCTTACCGTCTCCACGTCGTGGTGTAATTGTTATTCAATATATTATTATTTGGGTGGGTATAATAATGATGTGTAACTCATGAAAATAATAATTATAACGTGATAATTATTCTGTATATATGATATACCATCCAATTATATATTATTTTAATATCAAAAGAATGATATTGTCGCTCGTGCGTACGTACGGACTACCGTCTCCACGAACGCGATGAGATTCATTCTCTATCGTATCCATTAAAGTATAATTATCATTTGATGATTTAAAAATAATGTTTAAGAACTTGATATCATTCTGGATATGAATAAGATACAACCTATCCATGAAAAACATGGCTTACATAACAAAACATATAAAATAAAACGAGTAACTTAACACCTGAAACGACGATAATTCTAAGATATTATTAACAAAGCAATGTTAAAAGATCATATATGATATCATATTAATGTATATGATTCATGAATAATTTAATAACAATTATTTCAACATTATAAAATTGTTTAACCTACCCCCAACCATGTAAAAATACAAGGTAAGGGGTTTCTTATCTCACTCTTAATTTCGTGAGAATTCCATTGTTCACCACTTATTTATTGCATGTGGTTTATGTGTACTACCCATAATTGTATTCATTGTGTAATATAATTTAATTTATGGTTATTTAAATCATCATTTTATGATACTTCTTTCATGGGTGTATGTTTCATAAGTTACCTAATCGATAAGGGAATTTGAAATTTCTATTTCCATTTACTCGGCTTTACGCAAACCTCATTGATTCTTTTATTCTGAGATTATGGGTGGAATCACTATTAATTTTCTTATGTCATAATTTCCACTCCCCTTTACTGTGGATATACTTTTGATACACATAATCACTCCATTGATAATTTATCAAGTCATTGATATGAATTTGATAAGAGTAATTTTAACTCATTCCCCATTTGTTAAGTTAAACATCCAATTCGTTGGTGTTGTTTTTACAAGAATATTTGTGAATGTCCTTTGATTGTTTTAAACTGAATATCCAATCAGATTTAGTGTATTTATATTTTTCAAACATAATTATTTCATTGATTTATCCTTAACCTAAGGATACGACCTTTATGAGATATTTCATCTCAATTTACATTCCATTGAGACTTCTTTGTTGTTATACACCAAATCACTTTTATGTGGTGTATATAATGTACTTTGACATAGTATATCATGAATTCCTTTATTCTCATGATATTACAATATTTTGATTACCTCAATTATTTGTATTCAAGTGTCTCTCTTGTGGTTAGAAACTCTAACTAAAATACCATTTTTAAATGTTTTAAAGACTTATTCTTCTAAATCTTGCTCATTAATGTCCCTGTTTTAAAAAATGATTTTAAGGATTTATTTATATGGACATTAAAGTTTTAAAATTAAAACTCCTTCTAAAAGTTTCAAAGTGGTATGGGAAATTTTGATTCAAAAATCTATTTTTAAATAGCTTCTTGACAAATAGTGTGACTTTAAATGATTTCAAGAAAAAGGGGGATATTTCTCTCAAATAGTTTTGATAATGATTTTCATCTATGTCAACATCCTTAATTATTCTTGATTGAGTATAATGTGATACAATACAATATTCCATATTGTATCGAATGAGTTATGTTTGACCGTGGATGTGCTATTTTTATACCATTCATGGTTTTTGGTTAAAGTATTGACATTTCGTATGCTAGTATTAATACAAATGTTTATGTTATGTTTAAACCTGTTCATTTGAGGAATGAATTGGACTTAATAAGTGACGGGTGGAGCCTGCTATAGCTCCTCGGTGCATTGGTAGGTCTCATGAGACAAACTAGCGTCTTGGAACAAGGTCTTGGCAAAATCTTATTTGTAGTCTTGGCACGAGGCCTTGGCTATGTGGTTATGATAGTCTGGCATTATGCATTCCATCATTATGAAAGTGGTTATTGATATTGCATGTGATCATTAGACTAGTAAAATATCCATGTGAATAATTAAATGGCATTATTTCATTTTATCTTTGAAATTTTATGTTGAAGTTCAAGTTTAAAAGGCTTTTGTTTTAGTTATAAATTTCCTTAAGTGTTTATGCTTATCTATGAAAGTTTCTGCTATAATGTTATCCTTGCTGAGCATTTGAGCTCACCCCTTTTCTATGTTTTATTTTTCCTAGGATGTGAAGAAGTAAATTATGAATGACCTGCAGGGATATTATGAGGGGATAATAGTGTGGACTATGGAGAAAATATTTTGTTGTAGTAGTTTTTCACTTTATGATGTAATGTAAAACTTTATGAATATATCTAGTGTTTCCAAGGCTACTAAACCAATCGGTCTTTCGAGATTTGATCTTTCTTGTGATCATGACAATGTTATGTAATAATGCACCGACTCTGAGTAACTAGGGTCGAGGAGTTATAGTTGGTATCAGAGGAAGTTTAGTACAAACCATGGAAGCTAGATTTAGATAAACTCTGATTAGAGAACGTAGACCTAAGATGAACTTTGAGGATTAGTATAGAAGAACTTCCTAGAATTTTGGAATTGTAAAGATTTTGTGAGTTTTTCGAGAAATACATCTCTGTCTGGATACGAACAGGTAGAGGTGGCTCTGGCACAGATGTACCTAGGGGTAAAACCCGAAAACACCGCTTTGAGCTAGACTCGAATGGGAACTGGTGCACGACAACGGGCCTTGCTGCACTCTTGGTTACGACACTCCCGGGGGATATGCTTAGGATAATTTACATTTTATTTACAAACCGATTTAAAGTATTATATATATAAGATGAGAGTAAATGACTTTGGTTAATCCTAATGTGTTTCAAATTGATAATATGGTGACATGTTAATCTCTAAATGATTGTATGACTACTATTACTCACACAATGCTTTCTGGTTTTAGTCAATGGCTAGATTCCAAGGAAGTCATAGTGACTTTGAGAATGATGTACAAGGTGGGAACGGTGGTGGAAATGAGCAACAAAATGGAATGTTGATAGGTGTAAAAGATATCGTCTTTATGTCAAATAAATTTTCCAAAAATATGATCAACAATATATATATTAACCAATTACCGAACTCAACAAATAAGAGAAAGGTGATGAATGATAAGAGCTCCAGTAGTGGAGATCATGGATAAATAAATCCTCAATTTCCATCATGCAAGAAATGTGGAAGGAGATACCCAGGAAAGTGTCTCAATGGGACAAAGAAATGCTTTACGTGCGGGAAGGAAGGACACAAAGTGAATAATTTCCGAGGAAAAATGAAGAGTACTATGGAAGAAGATAAAAATGGTCCCAAGAATCCATTTACAGTCATTTGACGTAAATGTAGAGGACCTGGCCATTACCCGAGTGAATGTCCTATTCTAAATGATATTTTCTTGGTCAGAGAAGAATCTATGTGGAAATAAATGGTTGGATAAATGTTTAAAAATTATTAGTGATCCTTGTTTAAGGGTTTACTTTAGAATAATTTTCTCTTGTATTTGTAACCCTAACGTTTTCCATGTGAGAATGATATTTATGGAAGAATTATCTTTTCTCTTTTGGATGTAATTATAAATAACCATTTGGTTTTATGTGATCATTGGGTTTGAGGCAATTACAAATTATTATAATTTGGGATGAAAATGCAAGGTATGAGATAACATTTGTGGTTAAATTATGTTATGGTTATTTTGAGGAATTTATCTCATTTTGGTAATGTTATAAAATATAGTTTTTGAAAAAGGACAACACGTAGACCGTGTGACAACCCGTCGCATCGGACAAAGCTGTGGGAATCGAACCCACAACCAAAGTGAGATTGGTATTTATCGCCTACCACTAGACTACGTGAAGTCCCTGGTTAGTGTGACTATTATTTTTAGTTAAATGATTTTATTGATCAATAATAATTTGATTTGGGATCTTATGTCTTATCAAATGAATACCCTTAGTACAGGAAAATGATTTGGTGATTAAGTGATAAATGTTATTTTGGAAGTTGTTCGCTTTGGTGTGAACACTATATGCCCAAGGAAAATAGAATAGTATGGGATTTCATTTGAGGGGTAATGGAGGATTTTTATCTATGTTTTTATTGTGGATTTATAATGATTTGGGTTATTTATAAAAATGATTAGGTTAATTACTTTTATGTATGTGACTTTAAGAGTAATTAATGTCATTTGGAGATACAATTTAACGTGGAAGACTACATTCTTAATAAGTTTTGGTTTTCGATATTAGTTTTGATTATATTGAAGGATTTTAAGGACAATTGATTATTGAATGGTATTTATTTAACTTTGGGTTATTGTTGGTTTAATTTTGGAAATTAAGATTACTGTTTATTTCTCTCAAGGAATATCCTTTTGGGGGATCATTAGATCTTGTACTAACCATTTTGTTTTTGATTAATCTCTAAAAGACAATTTAAATATATAGTTCATCCTTCATGGATCATGTGATTCTATAGAAGTTTATTCTAGCTCTTCTAGTGTGACCAAGTCTTCTTGAATACTCATCGTTTAAAAAAATGAGTTAGTGGTGGAAATTTATTAAAGAATGAAACTCTACTTAAAATGTAAGTATATATCTTTATATTCTTAGTCAATATCATAAATTAATTCCTCATCCTTATGTAATGTAACTTAAAACAAAAAAATGTTGTCCGTTTAATTTCCTACTAGGAGACTAATGGTCATTTTTTCCAACACAAGTTTGTGGTTTTCTTATTGTTAACTTTCTCCTGATCATGATTTATATCCCTCTCCATCAGAAATTGACACTTATTTTATCATCCATATCCATGTTTTCCTACATGAAATCAGAGTATGGGTTTTCTTGGTTGACCATTATACCTCTCTTTCTTTCTTTTAAAGTGATAGTTTTATTGACTCTTTTTCTGATGTGGGACTTTCCATTATATTCCCAAGAACAATTTTAAAAATTGCGAGGACGCAATTTATTGAAGGAGGGGAGAATGTAACACCCCAAGCTTCCACAATACGTTTCCCTTCGAATAATGCAATGGGGTGCATTATATGCAACTTCGAGATTCTAACACACCACAACCAATCAAACTAGCCGTTATGAATAGTAATACCTAATTTTTGAAATTTTATAAATTATATCTCTCAAAATGGACTTCATTTTTGGATTCGTAATATCGAATTTATTCTAGGGTGAAATTTTGGAACTTTTCAGATAACACTTATATTTTGATGAATAGTGAAAATTAATAAATTTTAATTAAAAACAACTTTTTAAATCAAAATAATTTATAGTGATAAATTATATTATTGAGTGGTTTTAAAGTATAATTAGAATATATTTTTACCATTTTATCCAATGGTGTTCATTAGAATTAATTTCACTTTGAAATTGGACCTAAACAATTGTCAATCTTTTGATATATATTATTTCTTAAAAAAAATCTTTTTGTTGTGACAGCAGGAATTAATTATAAAATTAATTAATGATACTTATATGTTTAGAATTTTTTAAAATAGACATCATTTTTGAATTTGTAATATAAATTATTACTTAGGGTGAAATTTTGGCATTGTTCTGAAAAACGTCAATTTTTTATGAATAGTGAAACTATTAAGTGGTAGTTAAAAAAACTGAATTTTTCATAAAACTTAATTTTACCGCTTCTGTGAAAGGAATTTCAAAAATCTGAGAGACACGGTTAATATCAATAAGTAAAATGTGGTTCAATGAGATGAAAATGATTTTTTGGTGAATAGTAACATTTTACTTTTATTTACCACGGTTAAAAGTAAATAGGGTAATTAAGGGTAAAAATGATATTAATATTACCATAACACATGACCTAATTCTATTGGACAAGTTTATCTCGACCAAAAACAACTTTTTGAATAAAATATTATCATTTAGGTCCACTTGGATTAGATTAGGACATTTATTATTATTTAATTCAAAGTAGAGTTAAAAGAGTTAAAATCAAAGTTGATTTACTAAAACCTTTTTAATATAGGGTTATACATAATATAAATTCTATCGTAAATATTAATTAGAAATATAATACGATTTCCTACATAATTATATTTTATTTATAATTTTTAGGCATTAAATAGTTTAATATATTTATGACACAATGATGATGCAGTAATTACCATAATAGTGAAAAAAATAAAATAATTGATATTATAAATACCCAAATAAATATAATTTATGACTTTTAATAAATTACACTAATTTTCTAGGATAATATGACAGATTAGGATTTCTTCAATTGACTTTTTTCGAAGTAATCATTCTGTTATGAGTTTCACAAAAATCAACTATTGAATAATGTCAAAATTGACATAAAAGAGTTTTTAAAACAAATATTATATTATTAATTGTTATTACATTCCTAAAAATCTAAGGTTCAGAAAAGAGACTTATATCATGATAGGTATATCATTAATGGACCACTTGGGGGGTCTCTTGGAGGTATATAGTAAGTTTGTTAACTATATAATATAAAAATACAAAGTGACATGGTAAATGTCAAACTAATTAACTAAGAGTTAAAACTAAAAGATAAGGTTAATATAGTGACACAAACCTGTCTAAATACTATTGGTTGAATGATTTGCGACCTATCCCCACCTTAACCATTGAATAATCAACTTTTTATCCACAATAACCCGAATATGAATTTATTATAAATTAATATTTTTTGCTTTTCCAAAGGTGCCCCTCACCCCTCTTATAAAAGGGCACTCCTTCTTCTCATTTCTTCACACCTTAAAAGCCTTTTGGTTCATCCAAACCCGGGCCAAATACTCTCTCAACTTCCCTCAATACAACCTAGAGTCCTTAGTTTGATCATAAAGCCAACATAAAGAGCCCTTTTGATCAAATCAAAAGGAAGAACCCGAAGAAGAGGTAATGTTTTCACCACCCCTTTTCAAGTTCCTTTCATCTTCCACTTCTTCTTTATTTGTTATTACCATTCTAAAATAATAAATCCAGTATCTTATATATACTGTGATGTTATTATAAATATGGTACAACCATATTCAGTATTCTATCCACCCTTTGAATAACATGTCACCATACATGCGTACGTACGGCTTACCGTCTCCACGTCGTGGTGTAATTGTTATTCAATATATTATTATTTGGGTGGGTATAATAACGATGTGTAACACATGAAAATAATAAATATAACATGATAATTATTCTTTATATATGATATACCATCCAATTATATATTATTTTAATATCAAAAGAATGATATTGTCGCTCGTGCGTACGTACGGACTACCGTCTCCACGAACGCGATGAGATTCATTCTCTATCATATCCATTCAAGTATAATTATCATTTTATGATTTAAAAATAATGTTTAAGGACCTTATATAATTATGTATATGAATAAGATACAACCTATCCATGACAAACATGTCTTACGTAACAAAACATATAAAAGAAAATGAGTAAGTTAACACCTGAAACGACGATAATTCTAAGATATTATTAACAAAGAAATGTTAAAAAATAATATATGATATCGTATTAATGTATATGATTTATGAATAATTTAATAAAAAAAATTTCAACATTATACAGGAGGTTAATCTACCCCCAACCAAGGAAAAATACAAGGTAAGGGGTTTCTTATCTCACTCTTAATTTCGTGGGAATTCCATTGTTCACCACTTATTTATTGCATGTGGTTTATGTGTACTACCCATGATTGTAATCATTGTGTAATACACTTTAATTTATGGGTATTTACATCATCATTATATGATACTTCTTTCATGAGTGTATGTTTCATAAGTTACCTAATCGATAAGGGAATTTGAAATTTCCATTTCCATTTATTCGGCTTTATGCAAACCTCATTGATTCTTTTACTCCGAGATTATGGGTGGAATCACTATTAATTTTCTTAAGTCAAAATTTCCACTCCCCTTTCCTGTGGATATACTTTTGATACACATAATCACTCCATTGATAATTTCTCAAGTCATTGATATGAATTTAATAAGAGTAATTTTAACTCATTCTCCATTTTTTGAGTTAAACATCCAATTCTTTGGTGTTGTTTTTACAAGAATATGTGTGAATGTCCTTTGATTGTTTTACAATGAATATCCAATCATATTTAGTGTATTTATATTTTTCACACAGAATTATGTCTTTGATTTATCCTTAACCTAAGGATATGTCCTTTATGAGAGATTTCATCTCAATTTACATTTCATTGAGACTTCTTTGTTGTTATAAACCAAATCACTTTTATGTGGTGTATATAATGTACTTTGACATAGTATATCATGAATTCATTTATTCTCATGATATTACAATGTTTTTATTACCTCAATTATTTGTATTCAAGTGTCTCTATTTTGGTTAGAAACACTAACTAAAATACCATTTTTAAATGTTTTAAAGACTTATTCTTCTAAATCTTTCTCTTTAATGTCCATGTTTTAAAAAAATGGTTTTAAGGATTTATTTATATGGACATTAAAGTTTTAAAATTAAAACTCATTTTAAAAGTTTCAAAGTGGTATGGGACACTTTGATTCAAAAATCTATTTTTAAATAGCTTCTTGACAAATAGTGTGACTTTAAATGATTTCAAGAAAAAGGGGGATATTTCTCTCAAATAGTTTTGATAATTATTTTCATCTATGTCAACATCCTTAATTATTCTTGATTGAGGATAATGTGATACAATACAATCTTCCATATTGTTTCGAATGAGTTATTTTTGACTGTGGATGTGCTATTTTTATACCATTCATGGTTTGTGGTTAAAGTATTGACATTTTGTATGCTAGTTTTAATACGAATGTTTATGTTATGTTTAAACCTATTCATATGACGAATACATTGGACTTAATAAGTGACGGGTGGAGCCCGCTATAGCTCCTCGGTGCATTAGTAGGTCTCATGAGACAAACTAGTGTTTTGGAACAAGGCCTTGGAAAAATCTTATTTGTAGTCTTGGCACGAGGCCTTGGCTATGTGGTTATGATAGTCTGGAATTATGCATTCCATCATTATGAAAGTGGTTATTGATATTTCATGTGATCATTCGACTAGTAGAATATCCATGTGAATAAGTAAATGGCATTATTTCATTTAACTTTGCCATTTTATGCTGAAGTTCAAGTTTAAAAGGATTTTGTTTTAGTTATAAATTGCCTTAAGTGTTTATGTTTATCTATAAAAGCTTCTGCTATTTTGTTATCCTTACTGAGAATTTGAGATCACCCCTTTTCTATGTTTTGTTTTTCCTAGGATGTGAAGAAGTAAATTATGAATGACCTGCAGGGATATTATGAGGGGATAATAGTGTGGACTATGGAGAAAATATGTTGTTGTAGTAGTTTTTCACTTTATGATGTAATGTAAAACTTTATGAATATATCTAGTGTTTCCAAGGCTACTAAACCAATCGGTCTTTCAAGATTTCATCTTTCTTGTGATCATGATAATGTTATGTAATAATGCACCGACTCTGGGTAACTGGGGTCGGGGCGTTACATCAGGGGTGTGGGAGGGTTGTCTAGGGGTGTGGGAGTGCTTTCCAGGGGGTGGGGGTTGTCTAGGGGTGGGGGGGTTGTCCAGGGGTGGTGGGGATGCTAGGGGTGTGGGGGATGTCCAGGGGGTTGGGGCAGTCCAAGGGTGTGGGGGGTGTCCAGGGGTGTGGTGGGGGTTGTCCAGTGGGGTGAGGGGGGCTGTCCAGGGGGTGTTGGGGTAGTCCAGGAGGGTGGGGTGGTTGTCAGGGTTGTTCGGGGCTATCTAGGGTGGGGGTAGTCCATGGGTGTGGGGGTGTCCAGGGGTGTGGTGGGGTGGGGGTTATCCAGTGGGTTGAGGGGGTTCTGGTCTATTTTTTGGTAACTTTTTGGTCTATTTCAGGGGTGGGGGAGGGATGTACAGGGGTGTGGGAGTGCTATCCATGGGTGGGGGATGTTTAGGGGGTGGTGGTGGTGTACCGGGGTGTGGGGGGTGTCTAGGGGTGTAGTGGGGGCCGTCATGTGGGGTGAGGGGGTTATGGTTTGTTTTTGGTAACTTTTTGGTCTTTTTCAGGGGTGTGGGAGGGATGTCTAGGGGTGTGGGAGTGTTGTCCATGGGGGTGGGGGTATACATGAGGGTGGGGGTTTTCCAGGGGTGTTTGGGGCTGTGAAGGGGGTCGAGGGGCAGTCCAGGGGTGTGGTGGGGGCTGTCTAGTGGGGTGATGGGGTGGGAGGGCTGTCCAGGGGTGTGGGTGTGTTGTCCAGGGTGTGGGAGGTATACATGAGGGTGGGGAGGTTGTCCCGGGGTGTTTGGGCTGTAAAGGGGGTCGGGGGCAGTCCAGGGGTGTGGTGGGGGTTGTCCAGTGGGGTTGGGGGGGGGGGGGCTGTTCTGGGGGTGGGGGTTGTCCAGTGGGGTGAGTTTTAAATGTTATCAATTTAAATGCTTAATTTTTCATTGGTTCTTGTTTTGGTATACTTATGTTTTTGTGGTACGAATTCTTGATTTGGTTTCTGGTTGTTTCTAGGGAGAGAAGAGGACTGCATTCCATTTAAAAAAATTGGTCTTCCACATCGGTTATTTTATAACCGACGTGACAAAGGAATGGGGAAGGGTTTATCACGTCGGTTATTTGAGTAACCAACATGATAAACACATGTGGAATGGTTTATCATGTCGGTTATTTAATAACCGATGTGATGACCCCCCCCCCCCCAGACTAGTTTATCACATCAGTTATTGTATAACCGACGTGATAAACCATTTCCCAGGGTTTTATCACATCAGTTATTAAATAAGCGATGTGATTAACATCCCCTGTACTGTTTTATCACGTTAGTTATATAATAACCAACGTGATAACCCCCCCCCCCCATTTTATCACGTCGGTTATGTAATAACTGATGTGATAAAGGCCTGGGAAATGGTTTATCAGGTCAGTTATTATATAACTGACGTGATAAACACCCCCGCACTGGTTTATCATGTCGGTTATATAATAATCGACGTGATAAACCCTCCCCCTGGTTTTTTCATGTCGGTTAATTAATAATTAATGTGATAAACACCGCGATGTTATGTTTTTTACGTTCATTTTTAAATAATCGGCATAAAAAACAATATTTATAATGTCATCTGTATTAACGTCGGTGAAAAACCGGCGTAAAAAATGAAAAATAACAGACGAAAAAAATGTTTTCTGCACTAGTGCTACCACCCACAAACTAATAGACAATCATAATGGACTATTCAAACTTTGGAAGACAAATTGAGGTGTTGTTCACTTGACTTTCAAGGTATGTGGGATCATTATTTACCTCTTATAGAATTTTCCTAAAACAATAGCTTCCATTCAAATATTCATATGGCACCATATAAAGTGTTATATAGAAATAGATGTCATACATCAACTTTCTAGGATGATGTAGGTGAAAGAAATCTCATAGGCCCAAAACATGTTGAGGAAGCAATGGAAAATGTGAAAATTATCCAAACCCATATCAAAAAATCTCAAAGTAGGTAAATGATCTATGTTGATAACTGAAGGAAGAATTTGGAATTTCAAGAAGTAGATCATATTTTCTTAAAGTTATATCCATGGAAATGTATTATATGATTTAGCAAAAATGGACAAATAAAACATAGGAACATCAGACCTTTTGAAATTTTGGACCGAATTGGAGTTGTATCTTACCATTTGGAAGTTCCACTAGGTCTCTCCAAAGTTCACAATGTGATCAACATGTCAATGTTAAAGAGATACATGATATACCCAACACATGTACTCGACTATGAATAAATAGAACTTGAGCCCTGTATGTATTATTATAAAGAGCCTATCAAGATTCTTGATATCAAAGAACAAGTATTGATAAATTAGATGACTCATTTGGTAAATGATCTTTGGAGGAACCATAAAATGGAGGAAGCAACATGGCATCCTGAGAAGCTTATGTTGAAGATATACCAGAATCTTTTTGGGAAGCAATTTTGTGAATTTCGAGAAAATATTTTTTGTAAAGAGGGGAGAATGTAACAACCCAATATTTTATCAATGGAAATTAATTTCTTATAAATATGTCATAATCACATCACAACATAATGAACTAATAATTTCTATGTTACCCTTAAACATAAGTTTGTCACTTCTGTTATATGAATTTCAAAAATCTGACATGCAGAGTTGTGATCAGTAAGTTATTTGGAGTCCGATAAGAAAAACATAATTTTTTGTGAATAGTAACCTACCCTTATGAATAGAAACATAAACTTTGGAATATTAATATACCCTAATGAATATTAACCTTACCTATGATATTATATAAATAATATTCATGTTGAAGTACGATATACCAATGTTTTGGAATAAGTAAATAATGGTTTTAAAACTGTTTTTTAGAATAAATTATTATTTTAATTAAATATTAAATTAATCATATTTAAGAAATTATTTTTGAAAAATAGACTTCATATTAGGATTCAACACATCAAAAAATGTTTTGGGTGAATTTTTTTTATTTTTCTAAAAAACTTGAATTTTTGATGAATAGTAAAATAAGATAATTCACAATAAATGCTAAAACCTAGATTTTTGCATCATTCTTGATTCATGGATGATGTAATACAACTTTTTTCGAACTCATGTTAATTTATTACTATTCTTGGTCATGGAATCATCACTATTTCTTGTCATGAGGGAAATTAATAAAGTAATGATTAAAAAATTATGAAAACCCTCCTCTCCTCCACTATAAAACCCCCCTCACTCCCTCTTCTCGTCACTCCTATAAGCCATTAAGCTCCTCAAAGTTCTTCCCAAATAACCTCCCCTAGTCACTCCTGACTTCCAAGATGCTCTTGGTCTTACCAAAAGACCAAAATATCTTCCCTTAAGGAGGTTCTCAAAGAGGTTATTTCAAGAGGTAAAGCACCTTTATTTTTCCTCTAGTTTCATTTCAATTTATCTTCTTCTGTTATAATCTCCTCACCTCCTATATCCAAATGACCATGAAAGATCAATTATCATCTATATACTGTAATTATATCATTTTAATGCAAGAACCATCATCAATATTCGTACTCTCTCTCTCTCTCTCTTATTTTATAAATGAAATCAATGTCCATGGGGTTCCAATTTATAACCATCATGGACGACAAAGTTTTGTTCTTAAATTTATCCTTCATTACTGGTCATTAACCCATTTTTATGATTTAACCAGAGTATAATATATGTATTATAACATAATTAATATTCAGGAACCGGTATACAAACATATCATTAAATCTTATGACCAATCTAGTTCCTAATAATCAAAATACCGCTAAAATAATCTAAGTGAATGTCAAAAATATTTCATCTATTGATTCATACTCTTAACATGTAACAAAATTATATAAATTACCATTAGAACTTATGGATTTTCATAAATAATATTTAATTTTAATTCTGGATATTTACATCCATTCCTAATGAACTCCATTACTTAAGAACAAGCGAAAAGATTAAGAAAATAAAGAAAACAAACACTCTAGAATGACGAAATTCAATATAATAACTTATCACTAATGGAATAAATGAACTAAAAATAATTATGATAAAATAAATACATGTCTAATAGTTTATTTAATAAGTTATTAATAAGTATAATTTTATATTCCATGATCTTAAGTTCAAGAGCAGAACACGTTCGGATTTAAGGTAAGGGTTTTCTCACCCGAACATCCATTTTCATTCGGGTATCTTTTAATTTCTAATTACTTAAATGAAATTCTTGTATATTATTATTTAATCCTCATAAAATATTTTTTAGTGTTATATATTTTCTTCAACCAGAATGATTCCTTATTTTGTGGATAGTTACACATTTTAAAATGAACTTTCAAAATTGTTTCCAAAATACAATCTCGATTCAAGGGAATTTCTAAAATTCTTACCTATTTTCAAGGTCAATATATAATATGTTTTTGGAAACCATTATCTTTATAAAATAACTAATTTTATTATGGAAATACTATATTACTTCAATTTTATTTTTATACAAATATTTTTCCAAAAGAACTCTTCTTTTCAAAATAAAAGAGTATTTATCTAAAGAATTGTTTAATGATTTTATAAGTGTATTTTCATATGATTAAACACTCTTGTTGATTATTATGTATTATTTGGTTTATTAATTTTTTATGTAATATACCATATTTGATTTAATTTTTTATGGATAATTTTATTTTCAATGATCTATCCTAAAACCATTCACCATATTACTCAGAATGGTTAGTGTTTTATGTTTATTGATTGGGGAAAGTTAGTTACATTTCATATGATTGTATCAATATGAATGTATATTTAGTTTATGATTATACCTTCTCATATGAGTAATGCATTAGAATTATTATGTGATGGTTGGGGCCCTCTATATCCCCTCAATGCATCGGTAGGTCTAATGAGACAAATAGACGTGGAATTTTCTGAGGACTTTCCCAATTTGATATATGGTTTTGGTTGAGGGCTTAATCATTTTTAGAAGTCTTGGTCGAGGCCTTGTAAAAATGTTTCATAATGTTCGGAATATGCACTTCTCTCATTATGAAGCTAGTAATTGAAAGTTCATGTGGTTATTCAACTATTAGAATACCCTTCATTATGTTATATTATGGAAATATTTACTTGGCTCATATTCCTGCCATATTATGTTCAAGTTTATTTTTTAAGGCATGTATTTTCAATTATTCACCATGTATAATGTTTATGTTATCATCGATTGTATTTCTTACTCTTACTGAGTATTTGATCTCACCCTTTCTTATATTTTATTTTCCCAACATATTAAGAAGTAAATTGTGAGGGACTTTCAAGAATAATCTAGGAGTCTTGGATGTTTCTAAGGGAATAAATTAGTGTTTTTTCCTTTCAATATCTAAATTTGAACTTATTAATGTATCTTGTTCCCAAAAGCTACAAAACTATTGGTCCTTCGGGATTCATATTCCTTGTTTATATGCTAATGTAATAAAATAAGGTAGAGGCTCTAGGTAACTGGGGTAGGGTCCTTACAATCCATGTATTGGCCATCAGGTCGAAGCACTTCTCTATGCTCACCTAGAGAAAACAACTCATGAATAGGTCTCTAAATTGTGTCCTCATCACTCAACTAGTCATCTTAATGAACTTGTATTGGTGTCCTTTTTGGATTTAATCTTTGTGAAATCCCGAAAGTTAACAAGATATGTCATGGTTAGATGATAATATTTGGGGAGTTGACTCAAAAATTTAATAAAAGTAAAAAAGACACAATACATGATGATACATGTACCATTGGTTTCCCTATAACTGATGACTCGTCATTCTGAGTCAAGAAATAGGTAGTTAAAGTCCTAGTGTATGGATACATCATCCATCACACATTCACTAGGATCCTTTTACTAAGAACTAAACTGGATATATTATAACATCATTTCCCTAATTTCTCAAACCAATACTCACAACATGTCTAAATTGAAACAATGACTAATGGACAAACCTCCTTTCATAGAACTATGTCATGACCTAACACACTAAGGCCCCTCTTGGTATGGAAGTAATATAAGAATGAAATCCCATTCTCACCTCTAATAGGTCGGGGGTTGCAAAAAAGGATAGAGTAGAAAAAAAATAGAAATGGGATGCCTTGTCCTGATGTACCTGTACTCTCACACACAAAAAACTACCTAAAATAGTATAGAGATATAAAGTAACTTCAAAATCTTGGGATTAATCAATTAATTCTGTAATTTCAATGAAATGCATCAAATTTTATTAAGGTAATACAATATAAAGGGTAAAAATATACCACCACCTAGAAAAGATGGAAAAGAACCCCAATCACTCGATATGCACATACTGAAACCCCATTTGTAGATAAAGAGAAGTCTTAGTCTCAAAATCCATAAAATGATGATGTTGGCTATTCCTAAATCTCTAAATTCATCATCCTCACTGACATGAATCATGTAAATCCATGCAAGAATATGAGTGGAGGGACACTTCTCACTACTATGCTCCACACCTGAGAGAGAATTATCCCCTCTTGAGGGACCACTCCCTACCAAATCATAATGATGGGGGAGTACCATTCCATATAAATAGGACATATTCCCCCTATAATGTGGTGGATTACCAACTATACCTATATAAATATTATGGGGATCCATCCCCCATTGTGACAGGGGAGTATCGACCCTAACATCTCTCTAATGATCAAACCTGGGCACTATCATCAGCTAAATGTCACTATAAGTAAAATGTAACCCATAAAACGTCAAGTCATATATTTTATTCCAAAATTAAGGGTATAATCATTTCATATTTTAACAAATACTCTTTATAGGATACTCATAGGAACAAATTTGAGTCCTAAAGGAGGATATAAGCATGGTAATGTTTCTATAAATAGGTACACGATGTGTACATATGGTCACATGATGTGTGCCATCACATGAATGCTTGGTGGCCCCCTACCCTATAAATGACTTTTCTATAAATTCATATCCACACAGTGTGTCTCTATAAGACATTGTATGTTTTTTCTCCTATGTTCTTGGGAATGTTCTCTTGACACATGGATAGACTAGCCTTATACCTCCACACTGTGTATCACTATGGGAACATGATATTTTTTCTCACTTGGGGTCTTTAGTGTGTTCATTATACACATGGATCAACTAATCGGGTAGGGTCACATAACATGTGGGCCTAGACAGATGGCATGAAATATGTAACTTTAGCAAAAAACATATCAACCGTGAAATTTTGTGGAACATAGCAAGTTTTTCACCAATGTACATGGTGTATTCTCAGATTTTTCATATAAATTAACTCTAGTCTTAATGTGTGAACCATATCCACCATTCTTACTTCAAAAAATGCCATTTTAACACTCAAATTCACATAAAATTCAAGCTAAATTCCTTGATCATTGATTCTTAGCCTCTGATTGCTGGAAAACAAAACTCTAATATTCTGAGTGGTACCTTTTTCACCTCCGAGTATCAATTTTGGTCTTGATCCATGAATCCAACACCAACATTCCACAAATCCACCTCAAACCATATAAAAACCATCAATTCCTAGGTTTTTTTAATATTTCATGATTCTAGGGATTTTATTGCACTTGAAATAGCCCAAAAATATCAAATCACTGACCCCATAGGCCAATGATAAAGAACGTGAAGAAAGGTGGTACGAAAATCATAAGAAAAAAGTTAGATCATCATAGGGTAATGTGATTCTAGCCAAAAATTCCATATCAATAAAAAATAAAAAATCAAGGGTATGAAAGATATAAGTAATTGTTCTCAAGAACACTAATTTATTCTAGGCTAGTCTGAAGAATAAAGATTGAAGAAATAAAAAGATATGTAATTCATGCTCATTATTTGAATCAAAAAGAGAATAAATATATGAAATAAAAAGATATACATCATGAATGGATTTGTCATTGGTAAATAATTGGTCTACTACTAATGAATAGGAAGATCCCACTATGTTCTTTATTTATCTCATGAATCCCCTCAATCATTTTTCATCAATACATGTTCCCATGTTTTCAATGCCAATGAAGATCCCCCTTCATCCTATCTAATCTACAATGATTATGAGAATATCCCTATAGATTCATCATAATTATGTATATAAAGAGATTAGATTAGGTTTTTTTATTAAATAAAATAAATTATTTATTTATTAAATTTAATTAACACACCATCCAATGTCTGCCTTCCACATAACATTTAACACAACACAACCTTGTGTTTCTCTAAGGTTAAACCCGACATCATAGAAACAACTGTGGACTTAGATTTTCCATCTGATGTCCCAATTAATGGGAAAAATTTATTCTAAAAAGATTCTTGTTCATTCTTTAATATATAATAATATTTTTAATATATTAATTTTGGGGTCCTATAACACCCAAAACCATATGCCAACTCTTAGGTAAAATCCAAAGATATATTTATAATTATTCAAAAGGATAAAACTATGAAAATTGAGGTTTCTTCATCTACCCCACTAATATATTTTCCACGCATATTGACTTTATACAGTAAAATGAATCTAGTGATCATAAAATGGTTAAAAATTAAATGCTACTTTAAAATATTCTAATTCTAGGAATGAAAATAATAGACTGTTTACAAATTGATGAATCATCTAATGAAGATACTTCAAACAATTCTAATTATAATAGTGAGATTTTTTCAATTTTAAAAGAATCTTAAAAAGTTATACAATAAGATAAGATGATTCAAGAAATGCTTCAACAAGAAAAAAAAATTATAATAGAATCTAAAAAAAAATTATTTTCCATGAGTGAAATAATATTATACATACCAAACCTGATTGTCTATAGATTCAAGATAAAAAATAGATAAGAAATACAATTGGAAACCATAATTCAATAACAAGATAAAAGGTATTATGAAGGCCGCAAGTATTTCTTAGAAAAACTTTAGTGATGTCACATCTATTAAATCGGAAGATGAAATCTATAATAAAAGGTCAACATGTGCTTTATAGAAGATATGATTAGGTATACCCATTTTAGTCTTAATATCTTTAATACGATTATGAAACTGATAATTTATCTTTTTAAGAACTGAATAAATATTTTTCCATGCTATAAAATAAATATGAATGCTTGAAAAAGAAAAATAAATCACATAAAAATACATATCATGTTGTTATAAGTGAAAAATTGGAATTTAAAAACAAATTTTAGTCTATAAATCTAAGCTAAAAAAATCTTCTAGTACGGAACAAGGTAATAAAATAAAAAGGTTTCAAAAAAAATTTAAATCCATTATATATATATTAATACTATTTTTTCCAAAGGTTAAAATTACTTAAATAAAATCCTTGGTAACAATAAACTCCAAAAATATAATTTTTTAATTGTAAGTAAAGGTAAAAACCCAAATATAAAAAAATATAATTTTTCATATTTCGAAGAAAAAAACATGTCTATAGTTATTTTTTCATTTTAAAGAACATAGAAATTTTGAAAATTCTTGTGTTATATGAAACCATTAGTTTAGTGTTGTTAATTACGCTTCAATTTTATGAAAATTCTCAAAATTTAGTGATAGAATTTTTATACAACACAAGAAGCTTTGGATTCCCAAATCTTTAGTTTCTAATATTTCTTGAACCAAAAGAATATGGGTACTAGAAAATTTTATCATTTGATTTCTCTTCCATGAAACAATTTATCGGATTTTCAATGAAAAATGGTATGTGGATAGTGGATGTTCAAGAAATGTGATTGGTGATTTCTCAAATATCCATTATTTTTCCAAAATTGATAGAGGCTATGTCGCATTTGGTGATAATAATATCAGATATAAATTAGTTTGAAATCTATGTTTATTTCTCATAAAAAATGTTCTCTGTGTTAATGGATTAATGTAACGCCCCAACCCCAGTTACCCAAAGTCAGTTCATTATTACATACCATTGGCATGATCACAAGGGATCAATCCCTGAAAGACAGATTAATTTACTAGACTTGGAAGTACTAGATACATTCATAAGTTTTATATTACATTATAAAATTAAAAACTACAATAACATTGTCTCTATTGAACACATTCATATCCCTTATACTGTACCAGCAGGTCAGTCATAATATACATCATAGAATCATGGGAAGAATAAAACATAAAAAGGGGAGATATCAAATGATCAGTAAGGATAAAAATATAACATAAACTTTTATAAATAAGAATAAACATTTAAGTCAATGTATAATACTAAAACACAATCCTTTTAAACATAAAATTTAGAATAATATGGAAAAGATAAATCAAATAATTCTGTTTACTTATTCACATGGATGTTCTACTAGTAAAATAATCACATGTAATATCAATAGCCAATTTTATAATGATGGAATGCATAATGTCGAACATCATAACCACATAGTCCAGGACTCTTGCCAAGACTACAAATAAGATTTTGTCAAGGCCTTATTTCAAGACCCTAGTTTGTCTCATGAGACTTACTAATGCATCGAGGAGTTATAGCGGGCTCCACCCATCACTTACTAAGTCCAATGCATTCCTCATATGAAAAGGTCGAAACATAAAATAAACATTTGTATTAAAACTAGCATAAAAATGTTAATAATTTAACCATAACCCATGATTGGTATAAAAATAACACATCCACGGTCAAACATATCACAAAACCTTGAATACAATATGGAAGATTTGTATCATAATGAATCAACTTCAAAAAAGTGTAAAATCCATCAAAGGATGTTGATATAGATGAAATCAAAGCTATTTGAGAGAAATATCTCTTTTTTTAAATAATTTAAAAGACAAATAATTATAAAAGAAAAAATTTATTTTAAAAATATTCTTATAAGATTACAAGGGAGTCTTAGACGATGTTATAATGGAAGAAAATATCCTCACTCTCCGTATAAGTTAAAAAATACATTCTTACCATAATTTTGTTGAAAAAGTCATAAAGTAACTTGTTTGGAAAATGAAAAAAAGATTCTTTTTGAAAATTAGAAGGTAAAAATAGGGTATAGATGACTTTAACTCATATTATATTAAATATTAAAAAAATTGAAATTCATTTTTAAGAAAACATAGATGTGGATGATAAAGAGGTCCTAGTAGATACTTATGTATTAACAACCTCGGATAAGTAAAGATATTGTAAAAATAAACCTTACCTTTTACTTTTTTTGGGTAGAGGGTAGGTTAACCTCTTTTATAATAGTTAAATAATTTTTATTAAATTATAAAATAATCATATACATAAATATAATATCATATATGATAATCTAATATTGTTTTGTTAATAATATTTTAGTAGTATCATCGTTTCAGGTGTTAATTGATTCATTTTCCTTTATATGCTTGGCTACGTAAGTCATGTTTGATATGGATAGGATGTATTTGATTCATATCCATAATTATATTAAGTTATTAAGCATTATTTTTAATTATAAAATTAAAATTATTCTTCAATCGTTACGATGGGGAATGAATTTCATCGTGTTCGTGGAGACGGTAATCCGTACGTATACACGAGCGACAATATCATTATATTGATGGTGAAATAATATTTAATTGGATGTTATAACATATATAAAAAATCATTAACATTTTGTATTTATTATTTACATCATTTATACTCATTATATACCCATTCAAATAATTAAGTGTTTGAATAAAAAACTACACCACGACGTGGGGAGGGTAAGTTGTACTTACGCACGTACGGTGAATTGTCATTCATAGGATTGATAGAATAATGAATATGTGTGTAGCATATTTATAATAACATCACAGTGTTTATAAGGTATTGGATTTATTATTTTGGTATGAAAACAACAAAGAAAGAGGAAGTGGAAGAAGAAAATAAGTTAGAAAAGGGTGGTGAAATTATTACCTCTTCTTCGGGTGTTACCTTTTGAGTTGATCAAAATGGATACTTAGGTTGGATTTATGATCAAATTAATGACTCTATGTATAAGTGAGGGTAGTTTCAAGGATATTTTATCAGTTTTTGTCTAATACAAATGGCTTTGGTGGTGTGATTTAGAGATAAGGGCAAGTACCTATTTATTAGAGAGGTGAGGGTCACTTCAGGAAAAGGTTGAAATATTATTTCATTATACAGTCATATTTGGTTTATAATAGATCCAAAATGATTTATTTATAGGATAAGGTGGGTATGTATATAAAACCTCTCAACTAATAGGTTTTATATAGGTTTAGGTTACCATATTAACCTTATATTTTATATTTAACTCTTGCTTTTAATAGTTTACCATTTACCATGTCTTCTTGTATTTTTATATTATATGGTTAATAAACTTACTATAAAATTGTAAGAAAACCCAAGTGGTTCATTAATGACATATATATTATTATATAAGTCCTTGGTCTAAAACTTATATTTTTAGGACTATTATATCATTTAATAATATAATATTCGTTTTAAAAACTCATTTTTGTCAATTTTGACACTATTTGGTATTTTGTTTTTCTTAAAGTCATAACAACATGATTAATTCTAAAAAAAACTAATTAAATCAACCCTAACATGTCATATTATCCTATAAAATTCTTGTAATGCATCAAAAGTATCAATTTATAGTTATTTGGGTATTTATAAAATCAAATATTTTAATCTTTCATTAATAAGATAATTACTGCATCATCATTGTGTCATAAATATATTTAATTATTTAATTTCTACAAACTATAAAACAAATACCATGATTTATGAAATATTTTTATATCTCAAATAAATACTTATATTCAAATTTATAACTTATATAACCACATGTAAAAAATTTTTACTAGAAGATATATGTTTATGTAATTATTGTCTTTACATTAAATTGATTAATATAAAGTGTCATTATCACTCACAAGTGTCTCCATGGGGTCCCAAAATCGACCCATGTATGCCCATGGGTATAAATGTATCTATATTTACTTAATATAAATTTAAATAAAATATCTAATTATTTAAATAAAATTTCTATTTTAAACAATAGCGGAGTGTTTTTTTATTATTCATCAAAAATTGAATGTTTTCAGAAAAATACAAAAAATTAACCCTAATATAATTTTTATATTAAAAATCCAAAAATAAATTCCATTTTGAAAAATAAAATTTATAAAATTTCAAAAAGTGGGTATTACTATTCATAACGACTAGTTTAATTGCACGTGGTGTGTTAAAAATCTAAGTTGCATACAATACAAGCTATTTCATTATTAAAAGGGAAATGTCATGTGGAATCTTGGGGTGTTACATTCTCCCCACCTTCAAATAATTTCATCCTAAAAATATCTATAATATTACTACATAAAAAGATTTGGGTGTTTCTTAATCATAAGTTCCCTGGGTTCCCATGTTGCCTCTTCCATATTATGATTTCTCTATAGAACATTTACGATATGAGTCGTCTGGTTTCTCAACACTTGTTCTATGGTATCAAGAATCTTGATAGGCTCTTCAAATTAAGATAGATCAAGTTCCAGTTCAATTTCCTCATAGGTTAATTCATTCATTGGGTCTGACATGTATTTTCTCAACTGTGATGCGTGGAACACATCACGAACTTTGGAGAGACTTAGAGGCATTTCCAAATGATAAGCTACAACTCCAATTAGTTCTAGAATTTCAAAAGGTCGGATGTACCTGGGACTCAATTTACCCTTCTTAACAAATCATATAACACCCTTCCATAGAGATACCTTCAAGAAAACATGATCTCCTACTTGAAATTCTAAATCCTGCCTTCGTTTATCGGTATAGCTCTTTTTCCTACTTGGAGCTACTTTGATGTGGGTTTGGATAAACTTTACTTTTTTCATTGTTTCCTCAACAAGTTCTGGGCCTACGAGTTTTCTTTCACCAACATCATTCCAAAACGTTTGTGTGTGAAATCTCTTTCCATATAATGCTTCATATGGTGTCATTTGAATACTTGAAGGGAAGATAATGTTATAGGAAAATTATACCATAGGTAAATTTTGATACCACATACCATGAAATTCAAGTGAGAAAGATCTCAACATGTATTCTAAGGTTTGAATAGTCCATTATGATTTTCCATCATCTTGAGGGTGTTAGGTAGTGCTCAAATGAAGTTCACTATCTAAGGCCTTCTGAAGACTTTTCTATAATATTGATGTAAAATGGGGGGTCACAATTAGAAACAATCGATAAGGGTAATCCATGAAGTCTTACAACTTCTTTAATATAGAGTCTTTCTAAACTTTCAAGTGGTAAATCTTCTCTTATTGCAAGAAAATGTGTTGACTTGTTATGACAATCAACAATGAACCATATTGCATCATTCCTTCTAGGAGTCTTTGGTAGTCCCATGACAAAGTCCATCATAATATGATCCCATTTTCACTCAGGTATGGGAAGAGGTTTCATGACTCTTCTAGGATGTTGTCTTCCAACTTTCACTTGTTGGAAAACCATACATCATGATGCATAATCAGTAATCTCTCTCATCATGTTTTCCCACCAAAAATGTTCTTTAAAAACTCTATACATCTTAGTGTTATCAGGGTGTGTAGAGAAATTGGAGCTATGAGCATCATCCAACAATTTCCTTTTTAGATCAGGTCTGTCAGGAACACAAAGTCTCTTCCCAAATTTCAAAATCCCATATTCATATATAAAGTTAATCAATCTACCATCGTTCAAAGATTTAATTTTCTTTTGAAACTCCAAGTCATCGGTCTAAGAACTTTTTATCCTTTATCGTAAAGATGGTTTGGAAACCATTCGAAAAATTATTGATGTTTGACCTTCCATGATTATTCCCATGTCCATATTTACTAGATCTGTGAACATAGTATTCCTTTCAACTCTCATATTGTTCAAAAATCCATGATCCTTTCTTATCAAAGCATCTGCTGCCTTATTTGCCTTCCCCGGGTGGTAGTGTATAGTGTAATAATAATCCTTGAGTAGATAGAGTCATCACCTTTGCCTCATGTTGAGTTCTTTCAGTGAGAAAATATACTTCAAGATCTTATTATTGGTATATATCTCACATTTTTCCCATATATATAGTGTCTCCATATCTTCAAAGAAAATATTACAGCTACTAACTTAAGATCATTAGTGGGATAGTCTTGTTCATTAATTTTTAGTTGTTGCGATGCATGGGTAATAACTCTATCATTCTGCATAAGGACACAACCAAGTCCTTTCTTTGAAGCATCACTATAAATAACAAACTCATCATTCCCTGATGGTAGATTCAATATAGGATCATTGACTAATCTTCTCTTCAGTTTTTCAAAGCATTCTTCACACTCTTTTCCCCAAAAAAATCAACCCCTTTATGTGTGATCTTTGTTAATGGGTTAGACAATCAGAAAAAATTCTAGAAAAAGCACTAGTAATAACTTGCTAAAGAAATCAAACTACGTACTTCAGTTATACTTTTCTGTTCTAGCCATTCCTGTATTGGTCTTATCATTGAATGATAAACAGAGATTCCATCCTTAGAGACTATATGGCCAAGAAAAAAAATCTTCTGAAGCCAGAATTCACACATACTAAACTTCCTATATAATTAATTTATTCTAAGAGTTTTTAAAATAATTGTAAAGACTCAGAAATTATGTGGAAATGTTTTTCTTAAATACATGGGAATTTTACGAGTTTGCAGTTTCTAACGGCACCTGATTTCGAGGCCCGGTGTGCCCGAAATCAATTTCTGATGTTTTGTTCAGGTACGTTCAGTAAACATATGATTAGGAATTTATATCTTTTAAACCGGTGCTTGGAATTGAAATCTGAGGAAACTATTGAACTCGCAACATCGGTATTCACTTGATGAGACCTTTATCGTAGTTTCATTTTATCGAGATTCGAAGTTAATTTTTTGGGTTTCTAAATAAATTAAATAAAAATATGTGTAGCATATTTTTATTTGAGTGGTGGTTTAATCCTCCAAGGGGAGGTTGTACGTGGGGCCTGCCCACACATAACCTCCCTTGGGAGGATATTATGTAGTGGGTCCCACGTGAGCTTCTTAACCCCCCATAACTTTTGACCTCACCATTTATGTGGTTGAAACTCTCTCCCATTAATTGAGCCTCTCCACCTTCCCCATTAATTTTGTGCCAACCCAAGCAATTAATTTATTGAACTTCTCTTAATTAATTGGCACTATTTGAATTCTTTTGAATTCATGTCAAGAATAAAATAATAGACAAATCTATTATATTGGTTGGCACATAATACTTTGGTGGAGCCTTGGAGAATTAGAAAGAGCATTCTTCCCACGAAGAACGTGAAGAATGTCTCTTCCGCCACTGAAGCACGATGATGTCATCTTCTTCCTTCTTCATTGTTCTTCAATAGAGGCAAGGAAAGGGAGGTGACGCCCACGACATCTCTAAATACCTTCATCCACGTCAAAGGAGAAGATTTCACCCACGAAGAACGTCACCAACAATGACGTCACCTTCGAACGCCGTCTGCCAACGACGAATACCTCTCTTCCTCTTCCAATGTTGACGGAAAGACTTCGCCTTCCCGCGACTCCATCAAATGACATCATCAAGAAAGGTCGGGGGGTTTTAAGTTGTTTATATTTTCCGTACATTGTTGTTCAAATTTATGAATTAGAACAAAATGATAACACCATAACGGGGAGGGCTCGGACCACACGAACACAGCCCAACCCTCCCCCCTTTAATTACCCATGTTGATAACGACGGAGGCAGAGCAACGACGGCCGGTTCCGGGATGGCTGCGAAGGAAACAGAAGGAGCAAGGCCACCATAAAAAGGTGTGGCACCGTCATGCCGCATGGAGGAGTCGAGGGCTGCATCCAAACCGGGCCGCGAAGGAGGAGGCATGGCACCGTCACACCGCGAGGAGGACAATGGGGTCGTGGAAATGTCCGGCCACGACGGTGATGGCGGGTTGTCATTGCGCCGCAGTGGAGATGCGGTGGCGGCCGGCAGGCCAGCCGCCGTAGAGCTGGAGTGGCTGGCCGCTCAGCCAGCCAGGAGGAGCGGGACTCCATCGGGTCTCGCATGTACTAGACCGGTGCCACTTGGCACCGGTTCTGTCCACCCGAACAGTTATACCGTTCGGGCGCCACGGGACGTGCTGCCCCCCCTAGGCGTGGCTAGGGAAGGCCGTCGGGCCGCCCTCGGCTGGGCCGCCCATTATTCGGGCCACCCTTTCAGGTCGGGCTACCCCTTGGGTCAGACTGCTTCTCCAGACCGTGTTGGACCCTGGTCTGGTCTGACCCAGTCAGACAGAAACTGGACCCATACCTGGTTGGCCAGTTTACACCTTTTAGCCCGTATCTTGGGATACGGGTGTCCGATCGACGAAACGTCTATGGCGATGGAATACATGGAGCGAGACGATTCTTTTTTCATACTCCACTTGAGGTTCGGATCCCGTTGGGGTGCGGTCAGGTTGGTTTGAGCCTAAAAACCAACTGGGTCCCTGGAACGGAAACGCCAATAACTCATAGACTGGGCGCCCGATTGACTCGTCTTCTATCTCGTTGGGTTTCTTATGATGAGACGAAACTACGGGATACATCAACTTGAGACTTTGTGATAGTTGATGTATCAGCAATTGGATCGAGGAGTGAACCCGCACGGAATCGAGCATGTTGTGTGAGGGAACCCTATGGCTGGCTACGACTAAGATAAAAGGATCCTCCGTGGGTTTGACAGCGATGATACTGTACCAGAAGTTTCTATGGGTTTGACATTGATGACTTCTGTACTGGGATCCTCTGTGGGTTCAACAGCAGTGGCTTCTATAATGGGATCCTCTATGGGTTCGATAGTGATGACTTCTGTACCAGGATCCTGCATGGGTTTAACAGCACTGATATTTTTCCAGGATCCTACATGGGTTCAATAGAGGAGAAGATTCAGAGGCTACATCTAATCATCTCTACCCCTCTTCATGTGTTTTATACCTGTGTGAGCTGAGTCTAGACTTTCAATCATTATCATCGAGGTGATAGAATTTACTTCCTTTGTGGACTAGGTTGTGCTTGAGCTCGAGAGTTGGAGTCAGACTCTGACTGGTAACTTAGGTATATGTATGGGTATATACCTAAGTAGGGTTGATTGATACTTCATGATTGTATATTTTTCTATGGATTATCTATAGTGGATTCTGGGAGACCTTCGGGGGTCTTGGGGTCCCCTACTGAGTATTGTTATACTCACCCCTGCACGGGCTTTGCCCACAACTTGTTGTGTTATTTGCAGAAGACAGTCAGTAGTGATCGAGGATGAGGGTGACAGAAGGGAGGCTGCTTGAAGATGGACTATACAGGGCATACCCTAGGGACGAGTTGTTTGAGATCTATACCAACCCTTCAGGTAGGATTTCCCGGTGGACGATTTCGGGGCTTTTTTCCTTTTTACTTGTACTTGTACTTGTTGATCATTTGGGTTTGTATACTAGCCCACTTACTTTCAGTACACATTTCTTTTCTATTTTAGTAGTTTTTTCTTCCACTTATTGTGTTAAGACTTTATGTGTTACAGTTTTAATGGTAATTCCTTCTCTTTTTATCAGGGGTTCTCCTTTAGTGATAGTTGCCAGCCCCTGGCCTATGGAAGGCAGGCTTGGGGTAGTCACGGCATGGGCCCTGAGGACGGGTCATGAAAAATTGGTATCAGAGGAGTCGGTTCAACTGCAGAACATGGACTCATATTCTTTTAATGAAAATATTGTTAAGTGTTTTGGGTGTGGTTATCATTTTAGGGAAATCGGTGTTGGTGCGGTGGAATATGTATCCATACACTATGAATCTAACTTCTGATTTCTGACTCAGTGCACGAAAACACTGATTGTGTGTGTGTTTCCTTTTAAAAGTTTTCTTCATGATTACTTTGTGTTTTCTCACCAGGTATATATTTTTAATCATGGCGCACCTGTCCCTTTTCAGGATGGACCCACATAGGCATCTAGTTAGGGATCCAAGTTTTGTACGAGATGGTAGCCCACTGAGCGATGAGGCCTCAGTACAGGGCCCCATCACAGTGAAGGTACCAGTGGTACCACTACCTGTTGGGACACCAATACCACCAGCTCCAACAGTAGAGAGTACATGTCATCTGAGTGCGTTGCATGAGTTCCAGCGCCAGAGGCCACCCAGGTTCTGAGGAGAGACGGAGCCACAGGCAGCTGAGGATTGGATGAAGGTTGTCGTGAGATTTTTCAGATTGGTAGGGACACCATCCGACCTCATGGGGATCCTTATTGTGAGTCTCCGGCATGCAGCAGTAGGAAGATGGTGCAGCCTAATTCTCCAGGTGCATGATGAGGCATCATTACTCTGGGTAGACATCGAGAGTCTCTTCCGGTCAGAGTTTGTTCCAGCCACCCTTCGTGCGGTGCAGATTCAAGAGTTACTTCATCTGCAGCAGGGCAGCATGACAGTAGCTCAGTACTCATCAATGTTCACCGGCCTCTTGCGCTACTCCATAGATATGGTGAGGGACCCATTTTTCAGGGCCCAGACCTTCGATCAGGGACTCAGTCATGAGATCAGGGCTTTGATGATCTCCAACAACATCCCGACATTGGAGGGGGTGCTGGAGAGAGCCCTTCTTGTGGAGAATTTTCTTGCTGATCAGAGACCAACAGTGAGTCCCACCAAAGGGTGACATGTAGCAGAGTCTTCTACAGCCGCTAGTAGATAGATCTTGCAGAGGTCTAAGCAGACCAGGACATCAGGTGGGTGACCCCAGGATAAAGGTTCGGTTGTGCGGGTCACATGAGACAGAGCCTTCCATACGAGGAGCAGGCAGTGTTATGCATGTGGCGGGCAAGGTCACATGGATCATGACTACCTGACCCATCATACAGATGAGAAGAAGATAGTAGAGGGACCTCCCAGGCAGAGGAATAGGTTCAACCGTGGTGGTCTCCTGAGAGCAGGTGGACATGGAAGAGGAGCTGGCCGAGTAGCAGGTGGTGGACGGCGTTTCGAGGCCCTACCACCACCACCACCAGGAGGTCCACCCCGACCACAGGGAGATGGTGGACAGAGGTGGGCTCAGCTCCAGGCAGTCGATGCCTACGACCACTACGCACCAGAGATGATTCGAGGTATTATCTATGTCTATTAAACCCATTCTACAGTACTTATAGACATAAGTGTGAGTCATTATTTTATTTCACTGCCCTCATTCGGAGCTCGGAGATTCCGAAGAAGCCGTTGGCTCGATCCTTACGACTAGAGACTCCTACGAGAGCAGACTCGACGATTAAGAACTGGTGCCGATAGTGTGAGCTTACTCTAGTATGTGAGAGATTCGGATGGGATCTCCTTCTAGCGGCATCGAGGCCTTACGGAGTCATCTTGGGTATGGAGTGGTTATCCATAGTTCACACTCATATTGACTCTATTAGGAGGAAAGTGTGGTGTGTCCACGAGGATGGGATGAGGTTTACCTTCACCAGGGATAAGGGATCCTTTACAGCATAGGATGAACTTAACCAGAGGAGGGGGCATCCAATCACACATCAGTTGGCAAGTTTCATCCTCTAAGTGGTTGATGTGCAGAGTCCGAGTTTTCCTGTTGTGTTCGATCAGTACGCGGATGTTTTCCCTGACGATGTTCTAGGACTACCTCCTCGTAGAGAGGTATACTTCTACATTTACATGTACCCCAGGACGGCACCGATATCTACTCCATCAAATTGGAGGGCTCCCGCCGAGCTTCGTGAGCTGCGGGTATAGTTGGAGGACTTATAGGGGAAAGTATTTATCTAACCCAGTGTTTCACCAAGGGAATCCTCGATTCTGTTTGCCAAGAAGGTGGATGTGAGCTTGCATCTGTGTATTGATTATTGGCGCCTGAATTAGGTGACCGTGAAGAACAAGTACCCACTCCTGAGAATTGATGACCTCTTTGATCAAGTGAAGGCGAAGCACTAGGTTCCATCAGGATTAGTTCAGCCCTTAGAGGTCACAGAGTGGAAGTGGGATGGTATATCCATGGATTTTGTGACGGGACTTCCACATACATCCAGAGGACACGACTCTATCTGGTTGATCGTAGACCAAATCACCAAGTCGGCCCACTTCCTACCAATCATAGATCAGGGTTTTGTAGAGAGCTTGGGATGCCTCTACGTACTGGAGATCAAACGGCTTTAGGGTGTGCCATCGATGATCATCTCTGATCGAGATGCTCGTTTCACTTCCCAGCTATAGATGGGGTTGCAGGAGGATTTCAGGATGCAGCTTCACTTGAGCACCACCTTCCATCCTCATATGGATGGTCGGATTGAGAGGACCATTCAGACTCTCGAGGAAATGCTTCGTGCATGCGTCCTCGACTTTGGTCGTAGCTCGTAGGATCACTTACCCTTGGTGGAGTTTTCGTATAACAATAGCTACCACTCCACCATCAGAATGGCACCTTACGAGGCACTGTATGGCCGACCTTTCAGATCACCTCTGTGTTATACTGACCTAGGGGAGTCAGCACGTGTACGACCAGAGATGGTGCAGGCTATGATGGAGAAGGTGTAGATCATCCAGGAGTGGATGAAGACCACACAGAGCAGGTAGAAGTCCTATGCTGATAGGATATGGAGACCACTGGAGTTCAAGGATGGTGACCATGTATTTCTACGGGTCTCACCTCGATGAGTTCTACGGAGATTTGGCTGGGGAGGCAACTTATCTCCATGATTCATCGGACCGTTCCAGGTCCTCAGCAGAGTAGGCGAGGTGGCTTACCTCCTGGCCCTTCCACCTCAGTTGCACCGAGTGCACGACTTCTTCCACGTATCTCAGCTGAAAAGATATGTGCACGACCTATCCCACATCATCGACCAAGGGGGGTTGGACATCAATGACGGGGAGACTTTCATGTAGGTTCTAGTGGAGATTGAGGATCGACAGAAGCGGGTCCTACGTGGATGGTTTATTCCTCTGGTGCGCATTCACTGGCAGCACGGGAACCTCTAAGAGAGCACATAGGAGCTGGAGGCTCAAATTCATGCTCAATACCCTCGTTTGTTTCCTTAGTGTGAGTTATACCTTATAGTGACATAAAGCCCATAGGTGGGGAGAATTCAAAGACCTATAAATTCCATGGAAGTTTTTTTCTTAAATACATGGGAATTTTAGGAGTCTGTAGTTTCTAACGGCACCTGATTCCGAGGCCCGGTGTGCTCGGAATCAATTTCTGAAATTTTTTTCAGGTAGGTTCAATAAACGTATGAGCAGGATTTTATATCCTTTGAATTGGTGCTTAGAATTTCAATCTGAGGACACCATTTAACTCGCAGCGCCAGTATTCACTTAAGTAGACCTTTACCACAGTTGCGTTTTATCGAGATTGGAAGTTAATTTTTGGGGTTTCTAAATAAATTAAATAAAAATATGTGTAGAATATTTTTATTTGAGTGGTGGTTTAATCCTCCGAGGGGAGGTTAGAGGTGGGGCCCACCTACGCATAACCTCCCTCAGGAGGATATTATGTATTGGTTCCCATAATAGATTCTTAACCCCCCTTAACTCTTGAACTCTCCATTTATGTGGATGAAACTCTCTCTCATTAATTGAGCCTCTCCACCTTCCCCATTTATTTTGTGCCAACCCAAGAAATTAATTAATTGAACTTCTCTTAATTAATTAGCACAATTTTAATTCTTTTGAATTCATGTCAAGAATAAAATAATAAAAAAAAATATTATTTTGGTTGGCACATAATACTTTGATGGAGCCTTGGAGAAAAAGAAAGAGCATTCTTCCCAGGAAGAACGCGAAGAACGTATCTTCTGCCACCGAAGAAAGACGACGCCATCTTCTTCCTTCTTCATTGTTCTTAAATCGAGGCAAGGAAAGGGAAGTGTTTCCCATGACATCTCCAAAGACATTCATTTGTATCAAAGGAGAAGATGTCGCCCACAAAGAACATCACCACCGACGACGTCACCTTCGAACGTCGTCGGCCAACGAAGAGTACCTCTCTTCCTCTTCTGATGTTGATGGAATGATGTTGCCTTCCCGTGACTCTGTCAAACGACACCGTCAAGCAAGGAAGGGGGTTTTTGAGTTGTTTATATTTTCCCAACATCGTCGTTCAAATTTATGGATGAGAACTGAATGATAACACCATTACGAGGAGGGCTCGAACCGCATGAACATGGCCCGACCCTCCCCCCTATGATTACCCTTGTTGATGATAAAGGAGGCGGAGCAACGGCAGCCGGTGCCGGGCTAGCTGAGAAGCAAGTCGACAGTGCAAGGCTGCCGGAAAAAGGCACGGCATAGTCGTGTCGCACGGAGGAGCAAAGGGCCATGGCCAAACCGGGCCGCGGAGGAGGAGGCGTGGCGCTATCGCTTCGCGCGGAGGACCATGGGGTCGTGGCCAGGCTGGGCCATGGCGGTGATGGCGTGGCGCTGTTGCGCCGCGCGTAGGGCAGATGGATTGTGGCGCTGTCGTGCCGTGGTGGAGATGCAGTGGCGGCCAGCCGGGCCGGTCACTGTGGAGCCAGAGTGGCTGGCCGCTAAGCCAGCCAGGAGGAGAGAGACACCGTCCGGTCCCGCGTGTGCTGGACTGGCGCCACCTGTCAGTGGTTCGGTCCACCCAATGGTTATACCATTCGGGTGCCAGGGGGTGTGTGCTACCCCCCTGGGAGCGGCTTGGGCAGGTTGTCGGTCCTCCCACGGCTGGGCCGCCCTCGGCCGGGCCGCCCATGGCGAGGCCACCCACGGTCGGGCCACCCTCGTCTGGGCCGCCCTTAGCCGGGCCCCCCTCTATCGGGCCGCCCACGGGTCCGGCCACCAGGCTGCCCATGGTCGGACCGCCCATGGACGGTCCACCCTCGTCTGGGCTGCCCTTGGTCGGGCCACCCACAGCTGGGCCGCCCTCGACAGGGCCGCCCACTGGCTGGGCCACTTTCGGTCAGGTCGGGCCGCCCCTTTGGGTCAGGACACCCTCTAGGGTTAGACTGCTTCTTTGGACCGGGTCAGACCCCGATCTGATCCAACCTAGTCGGACCCCTGTCCAGTCGGACCCAGACCCGTTTTGCCAGCTTACACCTTTTAGCCCGTATCTTGGGCTACGGGTGTCTGATCGACAAACCGTCTGCGGCGATGGAATACTTGGAGAGAGATGATTCTTTTGGAATACTCCAATTGAGGTTAGGATGAATTTGGGGTATAGTCGGGTTGGTTTGAGCCTAAAAACCAACCAGTCCCCTAGAACGGAAATGCCAATAACTCACAGACCGGGTGTCCGATTGACACGTCGTCTATCGCGTTGGGTTCCTTATGATGAGAAAAAACTACAGGATACATAAACTCAATACTTATTGATAGTTTATGTATTGGAACTTGGCTTGAGGATGGGACCCTCCCGAAATCGAGCATGTTGTGTGCAGGAACCCTATGGCTAGCTGTGACTAAGATGATAGGATCCTTTGTGGGTTCGACAGTGACGATACTGTACAGGGATCCTCCATGGTTTCAACAGCAATGACTTCTGTACTGGGATCCTCTGTGGGTTCGATAGTGGTGAATTATGTACCAGGATCCTCCATGGGTTCGATAGTGATGACTTCTGTACCAGGATCCTATGTGGGTTCGATAGCGCTAATTTTGTTCCAGGATCCTACATGAGTTCGAAAGAGGAGATGATTCAAAGGATACATCTAATCATCTCTACCCCTCTTCATGTGTTGTATACCTATATGAGCTGAGTCTATACTTTCAATCATTATCATTGAGGTGATTGACTTTACTTCCTTGGTGGACTGGGTTGTGCTTGGGATTGAGAGTTGGAGTCAGACTGTGACTGGTAACTTAGATATATGTATGGGTATATACCTAAGTAGGGTTGGTTGATACTTTGTGATTGTATGTTTCTTCTGTGGTTTATCCTTAGTGAATTCTTAGAGACCTTCAAGGGTCTCGGGGTCCCCTACTGTGTATTGTTATACTCACCCATGCACGAGCTTCGCCCGAACCTTATTGTGTTCTATGCAGACGACAATCAGCAGTGATCGAGGCTGAGGGTGATGGATGGGAGGCTACTCGGAGCTGGACTAGACGGGATATACCTCAGGGATGAGTTGTTCGAGATCTGTACCTACCCTTCAGGTAGGATTTCCCGGTAGATGATCCAAGAGCTGTTTTTCCTTTTTTACTTGTACTTGTACTTGTTGATGAGTTGGGTTTGTATACTGGACCGCATACTTTTAGTACACTTTTCTTTTCAATTTTAGTACTTGTTGCTTCTACTGATTGTGTTCAGATTGTGTTTGTTATAGGTTTAAAGGAAATTCCTTCCCTTTTTATCAATGATTCTCCTTTGGTGCTAGTTGCCAGCCCCTGTCCTGTGGAAGGAAGGCTTGGGGTAGTCACATCATGGGCCCCGAGGACAGGTCGTGACATTAATGTTAAAGTTATTTTCATGATATTCATAGATTTTGGAGTTTAACAAGATATAATCAACAAATACCACTACAAATTAATCAAGATATTCCTTGAAAACATTATTCATTAGATCCATGAAAATAGAGGGTCCATTAGTTAGTCCAAATGGCATTACTGTAAAATCGTAATGCCCATACCTGGTTCGAAATGCTATTTTTGGAATTTCTTCCTTCTTCACAAACAACTGATGATATCCAGATTGAAATTCAATCTTTGAAAAATATTTAGCTCTATGAAGTTGATAGAATAAATCATCAATACGAGGTAAGGGATACTTGTTCTTTATTTTTATCACATTTATCTTCCTGTAGTCAATGCAAAACCTCATAGATTCGTCTTTCTTCTTAACAAAAAGAACAAGGGATACCCATAGAGAAACACTAGGGAGAATAAATCCCTTATTACTCAATTCCTCTAGTTGTTTCTTTAGTTAAAATAATTTTATAGTGTCCATTCTATAAGGTGTATTTGATATGGGCCTTGAACCAAGAATTAAATCAATAGAAAACTCAATATCTCATTCCAAAGCATGTCTAGGTAAATCCTCAGGAAACACATCAACCTATTCTTTCACAATAGGTACATCCTCTATTTGAACATTCTTTCCTCACCCATAGTTATTTCATTCTCTTCCTCCCCAATAATTGAATTTAGTACAGCTACTAGGGGTGGATCTAGATAAACATTAGATGGTGACATTTTTTCTCTAAAGATAAGGTATTCTTTATCATTATCAAAAATTGTAACCTCCTTCTTCTTAAAATAAATTTTCACATCATGGTCTGAAATCCAATCCATACTGAGGATTATATCAAATTCAATCATGGGTATGATGATGAGATCAACAGATAAAGAATATTTATATGCCCTAATGGGAACTGATTCACAAAACAATGTTGTCATGATACTTCCATTATGAGTTTTGACTGGCAACATCCATGTTAAATCAAATTGGAAATATTTAATTTTATTAGAAAAATCAGAAGATAAGAAACAATGTGATGATCCATAATTAAATAAATAATTCGTTAAACTTGAGGAAACCATTAAATTACCTGCCACCATGTCTTTCAGAGCTTCAACCTCAGCAGTAGTGATCGTATAATATTGGCCTTGATCTCTTGGCCTTTTATGAGTTATGTTTCCCTGATGCTTTGAAATTCATTTTCATAATTCCCTATTTCTTTACAATTGTAGAATTCAATATTGGCAGCCTCTTTTTTCCCTTGCAATCACGAGCTTGGTGTAATTTTTCACCAAATTTGTAACAGACTCCCATTCCCTTCAGGAAAGTATCGGGGTGTTTCTTTCCACATTTACTACAGGATGGATATTTAACTTTTCCCTTCTTCCCTTTAATTCCATTTCCATAGTATTTAATAGATCTATTCTTCTCTTGCTTTGCTTTAAACTTGTAAGACTTAGATAATTCCTTTTCTGTCTTGATATCACATGAGACAATATCTTCGTATGATGAGAAGGATTTTGATATTAATACTCGATGAAGAAATGGTTTTAAACCATCAAATAATTGATCAATATTACTCCTCGGGTTATGTATATAATTTGTTGCATGCCTTTCTAACCTTCTAAACTTACCCTCATACATTGTTACATTCTCCTCCTCTTTCTTCCTCAGACTCATAAATTTTCTTTCCATATCCATTCGATGGTCACGAGGAAAGTATTTTTCTAAGAATATATCTTTAAACTCCATCCATTCCATATTTTATACTTTTTCATCTTCCTTTGTGTTTTTAATTAATGACCACCATTGATCTGCATCTCCCGTGAGGCGATAAATTGTCATGACAACTTTTTTCCTTTATCTACTCCTCAAAGAATGAAATATTTTCTATAAGGAACTTATCCATTGCTCATCTAAAAATTGATTTTTAGTCCCATTTAATGTTAGTGGTTGTTAACTCAGGAAGTGTTCTAACATTGATCCTCTGCATTGTGGATCAGGTTGCTCCATACGGGTAAGGTTATTATTCATAACCTGAGTGAGTTGTTATGGTATGGTGATAAGCTGATCAGCACCAGTTGCATCACCAGCTCCACTATAATTATTTAGATTAGGAGGGAAAACCCTACATGGATTACGTGCATTGATATAGTTTCCACTCCTTCTATTAGGCACCATTTCTAAAAACTTTCATACACTAGATGAGTTTATTAATCTCAATACATAATTCCAAACATGTAAAACACTTACCATAAATTGAAGATTTTATGGATATAATCTAAAATCATATAAATATATTCTTTAAGGAGGTATATACTTATAAATCCTTCAAAAAGGTTTTTAAATAAAATTTGAATTATCCTAAGCATATCCACAGGGAGTGTCATAACCAAGAGTGCAGTAAAGCCTGTTTTTCGTGTACTAGGATACCCCGGGTAAAGCCTGAAACTCCTTGTCAGAGTTTTTACTCCTAGGTACATCTATTCCAGAGCCGCCAGTACCTGATCAAATCCAGACAGGGATGTATTTCATAGAAAACTCACAAAATCTCTATATTACCAAAATTCTAGGAAGTTCTTTTATACTAATCCTCAAAGTATATCTTAGGGTAATGTTCTATAAGCAGAGTTTTTCTAAATCTAGTTTCCAAGGTTTGTACAAAGATTCCTCTGATACCAACTATAACACCCTGACCCCAGTTACCCAGAGTCAGTGCATTGTTACATAACACTGGCATGATCAAAAAGGATCAAATCCCGAAAGACCGATCAGTTTAGTGGCCTTGGAAGTACTAGATATATTCATAAGTTTTACATTACAGTATAAAATGAAAAACAAAAAAAACATTGTATCCATTGACTATATTCATATCCCTTATACTATCCCTACTGGTCAGTCATAATATACTTCTTCGCATCCTATAAAAAATAAAACTTAAAAAAGGATTGAGCTTAGATGATCAGTAAGGATAACAATATATAGGAAACCTTCATAATTAAGTATAAACATTTAAGGAAATGTATAAGACTAAAACACAAGCCTTTTAAACTTAAACTTATGTATAATATGTAAAAGATAAATCAAATAATTCCATTTACTTATTCACAAGGATATTATACTAGTTGAATAATCACATTTAATATCAATATCCAATTTCATAATGATGGAATGCATAATTTGGGACATCATAACCACATAGTAAAGGACCCGTTCCAAAACTACAAATAAGATTTTTTCAAGACCCTGTGCCAAGACAATATTTTGTATTATAAGACTTACCGATGCATCGAGGATCTATAGTGGGATCCACCTATCACTTAATAAGTCCAATGCATTCCTCATATGAAAAGGTTGAAACATAACATAAACATTCATATTAAAACTATCATAAAAAATGTTAATACTTTAACCATAAACCATGAATGCTATAAAAATAACACATCCATAGTCAAACAAATCATAGAACCTTTAATAATATATGGAAGATTTTTATCATAATGAATCAACTTCAAACAAGTGTAAAATCTATCAATGAATGTTGACATAGATGGAATCAAAACTATTTGAGAGAAATATCTATTTCTTTTTTTAAATCATTTTAAAGTTACATAATTATAAAAGAGAACCTTTATTTTGAAAGTATTATTATAATATTATAAGTTAAGCTTCAACAATGTTATAATAGAGGAAAGTAGTTTCACCCATCGTATAAGTTAAAAAATACATTCTTACCTTAATTTTGTCGAAAAGGTCATAACGTACCTTGTTTGGAAAACGATATAAAGATTCCTTTAAAAACCTAGAAGTTGAAAAAAATTTATAAATGATTTTAACCCATAGTCTATTAAATAGTAAAAAATTGAAATATATTTTTAAGAAAACAAGGATGTTGATGATAATGAGGTCCCAATAGATACTTACTTATTAACAACCTCAGATAAGTAAAGAGATTGTAAAATTAACCCTTACCATGTACCTTTACTTGGTCAAGGGAAAGTTAACCTCATATATAATAGTTAAATAATTTTTATTAAATTATAAAAGAATCATATACATAAATATGATATCATATATGATCTTCTAATATTTCATTGTTAATAATATTTTAGTCGTATCATCGTTTTAGGTGTTAACTAATTCGTTTTCCTTTATATGATTGGTTACATAAGTCATGTTTGATATGGATAGGATGTATTAGATTCATATCCATAATTATATTAACTTATTAAACATTATGTTTAATCATAAAATGAAAATTATTCTTGAATGTTTATGATGAGGAATGAATTTCATCGCGTTCGAAGAGACGGTAATCCGTACGTACGCACGAGCGACAATATAATTCTATTAATGGTGAAATCATATGTAATTGTATGTTATATCATATATACAGAATTATTAACATGTTATATTTATTATTCACATAAGTTATACTCATTATTATACTCATACAAATAACTAAGTGTTTGAATAACAAACAACACCACAATGTGGAGACAGTAAGCCGTACATATGCACGTATGGTGACTTGTCATTCATAGGATGGATAGAATAATGAATATGGTTGTACCATATTTATAATAGAATCATATTATATATAAGGTACTATATTTATTATTTTGGTATGAAAACAACTAAGAAATAGGAAGTGAAAGAAGAAAGGAACTTTGAAATGGGGTGGTGAAATTATTACCTCTTCTTCAAGTGTTTCATTTTGAGTTGATCAAAAGGGGTCATTAGGTTGGATTTATGAAAAAATTAAGGACTCTAGGTAAAATTGAGGGTAGTTGGGAGGATATTTTAATAGGTTTTGTCTTATCCAAATGGATTTGGAGGTGTGATTTTGAGAGAATAGGAAGTACCCTTTTATAAGAGAGGTGAGGGTCACTTTAGGAAAAGCTTGAAATGTTATTGTATTATACAATCATATTAGGTTTCTAATGGATACAAAATGATTTATTTTGAGGATAATGTTGTTATGGGTTGAACACCTCTCAACCAATTGGTTTTAGATAGGTTTAGGTCACCATATTAACCTTATCTTTTAGATTTAACTCTTAGTTAAATAGTTTATCATTTACCATGTCTCCTTTTATTTTTATATTATATGGTAAATAAACTTACGATAAAATTACAAGAGAACCACAAGTGGTTAATTAATGAAATATATATAATTGTATATGTCCTTTAGATGAACCTTATATTTTTATAACTATTATATCATTTAATAATATTGTATTTGTTTTAAAAACTCATTTATGTCAATTTTGACACTATTTGGTATTTTGTTTTTCTTAAAGTCATAACAGCATGATTACTTTGAAAAAAATTCATTGAATCAACCCTAACATGTCATATTAACCTAGAAAACTCATTTAATTTATCAAAAGTATTAAATTACATTTATTTGGATATTTATAATAGAAATTATTTTATTCTTTAATTAATAAGGTAATTACAGCATCATCATTGTGTCATAAATATATTTAATTATATAATGTATAAAAAGTATTAAAAAATACCATGATGTGGGAAATATTTTTATCTTTAAAATTAATATTTATAGTCAAAGATATAACTTATATAACCCCATGTAAAAATTTTTTTACTAAAAGATATATGTTTAGGTCATTTTTTGTCTTTACTTTAACTTTATTAATATAATGTGTCATTATCGCTCCCAAGTGGCTCCATGGGGTCCCAAAATTGACCCACGGATGCCAATTTTTGTAAATTTATCTATATTTACCTAATATAAATTTAAATAAGAAAACTAATTATTTAAATAAAAAGTCAGTTTTAAACAATAACGTAGTGTTTTTTCATTATTCATCAAAAATTGAATGTTTTCAGAAAAATACCAAAAATTCACCCTAATCTAAATTTGATATTAAAAATCCAAAAATGAAGTCCATTTTGAAAAATAAAATTTATAAAATTTCAAAAATTGGGTATTACTATTCATACTGGCTAGTTTGATTGTCCGTGCTATGTTAAAATGGATGTCGCGTACAACGCAAGCTATTACATTATTCAAAGGGAAACATATCGAGGAATCTTGAGGTGTTAAAATTAAAATTCAACCTCATATTTATTTATAAATTTCATGATTTAGTTTATTATAAATATTTTTCAAATAATTCATGTTCTATTTTTAGAGATAAACAACTTAAGTTTAAGGAAACTAGAACTATGAATTTATATACTTTAAATCTTAAATATTTATGTAGAAAAACAATTATATATTAAAATAATAAAACAAATTAATCCTAGATTTGAAATAGAATAATTTTACATTTTAATTTTTACCCCTTGAAATAATTCTCTAAGAAAATTTTAATTTCAGAATTATCATAACCTAAATTAAATAAAGAGATATTATGTTATCCATTATAAATGGGAAGTAAACACAAGAAATATTTTCAATTAATTGAATAGGTTTCTAAATATATGACTCTAAAAATTATCCACATGAATTGTTTTGGACCATCTATAACAACAATACTAAGAGGAAAAAAAATTATGTGTTAATTGATGATTTTTATATATTTAATTTGGTTTTTATTTTGATTCGTAAATGTGAATATTTTTTTATAGTGGATCAAAAAGGGAAATATTCCATAATTATTACTTTTATAAGTAAACATGGGGGGATTTGAAAACTATAAGTTTAATTATTATTTTTCAAAATAAGGTATCAAACATTTTTTTTTCTGCCATGACACCTTAGAAAAATAGTGATATTGAATGGAGAAATATGACGTTTCAATAAATTTTTAGGAATATGTTATTTGAATATAGCCAAACCACTCACTTTTAGTATAAAGCTATAAGTAAAACATGTTTTTTAATTAATAGAGTAATAAATTTTCTTATTTTGAAGAAATCACCCTATGAATTATAAAATAATAAACAACCAATATTTGGATACTTTATATTGTTTGGATGAAAATTTTATATTATGAACAACAAGGAAAATCTTAGAAAAAATTATCCAAAGGATAATTAATTAATCTTTCAGGGTTATTATACTAATTCTATGGATTTTATAGTTTTAGAAATTAAATGTGTGTTGAAGAATAAACTCTTGAGAAATTTGATGAAATTTATCCTTTTAATCATAAAACTTATCATGTTAAAGTGATAGTGATTCTTTTGAAAACATGATGCCTTAACCTCTCATTGAAAATATAATGGATAATTATTTGGAAGTTGATTGTAGAGACCCGAAGCTTACCGTACATGGACATTACATTACTTTTGCCGAATACTTAGTACATAACAAAAACACACACACAAGGATCGTAATAGTTTAGTGTCTTTGGAAACTCGGAATATAATCTTCTAATCGTGGTGAAAGATCTTCAAAATCTCCCATAAAGATCTTCCTTTTTTTTACCTAAAACCTTTCTTGATATCCTGGGGAAAAGAAAACATAAAAGGGTGAGCTCAAATGCTCATTAAGGGTAAACAAAAGAAATATCAATCACATCATATACATAAGCACATAACTTTTGGAAATCATAACCTGCAAAAGAGATCATAATTTCATAACATGGGGTAAATCATGGCAGTGAAATGTAATCACAATAATCATAACCTAAAACATGAAACTTTGTGGAATTCACACATAATCATAGAGAATCATTTCTTGTTAGTCAAGACTCATTTCCAAGACTATCTTAGTGGACAAAGTCCCTTTCTGAATCGAGTAACCCTCGTTTCAGTCCTGTTTCACTGATCCGGATAACCTACCGTTCTAGCCCTGTCTATCTCATGAGATATAAAATCTTTACCCAATGCATTGGAGGGAGATATAGGTCCCACCCATCTCATAATGATACCATTCTTATGTGTGCCACAAAATCATAAATCATACATCATTGCATAACCCATGTAATAAAAATGGGATTCTTAAACAACATGACATCATAAAACCATTCATATAAGATAAAGGAATTCATAAACATAATTCCATCACAACATATTCAAATCAATGTAAAAATATGGATAGAAACAGAAACCTTTATTATCTTAGATGGAAAATAATTTTGATAAAACACTTGAATTGAATTCTTGAGGAAAATATCCTTTCTTCTTCAAAATAAATTTCTTTTCACAAAACATCATGGAATTTAAAAAAAAAGAGATTTTATTGAAAATAGTCATGAAATATTTTGGAGGAAGGTTCATGAAAATAAGTCTTTATAAAACCGTAAAAATCCGTTTGTGCCGTATAAGTTAAAAAAACATTCTTCTCGTACTTTTGTCGGAAAAGTCAAAAAGTACCTCGTACGAAAAACGACAAAAGATTCCTTTCATACATATTACTAAAAACTCACCGAAGGGTAAAAATGGATTTAAACAATTTTAGGTGGATGGAAATAATATTAAATATTGATGAAACATGGATTTGGATGATAAAATACACCCCAGTAAATAATTACGAATAAACAATCTCGGATAAAAATGAGATTGTGATATTTCCCTTACCTTAGGTCCGATTTTCTTCGTAAGTGTCCGAACCTCCTGTATAATGATTTAAATTATGTTATTGACTTATTACAGAATCATATTCATTGTTATTATATCATATATGGTCCACTTATGAATTTATATTACCCGTTCATTTGTAAATTCATGTTAAAGTAGTGTTTTGGGTAAAATCGTCTCATTTGTCGTTTGTGTTTTTAACTTGTAATTATTCATATGATTACTTAGATCATGATTACTTAATTCCAGAATATAAAACATGATTTATATATATATATTCAGAATATACATATATAATAAATCATTAAATGGAAAGAAATACACCGTTCATGGAGACGGTAGTCCGTACGTACGCATGAACGCTGTTTTCGTTTCCTTATTGAATTGAATGGAATTAAGTAGATGACATACATATAAATATAAATAATTACAGTATCATTATTATGTAATATATTTCATTAGTACTTATTATATATACTTTATAATCATTCATTAATGGTTAATCATTGAGAATGAATCTCATCGCGTCGTGGAGACGGTAGTCCGTACGTACGCACGAGCGATGATATCGTTCCCATGGTCGTGGAGTTGCGTTGAAGTGTATTTATACTATTTCAGTATCAATATCACTTTATAATAATCATATATAGTTACTCATTAAACCATTATACCCATCCTTGTAAGGTGGTGGGGGAAAATAGATTACACCACGGCGTGGAGACGGTATTCCGTACGTACGCACGCGCGGTGATTTCATTTTTTCCGTAGGATGGATAGAAGGTGAATTAGGGTTGTTTCATATTTATAATAAAATATCAGTATTTAAGTAATACTTATGTTATTACTTTGTTATGAAACAACTAAAGAAGAAGAAGTTGAAGAAGAAAGAAATTGAAAATATCGGTAATGGTTATTACCTCTTCTTTGAAACGCCTATTTGAATCCTCCACTTAGGGAACTAAGATTGGTCTTTGAAGAATACCAGGACCTCTAGGATTATTCTAGGGAAGTGGAGAAGGGATTTTGGCAGAGTTTGGCCGATCTTGAGTGCTCAAATTTGTGTGAGGAGGAAGGGAGAGGAGGTGTCCTTTTATAAGGGAGGAGAGGGGCACCTTAGGAATACCTCAAAATATTATTTTATATTAATGTCAAAATCGGTTTATAATGGTTCCAAAGGGTCTTATTTCGAAGCTAAAGTGGGGATGGGTCTAAATCCTATCAACCAATAGGATTTATACAAGTTTATGATATTATTTTAACCTTATCAATTAGATTTAACTCTAAGTTAAATAATTTAACTTTTACCGTGTCTTTTTGTTTTCTTTCACTATATGGTTAATACACTTACTATAACATGCCAAACGAACCCCAAATTGTTTATTACTAATACATATATCCTTATATAAGTCATTTGGCCTAACCTTAGATTTTTAGGAATAAAATAACAATTAATAATATAATATTTGATTTAAAAACTATTTTGTGTCAATTTTGACACTATTTGATATATGATTTTTGTGAAAGTCATAACAGAATTATATGTTCGAACCAAGTTGATTAAATCAACACTAATATATCATAGTAACCTAGAAAATTAGTGTAATTCATAAAAAGTCTCAAATTACATTTATTTTGGTGTTTATAACATCAATTATGTCAATATTTCATAAATAAGATAATTACTGCATCATCATTGTGTCATAAATAAATTAAATTATATAATGTCTACAAATTACAAATAAAATACCATTATGTAGGAAATCTGTTTAGCTTTCTAATGAATATTTATAGTCGAATTTATCTTATGTATAACCCCATATTAAAAATGATTTACTTATTAAACTTTTATTTTAACTATTTTAACCCTTCTTTAAATAAATTAATAATAAATGTCCTAATCTAATCCAAGTGGGCCTAAATGGTCATATTTTATTCATAAGGTTGTTTTTGGTCGAATTACACTTATCCAATAGAATTAGGAAATGTGTTAGGGTAATAGTAATATCATATTTACCCTTAGTTACCTTATTTACTATTAACCGCGGTAAAAAAAAGTAAAAAGTTACTATTCACCAAAAAATTATTTTCATCTCATTGAACCACATTTTACTTACTGAAATCAACCGTGTCTCTCGGATTTTTGAAATTCCATTCACAGAAGCGGTAAAATTAAGTTTTATGAAAAATTCAGTTCTTTAACTACCACTTAGTAGTTTCACTATTCATCAAAAATTGATGTTTTTCAGAACAATGCCAAAATTTCATCCTAAGCTATATTTTATATTCCGAATTCAAAAATAAAGTCTATTTTACCAAATTCATAACATAGAAGTTTCATTAATTATTTTTATAATTAAATCCCGCTGTTAAAACAAATAGCGTGTTTTTAAGAAACAATATCTATCAAAAGATTGACACTTGATTATGTGTGGTTTAAATGTGAAATTACAACCAATGACCAACATTGTATTAAATTGTAAAAATATATTCTAAATATACTTTAAAACCACTAAAATTAATAATTTATCACTATTAATTATTTCGATTAAAAAAGTTGTTTTTAATTAAAATTTAGTAATTTTCACTATTCATCAGAATATGAAAGTTATCCGAAATGTACCAAAATTTCACCTTAGGCTAAATTCAATACTCCGAATCCAAAAATTAATTCCATTTTGAAAAATAAAATTTACAAACTTTCAAAAAGTGGTTATTACTATTCATAACGGCTAGTTTTAATAATATTTTAATAGCATATCGTTGTTTCGTGAAACTCAGTATTGTGTACTACACACGCTATCGAGGAAGGTTGTGATTGCGTGTAATGCAAGGCAAGTCAAGGATGCGTGTTTTGAAAGCTCCTTTTGGTGTAGCGTACAACACAAGACATTAGTGAAATAAAAAGAATATTTTTCATAAAATCTCGGGCTGTTACATTGATTTTGGTGAAACCAATCCTGAAAGGATTGGTATCAATGAACTTTAAAGTGTTCATCCTATAAAACTTATAACCCCAAAAAATTAACCCTTAGATACTATAAATTAGATCTTAGATAAAGTAATTATGACTAGAAGATGTTTATGAAACTATGTATAATTCTCTACCATTTTATCACAACTTGAACCTAAAACCTTAGAATAAGTATTAGCTAATTAAATTTTGGTATTATCAATATAAAAAGGTTTTAACCAATTAAAAAGTAATAAGGTATGGGAATTAGTTTATAGAACTTCTAATTAACCTATTATAGGAATAAAGTGGGTGTTTAGAAATAAAGTAGATGATCATGGTATGATCACTAGGAATAAGGCTATAGTAGAGTCTAAATGGTACAACTAAGATAAAACTTTTCACCCATAGATATATTATAATCCATTAGGATTTTTCTAGCCTATGAATCTCATATATATTTCAAATTATATCATAATTATGTGTAATCTATATTTCAAAATGGTTTTATTTTAGAGGAAGTTTATGTTGAAAAACCTTTTGGTTTTGAAAATATTCATTCTCAAATTCATTTTTAAAACTTACTAAATCTATTTATAGAGCCAAAAAAGAACCTAGATCTTGGTATAAGTATTTGAGTTATTTTCATTTATCAAAATGATTTTATATAGGAATGGAATATCTGACTCTTTTCAAGAAAACATAATATTTAGATATTTTATTGATTCATATATATGTTGATGATGTAATTTTAGGTTCTACAAAAAGAATATTCTGTATTTATTTTTCAAAACTAATATAAAAATAATTTAACTAAATATGATGGATGAGTAAAATTTATTTATTGTTTTTAAAATTTATCAAGAATTATTTGGAAACGTGATAAATAAAATCAAATACATACATTAATTACTTATGATGTTTGGATTCAAAAATGGTAAATACATTTTACCCCTATGAGCTCTAATGAAAAAAATCATTTTGATAAATCTAGGAAACTAGTTAAAAACAATTTATATAGGTGAATACTTAGGTGTCTACTCTATTTAAATTCTAGTAGACCAAAAATTCTGATTGTAATATGCTTATGTAAAAGATTCAAAAAAATCCTAAGCAGTCTCATTTAAAAGAATCCAAAAATAGGTATTTATGAAGAATAGTTTTTCTTTATTTACTATTTTCCAAAAACAACTAATTTTAATTTGGATTTTGATTAATAATAATTTTAGTGGGTGTATAATAGATAGGAAGATTAATTCAGAAACCAATCACTTTCTAAGTAAATATCTGGTATCTTGGTCTAGTAATAAATAGAACTCATTTACATTATTTATTGATAAATAAAATTACATAGTTATTGGTAGTTTTTTTGCATGATTGATGTGGATAAAACACACCTTAATATATTTTGGATTCACTTTATTTTAGTTTCAATAAAATGTGATAACACTAGTGCTATAAATATTTCAAAAAATTCAATAAATCATTTAGGAACAAATAATAATAATTAGTGAAATCATTTCTTAAGAGATAATGTTCAAATATGTGATATAACTCATTTATTTTTATCTATTGATAATCAATTTGATAATATTTTTACTAAGACCCTTTCTTATGAGTGTTTCGATATTATTAAGTGGTAAATGGGGTTATTCTAATTCAAATTATTTTAACTTATTTTATTCCTTTTTATTGTAACTATATTTTAACTTCTAGATTTATTCTTAATTTCTTTATATATTAATACATTGTTAATTTATTATGTTTTAATTTATTTTTAAAATATATTCTACTTTTAATTTATTTTTTTCCTAAATTAGTTTTAAAACTTAACTTTGTGTATATTTAAAAGAGGAAAAAAAATTCATTATCATATTTTCTTTTCTTTTATATCTTATTTTAAGTCAATTTTGACTCTAAACCATTCAATTGTGAATGCCAATCCCAAATCAGAAATGTGAACTAACCCTATATTTGACCATTTTCATATCATTTCATTCACATATGTCCTTTCACTTTTGAAATGGAACTATCACCTCACAAGTATCTCTACCTCGAACCAACCCCTCTACTATGGGGAAGTCTGTGAGTGGAGATGAAATTGGTTTTAGATCTTTAAAGATATCCAAGGATGGTGGGTAATTTCTCTGATTTATTATAGTTAAAATGAGTATAAGTAATTATTTAAAGGAGGAAATATGTTGATAAAGAATGTATTTTAGTTCTATGTATGAGATTTTGTTTTCAATGAAAATAATTATGGTTTATTTTATGAAGAACAAGTCAATGAGATCATGAGTAATAAAGAGTTAATTTTTGGATAAATAAAGGATGGTCTTTTGGAGAATCTAAATAGAAGATCTATGTCAGTATAAAATGTATATCTATAGAAGATGTCAAGCACTATCCTCATAAAGGTGAATATGGTTTCAATCAGACCATAGTCGGTACAAGTACTATTAAAACCTATAATGTGATTAAGTTTAATTTTGGTTCATCTTCTTTTCAGAAGAAAGTATTGCAGTATTTGGAAGTTGAGTAGAAATTTATCTACAAATTCATTCATACTAGAATTTATCCAAGAGCATGAGAAATGGAGAAGGTGTTTTTTCAAGATATGTATCTCCTATATATCCTAATCAGTAATGTGGGTCTAAATCTAGAATGGAACATGTTAATGTTCGTCAAACATCAATGTTAAGGAAAAGGGAATATTAATTACTACCCCTATAGAAAATTTATATCTCTTATCTTGAAAAGGAATGAATTTTACCTGAATAAAGGAGGAAAAATCATGTACCATAATAGAAACACCTTGATAGTAGTACTTTTGAATACTTTTGGATAAAATCGGGATGTTTCCTCTTACTCTATGAGACCTGTTAGATAAGAGGGTGATACTCATGTGGTTGTTACACCTCCTTCACCAAATTAGGGGGAGTATTCCAATACTTAACCTCATAGATATGCATCATCAGTTGATATGGTGCCTATTATAGAAGTAGAGGATATAATTATTGAGAAATCAAATCCTACTATTTCAAAAGTTACACCTATATTATAGGATGTTCAAGGTTATAAAGTAGTAAATCTAAGTATTTTTGATTCATTGCTACTAGATGTGTCTATTGTTGGGGTTGCTACTAGATCTCAAGTAGAAATGCCAGTTTAGAGTGTTCTTATTGAATATGCTTCTAGATATAGATTGTATTCTTAGGTTGAACACAAAATATATGATCCAATTCATATATCACCTACTGTTAATAAATATGGAAGTGGTAATGTGATCATGGAAGCTATTAACTATTCACATACCCCTAAGCCTATTATATATATATCCTATTTTGGTATAAGAGTAAGAACATTATATGAGAAAAAGTTCTAAAGGATCTGATGTTGGGAAATATATACAGACTTTTTCATCAATAGTTATGACAGATTTTGATAATCTTAAGGGATATTATGATTATATAAAGGCTTTAATCTCTTTTAATAATGATATTAGACTGTTTATGAAATGAATAGTGTCTAGAGATGGGTTCGATAAGTTGATTAGGATGATGGTTTCATAGACGAACTTGATGAAGAGACTCCAAAAGTAAAACTATATTCTTCTACTTTAAATGCTGATGTGTTTGTTGGTGTAAGATCCTAGGTAAGACAACTGAAAATCATGTGTGCCACCAATTTTAAAGTGAATTAATCTAGAGTTATTATGTAATCAAAAAATACACTATTGAGAACCTTTTAGGTGTCCGATTAGACATTTCTATGTCTTGCCTTAATGATATTAAAATATTTTAATTATATATAAATTAGATCATCTATACTTTAAAAATTATGGCAGTCATCTAATTCAAATTTATTATAATATTCCAACCAAGTTTCACTCCAACTTTAGAACCTTTAATGGTACATAATATCTATACTCCTTTTAGTGAATTATCTTCGGATTTGAATTTTGTTTCTTCAAATATACATTCACTGAAATGTGACTCTCTAGATTGCTTCAACAATGGTTTAAGAAGGATCTTTTGGATCATATTAAGGTCAATAAAGGAGATATAAGATGTATAGGACATGTAAATGATGTTTCTATTGGGTCGGATTATACTAAATATACACAAGAGGGGGGTGAATTGGGTCTTTTAAAAAATCTTTGCGAGATCATGTTCTGTCCTTTATCATTAATCAGATAGATTAATGCAGTGGAAATATGATGTTCAGAGACACACGATGTATAGTGGTTCGGGTAATAGAAGGACCCTAGTCCACTCCACCAACACTCTACTCCATGAGCTTGGTGATTTTTACTATATGGTCCTCGTTTCAACAGACCTTTCCACAACTGAGTATAGGCAGTTGACACATTTACAATCTAAGGAAAAAAAATCCTTCTGATTCACTCATAGAACCTACATAGCTTAGTACAAGAATCAGGTCACTCAAGAATATAAAATAAATATTTTTGTACTTTGAAAATACTTTACAGATTTTCTTCATAATTGCAACAGCATACAATTGACAGTAGATGGATCGTCACCTTCAGAAATAATGATCTTTATAAAAGATTCATTCTGAGTCGATCATGTTGCAATAAATATAGAAATATAATTCACAACTTTAGCAGTGGAAGATTCATAGTGGATCTTCGATGTAGGATGAGTGAATCTTCTATCATGATTCTTCTTCTTTAATAAACAGAGCTTTGTCACTCCTTCGAATCAGCAGGTCTATGTTTTTGATAGTCTCTATTTTTATTTCTTTTTATGAATGATCTATTTCTAACAAAACATTATCCTCCTTTTTTTGTTTAGAAAAGCTCATATATAATAATGACGATCACTTCTCCTACAAATTTAGATCCACAAAATTCACCTTTTGACTCGCGATATTCAAACATTTGAATTTACATAGTAGTCGTAACTTCCCTGAAGACTCAGTATAAAAAAATACTTCTAATTTGATCCTTAAACCATTGATAAAGAAACTTTGAATCAGTCAAAGTTTCTCTTAAAAATAGCTTTAAATATTGCTTGAAATCAGCCTAATAATCAGCTTACTGATTGTTGCAAAATAATATCGACTTTAAACTCTCTAACGTCAAATTCAAGGTTCAGTTGTATAGTATGTATCTTCTGAACATAACATAGATCATAAATGTAAGGTTGATGACCTAGCCTTCACACGTAAGGTTGTCAACATATGGTTGATCACAAATTTAAGGTTTATGTCAGTTTCTTCAAATGTAAGGGTGACAAAAGATCCATAATTTTATAAGCTTCCAAAAGAAAGATAATTGATCCATAATTTTCTAATAACGTACGGTTGTTTACAAAATTAAGGTTGATGAACCATACTTTTGAGAAACAAACGTAACGTATAACACTTACGTACGGTTCTCCTTCCATACTTTTTTAATATCTCAAACGTAGGGTTCCTTCCTAATGTAGGGTTCTTTTTCATACTTTTCCAATAATGTATGGTTGATTAGCCATACTTTTCTCTTATCTCATAAACTATACACCGCATTTCATCCTTACACTACGTTTCTCCACGTAGGGTATGAACAGTGTTTCCAGAACGTGCTAAAGAAGATCCCAAATATGTATAGCATGAATAGTGTTTCTAGAATGTGCTAAAAGTGAATACCATAGAAATTAATTCTCGTTGTTCAATAATCTAAAAATTTCATCCAAAAATAAAAATATAATGAAAAATAAATTCCTTCAATATTCATAAAAAATAAAATCATTAGAAAATAATTAAGGTTATTTGTGAGCATCTAAATTATCATAAATACATAGAGTATTGTTCTCAATAATCTGCCCCTTTAAATAACAACATTATGTATTATTGAAAACAACACTTTCTCAATAATCTCCCCCTTTTGATGATCACAAAACCCATAAAATAACCAATGAAATTAACTTACAAAAAATTAATTACGTATTGTTTTGAATTTTGAAAAGATAAATACAATATTAGATTTAACTTAATTTCTCCCTTTAATTTATCCATTTTAATTTCTCCCCTAATAAAAAAATATAAAATGAAACAGACAAAAAATGTTGTGTTTATCCAAATTTCTCCCCCTTTTGTGATATCAAAAAGAATGACAAAATATGGAATATAACACAGTTTAATATAGCACTGAACGTAAGTAAATGCTATAATTAACTGTTTATCAATTAGTGAATCTGGATTACTGGAATAGTTAAACAAAGATAGTAAAACAAAATAAATATAATGAAACATATTTTCATGAAAAGTACAAAATGATAAACACATGAATCAAGGTTTTCTCAAGATTTAGATAGAGTCTATCTAATTCGAATGACATCCTTGATTTCTGATAGCTGATCCCTGAGTCTTCTAATCATTCCATCACCAATCCTAACAATATGATCCCAATTCTCTTAAGTCATATGAATGTATACTATGAGGTTGAATCTGAAAAACTCATGTTGTCTTTATTCCTTCTCCAAAAATAAATACAACTTCTCTGTGAATGTATTTAAGACAGATCTGATTCCTGGTTCATTTGAAGTGAGCTGATCAACCAAAAATTTCTGATTGTCTAACAAGTCTGATAAAGGAGCATTGTTGCATTGAAGATCTTGCAATCTTTCATTCATGTTACTCATTTCAGTTGTGATAGCTTGAAACCTTCTGATTAAATCAGGAGAAGTAACTGATCCACTAGATTCACAAGTCCTGATAGATGCAAATTGTGTCTCCATAAATAATTTGTGATCTGAAAAATCTGACTTCATAACCATTTCATACTTTAATTTTTCAACCGCATTCAGCATATCCTTCTTAAAAATTTCAACTTCTTTCTTGTAAACTGTACTATTTTGTATCCTTTAGAATTTGAGTTGTTCCTTTTGCAATGATCTCCTCAGAGCAGCATTCTCTTCCTCAACCCTCTACAATTTTGTGTAAATTTATTCAACTTCCTCAGTTTTTGTTTCAGGGGTACTTTGTGCTTGATTCTACTTTTCAGAATGAAAAATATGTACCAACACTAGGGGTAATGATTCATCATCTTCTTTCTCCGTAGCTTCTCTAACTGGTTGGTCCACAGATTTTTCCTCTGAGTCTTTTCCAGACTCTTCCACATAAAAATCCTCTTAAAGAACTTATGTTTGTACTTATAAAGGATTTTCATCCTATATATGATCAATCACTTCTTATATTTGAATCTCTTGAAGAATTTCACCTTTAGCTAATTGAGGACTGGTCACTTCTATTTCAGGCACTACCTCTTGTTCAATTTCAGCTTCAGCTTATGGTTCTGTTCTTTCAACTTCAATTCTTTCAGAGTCATCTTCTATAACAGCTACATCATGTTCCTGAGCCTCTCCTTCAGCTTCTTCTTGAATTCTAGATTGAATATGAGGTCCTTCCATTAGTTCAGACCTCTCAATAATAGCTTCCATTGCTTTTTCAACAGCAGGTTCTCTTAAAAAACTGTAATAGAGTAAATCTCTTGTTGTTAGTATAGGGTAAACAAGTTCCTCATTTACAGTTCTATTTATTTTAGTCTAAAGGCCCTCTTGACTTCTTTCTTCTTGAGTGTCTTCAGTTTTAAATCTTATTCTTCTTACAGCAGTGCTTGCTCTCGATTTGGCTTGTCCCTATTTGGACTTAGAAGACTCAGCTTGAGCACTATCTACTTCTTCCTCAGGTCCTACTAGAAAAATTTTCTCTTCTAATGTGCTCTAGAAATAGCCAATTTTTCTTAAATTTACAGCATTGAAAACATTACTATGATGACATCTTACTCTGGAATCCACCAGTCTCACCATATCCTTTTTGAACAAAAGTTTGGAAATGAATCTACCAAAAGGGTAGAAATTCATTCTGGTTTCACTATGATCGTAGTAACTCAAGTATCTCACCATGTACCTAGGAAAATTTAATTATATATCATTAAGTGGAAGATACATTATGTACAAGTCGGGATACAATATCTTCTCCATATCTGAAATTTTTTGTGTTATCCCTGTTTGTACAGATTTCACAAGAATCTTATGATCTGGTTCCATATCCTTAACGAACATTTTCTTTATGTTAGTAGAGCCAAATAGAAAAGAAATAATGTCTTCAGATTTATGCATATAATCTCCTATATTTTTCAAATCAAAATGAAACACTCCTTCATAGGGGCAGTTCAGTATCTGACTAATTTCAACTGAAGAGATCGAAAAATACCTATCCCCTATCTTAGCGAGCATGGTGTCAGAATGATCTCCCAAACTGAATTAAAGAGTGTTAAAGAAATATTGCAGTTCTACCTCATACAAAAATTTTGTATTCTCAGTATTGAAGGTTCGTTCAATATTCTGAAACGATAGTGCTTGTTTAAACAACAAGTTTGTCTGAAATAGCCATTCTAGATCAATCACCTTTCCCTATAAGATGTTCCTTCTTTCTGAGCGTTGTTTCTTGGCATTTCTGGTCTTGGCCTCATCATCTCTCTTAGTCTTTTCTATTTCTGCGAGAATCTATGAATATTTGAAGGTTGGGGTTTCAGAGGTTCGAAGATTAGGGTTGACAAGAAGTGGTGCGGTTTTGCAGGTTCGAAAGGGTTTTGGTGGAAATGAAACGGTTCAAAATTCGAAAGGTTTCTGACAGTCTTGATTCCCGTGTTTTCATTAATCATTACATAGATTTTAAATATAAAAAAATTATTACGCGTGGAAAAGAAAAGATAAAAAAACTTATTCTATTTTAAAAAAAATAACTAAATTATTTTAAACATTATTAAAATAAAGAAATAGCATAGTAAAATAAAACTTTATTTAAAATTAAATAAACCTAGTTCCCCCTTAATAAAATCAATTCTTGAAGTGGGAAGTGGTTTAGTAAAAATATCATCTAATTGAATTTCAGTACTTACAAATTCCAAAGACATATCCTTTTTAAGAACATGATCAATTATAAAATGATGTTTGATATCAATATTCATAATTCTAGAATGATTAATAGGATTTTTTGAAATATTTATAGCACTAGTATTATCACATAAAATATTAGTATTATTAAAATTTAGTCCAATGTACATAAGAGTGTTTTTCATCCATAACACTTGTGCACAATAACTTCCAGCAAAAACATATTCTACCTTGGCTGTTGACAAGGCAACTGAATGTTGTTCCTTACTTGACCATGATAGTAAGGATTTCCCTAAAAAGTGAAAAGTACCCAAAGTGCTCTTCCTATCTAATATACAACTCCCAAATTCTACATCTTATTATGAAATCAAATTAAAATCATAATTTTTGAGATAAATAAGAGATTGAAAAACAGTTCCTTTTAAATATCTTAAAATTATTTTAACATCAGTTAAATGAGATTCTTTAGGATTTGATTGAAATCTTGCACAAAGACATACTTAATACATTATATCTGGCATGCTAGTAGTAAGATATAATAAACTAACAATCATACCTCTATATAACTTGTTTTCAACTAATTTTCTAGTTTCATCCAAATCAAGTTTTATATTAGTACACGTAGGAGTTGTATATGTATTTTTGTTTTCAAGTCCAAATTTTTGTAAGAAATCAGTAATGTATTTTCTTTGATTCAAAAAATTTCCAAAATATTTTCAATAAATTTGAAGTCATAAAATGAAATTTAATTCTCCCATCATGCTCATTTCAAATTCTTTTTTCATTAACATTGAAAACTCATGACAAAGAGATTTATTAGTTGATCCAAAAATTACATCATCAACATAAATTTGAACCAATAAAATATTATTATTTACAGTTTTCTTAAAAAGTGTTGGATCTTCCATTCCAATAGTAAAATTATTTTTCAATAGAAAAGAAATTAATCGTTCATACCAAGCTCTAGGTGATGTTTAAGGCTATAAAGAGCTTTAGTAAGCTTAAAACAGAATCTGGTTTTTGAGAATTTTCAAAACTAGGAGGTTGCTCAACATAAACTTCCTCCATTAAATAACCATTTAGAAAGGCAGACATAACATCCATCTGAAATAATTTAAAGTTCTTATGAGATTCATAGGCTAAAAGGATTCTAATGGCTTCTAATCAAGCTACAGGTGAAAATATCTCATCATAATCTATACCATCTTCCTGATTATATCCTTTTTCTACAAGTCTTTCTTTATTTCTAGTTATTATTTCTCAACTATCTTGATTATTTCTAAAGACCCAATTGGTTCCTATCACTGGATAATTCTATGTTCATTCAACTAATTCACATACTTCATTTCTTTTGAACTGGTTTAATTCTTCTTTCATTGCAATCATCCAGCTTTCATCATCTAAATCTTCTTCTATAGACTTGGGTTCTAATTGGGATAGAAAGGCATAGAATTCTACAAGATTTCCTATATTTCTTCTAGTTTTTATTCCTGTGTCGAAGTCACCTATTATAGTTTCTAAAGGGTGATTCTTTGGGTTTATAGTATGTCTAGGTAGTAAACTAATAGTTTCTTCAGTATCATGTTCTTCTAAACTAGACTAAATTTCATTTATATCTATTTCAAAATAATTTTCAAGTTCTCAAGTCTCTTGTTATCATTAGAGTTAGATTCATCCATATGATCTATCCTTTTCTCAAAAGGATCAGATTCATAAAATTTCACATGAATTGATTCTTCAACAATCCTTGACTTCTTATTATAGACTCTATATGCTTTGGAAGTAGCTGAATATCTTAACAAAATGCCTTCATCAGATTTTGGATCGAACTTACCAAGCTTTCCCTTGGTGTTCAAGATGTAAACCTTGCATCCAAAAACTATAAATTAATTTACTTTAGGTTTTCTGTTATTCCAAAGATCATAGGGTTTCTTTTTTAAAAGAGGTCTAACTAAATCTCTTTTCATTATATAGCAGGTTGTGCTTGCATCTTCTGCCCAAAAATAGGTAGGAAGACTGTATTCATTTAGCATAGTCCTAGCCATTTCCTGAATAGTCCTATTTCTTCTTCCAATAATTCCATTTTTTGAGGTGTTATTGGTGAAAAGAAGGTGTGTTTAATACACATATTTGAGCAGAATGAATTAAATTCATGATTCTAAAATTCTCCACCATGATTGTAACACCCCAATATTTCATAGTGTGTTATTTCTTCAAAATAATTCAATAACTTGCACTACACGCAACACTGAGTTCAAGCGCACTATGACTTACCGAACAAGCCGTTCAAAAGAGGTTATGAATATTATTAACTAAATTTTGAACCTTATATAATACTTATAATTTTAGAATCTATATTATTGGTTTCTTAGACATAATGTAAGAACAAATTCTTGTTTTTCGGATAAAAGAAGTATTTTTCAAAAATGCACTTTTACCAACTTTAATAGTGAACCCTTTTTAAATCCAAAATTCTAAACTTTTATACATTAAATTTGACTAAATAAATTTATTCGTTAGAATGGGGACATAAAAAAATTTACAATGTAACACCCCAAGCTTCCACGGTACGCTTCTCTTTGAATAATACAGTAGCGTGTGTTGTACGCAACTTCGAGTTCTAACACACACCACAACCAATCAAACTAGCCGTTATGAATAGTAATACCTACTTTTTGAAATTATATATATTTCATATTTCAAAATGGACTTCATTTTTGGATTCTGAATATCGAATTTATCCTACGGTAAAATTTTGTAACTTTTCGGATAACACTTATATTTTGATGAATAGTGAAAATTACTAAATTTTAATTAAAAACAACTTTTTTAATCGAAATAATTTATATTGATAAATTATGAATTTGAGTGGTTTTAAAGTATATTTGGAATATATTTTTACCATTTAATACAATTTTGGTCATTGGACATAATTTCACAATTAAACTGAACATAAACAAGTATTAATCTTTTGATAGTTATTATATCTTAAAAACATGCTTTTTGTTTTGACAGCGGGAATTAATTTTAAATTAATTTCTGCCACTTCTGTGTTTTGAATTTTGAAAAATAGATTCCATATTTGGAATCAGGATGTCCAAATTGTGTAAATAGGCAACTTTTATGTTTCGACATTTTGAATAATTACTTTGGTAAATATTTTATTTACCATGGTTAATGGGTAAATCCGATAAATAAGGGTTAACAAATAATATTATAATAATACTAAATTACCCTAAAAAGTGTACTAACCTTATTTGTGGATACATTTTCGACCATGGTCATCTTTGGGTCGATTTTTGGACCCCATGGATCCACTTGTAAGTGATAGGGACACTTTATTTTAATTAAGTTAAAATGAATACAAAAATGACACAAGCATATATCTTTTAGAAAAACAATTTTTACATAGGGTTATATATGTTGGATTTTCGATTTTAAATATTAATTAGAAAGATAAAAATATTTCCTACATAATGATATTTTATTTATAATTTTTAGACATCTAATAATATAATTTATTTATGACACAATGATGATGCAGTAATTACCATAATAGTGAAAAATTAAAATAATTGATATTATAAATACTCAAATAAATATAATTTTAGACTTTTAATGAATTAAAATAATTTTATAGGTTAATATGAAATGTTATTAATGATTTAGTTAACTTATTTCGAAGTAATAATTCTGTTATGAGTTTTAAAAAAATCACCTATTGAATAATGTCCAAATTGACATAAAAGAGTTTTTAAAATAAATATTATATTATTAATTGATATTAAATTCCTAAAAATATACGGATCAGCCAATAGACTCATATCATGATAGTTGTATCATTAATGGACCACTTGGGGGTATCTTGGATGTATATAGTACTTTTATTAACTATATAATATAAAAATACAAAGTGACATGGTAAATGTCAAACTAATTAACTAAGAGTTAAAATTAAAAGATAAGGTTAATATAATGACCCAAACCTGTATAAATTATATTTGTTGAATGGTTTTAGACCTATCTCCACATTAAACTTTTAATAATAAACTTTGGAGCCATTAGAAACCAAATATGAATTTATTATAAATTAATATTTCTAGCTTTTCCAAAGGTGCCCCTCACCCCTCTTATAAAAGGGCACTCCCCCTTCTCATTACTTCACACCTTCAAAGACTTTTGGTTCGGCCAAACTCTGCCCAAATACTCTCTCAAATTCCCTCACTTCATCATAGAGGCCTTCCTTTAGTCATAAAGCCAACTTAAAGAGCCCTTTTGATCTAATCAAAAGGAAGAACCCAAAGAAGAGGTAATGATTTCACCACCCTTTTTCAAGTTCCTTTCTTCTTCCACTTCCTCTCCCTTTGTTGTTACCATTATAAAATAATAACTCAAGTATCATATATATAATATTATGTTATTATAAATATGGTACAACCATATTCAGTATTCTATCCATTCTTTTAATAACATGTCACCATACGTGCGTACGTACGGCTTACCGTCTCCACGTCGTGGTGTAATTGTTATTCAATAAATTATTATTTGGATGGGTATAATAATGATGTGTGATTCATGTAAATAATAAATTTAACATGATAATTATTCTTTATATATTATATACCATCCAATTATATATTATTTTAATATCAAAAGAATGATATTGTCTCTTGTGTGTACGTACGGACTACCGTCTCCACGAATGCGATGAGATTCATTCTCCATCGTATCCATTCAAGTATGATTCTCATTTGATGATTAATAATAGTATCTAAGGACTTTATATCATTCTGTATATGATTAAGATACGACCAATCCATTACAAACATGGCTTACGTAACAAAACATATAAAATAAAACGAGTAAGTTAACACCCGAAACAACGATAATACTAAGATATTATTAACAAATCAATGTTAAAAGATCATATATGATATAATATTAATGTATATGATTCTTTTATAATTTAATAACAATTATTTCACCATTATACAGGAGTTTAACCTACCCCAACCAAGGAAAAGTACAAGGTAAGGGTTTATTTCTCAATCTCTTCATTATCCGAGGTTGTTTATACGTAATAATCTACTGGGATTTCTTTATCATCCACATCCATGTATATTTGAAATGTATTTCATAACATTTTTACTACTTACAAAGAATATGGGTTAAATTCATTTATACCCTTATGTGTTTTTAAAGTAATCTTTCCATCATTTTCCAAACAAGGCACTTTTTACCTTTCGACAAATTTAAGGTAAGAATGTTTTTTTTAACTTATACAGCGGGTACGGCTATTTACCGCCGTTATAAAACCGTCAAAGCTTCCCTTACAAGATTATAAGAATATTTTAAAAGTAAATGTTTTCTTTTATAATTATGTGACTTTTAAATGATTTCAAAATGAATATTTTAAGAATTTTTTAAAGGTACTCTTTATCAAGATCATAATTTTAAATGTTTTAAATATTTATCTTTCTAAATATTTTTCATTAATGTCCTTGTTTTCAAAATGATTTTAAGGACTTATTTATATGGAAATGAAGGTTTTGAAATTATATTTATTTTCAAAAGTTTTAAAGTGGTATGGGACACTTTGATTCAAAACTCTCTTTTAAATTACTTCCTTTATAAATGTGTGACTTTTCAATGATTTCGAGAAAAGAGATATTTCTCTCAAATAGCTTTGATTTCATCTATGTCAACATCCTTTGGTGGATTTTAAGCTTATTTGAAGTTGATTTATTATGATACAAAACTTATATATTGTATTGAAGGTTTTGTGATATGTTTGACTGTGGATGTGCTATTTTTATACCATTCATGGTTTATGGTGAAAGTATTGACATTTCATATGCTATTTTTAATACGAATGTTTATGTTATGTTTAAACCTTTTCATATGGGAATGCATTGGACTTAATATGTGACGAGTGGAGCCCGCTATAGCTCCTCGATGCATCGGTAGGTCTCATGAGACAAACTAGTGTCTTGGCACAAGGCCTTGGAAAAATCTTATTTGTAGCCTTGGCACGAGGCCTTGGCTATGTGGTTGTGATAGTCTGGCATTATGCATTCCATCATTATGAAAGTGGTTATTGATATTGCATGTGATTATTTGGTTAGTATAATATCCATGTGAGTAAGTAAATGGCATTATTTCATTTTATTTTTTCCATACTATGTTGAAGTTCATGTTTAAAAGGCTTTTGTTTTAGTTATACACTGCCTTAAATGTTTATTCTTATTTATGAAAGTTTCTACTATATTTTTATCCTTACTAGGAATTTGATCTCACCCCTTTTCTATGTTTTATTTTTCCCAGGATGTGAAGAAGCAAATTATGAATGACCTACAGGGATATTTTGAGGGGATAATAGTGTGGACTATGGAGACAATATGTTGTTGTAGTAGTTTTTCACTTTATGATGTAATGTAAAACATTATGAATATATCAAGTGTTTCCAAGGCTATTAAACCAATCGGTCTTTCGAGATTTGATCTTTTTGTGATCATTCCAATGTTATGTAATAATGCACCGACTCTGGGTAACTAGGGTCGGGGCATTACAATGATCACTTCTTAATGAAATTATATTAAAACCTTATTCATTTTGAACAGTTTTACAAAAACTTTCAAATAAATTAAAAGCTTCATTTTTAAATTTTAAAAAGAAAATCCATGTAAATCTATAATAGTAATAAACTAAAATAGATACATATAATTTACCTGCCAAAATTTCTACTCTTGAAGGTCCAAACAAATCCATATGGATAAGTTATAGAGGTTTAGATGTAGAAATTCTGTTAACAGATTTGAAGGATGATTTGTGTTTCTTGCCAAGATGACATGCATCACAGAATCTATTAATTTCATATTTGAGAAAAGGTAAATCAGAAACTAATTGTTTCTTAGATAATTTATGTAAAACATATACATTACAATGTCCAAGTCTCCTATTCCAGATCCAAGATTCATCCACTTTAGTAGTTAAAAAGTTTACTTGTTGTTTACAAAAGGAATTTAAATCCAGGTTATACACATTGTTAGTTCTAGGTGCTCTAAATTTAAGCAGTTTATTTTTGAAAACAGAACAGTTATTGTTAGAAAAATCAACAGCATAACCATCATCACATAGTTGATATATACTTATCATATTTTGTTTCAAACCTTGTATATAAAGTAATTTATTGATTGAGACAACTTCTGGATCTCCAACTGTTCCAATACCAATGATCTTCCCTTTAGAATTGTCACCAAATATAACTAGTCCACCATCTTTTTGTGTCAGTGTAGTGAAGTTCGATGATTTTCCACACATATGTACTGAGAATCCATTGTACATATACCATATGTCCTTTTTTTGACCTACTTCCTCCAAAGGAATTTACACAATTTTCTTTGGTACCCATATTCTGTTGGTTCCAGGGGTGTTAGTCATCCAAGATTTGGTAATCCAGACTTGCTTTGTTTTTCTTATTTCACAAGATTCAAATAAATCATTTGATACAAAATCCTCCTTAATACCACTTATTTGGGGTTGTATTAAGAAACAGTTTTTAGAAATATGTCCCCTTGTTCCACAGTAATTACAATTTAGTCTTTTGCACTTGGAATAAAATAATTCTTGTACAGTTTGGATTTTTCACCTTTACTGCCAATTCCAAATATTTCATTTTTAATGACATTTTTTTGCAAGAATTTAATTTAAAGTATTTTCTCCTTTAATAAAAACAAGGGATTAATTTTTATTAGTTTCCACTTTAGTTTGCAGTGATTTTATCTTTGATTCATAATCTGTATTCTTAGTATTAATTGAGTCAAACTTTTCAGTTAACTCCTTATATTGTTTCAGCATTGTATATATTTCATCAGAAACAGACTTATGAATGTTCTTTAAAGACTTATACTTATTAAATAGATAATCATATTTTTCTTCAAGCATATTGCAGTAGTCTGTAATTTTTTCATTAGAGTAACTAGATTCAGAACTAGAGTCGGAAGAGTAGTAAGATTGTACCTCATCTGTTTCTACCATGAAACACATGTTTGCTTTCAGATTTACTTCTTCCTTCTCTGAGTCTGATTCAGAAGTGCTACCAGAGTCTTCAGATAAACTCCATTTATCTTTCATTTCTTTCTTTTCCTTATGCTCATAATCATTTCTTTTGAAGAATTTCTTTTTCTTGTATTCTTTTAGCTGAGGACAATCAGGTCTGATGTGCCCCATTTTCTTGCATTCATAACATCTAACTTATTTGTCATCCTTTTTGAAGGTTTTTCTGAATCCCTTATTCTTTCTATATAATTTAGTGAACTTTATGGAATTATTATCCAATTTCACATCAGAAATTGATAAATCAGAACTTTATAATTTCACTTTTACACTTTTCTTCATCTTTCTGTTTTTTCTCTATGATGACACTTTAAAGGTAGTGTCATCTCTATTGATAAACACTTTATGCTCATTAGATTCATCTTGCATCTCAACTTCATACATAATTTGTTTTCCAATCAGTTCTCTCATGGTTAAGCCTTTAACAGGTGTCGACTGTCTGATTGCAGCAGAGATTCCATTCTATCTTGTAGGTAGTACCATCAGTACTTTTAAAGCTTGATCAGATTGTTTAATGGAATCTCCCAAAGCGGTTATGTTATTGAAAATATCTATCAATATTCCATTCATTTGAGTAATAATTTCACATTCAACCATTTTGAATATATTAAATTTATGCTTAGAAGTATCATATCTCATTTCCTTTATATTGTTAGTTCCTTCATAAGAAACAGCAATAGTTTGCGACATCTCATTTGTTGTCAGGCATTGAGATATTCTATTGAATTTATCAGGTCCTAGACCACATATAATAGCATTCATTGCCTTTGAGTTCATATTATATTCTTCTTCAGTAGATGCACTCCATGTTTCAGGTCTTTCTGGTATTTCATATGGAGTCAGAATCTTTGAATATACTCTATATCCAAGTTTTTTTAGATAGATAATCATTCGCGACTTTTAGCATCCATATTTTTCTCCATTTAAGTACAGTACTCTGACCATAGAAATTCCCTCTCTTGTATCAATCATCTTGCTCTGTGTATAATCACTTTTAGCTTGTTAAGGCTTTCTCAGAAATCTCAACCTCTGATACTAATTTTTGGATCGGATTAAACTAAATATACACAAGAGGGGGTGAATTGTGTCTTTTCAAAAATATTTATGAGATCGTGTTCTATCCTTTATCTTTAATCAGATAGATTAATGTAGTGGAAATATGATGTGGAGAGACACACAATATATAGTGGTTCAGAGAATAGAAGGCCCCCAGTCCACTCCACCAATGCTCTACTCCATGAGCTTGGTGATTTTCACTATCTGATCCTCATTTCAATAGACCTTTCAATAACTCAGTATAAGCAGTTGACACCTTTACAATATAAGGGGAAAAAGATTTATGGTTTAGTCACAGAACCTGCACATCTTAGTATGAGAATCCTTTCACTCAATAATAGAAAGGAAAGATTTTTTTACTTTGAAAATACTTTCGAGATATTCTTCGCAATTGCAACAGCATGCAATTGATAGTAGATGGATCATCATCTTCAGAAATAATTATCTTCAAAAAAGATTCATTCTGAGTCAATTATGTTATAGAAAATATAGAAATATAATTCACTACTTTAGTATTAGTAGATTCACAGTAGATCTTCGATGTAGTACAAGTAAATCTTCTATCGTGATCCTTCTTCTACAATAAACAGAGCTGTGTCGCTCGTTCGAATCAACAGGTCTATGTTTTTTAGAGTATCTATTTTTCTTTATTTTTATGAATGATCGATTTTTTACAAATCCTTATCCTCCTTTTTTTGTTCAGAAAATCTCATATATAATAATGATGAGCACTTCTCCTAAAAATTCAGATCCACAAAATTCTCTTTTTGACTTGCGATATTCAAACATTTGAATTTACAGAGTAGTCATAACTTCCTTGAATACTCAGCATAAAAATATCCTCTTAATTTGATCCTTAACCCATTGATCAAACAGCTTTGAATCAGTCAAAGTCACGCTTAAAAAACGGGTTTAAATCCTTCTTGAAATCAGCCTAATAATCTTCTTGTTGATCGTTGCAAAATAATATCGACTTTAAACTCTCTGACGCCAAACTTAAGGTTGAGTTGTACAGTATGCATCCTCTGAATGTAACATAGATCATAAACATAAGTTTTATGAAATATCCTTCACACGTATGGTTGTAAACTTATGGTTGATCACAAACGTAAGGTTCATGTCACTTTCTTAAAATGTAAGGTTGAAAAAAGATCCATACTTTTATAAGCTACCAAATGAAAGATACTTGATCCATACATTTCAAAGAACTTATGGTTGTTTACAAAAGTAAGGTTGATGAACCATACTTTTGAGAAACAAACGTAACGTATAACACTTACGTATGGTTCTCCTTCTATACTTTTCTAATATCCCAAACGTAGGGTTCCTTCCTAAAATAGGATTCTTTTTCATACTTTTCCGATAATGTATGGTTTATTATCCATACTTTTCTCTTATCTCATAAATTATACACTACATTTCATCCTTACATTACGTTTCTCCACGTAGGGTATGAACAGTGTTTCCAGAATGCGCTAAAGTAGATCCTAGATATGTAGAGAATGAATAGTGTTTCCAGAATGCACTAAAAGTGAATACCTTAGAAATTAATTCTCATTGTTCAAGAATCTAAATATTTCATCCAAAAATAAAAAATATAATGAAAAATAAATTCCTGCAATATTCTTAAAAAATAAAATCATTAGCAAATAATTAAGGGTATTTGTGAGAATCAAAATTATCATAAATAGATAGAGTATTGTTCTCAACAATATCTCCATTTAAATAACAACATTATTTATTGTTGAAAAAAATACTTGCTCAATAGTTTCCTTGAATAAGATGGTTGTATTTCTCAAAGAATATGTTCCTTCATCTGATACTATGATAGATGAGACTATGGATTTATCAAAGAAAATCATTTACATTTTATCATAATTTATTAGTCAAATCCGAAAAAATATCATAGGTTTGCAACCAATCTAGAAAAAATCTATGAATGAGTTTCTGACCATTATACATATTACTCTAAATAATATTATAGTTCTTCTAATTTAGAATATTATCTTATTATACTAGAAAGGTACAAATCCAAATAGATTTCTTTTTATATACCAATAAGACTATTTAATCATGTTCCAACTACTTTTAGTTATCCAATTTCTCAAGAACCATATTTAAATGTCCACAAGTTTTCTCAATCCATTATAGAGTTATTAAAAATTAATGGATAGAAAGTTTACTTTTCTTACAAGGGTGATCGGGCTATAAGTTTATCATATTTGATTTAGACTAAGATATTTTAAGTAAATCCTGAATCTCCATCCATTCATCAACATACTAATATATTTAGTGATTTATAGATATTTTCTACTGGGAGAGTTACAATTTTAATGTGTTGTTAATAAATGATATCTCCTTGGTTTATCAAATTCATAAACATGCATGTACATCTATTTTGGAATTCTGTAAATCAAAAATCATCAAATGGATAGATATGTGTATTGATGTACTTTACTCTCTTAGAGGTAGAATATTTATTGTACCAACATCTAATGATACATATAAGGGTTCTGGGTATATATTTGACTCAGTGTTTGATCCAAACTGCATCTATTATCAAGAGAAATTAAATTTTATTCCTATTTTTGCTGATGAACCTGCTGAAACAAAAGGTACAAATTGAGTTCCTACCAAGTGGATTTCTATCTTTGGTTCAGGTTCATATGATTTCAACAATGATTTATAAAACCTTAAAAACCCATTGAGCATGCCTACCCAGCATCCTAGAGATATATTTGGTGTTGGAGCTAATGATAGTAGAGTATTAGAGCTTGGAAGAATAGTCCCACCACCAGTGATTGACCCACCTCTTATCTTTTACTCCTCTCCATCCTTTAAAAACATCCACCCAATCCACTCTTAAATTTTAAACCCAAACATAAAATAGGGCAATCTAACTAATTTAGTTTCTATATATGTGTTCATAATTTTTTTATAATTATTCATATTTAATAAAAATCAATTTTTTCTATTTCTTTATGTTTGAATTGATCATTTTCATTTAATGTTTTTCATCTTCTTGAATGTTTTAAATTATAAAAAAATTGAAATTTAAGTCAGTATTTATTTAAATTTAGTTTCACCATTATATTTTATCTTTCTATAACTTAGTTTGTACAATAAATGTGTTTTCCTCTCTTTAAATATCCATTTAAATGTCACAAAAGGGTGATAAGACCGATAAACATGGAGAAAGAAAAAAATTAAAAAAAATAAAAAACATTATATTTATTATATAGTTTTTAAAAAAATTAAGATATTTAATACATAATGTTTAATATTTAATGTGTTTTTATCATCAAAAAGATTGAGATTGTTATACTATAAATGTTTTTACAACATATCCCAAGTGATTTATCTTTTGATGATCTATAAAACCCTTCATATATTTCTAATTATTCTGTTTTTATATGTGTTATTCATGTTTTAATCTTATTTATGTCAATTATGTTGTATTATAAAATTGTATTGATGTTTTCTAAAAAATTCCAATGTTTATAAAATCATCTATGTGAGGAATGTTTCTACATGGATTTTGGATACATTGAGAAATAGACTACATCAATCAGATATGTAGAGGAATTGACTATATGTCTTGGATCCATGGAATATTTGACTATGTGGTTCCAATCAGCTATGTGATTTAGTTGGTAGTGAAACTTTTAACTACATGAGTAAAACAACTAGGTGATTTGGCTACATGATGAAATCGGCTACCTGAAGAATAGATACATGTATCAATTTTACTACACAAATCAAAATATATGTATTTTTGCTATATAGTGATCCAAAATTGGCTATGTTGTTCTAAAACGTGTATTTTTATTTTCATTGCATTATTTTAAGTGAAATATGTTGATGATTTCAATTAATTATATAATGTACTTCCTCATAATGGTAAAATTGATTTCCAAAAAGTTGTGAGTAGTAAGATAAGACATAAAAGATACTATTTAATTTCTTAGTGATTTTTGATGGGGTAATTTTCAGTAAAGGGAATATTGATTTTTACCTATAGGCCATATTTTATTAGATATCATGCTATAAAAAAGAAATTGGGAAGATATAAAGTAGTATTAAAAAAATATCTTCACTTCTACTCACTCTATATCTCAATGGTTTCTATGATACTTATCTTGGCTAAGAAAAATAAGAAGAAGAATCAATATATCTAAAAATGTGATATCAAAATCAATATTTCTATGTTTTGAATACTCTTTTAAATATATACTTTATTCTTATTATATCTCTTAGATTACTCTCCTCTAATTTTAGTTTTATATTTCAGTTGTGTGGTTATTTTTGAAAACTCACATTATTCTCTTTAATTATTGGAAGTGAGAACTAATTATACTGAGTGTTGAGGGATATTAATTTTATAAATCCTTTTAGTATCATGGATAAAGATTTTGGATTTTTACCAAGTCAATTTTACTTATATAAGTAAGGTAATCCCTTGGAAAAATGATTGTGAAATTGAATTGACCAAAATCTATAAATTGTGTATTGGTGGAGTATACTAAGGGATATATATTCCTCGAACTACTGTAAGTATTTTATGTTCAATTTTTCTCTTAATATTTATATTTTTTATGGTTTCTTGTGGTAAGAATAATTATAATCAGTCATACCTTAAAAGAGGGTGGTTTTTAGTGAACAAGTTTTCAAGAATCCAATTCACCCCCCCCCCCCCCTCTTGAGTCTTTGTGTGAATGTTCTTCAACCAAATATTTATGACATGTTCTTAAATAAACTTTTAAATTAGTTAAATTCGTCATAGTCAATTGAGATCATCACATTAGAACCTGAAGATTGATGGTGTTTAATTATTTAAACATACTCACTATATTTATTTATTTTATGGTCATATCATATGTTCATGCACAACTTTACTGGTTAGGTATAGAAAATCATTATCTTTTTCCTAATGATTTATACTCACACCCTTATTGAGGGGCCATGAAACTTGGGTTACTAATTAGATATCATTTTCTATAGGTTCATGTTGGGAAGATGTTTAGTTTTTCATGATTAAGTGAGATAACTCGGATGGGACTTGGAAACCAAGATGAGATATAGATCAAGGATAGTATTTGGGTCTCAATGTAGTTTAATTCTTTTATTTATTTTTATTTTTGATCTAACTAGTGGGTTACTAGTTGATATATGTGGGAATTACCATTTTTTGTATGAATTTATACGGTCACATTAAATTTTTTATAACATTATATTGTTTGTGAATAATTAATAGTTTGGTTATCTATTATGGATAACGTTTAGTTATTTCTACTATTTTTTCCACTCTGATATGGGGTTATATTATCCCTATAGACCCCCATTTATAATCATAATCCTCTATAATATAGTTAGGTTTTCCTATCTTTACTTTGTGATCACCAATCTTGGAACCAAAAGAGTGGTTAGGGGAAGTAGGATTTTACAACCTGTATAAATCTTTTTTGAGTCCCTCTTCCCTTGTTCCCATATAATAACATGAAAAGGGTCCAACATGTATTTTTAACATTTCAAATATATATAAAATGACATGTATTGAAAAAAATGGAGGTAATAAAAATCACTACATGACATTTATAATGTGTTTAATCATGTCAAATGGAACCATGTATCTTGGGTTCAACGTCCCCTATTTCCAATACCATTGTTTCCCTAACTTTTAGGAAACCCTTAAAAATATGTTATTGATTATTATAGACTCCAAAAAAATTAACGATGATATAGTGACTTAGAATTTTTCATCGAACCACTTCTTTAATTTATATTAATATTAAACAAAGTATTTTCATAGTCAATTTTCCATTATTTTTTTACATAATCTTACTAAGTATTTAATATTTTAAAATATAACATTTTTATCCAATGTGAGTTTTAATGATAATAACTCCTAAAAAGAGACTTTTTATTGAACATAAATCATTTCATATTGACTTGGGACAAGTGGTCTTAACATGGGAAGTTATAATTCACATTTGAGAATCGATCCCCATAGGTAGACTATTTTGAGCCTTTAAAAAATTACTTGATTGACCTAGCCATAACATTTTAAATACATCCTTAATCTCACTAAAGAAGGTCAACCAAATATTTACATAAACCCTAGATATATTATTATGTGACCATTTTTCTAGGAAGAGATGATTGATATTAAAGTTACTATGAATCTCAAGCTGACAACAAAAATATCTCAAGGTAAATCCTATTTTAATTTAATTAATCCACATTACACATATATAAAGTGTTTATTATTAACCATTATGTTAATTATCATCATACATAATCATGTAATTATTAATCCTGACCCCCTCCCTTACTTTACCTATATTATAAAATGGGATGGTGCAATGTCATCTTATTAGGATGATCATGGATCAATAAGGAGATCTAGATACTCGACAACCACTCACTCTCTACTCGATCTATCCACAAATCCTATCTCCATTTCTCAAAAGGGTCTATATGATAAATTCTGTCATCCCTCTCGGTGGCTATCATTGGGATAATTTCATAGTTTCACATGACAATTGACATTAGGTAGTGGAAGCATATCAACAATGCAAATATCATACAAGTTATCTTCTAATGGATGTATTAGGTAGAGGGGGCCTAGGAAGTGTTGTAAGGGACACATGATGATGATAGAAAAGTGGACGTTTGATGGGTGTTTTCATATGAACTCTCAAAATATTTATTATTTTTATTATGTGAAACATATTAGATGAACCAGGTTTTTCACTTCTAAAGAAACTAAATTAAATAAAACTTAAAATGTTGAAGAAATAAATAAAATAAATAAAAGTATAAATAAAATATTGGGTGTTTATTGGGTTATTTTGGAATAAAATAAAGAGAGTATTAAAAACCTATTGAAAAACACATATATGATATGACGAAATAAATCTAATATAACCCTTAATTATTAATTATTAACTAACACTTATGTTTAAATCCATTTAATTATGATCCCCTATTATTTTAAACCCCTAAACTCATTATCAATTAACATGGCCATGATGATATAAATAAATTAACCATATGTTAACTTCAAGACATCCAATCATGACACCCATCTTTGTTTATGATCCTGAAGAACACTAATGGTCATAGAAAAAATAGGGAAGCATCTCCACCATATAGAGGATAATTATTTGAGTTTTAGTATTAGGGTTCAACCATATAATCCTCTCTCGATCTGATTAGATTTGATAGTTTTAATTCTCACATTACTTATTAATACAATCCTAGCCTCACGGTCTAAGGTCTCATTGATTAAGCTCTTTATAAATTAAAATTCAATTATTTGATCTGAATTTATAAATTATAGTGTGTTTATTCATTCTAAAAAATAATTTAATGGGGTAGTAATTACCCTGACTATGAATATAAACTAGTCTTCTATGAGAAAAGATGTCATCATGGAGGTGATTTTTTTATAAGAAATTTTTTGAAATGTTATAACTCAATATCATCTCTACTTTTGAATTTTCAAAAACACGTGTAAAGGAATGTGTTTTTGATAAAAATAAAAAGTTTTATTAATGATAAATAGTGCTAAAAGAATAAAAAATATAAAAAATAAATGAAAGAATGAGAGGAGGGCCTTATTAGAAAAGATCATTACTACAAGACTTCCTTATTCAAAATAGTAAGATAATTGGGATTAAGCTACTCTCTTAATCCACATAATATAAATTCCTCATATAACCCTTTAAAAGTTTGAAAAACATAAATAATGAGAGTGGAGGAGGGATAGAGTTTAAAATAATAATCAGGGTGCATATAGAATTCTTCCTCAAAAGTACCTCTCACTTATACAGCCAATTTGGTAAAATTTCTATGATAACCACATATCATTTAGATCTATTGAAATTATAAAAACTGATTCCTTTAACATCATTAAAAAATTAATCCCAATCCATTCATGGATGAAAATGTTATGGCCCAAATGAAGAGATGGGTTTTGTTTTGTATAGTCCATTCCATCTTGTAATACATGGCCTCTTTTATCCTTTAAACACATGGGATCTATCTATCATAGTCCAAATAATAAAATTTAATAATTAGTTTATAATTAAACCATAAATTTCAAGTTAAAATTCCTCCACATAAAATGTACTAATTAAAATGCTATAGTAAAGGGTCAAAATGGATTTTTTAAGGAATTTTAAATTAATTCCCCAAATAAAAAATTCCATTAAATAATAAAATAATAATCAATGTGGGGAATTATATCAATTATTATCAATAAAATATTCATCAAGAAATTATTTTTCACCTACTCCACATATACCCTTTTTAACTCCTATGAAATTTCTCATGTCATTAATTTCCAAGAAATAATGACAAGATATGCATGTTGACATTTCCCAATCCATGATAACAATACATGAAAATAAAGAATAAAATAAATAAGTATATCTCAAAAAAAAATTAAATTCATTGCCTTATAAATTTTCTTAAAATAAAATCTAATGAGAGAAATTACACTAACCAGGGTAAACAAATTATGAGTCTACTATGCCTCTAATTCACTTTTTGTGAGTGTTCGATAACCATTAAAAGCTTCTCATTACATAATTTATTTGGTATTTATAGGTCAAATATAAACTTTTTTATCTTTTTATTTTCAATTAAACTTTTTCTTCATCATTTGAAATCAAATTTCAAATACACCTCATTTAAGAATTAGTTAATGAAAAATATTAATCTCCCGAAAAATATATCTGAATATGTTGCACATTTTATCACTCCCCTATATTATTATTTTTTTAACATGAATTTTTTATTGACGAAATAAAATATTAGAATATCTCATAGCCATATATAGGCAAATCTTTTATATTAATGAAATTGATCAAAATAAAAATAAAGGTATAGAAAAACAATTCATGTAAACTAAAAAAATTACTTAACAAGGTTATACCCTAAATTGAGTACAAAAAAAACACAACTCATAGTGTCCTTTGAAGTTTTCTATGGAAATATAATACCATCATTTTATCATAAAATAATCACAAAGAATGTTGTTATAATATCAAGATTTTTATAAGAACAAAATCAATCATATCACTGAAAAACATCCATTTTCCCTAAAATAAATCACTATTGATGAAATATTTACCATTAATTATATGTTACAAAAAAGATTATTAAATTTTAACATGAATTTAACTAAGTTACATAGAATTTATGATCATGTGATATTTTTTAATTCATTTTTTTTCATTTTTACTTTTTTTTATTTTTGTTAATGATAAAAATTAGAAGAAAAAAAACAAAAAAGTTGTTACCCAAAATGTTATCACCACCCCACAATAAAAATGTTAAATTATTCTCAATGTGACCCAATTAAATTATATATTAAATTGAAATAAAACATTAAATTTGATCAAATAACATAAAATTTATAGGGTAAGGATAACCATATGTTTTTAAGTAATGAGTGGGTTATGATTCTTGATGATATAAAATGCATGTATAGGGAATCCCTAAAATACTCCTTCAACCATTTACCATTTACTATAAAACTCCTTCCCATTTTATATTGTGTAACCTCCACTATACCATAAAGAAAACATGACATGTAACATATGAGAATAACTATCTATAATTAAACTTGTTTATCATCAACTTGAACCTTAAATTATAAAGAAATTTATATCCACAAGAACTCTTTTTGTTAAATAATTTTATTATGGGATGATTTTTATCTTTCCTTATAGATCGATGATTTTTCATATGATGAAAAGAAAATTCGACCAAGATCATGAAACTCATTCTTCCTTTGTTAACTTGTATGGGATAAACTTAGGTTTCATTTCTTTATTGCCCAATATGCTTGATGATCAACCTCCATGGTAATATGAAATGATTTCCCAAAAAAGAACATACATGAATACATATGCTAATGTCTCATGAAAATAATAATATATACTCACCAAGAATATCTAGAATGTACCGCGGTCATTAAAAAATATAAATGGAATCCTTCAATAAGAAAATATACTGAATGGTTAAGTGAATTCCATCTAATCCTAACTCCAAGTAGTAATAGAAACCTAAAAATAACTATAAAATCTATTCAAGAAACAACAGTATATCCTACCTACAAGTATCTCAAAAATTTGGTTAATGAAAGGGTGGTAAATGATCTTTTTTATTGGATTTATTTAGTTTCTTATAATAAATACAAAATCATAAATTATTTTTAACCCTCATTACAACTAACTCCTCTCTATAATTTTTAATAATAGTGACACCAATTTTATTAAGCAAAACCTCATATGGAATAGCCCCATGAGAATGAGAGTTTTGGTAAATAAAACCCTCCTAAAGTAATTTTTTAAATTATTATCTAATAACTTCCAAAAGTTCTGGATTAATTCATCATTATGTATGCCTTTTTTGTTTATCCTGATTATCTAAAGTAATCATATTCTTGAAAATAGTGGGGGTATTTCTCAATGTTTTATCCATAGTCTCCCTAGTTTTCTATATTCTCTCCCCATAATGAGATAAAAGTATTATTTTTTATTTAGTGGGGATATTCTTAACAATGATAACAAACAATTTCTCCCAAATCAAAAAGTATGAGTATTTGATATTTGGTGGGAATAGATTGAGTTCCAATGTGGATGAGTGATGTGTTGATACAGTAATTTAAGGAACTAAAATATGAGTATAATAAACATCTATTTCTGAATATAAATCATTAAAATAAAAAATAATAATTCATAAAATCCATCAACATACTCAATATCCAAGTTATAATCAGAATGAAAATGCTCAGAGTTAGAATATTAATACAAAAAAATCAAAACCAATAGAGGTTTAATCATGAAAAAACATGTGTATAAAAACTCTTGAAATCAAACTAGACTCAATGATCATAATCTCTCTAGTAATAGAACAATAAAATCCATTTTGTTTCAATAATATGGATCCAAATGTGAGACAAAAAATTGAATGATCCTCTAAGGGGAACATCGTGGAGTTTATAATATTAAATCTCATAATTTCATCCCCAAATTCGATATAAATTGTTCCCTCATAAACATTTATAATTATTTAATAAATTTTTAGAAGTTCCCACTTAAGATAGTAGTACCATTACAATATACCTTATATTAATCCATGTTAAGCATGTATAAATCTTATGGAAATGTTATATCTCTAACCAGAATAATTAAATCCTCAAAAACTCATGTTGGATATGTCATAAACCTATTTTCCAATTATACCAACACCCTCGTATTATTCAACCCATAAATCTATAATTAATAGAAAGTATTTTGATACATCACATTCATGTAATCACACAAATCACAAAAATAATTAGAAAATTAAAACACTCTAATACTGCAAGGTTTGGTGAATTTCATAGTGTTTTTTCACTTTTTAAGCATTTATGTGTGGGTGTAATGAGAACTAAAACATTTTTCCAATATTTATCCACTAATTTACTATATAATTATTCTATTATTATAGAATTCATTAAATAATTTAGAATACCTAAGGATTTTGCCTATGTTCTTGAGAAGTTGTACATTGATTTAAACTACCTTGAATGTGTGAGATACTTCTTATTTAAATTTCCTCATAAACCATATTCTTGGTTTTCAAAACTCAATTACGAAATTGAACTAGTTTAAGAGGTACCAATTAAATATTTTTTTCTATTTTATTTCTATTTTATAAATTCATCAAACTATGGTGATGGTAGAATATTTCTAGGAGTAGTAAGTCTATGTTGAATTATATAAACACTCCACTCACCCATATTTTTATAATTCCAAAATGTTATCATACTTTAATTCCCCTTGGGTTTTTTATAAGTTTAATAAGGATGTTTCTTTGAGTCCCTTATTACTAACTCATTGAGAGAATATATATTATGGTTCATTTATGTCTTAAATCCCTCAATTATATTCCTTGATTATTTAGTTTATCTTAATGATTAAGAAACATTTTTTACAAAATCAATAGTGATATAATATATATTTGGTTGTGACTACCCTCTATTTTTTTATTATAGATTCTTAGGTGTTGAATAATGTTGGGTGTTATTTATAGCCCTATTAGTAAAGAAGATGATGCTTGGAGTTCTATCAAAAAGGGGATCATTATTGTTTTCATGTACTATACCTGGTAATTGGATTATCATTCCATATAGATTGTATATTATTGAGAATAATTCATAATTAGATTAAGGAATTGGTTGCTTCTACTAATATGTTCTCCTATGAAAATTTTAACCACACTCTTATACCTCTTAGAGTTATGGTCAATAATTGATTGGTCTATTTAGTGCTATAAAAATTTCAAAAAAATTCACTAGAGTGGGATGAGATTTGTTTTTGTCTAATTAAATATGCCTCACCGCAGTAGTTAATTCATCCAACTTATTACTATTTAAATTATTTTTCAATAAAAGGAGGAGTTACCTGGTTCAATCCCTTTATATTTATTGTAACTTGATCAGAAAAACTTTGGAGTTCTGTTCTATCTTTTCAATCATTTCTTGATATGTTGTTATGGTTTTTTCAAGTATTTACCATCAAAAATAAGGATTCCACCATACTCTTATCCCTAGTATTGAGGCCTTCGTAGAAATATTGGATAAAGAGTTTCTAACTGATTTGTTAATGTATAATGGTTACAGAAAACTTCTTGAAGAACTCCCATGACTTGTATATTAAAACTCGTTATTCTTTATTTATTATTGAGATATCATTTCAAATTATTATTGGCCTAAATATTAGAATGAATCTTTTTTTAAAAAATACATTCAAAATAATTCCAACATATAACATCTTTAGGATGTAAATAATATATTATATTATTTATGTTTTTATCAAGTGATAATGGTAATTACATTGGTTTGTTTTGTTCGTTGGAAACATTCTTTAGATTCATGGTTAAAAAAATATATTGATTTATTTTAAATATTTGTTTTGATCCTTGTTATAGAGGCTATTAAAATTTAGTATAAGGTGAATTAACTTGGATTCCATTTCAAAGATAGATTCTATGGATTGATATTAAATCCAAGTGTGTTGATAACTAACATTAGGGGAATCCAAATATAAAATATTTTTTATCAATATCATTGTTATTTTTGGATATTATATTAGATTTTATGTTGGTTTCAAAGGTTCTACCTATTTTAATTCTATTATAATGGAAGAAATCCAAAAATTGATGAATATAAGGGAACAAAATTTTTTAAACCCTTTCCTTTTAATTTTTCAGTCATTTTACAAATATGAGGGTGTTAGTGGTAGTTTGGAGGGATAAGGGTCGGGTTGAAACTAATATTTTAGTTGTAAGAGGTGAATTTAGTTGTGGTTTTTTGTGTTGCACCATGATTGGTTAGTTGGGAAGTTGTTTTATTATGTGCAACTGTGTCATGGCTTTGGTAATAGGTTATGAGTCTTAAGAGTTTCTCTATTAAAGAGGGGATTTCTTGGTCCCACCATGATTTTTTAGTTTATGTAATGATGGGTGTTGGTCATGGTGTGTCCATGAGTATTGTTCCATAAAGATTTGGTGGATAGGTGCCTTTGAATAAGTTTATAGTAAACTTTACATAAGTAACACTTATGTATCATTGAACCCTTGCATATTATTCTCTCATGTTTTGATTATAGTCATCACAACTTTATGTTCTAGTAGATGAGTTCCTTGATTTTTTCTCTCTAGTATTCATCACATAGTAGGGTTATTTTCAAACAACTTTGTTCATATTCAAGTAATTATTTCCAAGGGTTGGAATTTTATAGTTTGGTTATATTAATCGCATCATGATATTCCTCAATCATAACAAATTTAAAGGGGTTAACTAAGTTATAATTTGTGGAGTGCTTTGGGGGATCACACTGAGATCATCATAAGCACATTTCAAATTATTCCATCACACAATGACTCTAGATATCAAATTGTGTTTATACATATCTAATTTTTCATTATAAATTTAGGGGTCACCCCCATATTCATTATAGAACCAATAAGGGTTTTAGTAGGGGGGTTATGAAAACGTTGTATCAATGATTTTGTTACAGAGGTGTGGTGGAGTTTGAAATTATGAATAGGGAGGATTCCATGGGTATAGTAGGGAAAATCTCATTAAAATTATCATCTTATGTATGTAGATGATACTATATAATACCAAGATATTTAAGGACCCATTTGATATGACTTAAGGACCTTGATAGTATATTAATCATTTTTATGTAAAAATGCATAGATTTTAGGGTATAAATTTTAAGAGGGGTGAATGAATCATTATCATAGGTTTTATTTAAGATAAATAGTTTTTTTGGTATTATGTTTAATGTGTTTTTTATGCTGACATATATAGATATTATGTAGCCTTAATAATTATGTTTCATTAGAATTTAATAAGTTTATTCATTATAGTATAAACATACATTCATATAAACTCATAACATGATATAATGATCTATTTTGATAATGTATCATGTTTAGTTTTATAATTTTAATTTGAATGCCTCTATATAAGAAAATATGTAAGTTAAATATAGGGAATTTAATTTTTGTTTAAAATTAATATAACTGGTATGCTAAAAATATTCATTTAAGGTGAAGCATGCCTAAATTTTTTACATTAAAATGAATTACATATTATGGGAGACAATTAAATTATGGATTCTATTAATGATTAGTTATATTTAGAGTCTTGATAGCATGTTTATAATTTTAATGTTACAAAAATTGAATATTAAGACACATATTAAAATGAAACTATAGTGTATAATATTTATTATATTAAATTCATGATGTAAATGATAGATCATTGATTTATGATCCTGAGTGAGTTATTAATTATTGTTACATATCATGTATAATCTATTGAAGTGTTATAATATAGGATTTATATCCGACATTAAAGGGTTTAATGAATAATGTTCTTTAGAAAAAAGAAATATGAAGTAATGTGTCACATATAAATGGGTTGTTGGGAATAGCTTGTATAAATTCTCATTAAGTTATGCAAGAATGATAAGATATATAAAATGTTCATGGTTATTTATTTCATCTTAATTATGATATTTTCATTCTATTATTTATATTTAATTATGTGTATTAATAAGCATTCCATGTTTTATTTTATTACAAATCATGAAATTGAAGTGTGTTATAATCTTTTGATAGTTAAATAGATAATGATATGATCTTAATAAAAAATTAATATTATGCATGTATTGCATTACGTTAAAGCTAATATAAATTAAATATGATCATGTAATGAGTATCCCCATGAAATTTTCTAGGTAACACTGGTCAAATATTACATATTGAATTTATAATCTTTTTCTTGATTAATTATGTGATGATAATATGTTTTCTTAAAAGATGCTTGTTTGGGTAAACCAGTAATTGATTAATTATATTTTAGTGAAGTTTTCTAGAAATAATTATTTTGATATTGATATTTATATAACTAATATGATTAGATGTGATTGAATATAGTAAATGTGTCTTATGTGTTGGAATTTATATTATGTGTGAAGGTGTTGTGGTGAAAGGTGAATAGATTGGTGATGTGGGGGTGATGATGTGGTTATGATGTGGAAAGGTATTATTGGTATTATCATTATGAATTCACAATGAATGTGTTTACCATAATATTATGATGTTATTTTCTAGTTATGAGTCATGTAATGTGTGTTTACCTATTTTTTTTTTTTTGAACCACAGCTAAGCCATCATAATGTCTTTGAGACATTGGTTGAGGGAAGGAGAAAGAAGAATATTAAGATGAATCACAGTTGAAGTTTTAATAGAAGGGTGTGTGAAAAACTAAGTGATGTTAAAATAAATCATTTTAATTTCATTTTAGTATTCTTTAATTATATTTTATTAATCAATATTCATTATAATAATATTAGGTAATATTTATATCAAAAGGAAAAAAGCATTATTTCTAACCAAATTTGATCTTAATACAATGTATGGTTTTACTTAAAATTTTAATAAATAAATTTTATAATTTTATTTTACATATATTATATTGTTTTATAATTCATATTTTTTAAATTATATTATAACTAATTTTGTATAATTTTCTAAAAAACTTTCTTTTTTGAATGAATAATGAAAAATATAGATTTTTATTGAAAATTATCTTTTCATTTCAAGAATTTACAAGGGTTCATTTTGTTATAAAATATTTTTAAGGTAAAATAAGTTTATTTATATTATTAATTATCTAATTAAAGTAATTTTACCCAATTTTATTCTTTATTTTTGTATAAAAACTTTTTATACCTAGGAAGCCATTTTTTCTGGAAAAATTATTTTTCTCACATTTTGCGACATTGATTTTAAATTAAATTATTACTCTTATATGAATTTAATATGATAAAATAGTTTCCATATTTTAATTCATCATAATTAATATTTTATAATAGTTTTAACTTAATTATTGTCATAACTAATAGTAAAAATAGAAAAAACATTTACCATCGTTAAGTCTAAACAGGTTTATCAGGGGTTAAACTAATGTAATACAGATGAAATTCCAAAAAAACTAACTAAATTCTATTTTATTAACATATTTTAAGAGTATATCATATAATATTTGTAAATGGTCCATTTTTAGCCACTTTTACTAATTAAGATATTAATATATCTTAATATTTTGAAAAAAAATATAAGTATGTCCTCTCTTGTACTTATAAAAGGATGTCCTATATCCTCTACTATCCATACATAAATATACATTATTTTTCACAAATAACTACCCACATTACATCCTAAAATACCTCCCCATTTTTTAGAGTTATTGTTTTTTTATATTATGTCCTTATAGATTTTAATGTGTAAAGAAGGGAGGTTGTCCGAAGAAGAGGTATAGCTTTTAATTGAATATTTTTGTTTTATTTCTTCTTATACCTACTTAATAAATCTTATAACCATAGTGATATAAAAAAATAGCTAACATATAATTAGACTTTATTGTTTTTATTACTTCACTTTAATCTATCTCCTTATTTATATAATTGGAAATTAAACCATTGTTTGTGTCTATGGTGGACTACCGCCTCGCGAACCGATGTAATTCATTTTCCATCACCTCAAATCATGGATGGTTATCAATATAGAGTTAAATTATATAAATTATATTAATTAAATAATTATAATTATTTAAATATAATATTTCATCTATTTTCTTACAATTTTATCTAATGAAAAATTATACTGTCATTCGTGTGTATGTGTGGATTACCACCTCCACAAAGCGGTATGATTCTTTTTTCATCACCAAATCATAGAGATGGTATATATAAGTGTATTTAAAGATATAATATAATATTTATTATATAATAATAATTATATAAATATAAAATGATAATTACTATCCTTCAGCTTTGTTTTTTGAAACATAAAAATGTTACCCAAACATACGTACAGCCTACCATCTCCATGATTTTAACATAATTAATTTTTCATAGAAGCATTACATGGTTGGTTTAAAATTTAAAATTAATTTATAATAATTATAATAATAAAATTATTATTATTTTTTAAATGATATAATCATGATCTAGTTTATAAATCCAACTTACCAAATTCATTTTGGATTTTTGATCCAAACATCCCCAAAATGTTTGTAGTATACATAATCAATTAAGTAATTAAGCATAACATGGATATAAGTTAAATAAAAGGAATAATTAAATTTCAAAATGATATTAAACTATTAAATAATTAACATAATTTTATTATTTAGGAAGGAAAATAATGTACATGACATGTTAGACTCGAGCTAAGAGACACTTTACCTTAAAATTTGATTTTAAAATTTTTTTACGAGTTATTTTATAAGACTTTTCATTACATGGAAATATTCATAAAATTATTTTATAGATGTATTCACATGGATAAAATAAAATTATATAGTTCATTTTATATATCTGTTTACTTTATTTTAATGTTTTTCAAAAGGAATCTCTTTACATATTTTACACAGAATGTTTTGACAAAATGGAAAAAGGAAAATTATATTTTAACATATACAACGTCAATTGTTTTTTTCACCTTCATAACTACTAATTAATATTTTGATTCCTTTAAAAGATTTTATTTTTCTTTAAAGAAAACTTGTATTCCCCATTTTGTGGGTATTTTTTAAAATGTTATTAAATGAATTAATATTTTGGTATCCAAAAATGTTTTTCTTGGGGGAGAAAAACAATTATGAGATTAATGATGAAAATAAAAACATTCATGTGTTACGTACATGTTAGGATTCTTCATATTTGTTTATTATAATTGTTGATCCTTATATAACTCATTATAATGGGTGATCTTTATATATCTCTCTAATGAATTGGGTAAATGGACAAAGGTAACCAGTTATAGGTTTCTCCTAAGAGATTATTAGAATTTATTATGTAGCTTATTAAATTTATAAGAGTGATTATAAGAGTGATACGAAACTAATGTTCCAAGTTACGTTTAGGATTTATCAATTATTAATATGGGTTTTTATAAAAATATAATGATTTAACAAAGTAATATTATGAGAATATGTTTAAGGGAAGGGTTATTATACTTATTAAGGGTTAAATGTATATATTAAAAAATCATAAGTTCTTAATTATTGTAATTAAATAATTATGATTTTTATTTTTACTTCAAGATATATTATGAAATTTTTTATTAAAATGTTTATGCTGTAAATTTGATTTCTTATGTAATAAAATATTTATTTTGAGCTAAATTTCTATTACAAAAAATGATAATTTTTATAATTTGTATTCATGGACTAATGAGTTTCTTTCTTTCTTTTTATATCTCCCTTGCTGACCTTTTTTTTCTCATCCAAATTTTTCAAGTGTTTTTCATATAGTTTTAAAGATGAGAAGGGACAAGAAAAAGTTCAAGATGAAAATTATGAAGATATTTTATGAAAATAAAACATGTTAAATATTAAAAGTTTTTTATTGTTGTTAAAATGGATATTAAGTGGAAATTTCCACTTGTGATGTAATATTTTATTATTAAATAGTGATGAACTAATTTTATAAAAATATAAACTTGAAATGTATTTAGAAATGAAATAAAATTAATTATTCTCTAAATATCCAATTTATGGATTGTTTAATTTAGGGTCCTTCTAGTTGGTATTAGAGTTAATGTTTAGATAAAATTTTATGTTAAAATTAAGTCAGTACCCATAAGATATTATAATTTATGGAAATCATGATATAGAATTCTACTATTTCCTTGTTGCTTACAACGACCAGTAATTTTTATACATAGATTTTACATATTAATAGGTGAATAAACAATATATAACACCATTATTAAAGTTATAATTGTATAGTTCTGGTATATTTGGAAACATATATATATAAACAGATGGGTTATAAATTTACTACATCATATCCCACTAAAAGCTTCAAAATTATCACCCTTCTTAGACATATCATACCTAGTACATTTACTCATAACCTATGGTAAGAAAACATAAGAAAATAGTGGGCTTATATGTTCAGTAAGGGTAAAAAATGGAGATATCAATGATCACATGAGATGGTCATGGTGGTGTTAAATTTCAATCATGTTGTAAACATTAAAAGATAACATTCCTTTCACACTTTATTTAAAAAAATGAAAAAAGTGCCTTATTAAAAAAACAAACAAGAAGCTTAATTTTAATCAACTTTTTAAAAAGTTAAACAAGTATAAAATTAATTTTAACAATAATTGGAGAATATTAAAAACATAAAACATTTTTTTTAACATAGACATGGAAGAGAAATGATTTTCATCCGAAGGGAGAAATAAAGTAGATATTCCTTAAAAAAATTATTTTGGTCTCTTGAGTACATAAAGAGATTATAATGATAAAAAACATAGAATATATATAAATAATAATATGAGAATAAAATTCATGAGTTTCTTGATAATTAAGCCATAATATTTCATCAACAAAGCTTAATCATAAACAATCAAAATAAAAATGAGATTGTAACATAAAACCCTTACCGCTTTAGTAACTTTTGAATTGTAAAACCTATAAAAGAATGAAATCAAATAAAAATTTAATTATAATGAAAATAAATGGATTTATGATAAAAAAATTTAAAGGGTCTGTATATACACCTCATTAAATATTATACGTGCATAACATGACATATGTACCAAAGAATACAATTTGAGATGATAAAACCTTACCTTGAGTTCCACTTTATTTGAAAGAAATAAAAACACCAGTATAATATATTTAAAATTATTATTATTCTATACCAGAATCATTTAAATTTTTATAATATAATTTATGACCCCTTTATGACATTTAAACACAAATTTATCAATAATATTTTATTGAAATAGTCATTTTTGTGTGTTAACTAATTCATGTTTCTTGAATATTTCATTTTGGTAATTTTGGTCTTTGTAATTTAATCATTATAGCATAATATCTATAATTTTAATCATTATATTAGTTTAATATTTACTAATTAGATATATTTTAGATATTTTAGTTATATATAGAAAAATTAATTACATCGTTCCTGGGGATGGTAGGTCATACGTACCCATGAATGTTGTTTTTCACTTTTCAAAGGATAGAATGAAAAAAAGGAAAGTAATAATTATCCATTAAAGAATAAATATTATATTTTATATATCATATATATTCATTAAATTTATCCATATTACCATCCATGTGAATAATAAATGAAAAACGATTCGCATTGCTTCTTGGATGTGGTAGTTCGCACATACGCACGAGCAACATTATCATTTTCCAATGGATTAAAATGTAAGGAGATAGATTTGATTTTATAATTTTATAATCCTAATTATTAAATAAATATAATATATAATAATTAAATCCATTATAATACTCATATTTAAAGTCCTATTATTGAAAATGAATTGCCCCATTGTGTGGAGACAGTAAGTCGTATGTGCGCACGAGTGATACATTGACTTGACATTTGATAGGAAATAAGATGTATAATAGTGGTTTAATAATCATAAATAAAAACATATTTAGGAAGCTTAATTTATTATTATATTATAAATACCATAAATTTAGAGGAGTTAAAAGGAGTAAAAAGAATGTGAGTGGTTAAATTAATTACCTCTTATTTGAAATAACTCATTTAGATATCATATTGAGAATCCTATCATTTGTATTATGGGAACATAATAACCTTGATAATGTGTCTAATTATTTTTTTGATACGTTTTGTTAGGGTTTTGTTGGGAGATATGGCTCAAAATATGTGAATAAGTGGGGGGAGGAGGTGACCTTTTATAATTGAGTTTGGGGGCACTTTTAGATTTTCATAAAAGATTAAATTATAATAAACTCATTCTCAAGAAAAAGGATTCAAAATGGATATATATTCCAATATAAGGTATGATTTTATTTTTATCCCATCAACCAGTAAAATTTGGATAGGATTAAGTGGTTCTTCAAATCCTATCTCTTGGTTTAACCCCTTGTTTAACACATTTTAAACTTAACAATGATAATAAATATTTCACTCTTAAAGGGTTATAATTTTACTTATAAAGTAAATATTAACTCATAAATGGAAGAATTATTAAACAATAGACAATATATTATAATAATTTTCAAATTAATTTCTTTTTTAATTTTTAAATAATTTTAAAAAATATTATTTCCTTAAAATATTATTAATTTCATTTTGAAACTATTCATTTAATTTGACTTTTAACGACATAAATACAAATAAGTAATTCTAATATAAACATTTTACAAGTTAGTAATAAGTAATAATTATCTAAATAATTTTTTGGACACACTAATTTGTCCAAATTATGTTACTTTTAATATTTTTAAAATCATTTATTTTATTTTTCTGTAAATTGAATAAATATTGTATTAGCATTGTGTATGAATTTAAGGTAGCTATTTTCTTCTTAAAAATTATAAATAAATTCCCATGATAAAAAATTATTTATCTTTAAAAACCCCATTTTTAACTAAAATTATACACTTTTGGCATGTATGTAATAATTTGAAAAATATTAAATTCAAGAGAATGACATTTTTGACTTTATCTTTTACTTAAATATTATAAATGTCATTGTCAAGGTAAAATTGAAGCAAAATTCCATATATTATATCCTTGGTTGTAATTGTCAAAAATAAACTCATCAATTTGGATAAATTCATGTTTTGGGTTGATTTTTAGACCTTATTATATTAGTTTTAACCTTAATTAACCCATTTAACATTTATTATGATAATAAAAATTTATTATGGTTACAATTTATTATGAACAAAAGTAAAAGTGACCTATTTATAAAATTTTTACATCATGATTCCAAATTTTTAAGTAATTTTTCAAGATTAAATTACTATAAGTTGCAAAATATAATATAACAAAAAATTCTAAAATGCAATTAAAAAACGTTTTTCAGAAGAAAAAAATTTAAGTATAAAAATGTTTTTATAAAAAATTAAAATATAAAATTCACTTTACAGACCATAATTATATTTTTTTAAATCAAAATTAACTAATTATATTTAAAAATAAGTAAAATACATATTTAATTTTTAAATACATAAAATAAAAAAGACAATTTTTAATAAAAATAGTATTTTCACAATTAATTAAAAATGAAGAACTTTTAGAAAATAAATAATCATATGTTTATTTTGATATTATGAATTCAGAAATTATATATTTTTTTAAAATATAATTTACAAAATTTCTGGAAATTAATTTTAATATTTTCTCACAAAAACCAATGAAAATAATTTTAGAAGAAAATATATTCTTGAAACATAATATGAATATAAAAAAATCGATGATTATTTACAAGTAGAGAATTTAACTATATCCATAGTCAAAAATCATGTCAATAGTGGTAAAAACTATGGCGACACGATATAGCCATGGTTTCAGTAGTTTGTGGCTCATGTTGGCATGGCTATAAAGACTAGTTAAACCAATGATTTTAATGAGCTATTACCAAAGTTTCCACCATCGTGACAGAACCTATAGCCATGATTTTTTCAACCATGGAAATATCCCTCATAGTTTTTCACCATGTCTATAGGTCTATATCCATGTTTTTTACCGTGGTTATAGGGTTTATTTCCACAGTGGAAAATTGTGGCTATAGCCCATGTAAATTGTAGTAGTAGGGTTAAAATAAATAGCCATCATCCATATTTGATTTCCATACCTCTGTTATATGTATTCAACTACATTACAACTATCCTACATAAAACTTATGGTGTGTGTATATATATCATCACTATAGAAAATAAACCATGGAAATTGGTCTTCTTTCCATATTCCCGTGAAAACCAATTTTTCTTGTAATTACATGGAAAATCTATAGCCATGGTTTGCAGAAAGCATGTCTATAGGTACAGGATATAGCTACAGTTTCATAGAACCATGGATATAACCTTTGAAAAAACACTCTACATCCATGTTTTAAGAAAATTGTGGTCACACATTGGCCCAATAACCACTGTTTTATATAAATCATGGCTATAGTCATGGGGTAAATACCTATAGCCATGGTTCTAGAGAACTACGGTTATAGGTCTGTGTCTATATCCTTATTTCCTAGTAGTTATTTCCTAATAATTAATCAACATATTATTATTTAGTAAGTCCTTTAAATATAAACCTCATATTTTGGTTAATCTTATTCATACCCATCAATTAAATGGCTATGTTATAATGATAATATTTCATAGTTAATTAAATATTAGTGTTGTGTATATTGTACACTACCAAAAAAGTGTTATTTTAAAATCTTGGGGTCTTACATTATCCCCCCAAATAAATTACGTCCTCACAATTTGAACTTGTTCTCATAAATTTAGGGTTTCATATTAGAAAATTCCATTTTTTGAAAACCCACATCGTAAAAAGGGTCGATAAAACATCATATTGAATAGAGGGAAAGGTAAATACAAAGTTTATATGGGATAACACTTATCTAGGTTTCCAAATAGGTGAACATTAGTGGTAAGTGAAATTATAGACATGGAATAAAAATTTGATTTCTATATAATAAAATAGAGTGACAAAGAACATTGTTTAAAATAAATTGAATGATAATAAAAAGTTTTATTACCAAAAAACCATAAATCAATGAGGTGTGAAAATACCATCAATTCATCATTATTAAAGATAATAAGACAAAAAAAATCTTTAAGATCTATTTCCTAGAGTAGAGTAATTCCATTACCATCTAGACTAAGAACATAAGGAAATATACTTACATGGAAAGTATAATTTTATCCATTAATAAATTTCCACCAGAATCTAATATCTTACTCTAAATGATGATTATTAGAGATGAATTTTCATGTATGAAGAACTAAATACAACTTCTAACAGATCAAAAAAATTATATCAATATATTCCTCCTGTGTTTAGGCATTATTCAAAATGGAAAATGGTTATCACAATTTAAAATAATTCCCAAAATGAATAATCCTTATGATTAATAAATATAATATTAATATTTGAATCCTTAATTACCAATTTATCTTAAACATTAAATAATGTTTAAATCCAAAAGGTTATAACATACCCTTCACCTGACATCTTCAAAAATATAATTGCATTCTTCCCAAATAATATTTCATGTTAAATCACATGTTAAACCTAGGATTTACATATACCTAAACCCAATGAAACAACTACAAAAATATATTTAATCACCATGATAAATAACTTTATAATCTTATATTGTATTTAAATTCACAAAAATATCATGAATCAAATTTAGATACTAACCTAAAAGTTAATCCTTATCTTGACCCTAAATATCACTAAAAATATCACCTTGTAATGAATCGATGTTAAAACATCAATATTATCTATAACCCTCTATACAATAGACCTTAATTAACTTAACATTAAATCATATATTAACTCAAATGGTCATTTAAACCCTAATAGAGTATTTCTTCAAAAACCTAGAAAAATATTCAAATCACTTCAAAATTTCATAACTTAAAACCACATAAAGGGGTGTCTAATTAGTTTAACTTATGATAAACCTTAAAATTATAAAACTATAATGGTATCCACAACATTTAAGTTAACCTCGCATAAAAACATACATGCTTACATAAATTAATGTAGTTACTATTACTCATATAACATCTTAAATGATTAAACATATTCCATAAATACAAAAATACAATAAAATTTATCCAATATTACTTAAAATACTTTTTCATAAAATTATTACCCTATTTATAAGTCACCAATACTATCCTATCAAGGTTAATCATATCTTTATCCCATAAAAAATTACCACCTTACCACTAAGTCACTTTTCATGGTTTTTTGAACCATTCAACATATGTTTTCCAATACTTTAGTAAAACTATTATGGAAAAATACTTTGATGTTACATGATTATTATATCTCAAAAATCATTTATATAATTCTTGAATCTCAATAGATAAATATTTTAATCCTTTTACTTTAAAGAATGACATGGCATAATTCATTCCTTGACCTGGATGTTAACCCTTAGATTATGGAATTAGAAAGGATAATGCCCATATTTCCCATACATGAGACATTGAACTATAAATGGTGCCTTAGTATGTACTTCACTTTCATCCATATAACTCTTCATTTTCACTTATAATTACTTACTCTATTCCCTTCATTTCCTCATAGAAAACATCTTCTGATTCTATTGAGATATTCCCTTGAGTGCTTATTCCAACATTCTGAGCATGTAAGAAGATAAATATTATGTCTTCTATAGTATTCATAAAACTCCTTATTTATCTTGTTGTGTGTGTTAAGAAACTCATCCATGTTTAGGTTTATAATCATATAGTATAATATCCAATTATTCATAATCATAAGGTTTCCCATTCCAATTTCCATTTCGTTTAGTTTGTCATTAGGAAAATCATTTTATTTCCCCTTGGTATTAATATGAATTCTCTTGGTTCTATCCAATAACTAAAAGTAAAAATTATAGTCTTAGAAACAATATTAATTGTGTGGAATCATTAAAAAATCATTTATAGGGAATATAAATCATGAAACCTCCATTTCAATCTATGACAACTTATGTTTAACCTAGGTCATCCATGATTATTACCAAAACTTTCGAATGGTATCCTATAATTAAACATATATCCAAGGTTCTCACAAATGTTTTATTATCCCACTTTCCAAATTTAACTAAACCTTTCTCTAATACCCACTATAGAGACCCATACTTTTCATAAAAATATTTTTCATATCAATAGGTGAATATCCAATAAATAATGTTATGACCCATGTTATAATGATATAGGTATAGTATCTTTATAAACTTAAATACATATACAACTAGTTCATATATATACTACATCATCTCTAAATAAAATTTTATAACTAGCACTCTTCTTAGATATATCATACATAAAACCTTTCTTCATAACCTGGGGAAAGGAAATATAAGAAAAGTGTGATCTAAAATGCTTAGTAAGCATAAACAATGGAGATATCAATGATCACATGAACATAAGGGTATGAGAACACAATCTTAATAATTTACACCATAACCTACACATCAAAGTTCATAATATTGTATTTTGGAATAACTCTTGGTAGTTCATAAGACCTGAATCCTAAAGTTATCAAAGAACATAATCCAAAAGAGTATAACATTGGCATAAGACAGAATTTTTTGGTATACACATAATTATAGAAAATAATTTAATTATTAATAAAGGATTAGTTTCATCACTATCATAGTGTGTTGGTTTCACACACCAAACCATCAAAGTATTCATGGATCACTCTCCAGAAAATCAAATTAGATGATTTCCTTCACTGAACTTGGTTCATTCCCTATTCTAGTCATATTTATCTCATGAGATATTTATCTTTATCCAATTCATTTTAGATATATATATTTTCATCCCACCCATTACATTATGAAAATAAAAAATATTTATTCCAAAATACCTTAAAATTTTTATCATAAACAATCCCCATTAAAATAAATAGGTTTCATAAAAATTTCATCAAGACATAACCTATGGAAAATAAATGAGTCTTATAGTCAATTAATCAATTCATAATAGCAAACCCCATGGAAAAAGAATGTGTTTCATAAAAACTTTTCATAATAATCATAAATCATCCAGATAATAAATAATTATAGTAACATTGTATCATATAACGATTAAGTACTATGAACCACAAATTGATATTATCTTAGATATAAAAGGCTTTTAAAATATTACTTGGAACATTTCTTGTGGAAAATATTCTTTCCAATTTAAAATCACTTATTTAAAATATAAAATTTCGAAAAAATTAAATAAAATATTTTATTTGAAAAGAAACTTGGAAAATTTTAAATTGATATTCAAATAATTGAGTGATGATGTCTTTGGTAAATTCCACTCTTGCTATATAAATTATAAGAAAACATTCCTTCCACACTTTTAAAAAAAGTGAAAAAAAGTACCACATTCAGAAAATGAAAATATTATTCTATTTAAACCATTTTGTAAAAAATAAAACATGGGTAAATATTAATTTGTAAAATAATTAGAGGAAAATAAAAAAAACATTATTGAAAAATAAAATAACACAGACATGGAAGAGAAATGACTTTCATCTGAAGGGATAACTAAAGATATTTTTCCTTAAAAATCTTTTTGTATCTTGAGTACTTAAAGATAGAAAAATGAATGAAAAAAATTAAAATCTAGAAATAATAATAGGGTAAGAAAAATTAGAAATTTATTGATTTTTATACCAATATATTTCATTGAAGGAGCTTAATCATAAACAATTGTAATAAATAATGATATCAAAACTTAAAACTCTTACTACATTAGTAATATTTGAAATGTAATCCCAATGAAAGAATAAAATAAAATGAAACTTTAAATATCATGAAAATAATGGTATTCATTATATAACATGTAAAATGGTCTGTATTTACACCTCATAAAATAATATGGGTGCATAACATAACATATGTCCCAAAGAAGACAATTTGAGATGATAAACCCTAACCTTGAGTTCATCTTGCTTCAAAATCACTATAACATAATGTATAATAAATTTACATATATTATAATTCTATAAAAGAAACATTTTTATACTTATAATATCTTATATGATCCCATTATAACATCTCAACACACATTTATCAATAATTCCTTATTAAAATCATCATTTTTGGGTGTTGATTGTTTCGTTCTTCATATGAATTTCGGAGTGGTAATTTTAGTCATTAAAATTCATAGTTTTAACATAATTTATATAATTTTAATAATTATATAAATATAATATATACCCATTATATATATATATATTCATCTATAAATGTTATAAATATAAAAATGAATTATATTTTTTGTAAAGATAGTAGGTTATATGTACGCATGAATGATGTTTTTCACTTTTCAACAGATGGAATAAAATAAAGTTAAATAATAAATAAATTTTATATAATAATTATTATATTAAATATAATATATATTCATTAAATCCATCTTTATTACCATCCATGTGAAACATAAAATAAAAATGAATCACATCACTTTGTGGAGGTGGTTATCCACAAATATGCATAAGCAACGTCATTATTTTCCAACAGATTGTTGGGTAACGTGGTATATATGATATTATAATTAAAGATTATAACTGTTATAAATATTCATTAAATCTTTCAAAATACACATCCATAAATATGGTGATGAAAAATGAATTTTATCGCTACGTTGAGATGGTAAGTCATATGTATGCACGAGTGATAAATTCACATCCTATTTGATGTCAAAAAGGATGGATAATTGTGGTTTAATAATAATAAAATATAATTATATTTAGGAAACTGAATATATTTTTTTATAATAAATAAAATGAATTTATATGAGTTAAAAAAATAAGTAAAAATAAAGTCATCGGTTAAGTTGATTTCCTATTATTTGAAATAACTCCCTAGATTTCTGCTTAAGGATCATAGGGTTGGTATTTGGGGAATACTAGAACCTATATAATGTGTCTAAGGATGTTTTGGAGGGGTTTTATTAGGTGATTTTTATCTATATGGCTCAAAATGTGTGAAGCGGTGAGGTGAGGTAGTGCCTTTTATAATTGAGGTGAGGGTCACTTTTAGAATTTCTTAAAAGATTAAATTATAATAAATTAATTAATAAGAAAAATGATTCCAAATGGAAATATATTTGAATGTAAGGTATTATTTTATTTTAATATAATCAACCAATATAATTTTGATAGGTTTATGTGGTGTTTTAAACCATGTCTTTTGGTTTAACTCCTTAGTTAACCCATTTTAACCTTAATAACATTAGCAACTTTTACATTATTAAATGGATATAATTTTACATATAAGGTAACCATTGACTCATAAATGTAAAAATTATAAAACTTTGGACCATATCTTATCTTAATTTTCCTCTTTAAATTTTTTTATAACTTTAAAATAATTTAATGAAATATTATTTCTATAAAATACCATTAATTTCACTTTTTATATTATTCATTTAAATTATCTTTTAAATAAACAATTAAAAAATATATAATTGGAATAAAAAAACGTTATAAAATTCATAAACAAGTACTATAACTAGGGTGGATAACATTTTAATTGAGATAAAAGTAGTTTCTATATATCCAGTGGGTTTTAAAATACATGGGTGAGAGATTTAGAATTCATCTTGGGTATTAATAAGAAGATATTTCCCATAGAGTACCGTGGTGTTCCTATTTCGTATAATATTATTTTCATTAATCATTTCAACATTGTGTTTGAGTGGGTTACCATTGGTATTAAAAACTAGAAGAGACACTTTCTCTCATTTGTGGGATGGATAACTCTGGTTAACACCATTCTTTCATCCATTTATATACATGTGTTGTTAGTTCACCAAGTTATGAAGTCCCTCATCTTGGGTATCAAGAATAAAATGGCAGTTTTAATTTGGGATGTACACTATGAGGGTAGAAACCACTAGGCCTCATGGGAAGGGCTGTAAAAACCAAAGAGGGGGGAAGGCATCAACATCAAGAGATTATTCAACCCCATGTAAGCTCTATATGAAAAACTATCCAAAGTGGTTATTTAGGGTCAAACCTTATGGGGAAGGTTCACAAAAAATAAGTATAGAAGGTTCAAAACGCAATCTCATATTCTCATCCTCAAGATACATGTTTTCTAGATTATTAGTAGGGCTAATATAAACTTTTGGCATTGGAATTGGGAAGGAAACAAGCTTTGATTTCTAGGGTATCCTACCCCAGAATTTGCCTTTAGGAAAAATAATAGGTACCAAGGATTCATCTAAGCTATATTAAATAAGGGCCAATGAAATTATTTCAATATCCTTGTGTGTAAATCTAATCCTGATAAATGTTTCTTCACTAGTTCTACATTGAGTGATTTCTTGGTGAAATATTATTGCAGGGTGTTTCATGCTTTGAGTGATAATGATACATAGGTAGAGATGATGTGGTGCAAGGATATCTTGACCAAGTTCAATTTTCTTATTTGGAATTTTAGAAACCAATATTTTCCCACTAATGAAAATGTGATGTGTACAGGAATACAAATGGTGTCTGAATGATACTACTATAGTGATCCAAGCATCGAAACATCATTGCATATCTCCTTTTAGGGTCACTGGGTTATAATTGTGTGGAAATATCCTATAATATTGACAAGTTTTTTTAATAGAACCCTATGGGTGGAAAATTATTGGATTTTGGTTTCATGGAGAAAGGTATGATAAAAATGAGAAAATTATGATAACAATCATTCCAGTTACAGGATTTTAGAGCATATGGTAAATGAGGAATAGAACTCAGATCAAGGGAATAACCATCTAAATCATGTACATCATGTTTAAAACTAGGAGCCTCCTAATCGATCTATTTTATATTACCAATAACGGGGTTAATGGTCTACTATTCAAACTTTGTAACTTTGTTGGGAATTAGATTTTCATATCTAATAACCCTCCTCCTGGTCGATGGATCTATTGGAATCTCCATAACTTTGTCCTCATGAAATACCAATAGATCATATCATATCAGATTTTTTTAGGGTGGCAGTTTAGTGTGGTAAATAATAGGATCTTCCCTTATAGATTTCATGACTAACTTTTGGAGCACATATTATCTCTAAGATAAAGCTTGAATGATTTTAATAGGACTGGAGATTTGTATAAATAAGAACATCTAACTATAAGGGGTTGAAATGGATTACTTTATTTAATGTGAATAATCCTATACCTTGTAACATCTTTTATAAAATTTATAATAATAGGAGCCTAAATACAATATCACATATATAACCCACATGTGGTGTAAGGGAATCAAATTGGTTGTTTTTCTTACTTTAAAGGCTCCCCAAGATATTCTGAACACATTTTCTTTAGTTTGGTATCCCTTCCTATTAAGGGTATAAATATTTTTAAGGGGTTTATCTCAATATTTTTCACTTCATACCACCATAATTTCTATATCATGTTTAGTTTGTTTTTCACCATTTAAAAAAACCATTTCTGACTTTATCTTTTACTTAAATATTATAAATGTCATTATTAAGTAAAAAATGGAAACCAAATACCAAATCTTAATGACTATGATGTAATTTTTATGAATAATCTCATTTATTAAGATAAACTCAAGTTTTTATTTCATTTTCAGATCTTATTATATTAGTTTTAACCTTAATTGACTCATTTTGTCTTTATCTTGATAATAAAAATGTATTATGGTCAAATTCCATTAAAACTGAAAGTAAAAGAAATATATTTACCTAATTTAAACCTCCTTATTTTATATATGGATTTATTTTTTTAATATTTAATTCCTAGAAGTGGAAAATATTAATTTAACACAAAAAATTCAAAGCACAATAAAAAATAGTTTTTCAGAAAAAAATTCCTTTAAAATATAAAAAACTTTTTATATAAAATAATTATATAAAATTCATTCCAAATAACATAATTATGTTTTTTTAATAAAAATAAACTGATAATATTTAAAACTAATTCAAAATAGAATTTTACATTGTAAATATTTAAAAAGAAAATAAAGTTTTTAATAAAAATCAGTATTGTTTACAATTAATTGAATAATAAAACCTTTCAAGAGATTATAAAAAAATTAATCATAATAATATTCTATATATTGAATTCAAAAATAATATCATTTTTATTAACTAAAATTTTTAAAATTATCTAAATTAAATTTAATATTTCCTTAAAATAATTTATACAAATATTTTTTGAAAAAAAATATTTTTAAAGCATAAAATGGCTTTACTAAAAATTAAATTCTCATTTACTCATAATTAACCAATAAATTTTTATTAAGTAGGTCCATTATATATATTATTCATAATTTAGTTAATCCTATTTATACCCTTCCATTTAATGGCTAGGTTATAATTATAATATTTCATGGTTTGTTTAAGCTTTGTGTTATATATCTTGTCTGTTATCGAATATAGTATTCTTTTAAAATATCAGGGTATTAAATTCTCCCTACATTTAATAAATTTCATCCACACAATTTTAAAATTTTCTTGGTAATAAAGTTTATTAAATTTGAAAAATTCATTTATTTAAAAACCACATTGTAAAATGGGTTTATAAAACTTCTACTTGAAAAGAGATAATGAGAAAGACAAATGTTATCTGGAATAATACATATCTTGGTTTCTAGATCAGTGAACATTAGTGCAAAGTGAAAATATATACATGCATGAAAATTTTAATGTACATATAATGATGGAGAGTTATTTAGAACATTGATAAGAATAATTTATAAGGTCATGAGAAAGTTAATGGCCAAAAAATCATAAATTTTTGAGTTGTGAAGTGACCATCAATTCATTAAAATTGAAGGTAATATAATAACATTTTTATTTAGAGATAATTTTTCAAGAATTGAGGAATTAATTTACTATATTGACTAAGAACATAAGTAAATATACTTATTTGAGTAGTATAATTTTATAATTTAATTAATTTCTACTATAATCTAATATGTTACCCTAAACGATGAGTATTTGAGATGAAATTTTTAGGATTGAAGCACTAAAACTAAATTATAATTGAATAAAAAAAATTATGTCAATATATTCCTCCTATATTTAGGTATTGAAAAAAATGAGTAGCACAAGTTAATAAAATTAAAAAAATGAATAATCTTGCATATTTAGAAATAAAAAATTAATCTTCAAATCCTTAATTACCTATATAACATCAAAATTAAATAATTTTTCAATATCAAAGGCCATATCATACCCTTTATCTTATATAATCAAAAATTTAATTTCATTCTTACCAAAGGATATTTCATATTAAGTCACTTGTTAAGCATAAGGGTTGCATATACCTCAACCCAATGAAACATCTACCAAAATATAATTATTCACCATTATAAATCAATATATAATACTTTAATGTAGTGAAATTTTTAAAAATATCATGAATCAAATTTAAATACTAACCTAAATGATAATCCTTAACTTGAACATAAATATATTTCAAAATATCACATTATCGATGAATCGCATTTCAACCCTAAAGATTTTCTTTATCCAACTATATATAAGACCATAATTAACTTAAAATTAAACCATATACTATCCCAAATGGTTATTTAAACCTTAGTAGAGTATTCTTCATAAAACCCATTAAATTATTCAAATCACCTCAATATCCCATTAATTAAAACCTCAAAAAGGGGTCTATAATTCATTGAACTTATAATAAAACTTAAACTTTTAAACTCACAATGGTACCTGTAACTTTTAAGTTAACATCACATGTCTAAATGGCCCGAATTCCTTCTTTTTATTTTATTATGTATAATCCTCATTTTAAGGGTTGAAGGGGAACCTGAACATGACCCGTATACCCAAGGCACAAGGCCCGACATGACTTTCAATACATTTCTCAAAGGCCCAGAGGCATACCACGCACAATACATGACATGTAGTCCGACCCACTAGAACTACACCTCCCTAGCTTCTACATCATTGATCACCTAGCTCCCCACCTTTCATTGTTGATCGGCTAGAATTGCCACGTACAAAGCTGCATAGTTCTGGGTCCCAATGTCAGTTTTCCATACCCTCTCATTCATCAAATCCGGTTAGCTCTACTTCTGGTGACTATTATTCTTATTGTTCTGATCCTCTTATAGGGCCTGATCTATGTGAATTAGGATACTTCATGGTCTTAATAGACCAAAGTTCATTTGGAACAAAAGCCTTTGATGGTCGGAAGACCCTTGAGACCCGTAGGCCCAAACTGGTGGCCTGAAGGCCCAAATTAGGTGAATAGTTATGATTGTTATAGTAATGAATAATACTGCTATAGTACATATTACAGCATTGCTATAGTGCTTTTATAGTACCCCGTGAAATTCACCTCCACCTGGTTCTGAACCTGGGTCTCTTAGATGCCAAGCAAGATCCCTTACCACTCAGGTACGAGCTCATTGGCTAAGTTAACATCACATGAAATCATAAATTCTTACAATAAATAACATAATCCTTATACCTTAAATACCATCATAGACTATTTAATATATTCCATAAATCCAAAAATATAATAAACTTTATAAAAGATGACCTAAATTACTTTTTTATCAAATTGTTACCCAATTTCTTAGTCACCAATTCTATCCCATTAATTTAAATAATCTCTTTATCTCATATACACATTACCACTATTCCACTAAATCTCATTTTTTGGTTATCAGAACCACTCAACATATGTATTCAAATCCTAAAAAAACTATTGTGTAAAAACCTTATATGTTTAATCACTATTATATCTAAAATATTATTAACATAATTTTTGAATCATAATACATAAATACCTCAATCCTTTTAGTTTAAGGATTAAAATATCATAGGTCATTACTTAGTCTAGGACTTAACCCTTGGATTAGTGAATTCTATTAGATAATTCCCATATTCCTCACATATGAGACATTGAACTATAAATGGTACCTTAAGATGGACTTAATTTTTCTCCTTATAAATATATATTTTTCTTCAGAAATTACTTAATCTATTACATTCATTTCTATATAGTAAACAACATCCCCAACCATTGTTACATTCCCTTGAGTTCTTATTCCAACATTATCGACATATAGGAAGCTGAATCTTCTTTCCTCTATGATGTTCATGAAACTCCTTATTTTTATTATTCGGTGTGCTAAAAAAATAACCCAAGTAGAGGTTATTAATAATATAATAGGATATATAATTAGTAATAGTCATAAGATTTTTCATTTTGGATCCCATTTTATTTGGTTACTCATTAGTATAATCATTCCACTATGTCTTAGCATTAACCTGAATCCTTCTAGTTCCATCCATTAACTAAAACCAAAAATTATAGTATGTTCAAAAATATTAAAAGTGATGAATCTTGAAAAATAATTTATATGGTATCTAAATCATGACACCTACTTTTAAATCTCTAACACCTTAGATTTAAGCTAGGTCATCTATGATCATTTCCAAAACATTATGATTTTATTTTATACTTATACATATCCCTAAGGTTATAACTAATGTTTTCTCATCCTAGTTTACATAGGTTAATAAAAATTAATCTTATACCAACTATATATTACCATATTTTTCATTAAAATATTATTTTTTCTTAATAGGTAAACAATAAATATATAATATTATGATTCACACCAGAATCATATAGGTCTAGTATCTTTGGAAACATGGATACATAAAAAAACATGTTCATAAATGTACAATATCATCTCCCACTAAAGTATTCAAAAATAAAACCCCTATTATATATATCATACTTATTTATTTCTTCATAACATGGGAAAAAAACACAAGAAAAGGGTGAGCTCGGATTTTCAGTAAGGTAAAACAAGGGAGATATCAATGATCACATGAGCATAACATGGGAAAAAGGGTGCGAGAAAATGATCCTAACATTTGAAAACCATACCCAGCATATCAAATATCATAATATTGATTTATGGAATAAATCATGGTATTTATAATATATAAATCATAAAGTAATAAAATAATATGATCTATAAGAGCATAACATTGACATAAGACATAAGTTTTTTGCATGAAAAAAAGTATATAAAACCATTTTGTTAGTGGTCATGACTCTCTTAAAAAACTATCATAGTGGATTGGGTTAAATCCCCAAACCATAATAGTTTTCAAGGTTCATTCCCAAGACTATCAAAATTGATATATTCACTTATTTAAATGGATTCACTACCCATTTAAGTCTTCTTTATCTATTGAGATTTCTATATTTACCTAATGCATTATAGGGATAAATAATTTCATAGAATAAAAATCATATAGATTTATTCTAAAAAATCAAAAAATATTCATCATATCAAAACCCATGAAAATAAATGGTTTTATAAAAATTTAATAATATCATAACCCATGTAAAATAAATGAGTTTCATAATCATTTTATTAATTAATCACATCATAACGCATGGAAAATTAATGGGTTTCATAAAATAATTTTCATAATAATAATAAGACATACATAAAAATACTAATAATTTTATCCCTGTATCATATCCCCATTAAGTACTAGGTAATATCAAAAGGATGTCATCTTATATGTAAAATTCTTTTAAAATATCACTTGGAGTATTTCGTGAGTAAAATATTCTTTTCACTTTGAAATCGCTTATTTAAAATCTAAAAATTTACACAAAAAAATAAAGAAAAAACTTAATTTTAAAAGATAATTGGAAAGGTGTAATGGAATATTCAAATCATTGGGTATTTATGGAAGTGATAAATTTTTTTCATCTCATATTAGTTAAAATTAAACTTTCATTTCACACTATTGTAAAAAAAATCCCAAAAAAAGTACCTCTTTTGTAAAATGACAAGAAAATTTATTTTAAAACATTTTTTTAAAATTAAAACATGGTTAAAATGATTTTAAAAATAATTATAGAATATTGAAAAAAATTATTTAAAACACTTATTTTATAACACATGTATATGGAAGATAAATTATTTTCATCCTAATGGAAAAATAAAGTTTGTTTTCCATATAACATTATTTTAGTATCTTAAGTACTTAAAGAGATTAAAATGAAATAAAAACATGTAATATATTGAAATGAATTGAGGATAATAAATAATATAACTTTATTTATAGTTATACCATAATATTTCATCAATGATGATTAATCATAATTAATTCTTATAAACAATGAGATTGTAACATAGAACTCATACAACTTTAGTAAATTTTGTATCATAAGCCCTATGAATGAATATAATTAAATGAAACATTAAAGTCCATTAAAATAAATGTATTCATATTATAACATTACAAAGGGTCTATATATACACCTCGTAAAATAGTATTGGAACATAACATAACATATTACCTAAAGAATATAAATTTAGACAATAAATCCTTACCTAGGGTACCACTTTCTTCGAAATCACTCTAACCACCTATATAATAAATTTATTTTCATTTTTATTCAATAAAAAAATAACATGAAAAATTATAATATTAATACCCTTCCATTAAAACATTTCAATTATCATTTATCAATATTTCATTATTAAAATCATTATTTCTGGGTGTTAACTGTTTTGTTTTTCATCGTGATTTTGGATTGGTAATTTCAATTCTTGTACTTTGATCATGGTTCCATAATTTTAAGACTATTATTAAAGATATAAATATAATATATATTCATTATATAAATATTTATTGTCATTCATAAATGTTATGGATAAAAAAATGTATTATACTGTTCATGAAGACGGTAGGTCATACATACACATGAACGTTGTTTTTCACATTTAAAGGAATGGAATGAAAGAAAGTTAAATAATAATTCACCTTTTAAGAATGATTATTATATTATATATATCAGATATATTAATTAAATATATCCTTATTACCATCCATGATAATTGGAAATGAAAAATGAATCACATTGATTCGTGGAGGTGGTAGTCCACTCGTATGCACAAGCAATGTTATTTTTTCCAATGAATTCAAAGGTGAGTAGTTGGATATGATATTATCATTAAATAATCATAATTATTTCATAATAATGATATATTAACATTAAATATATCATAATACCCATCTATAAAATATGATTATGAAAAATAAATTGTATCACTATGTGGATACGGTAAGCCGTACGCATGCACGAGTGATACATTCACATCCCATTTTATTGGAAATAGGAATATAATGGTGGTTTAATATTCATAATAACATTTAACTGTATTTAAGAATATTAATTTATTATTCTATGATAAATACCATAAATTTAGAGGAGGTAAAATAATAAGTAAAAAAAGAATGTGATCGGTTAATGTGATTACATATTCTTTGAATGATAACCTTTAGATCTCCTCTTAAGGATCCCAAGATTGGTATTTTGGGAAGACATGAAACTCTATAATTTGGATAATTATGTTTTTAAGGGGTATGGTAGGATTTTTCCAAGATATATGGATTGAAATTTGTGAATACTTGAGGGGATGAGGTGCCTTTATAATTGAGGTGAGGGAAACATTTGGAATTTATTAAAATATTAAATTATAATAAAGTCGTTCTCAAGAAAAATGATTTAAAATAGACATATATTCGTTTTTAATGTAATATTTTGTTGAAATACCACAAAAAAATTAAAAAAATTCTGGTTTAAGTGGTGTTTTAAACCTTATCTTTTTGTTTAACCCCTTAGTTAACCCATTTTAACCTTAACCACGGTAACAACTTTTTCAATCTTAAAGGGTTATAATTTTACTTATAAGGTAACTATTAACTTATAAATAAAAAACAGGTGAAATTTTACACCATATATTATCCTATTTTTCATATTTCATGATTTTTATAATTTTTAAATAATTTAATAAAATATTATTTCTATAAATTATCATTACATTCATTTTTTGACACTATTAATTTAATCTAACTTTTAATGATATAAAAACAAAGAAGTAATTTGAATATAAACCTTTATAATATTAATAATAAGTAATAATTATCTAAAAAATTCCTAGGACATAATAATTTGAAAATTTTCATTACTTTTATTTTTTAAAATCATTTATTTTAATTTTCCTTTAATTAAATTAATATTTTTTTAGCAGAGTGTTAAAATTTAAGGTAATTATTTCATTTCTAAAAATTAAAAAATATATATATCACGATAAAAACATGTATATTTAAAATAATCAGAGGGAACATTACTTATAATTTTCCTTATTTGATAATTTAAGAGATATTAAAGTTAAGAGAATGATATTTTTAATTTATCTTTTAATTAAATATTATAAATGTCATAATCCTGGAAAAATGGCACCAAAATGAAATATATTCCAGAATTGGATATAATTGGACTAAATAAAATCACACATTAGGATATACTCATGTTTTGGGTTTATTTTTAGTCCTTATTATATTAGTTTTAACACTAATTAACCTATTTTACCTTTACCGTGACAATAAAATTTTACTGTGGTTACTATTCATTATGAATAAAAGGAAAAGTAACCTATTTAACATATTTAGACATCATGATTCCGAATATGAAATTAATTTTTCAAGATTCAATTTCTATAAGTGGTATAAATTAATTTAATATAAAAACACAAAATGCAACGAAAAACAGTTTTTTCAGAAAAAAATCCCTTTTATGTATAAAAACATTTTATATAAAAGTAAAATATAAAATTCATTAAAAAGAACATAATTATTTTTTAAATTTAAAAAAACTAATTATATTTTAAAATTAATTAAAAATATATTGTGACTTTGTAAATAGTTAAAAATAGAATAATGTTTTCAGTAAAAAATTGTATTTTTCACTATTCATTGGAAAATAAAACCTTTTAGAGAATTTTTAAGAAATCATCATAATATTATTTTGATATGATAAATTGTATAATTATATAATTTTTATCAAATAAAATTTCTACAAGTTATATAAATTAATTTTATTATTTTCTCACAAAAATAAATAAAAATCATTTTTGAAGAAAATATGTGTTTGAAGCATAAAATAACTTTACTAAAAATTAAATTCTTAGTTACTAATAATTAATCAATAAATTTTTATTGAGTAGGTACTATATATATATATTAATGAAGATAACCCTATTCATACCTTATAATAAAATGTCTTGGTTATAATGATAATTTTCCATGGTTCGTTAAAGATTGGTGTGGTGTACCTTGTAAAATATCAAGAATAGTGTTATTTTTAAATATCATGGTGTTACATTGATTCATATAAACTATTTTTCTTATGAATGGTTCCTCATAGAGGAATAAAAAAATCTGAATTAGGAAGAAACCAAGGGGAAAATACCTTTCTAAATTAGCAAGCTAGAATAGTTGAAATTGGAACTGAGTAGTCTTATTCTATAATGGATTAGTTGAAACATGATATAAATGGTTTTAGAATCCATCCTAAAGAACAACCAGATCTAAAAAATAGTAACATGTCTATATTAGAGAGTCTTATGAGACAAATCCCTTTATAATTCAGTGGATCTTCTAGCCTAGTAGTATCTGAGGGATGGATTAATGATCTGGAAAAGGTATTCAAAGTCATTATATGTTTAGAGAACAAAATGTTAACTCTTGTTATATACCATTTTGATGGTGAATTTGATCAATGGAGGTCAATGGTTATGAATACTATAGAAATATAAGATATTGACATCAAGGAATGATATATATTTTAGAATATTTTTCTTAAGATTATTTTCTTAAGGTTTTTCAAATTTGAATGGAAGAAAAATTGAAATTATGGTAGAAGAATAAAGATTTAGTGGGTGTGTATAAATAATAATTAACCCAAATGGAAAGTTACACACCAAATTATATTTGAGATCCTAATAGTAAAATTAATCAGTTTTACTCAGGATTAAATCAAATATAATGAATATATTTAAACTTTATTAAATTTAAAATTTATAAGAAAATTATATGTTTTATTGAGTAGGAAGAAATGGAGTTTTTAGACGACTATTTTTTTAATGAAAAAAAGGATAAAAATGGTCAGGGTGGAAAGAAATGGGAAAGAATACATCATTGAAATCTGAAGGTACGAAAATAAAGTTTCCAGTTTCTAATAACTTTTGTAAAAAAGAACCCTAGGTAATGTATTATAAAATATGGGAAGTGCTTATAATGTGAAAATTTGGGGCATATAGATTTAAATTATAAAAACAAAGTTCTTGGTAGTTTTAAGACCAATTTTGATACATAGGTAGTAAAATGTTTTAAATGAAATGAGGTGATTCATTATAAGGATTCATGTTTGAAGATTAGTTTTAATGATGTGAATCATAATGAATATAATAATGAGGGTTTGTTGAAATAAATTGAAACTACTTCTATAGATGTTGTTCCATAAAATAAAGTGAAAACAAGTGCATTAATTGTATATATATATAATACAAATTTATTTTTTGATTTGGGGTGTATAAATTCTTTTATTTCAATGAAATTTTATTGTAAAGTAAAAAATTGTCCTCAAGAAATGATGTTAAGACTTATGGTAAAAAAAACCTGAGGTTATTATTAAATCATTAAAATTTTACAATGTCTTTCTATTATCATCTATGGAAGTTTTGTCCCTAAAAACCTAGATTTTATTCCCATTGTATAATTTAATGTTATTATAGGAATGGATTGGATTTCATTTTATAATGCTATGATAGATTACAGAGAAAAATAATTTATTTTCCAAAATTATATTTAATTTGTATATAAGAATGAATTCATATCCATGATATGATATTGAGAATCTAATAAACTGTTAAAAATATATAAATAAAAGTTATATTTCTCATATTTTTGAAAATAATGGAACTGTTCATATTAATGATACAGTAGTAGTAAAAGAAAATATAGAATTCTGTTTAGATGAGTTTTGTGGTATTTTACCTAATTAGAAAGTTGAATTTAATATTTACATAGTTAATGGTGATAAGAAAATTTCAAAACCCCCCTTTTCAAATATCTAAAGTAGAACTTCTATAATTGACAATGTATTTACAATAATTTCTTGATAATGGTTTCATTTTTCTTATAAATTCACCATGAGAAAATAATGTTTTATTTTTTTAAAATAAAATGGTTCCATGAGTATTTTCATTGATTATAAATCAATTAATAAAATCACTCTTAAAATATATATTTGTTTTCTCATATTTATGACTTGGTTGATTAGCTCTAGAGATATCAGTATTTTTCAAAGTTAGATCTCTAATATGGGTTCTATTATATGAACTTAAAGGAGTATTACATTCTAAAAACAGTATTTTATATTATATATAGAAATTATGAGTATGTGTTTGTTCCCAATAGGTTGATGAATGCTCGAGCTATATTCAGGGATCTTATGAATAGTATTTTCCAGGAATATTTGAAAACAAATTTCTCTTTATTGATGATAATATTTTTTATTCAAAAAGATATTAGGATCCATAAAAACATCTAAGGATTGTTCTATAAATATTTAAAGGAAATATTTGTAAGTAAATTTTATCATATGTTCATTTTGGTTAAATAATATTTCATTCCTTGGATATATCATAAATAAATATTGCATAATAGTTGATCCATATAAAACTAAAGTGGTTGGTGAATTCCCATGACCAAAAAATATTACCTAGATTCATAGTTTTATTTGATTATAAGGCTATTACTAGTGTTTTTTTTTGAAACAATTAAATGGTTATATATACTATAAACCAAGTTAATATGAAAAGGATTTATGATCATCTAGACATAAGAATTTAATGAATTTTTCATAAAATTAAAAAGAATATTTTTAAATGCTCTAATTTTGGACTTTATATATAGAAATGGTTACTTTTTTATCTATAATAATGAAAATTTGAATGCTATTTATTGTGTTTTAAATTATAATTTTTGGTTAATTTCTTATACTTCACTTTAATTATAACCCTATGAGAAAAATTAACCTACACATGACCTTAAACTGATGGATGTAGTGTTTTGCTTAAATATTTTGAGACATAATTTATATGGAGTAAAGTGGGAAATATATATTTATCATAAATGTTTGATATATATATTTACTCAAATCGAGTTGATATTGAGACAGATGAGATAGAAAGAATTGATAAAGGATTATTATTACATAATTCAATACCATTTGGGTAACAAAAATATAGTACTAATTGCTTTGATTCATAGATATAATTCTTTATTAACCATTTTACATTTAGAATATGGCCCTTTAGTTAAATATTTTATTAATGTTGTTTTATAAAATATGTATACAGAAAATCCCTCTATTATAATTTAGGATTCAAAAAATCAACTCTTTCCGATTGAATTAATAAAACTCCCATAGAGGATCATGTTTTATAAGAAAAATTAGAACCAGTCAATATTGGTAAGTCTCTAGAGTAAAACATTGACTAAAATTGTGTTTTTGGGATTTAGAAAAAGGTTATGTATTTCAGGTGATCCGTAGTTAAAGAAATAAATTTTGAGTGAGGATTATAGTTCCCCATTTCGGATTCACCATGGTAGAATAAAAATGTATAGTGACCTTTAAGAACATTTCTAGGGGAGGAACAAAGAAAGTTATTGTTGATTTTAATATTAAATTTTTTAATTTAAAATTGGTTAAATTCAAACAAAAATTATAAAATAATATGATTCAACCTTTTTTCTTGCTAGGATATAAATGGGATAATATATTTATTGATATCATGGTTGGATTACAAAATACATATCAAGGAAATAATTTTATTTGTGTAATTATTTATCAATTAACTAAATCTACTCATTTTCTTCCCATTCGAGATAATATATATTTAGATCAACTTCCAAAAATTTATGATTAAGAGATAAATATATTACATGGAGTCCCTCTTTCTGTTTTACATGATCATGATCCTAGATTTTCCTCTAATTTCTAGAAAGTACTTTAAATGTTATTGGCTATTGAATTAAATATTAGTAAATACTTTTTTACTCAATCTAATGGATAGTTTTTGTGAATGATTAAATATTTGGAGGACATTTTTTAATGAATTTAAATAAATTATCAAGGAATTTAGGATCAATATCTAACTTTGATTTAGTTTTCTTAACAAAAATAGTTTCATTCCAGTATATAAATATCACCTCTTGAGTCATTATATGGAAATAGATTTCTAACTCCAACTTGATGGAATGAAAGTGGGGAAATAAAGTTATTGGGACCATAATTGATAAAAGAAATTTTTGAGAATGTGAAGATGATTTAGCAGTATATTTGGACTTCCCTAGGTAGGTGGAAAAATTATGCAGATAATTAGAGGAAAGATCATTTATTCGAGGTATTTGATCATGTTTTTTATAATGTATCTCCCTAGAAAATTATTATGTGTTCTGGTAAAAAGGGAAAGTTAAATATATATTTCATTATATCATATGAAATTATATATAATATTATATTATTTTCTCACTAAGTATACTTTTTATGAGTTTATTTCAGGTACAATATGTATTCTATTTTTTTGTTAATAAAAAATGTTTCAAGTGCATCTCATGTTTTGAGCCCTGAAGTAGTTCGGTTAAAAGAAAACCTTTCTTATAAATAAAAACTAGTATATATTCTAGACCATAAAGCATAATTTTTAAATAATAAATTAATTTACCCAGTTGATGTTTTTTAGAAGAAACATATGACTGAATAATAAACATGGTAATCAGAAAATTATATGAGGAAACATATCCCCACATGTTTAAATAGTGAATAAAAATTCAACGGATTAGTTTCAAAAAGGGGGGAAGAATGTGACAACCTAGATAATGTTAAAATAATTAAACTTCATGTATTATTAATATTAATTTATTATATTTTATAAATATATATGAATTATGAGAATATTAGGTAATTTTACAATCAAAATGAAAAAATATTAATTTCAAACCAAATTGGGTTTTCATGCATTATATTATTTTATTTAGAAAATATAATTTACATATTTTTTAATTTTAATTGTTAAAAAAATATATAATTTTTGAATTCATCATGTTAAAATAAGTATGGTATTAATTTTTATGAATTTTCTGAAATGTTTGAGTTTTCAAATGAATAGTGAAAAAATATATTTTTATTGAAAACTAACTTTTCATTTAAAGAATTTAAAAGGACCCATTTTGTTTAAAAAAATAAAAGTAAACTTATTATATTTTTATTATTAATAATCTAATTATTTTTATTATAATCATTTTTATTCTTTTTTTTGGTATAAAATCTTTTTATTCTTAAGAAGATGCATTTTCTAGTTTATTGCTTTTCATCACGTTTTGCAAGTTTCATATTAAATTAAATATTGCCACATATATGAATTTAATTTGATAAAATAGATTCCATATTTTAAATCATAATAATTAATATTAGGAAATAATTTGAGATTAATGTTTTTCATAAAGAAAAGTAAAAAACAGTACAAATATGCTACCACAGTTAGGCTTAAAATAGGTTTATTGAGGGTTAAACTATAGTGATAATGGATAAAATGACCTAAAACCTTATCTAAATCTAACTTTATGGAAATATTTTGACATTATATCATATAATTTATGAATTAGCTCCTTTTTTATCTATTTTATTGATTAATACATTAATATATTTTAATCATTCAAAAAATTCCAAGTGTGTCATCTCCCCCACTTACAAAATGACACACCTTATCCTACCCTCACCACACTTCAAGATCCATTTTTTCCAGTAACTACTCAAATAATTTACTATAATCCCTATAATTATCCCATAGCTATTATTTTTGGTGTAATATAAACATTATAGGTATTAAGGTGTAAAGCAAAGGAAGTTGTCTATAGAAGAGGTATATCTTTTAACATATGGTTTCAATATATATTCTTCATAAAACTCCTTCAAAACATTTCCAAACATTGTGATATAATAAAATATTTATATCTTGTATTCTTAAATTTTATTATGTTAATGTATTTTCTTTAATCCACCTCCTTCTTCATCTAATGTGAAACTTAATAATTATTCATGTGTACAGAAGACTATCTCCGCACAAACTGATATAATTATTTTTCCATAGCCACCTCTCAAAACTGGTTATAATGGTGTATTTAAAGTATATATATGATATTCAAGGAATAATTATTATTTTTTAAAGATATTATATCATCTATTTTCTTACCATTCTATCCATTTAATAATGATAATTGTTTTCATGTGTACGTGTGGGTTACCACCACAACAAAGTGATATGATTCTTTTTTTTCATCGCCTCACATGGATGGTAAATATAAGTATATAAAAATATATAATATGATATTTTTGATAAAATATTTATTATTTAAATATAATTTAATACTTACATTCCTTCCCTCATGTTTTTTGAAATATATAAATGTAAGTTATGCATACGTACAGCTTACCATCTCCATGATTGTAACATAATTAATTTTTTATAGCCAGCTTGCATGGTTAGTTTTAAAATAATAATTAATTTTGTAAAATTATGATTATAAAATTATTAAGATTATTTAAATTATATAATCCTCGTCTATTTGACCAATTTAAACATACCTAAGTTATATTAGAGTTATAAACCAAACATCCTCAAAATATTTGAATTAAACTTGATAAATTAAGTATAAGATATATATAAGTTAAATAAGAAGAATAAAAATTTGAAAAAGGTTATTAATAAAGTAAATAATTAATATAATTTTATTATTTATTAAGTTAAAGAATGTGTGTGACAAGTGATAATCAAGCTAAAGGACACCCTACTATTAAAACATCGATTTAAATGTTTTAAATATTTTTTCAAAACATTTTTTATTCCATGTAAATATTCTTAAATTTAGTTTTTGGATGTATTTTTATGGACATAAATGAATGATGAATCTAATTTTATTTATCTTTTTTACTTTCTTTCAAGGCTTTCAAATAGAATCTTCTTACATGTTTTATAATGATATTTTTTTTAAAAAGGTAAAAGGAATGTTTTATTTTAAAATATGCAGCATCAATCATTTTTTCCACCATTGCAACCATTATTTCTATTTTGATTCCCCCTAAAATATTACATATTTACTTCAAATAAAAACATTTCCCCACCTTTTTATAAGTATTTTCAAAACGGTTTTAAATGGAATTAATATTTTGATACATGAACATATTTTTATTGTGGGTGAAAAGAATATTTTTATGAGTGTAGTGATAAAAATGAAAAAATTCATGTGTCATGTAAATGTTATGATTATTAAGAATGGTTTATGATGATGGGTGAGCCTGATGAATCTCATAATGATGAGTTATCCTGATATAGCTCATAATAATGGGTGAGCCTGATATTGCTCTCCAATGCATTAGAGAAAGGGATGGAATTAACCCATTATAGGTTCCTTAGAAGTGATTATTTTAATTCACTAGGTTGATTATTCTATTTATAATAGTTATTGTAAGAGTGATATGAATTTTATGTCCCAATTTACAAATAATATTTATCTATGCCTGTTATGGATTTTCACATAAATCTTATGATTTCACTAGGTATGTTTATGATCATGAGTTTAAATGAAATTTTATGCTACTTGTTAAGTGTAAAATGTATTAATTTAAAAAGTTTTAATGAATTTTTCATCATTTTAAGGAAACCTTTATGTTTTTTAATTTTTTACATTAATAATTCATATGAATTTTTTTATAAGAATATTTGGTAAATGAATTTTATTTATTGGGTAAGAAAATTTTTTTTTAACTCAATTTTATTATGAAAAAGGAAAAAAAATTAATGTGTATTCATGGAATAATGGGTTTCATTCATTATTTATTATGTCCCTTATAGAGATTTTTTGTTCTCATCCCACATTTTTAGAAAAATCATGGGCTTTTTAGAATAATTATATACAATTATTAGGTCAAGCTAAAAATGGAGAACATGTGTTATGAAAATAAAAGTTATTATATCTTAAAAGCTTTATATTGTGGTAAAATAGACACTAAGTTGAAATTTCCACTTGTGATGCAGTATTTTATTATGAAATGGTATTAAACTTATTTAATAAAAATATAAACTTAAAAGGTAATCAATAATGAAATAAAATGAATTATTTTCTAAAGATTTAATTTATATATATTTTTAAGGTCAAGTCCTTCTAGGAAGTATTTAAGTTCATTAATGAAACATAAATATAAGAGGCCATATAATGGTTAAAAGAGATTAAATATTCCTTCATGTTAGTGAGTACTCCAAATAGACTCCACGTAACTTGGGTGGTTAGCTTATTTTAGAAAGTGGATTGAAGATGGTAGAAGATGTTGTGTATTGACCCGAATGAGATTCCTTGGGTAGAGTTTCTTAAAATATTTGAGAAGAATTTAATTTCCCATTTTCATATGGATTTCAATATAAAAGAACTTAATTATACCCATTAATGGTAGATAGTGTGTGAAGATTTGGGAATCATTTATGGACCCTGTTGGTTATTTCATGAGTTTCTTAACCAATGAATAAGATTGAACACAAGATTTTTATTCCTCTTTGTGGATAAATATTTAGAGAACCATTATGACCACTCATATAGAGTATTATTAAGAGTTAATGGATTAATGATAGATCACATATATAGATCTCTCTATTATATAGGGTTTCAGTAAAGATACTCATTGAGTTTTTGGATAGTTTTAGATGAATTCTATGATTTATTGGTCTCAAGGATCATGAAAGAGTAGGGTAAGGTTATCTTATAAAGTTAATAAACATATTCAACCCATCAGTTTGAGTAGTTGTAGGTGTCCTATGTGAAGTTTCCTAGTCAGAATCCAAGTATCAATGAGAGGGGGAGGGACTGAATTAGTGATATATTTTTTTTATGTTTCTTTACTTTTGAAAAAATCTTCACCTCCTGTTAAAGATTTCTTCTCTACTAAACAAAAAACAAACATGCATCCATAGTAACATAAGAATTTACAAGGTTTTCTACGCAAAAATAGTATCTATGTACTTGGTATGGTTTGGAAACAATCCAAAACCACACAATCCACTATAAAACAATCCTTTGATGTAGAATAGAATGAGTATGATATACCCTTACACTCGTGTGGCACTATGAAAACAATCCAATAGTGTGTGCGCTCCATCTTAGCACAAATAGGGTAAAATGATGTTTTAGTGCTTCTTCAAAAAATTCCACAAGTTTGATCTCTCAAAATAATTCTTCACTTTTCTACCCAGAAGCTGGTAAGAACTACCTTGCACACAACATACTACTTGTGCGGATCTCTCTTTTTAATTGTAGAAAATAGCTTGCGCACCACACACTACTTATGATCCTTTATTACATTCTACTCCAAACTTTCATGCAACCTCTTTCTTATACTTACAACTTTTGTGACACACACCTTTTTACACCCAAATCACTATGGTCATGCAACTACTATTTGGCGCGCAACTTCTATGTAACTCTCTACTTGCACACCCTCACTACTTGCGTGACCAGAGCTCTGATTCTCACTAAGTGTTGAAATTATACTTTATGAGGTGGTTTATCCACCTATTTATAGGCATTTTTTTAACCCAACATGAGGCATGCAACTTTCCCCCTACTACGCTAGTCTATTCACCAAAGTCTTTGTAGTGAAAACCTACCTTTCATAACAACTCCAAAACTTGTGTGATATTCTTTCCTTTTCCATGTTTAGATGTTCTTATCTTGAAGCATAATTGGGGAAAAATTTGATCATCCTTAACACTAGAAGATAACTCCCTTTTCCAAAAACACTTTTATTCATTCTTTGATTTTGGACCCAAAATTTTGGCAAACAATGGAAAACAACACCACCTTAAATATCTATTTTGGCAGGAACATCCATGTTGTTTTGATATCATATTGCTCATTCAAAAAAATATTTGCATTCATCACAGACCTTATCTGTTATTATATATAGTATTTAGTCAATCACATTTAAAATCATCATATTTTCCAAGGAAAGTATTGAAACTTCCTTTTCTTCCAGCAACATCATTCTTTCCAATTAGACATGAATACAAATGGAAACACCTTTACTCCCCCATTACTTCATAAGGATTTACTCACAAGTTCTTCAAAAAATGTATGATATTTTTAAAATACATTCCAGCTAAGAATCATCGGGTTTCCTAAGAACTTTTACAAAGTGAGTTGATTTATTATCTTTTACAACAAAAGAAAACACTCTGAAAAAGAAAACTCTTATTGCTTCCTTCTCCATCCAAAATGGTCCCAATAATCTCCCCTTTTGATTTTTTTTTCAACCAAGATTTATAAAGACCTGAACTTTGTAACCACAAGTAATGGATTTCCTATCTACAATATAGGGCTACATGAGTTAACTCATTGTAGGAAATTTGAATTTTTGACAGCAATACCATGCTATCCAAAAGTAGTGACTATGAAATTTATACAGAATTTCTTCCTCATCATTATTCAAAATATAAACACCTTTATTAAAAATCATTCTTACTCTTACATAACATTATTCCTCATCTTTATTCAATTATTAAATCTTCCTAGAATATAAAAAAATTCCTACAATCACCCCAAAAAACTGTTAGAATAGTTCACACATGTACATGTTGGAATCACAGCTTACCCACAACTCCCCCTTTATAAATGATTCTATAAGGGTATATTTATGAAATAATCATCCCAATTGAAAACACTATCCAAGGGTAATATGAGAAAAGGGATAGAGACACATACCTCAATCTTTATTAGAAGGAGGTTTGACACCCATGTTCAAACTCAATTTAGAAAAGGGTTCCTTAGGTAAAGGTTTTGTGAATAGATCAGAAACTTATTTTGATATAGGAACATAATAAAACTTCAATTAATTATTCTCCACATGATATTTAATGAAGTGTTACTTTATATTAATCTGTTTTGAAAGAGAATGTTGTAATGTATTCCTTGTAAGATTTATTTCACTTTGATTATCACAACCCAAGAGAAAGGGAAACTTTACTTAACTAGTAAGTCATCCAACTGAGTTTTCATCCACTTAAGTTGGGTGGTAGATTGAGTAGAAGAAACATACTCAGATTCATATGTGCAATGAGTTACTAAATTTTTTTTCTTTTTATTCCAACTATCAAAAAATTTCCCTAAGAAGAATACTCCACTATACATGGATCTTCTATCATAAAAATTTCTTACCCAATCAGCAACTGAATACACAAACAACTAAATATTTTCTAAATTTTCATATCTGATTCCAAAATGTTTTGTGCATTTTATATATCTGATTATTCGTTTTCCAAAAATTAAATGTGATCTTTTAGAATCACTCTTAAGTCTTTCACATAAGGTAACAGTATAAATAATGTTGGGTCTTGAGGCAGTCAAATATAAAAAACATATAATCAACATTAAAAAGTCTTTTTAATAAACTTCATTTCCTTCACCATCATTAGAAAAATTGGTTCCTACAAAAATTGGTGTGGAAACTGGTTTTGAATCTTCCATTCCAAACTTCTTAAGAAGTTCCTTAGAATAATTTTCTTGAGAAAGAAAAATGTTCTTCTTATTTTTTTGAATTTTTAACCCAAGAAATTATTCCATTTCTCCCAGCATGGACATCTCAAACAACTTCTTCATCTCCTCAGAAAATCCTTCACAAGATCTTTCATCATTTCTAGTAAAGATAATTTCATCGACATAAACAATTATGATGAGAGAAAACTCCTGACATTCTTTGATGTAATGATTTTTATCAACTCTACCTTTCATGAAATTCATCTTCATCAAGAAAGAATCCAATTTATAATACCATTCCCTCGAAGCTTGTTTTAGACCATAAAAATTTTTCTTTAACCTGTACACATAACTTTAATCTTTTGGAATAACAAATCCATAAGGTTGTTCAATATAAAATTCCTTATCAAGAAAAACATTCAAGAATGTGGATTTAACATCCATTTGAAAGATCTTAAATCCTCATTATGCAGTAACAGAAAGAAAGATTTTGATTGTTTATAACCTTGACACCAGAGTAAAGGTTTCATCAAAATCAATACCTTCAATTTGTGAATACCCTTTGCAAAAAAACTTTCCTTGTTCCTTAACACTTTTCCTTCTTCATTAAGCTTGTTACAAAAAACCGATTTTTTACCAATAACATTTTTGTTATCTGGATTGGGTATGATTTCCCATGTATCATTATTTTCTATCTAATCAAGCTCTTAATTCATTTCATGAACCCATTTTGGATGCTCAAAATCATCATTCACGTCATTTTTCTTAACTATTGAATACAAAGAAGTGTGTGTAACAAAATTTGATGTTCTTTATGTTTTAACCTTCTAATGTTGATCACCAATAATCTTATGAGCCTCCAATTTATTTTTAAGCCTAGGATTATCTATTTTAATTTCATCCCCATCACTTGAAATTATAGATTTTGGTTATTCTTCTTGAGTAGGATTACCACTATAGGCAGCATTATCAGAATATTTAACAAAACTTTCCTTATCCTTATCTATTTCTATATCAGCAAAAGTCCGATTTTCTTTCTCAACATTTTAAACAAATTTCACAACAGAAGAATCATAAATTATTCTTGTTTATTTATTGAAACATTTATATCCTCTTCCTTCTAGATCATAGTCAATAAAAATTCCATCATCTCCCCTTTGCTAAAAAATTCCAAGGTTTCCACCTTTCTTCATTATAATGCATAGACTCCCAGAAACTTTTAAGTATTTCAAACATGGAATTTCTCCATAAAACATTTCATATGGAGTCATATCTGAACTTATCCTATAGAAACATAGATTTTTCATATACACGACAGTACTCATGGATGGCCTCTAATAGTAGTGAGAGAGGCCATGTTAAAGAAACATAGTTCACCCAATTTCCACCATACTTCTATTCTTTCTTTTAAAATCCCCTTTTTGTTAAGGTGCGTGTAGTGAATTGATATCATGGAAAATTCCATGATTCTCAAGATAATTTTTAAATTATTCATTCTTATATTCACCACCATTATCAGTTATTAACATCTTCAATGATTACTCACATTCTTTCTCAGCTTTCCTCCTGGAACTTTTAATCATTTTCAGAGAATATGACTTATATATCATGTACATAACACAAGTAATGCTTGTAAAGTCATCAATTAAAGTGATGAAGTACTTACCTCCATTATTTTATTTTTTTTCTCATTGTCCTTCAGATGTCATAAATAATACGTGACAAAGGATGTTTTGAACAAAATTCAACCTTCTTGTGCACGGAATTAGTGATATTTCCCTTTTTACATATAGTACAACACCAATCTCTTCTTCTTGACATATCAAGAATATATCATACATTTTATCGCTTTGATAACTTTCTCTTGTTTCTCTCGAACATCTTTCCCAGTATAGCGACCCAACCATTTCTTACATTACTATTACATCATTTAAAAGATAAACAACATAATAGTATTACACATAGAGGATCCAAAGGTTTGGTTTCTTTGGAAAACTAGGACCATACATAACAATTACAACATCAAACATAAACATTTATTTAATTTATTCTTCTCTAGCTTCTTATTGGCACTTTTCGTCTCTTTAGTACATGTAGACACCTGAGGATATACATCAAAAGTGATGAGCTAAAATCCCAGTAATAGGATAGATAATAAGAATATAGCATGGGGTGAGCATAATCATAATATAGGCAAAAGATCATGAACATGTGAGGAGCATAAATAAAAGACTTGAAATGTGGAAATGCATAAAAATGAAACATCGTGTCTTAGTGGTTAACTACCACACATAATTTTGAACCAAGATAGCATCTTGTTCACACATCATTTCACATTTACTCATGAGATTTATCACTTTACCCAATGCATTGGAGCGCTGTATAATTCTGGGCGCACCAGTCACATAATAACATTATCATTTATCATGCATGCCACAATGAACATATAACATAAATGAACATAATTAAACCCTGAAAATTAATGGGTTTAATCTCATAATAACACATTCATAAACATTGGGTTCCCAAAATAATTAGGGAATAACATACATGTTACAAGAACTGTCACTCTTGAATGAGAAGTAAAAGGTGTGTTCTTGAAAGAAGAGTTCTTTTGGAAAACATTTTGTTTTTCAAAAATACCAGTGACAAACATGTATATCCTAGAAAAAAAATAAAATGATGAACAAAATATTTTTATGGAGTAACCATATCAAAAAGAAGTGAAAGAGGGAGAACCCGAAGGATGAAAGTTGGGTTCAAGAATTTCCCCTTACCTTGTATCCAAAAGCCTTCTTCTCTTTCATGTCCTGTATAATGACATTATATTCATTAATTATAAATCTATAACCTTGTGTACATTAATATGGTTCATTATTATTTCATTAACTGATTTTATTCACCATTGTATGAGTTATAGAGTTTTAAAACATTATTCAGGAATGTTTGTTTTTTATGGTTTTCTTGAGTGGTTCACTTGTATTCTTAAATTGAAGTTTGGGTAGAACATGGGTAAACATATAGAACTAATATTAAATTTTATTAATGATATATTACATGAGTTTGAATTTTTTTATAATTAATTATATTATATCCATTTGTATGAATCATTTGATAATAATTAAATGATGATTGTTTGTGTTAATTTGAACAATTTTTCGATCATAATGAAATAATTTTATTTTATCACTATCAATATGGTCATAAGTTAGTTACAAAACGTTAAATATGAGATAATACATATAAAATATTCTGGTTCAACCATTAAAATGGTTTCATGACCAGAGATGAAGTTATAAATGGAAGAAGAAAACATGTCGTTCTTGAAGGTGATAAATTAACACCTCACGAACAATGTTCTCTTTAATAACATAAAAGGAAGAGGGAAAAAGGGTTGGATGATGTAATATCTCATTATAATCATAAAATTCCATTATATGTATAATACATTAGTTAAAATACCATTTGTATGAATATAGGTCAGGTGAGATCAAAAAATGAACTTGAACTTGAAAGGAAATTAAAGGAGAAGAGGGAGAGAAATTACCTCTTGAATCCTCCTCTTGAGATACTCCTTAAGGGCCTAAGCATGGTATTTTTATGATATAGGTAGCTCTTGTACGTGGGGTAGGGGATAGGAAATATTTTTGGGCAGAGTTTAGAGAATTCTTGGAGCTTGAGAGGTGTGAGGAAATGAAGGTGTGAAGGGTGGTTTTTATAATGGAGGGGAGAGGGGTTTTCTTAATATAAAATTCATTAATTTATTATTTTCTCACAAGACAATGAATAGTGAGTCATCCATGACCAAGAATAGTAAATAAGGCATTTGAGTTCAGGATTTGCATGCTTACATCACTTGTGATGTCATGAATAGTGGGTTTCAATTATAATGTATTCATACGGTAAATTAATGTATTTTACTATTCACAAAAATTCAAGTATTTTAGAAAATTAAAAACAAATTACACCAACAATTTTTTGATGTGTAGAATCCAAAAATGAAGTCCATTTTTCAAAAATAATTTTATAAATATTATTAATTTAATATTTAATTAAAATCATAATTTACTTAAAAAATAGTTTTTAAAATTAAAACTGATTTTATAGTGCTTTCAAAAATTACGTAGGGCCTTATAAAATTATTTAAAAACTATAAGAAAATAATTTTTTAATTTATGAACACATTTTAAGAAAATAAATTTTATTTTAAATTAATTAATTATAATTAATTAATTATTTATGACTTACAAAATACCAAAACGTTTACCAAGGTCAAATTGTCGCTTTCAAAGATGTCTAAATTTTATTTAATTATTTCTTGGTAAGGTTACTCTTATGTTAGATAATTTACTATTCATAAGGGTCATATTACTATTCATAAGGGTATGTAACTATTCATAAGGGTAGGTTACTATTCGCCAAAAATTATTTTTGTTTCATTAGACTCTAAAAATCATCTTGAACACAACCGTGTATGTCAGATTTTCGAAATTCAAAACACAGAAGTGACAAAATTATGTTTAAAGGACACTTAGCACTTAGTAGTTCATTATGTTGTGTTTTCATGTGATTTTATGACATGATTATAAGAAGGGAATTTCCATTGAAAAAATTTGGGTTGTTACATTCTTTCCCCCTTAAGAAATTTAGCCCCCAAAATTTCACTTTACACAAATAGGTGAGGGTACTTCTCCTTCATTTCCTCTTATGGTTCCCAAGTTGCTTCCTCAAACTTATGGTTCCTCCACAACACTTTGACAAGATGGGTTATCTTGTTGCGTAGAACCATATCTCTCTGATCTAGAATCTTTACTGGATGCTCATCATAGGAGAGATCATCTTCCAACTATACCACCTCGGAGTTTAGTACATGTGAGGGGTCTGGTATGTACTTCCTCAGTAGTGATACATGAAACACATCATGAACTTGATCCATATTCGGTGGAAGTTCAAGATGATAGGCCACGGCTCCTATGTGGTCAAGGATCTCAAAGGGGTCAATATATCTTGGGCTTAGCTTCCCTTTCTTCCCGTATCGCATGACTCTCTTCCATGGAGATATTCGAAGGAAGACTTTATCTTCAACATCGAACTCCAAGTCCCTTCGACGGTTGTTATCATAGCTCTTTTTCTGACTTTGAGTATATTTGATGTGTTTCTGGATGACTTGAACCTTCTCTGCCATCTCTTGAACAAGATCGGGTCCAAGTAGCTTTCTTTCTCCAACTTTAACCCCCAACATGTTGGAGTTCTACATCGCTTTCCTTACAGAGCTTCATATAGAGCCATCTGAATACTCCAGTGGAAGCTATTGTTGTATGAGAACTCAACCAATGTGAGATGTTGATCCAATCCTCCTTTGAATTCTAGAGATCAGGATCTTAGCATATCTTCAAGCGTCTGAATAGTTCTTTCAGACTGGCCATCAGTTTGGGGGTGATAGGCCGTGCTGAAATTTAATTCATTACTCAAAGCATGTTGAAGGCTCCTCCATAATTTAGATGTGAACCTCAGATCATGGTCAAAGACAATTGAGAGTGGAACACCATACAGTCTCACCACTTCCTTCACATATATCTTTGCAAGTTGTTCAAGTGAGAGATCTTCCCGAATAGAGATAAAATGGGCAGTCTTGGTGAGTCGATCAACCACAACCCATATCGCATTATTTCCCTTTGACATCTTCGAGAGACCCGTGACAATGTCCATAGTAACATTTTCCCATTTCCACATGGGTATAGGCAATGGCTACATCATACCTTTGGACTTTTGTCACTCAACTTTAACTTTCTGACATACCAAGCACCTTGATATATATTCTACAATCTCCTTCTTCATGTTATCCCACCATAAGAGTTCTTAGAGATCACGGTACGTTTTGGAACTCGCATGATGGATAGAGAATGTTGAGCTATGTGTATTATCCAATAGCTCCTTCTTTATCCCAGGTGATGAAGGTACACAAAGTCGCGTTCCAAACCAAATCACACCATCATCGTCGATATGGAACTCTAGAAGCTTCCCTTCTTTTACTGCATTCACCATCTTTTGTATCTCCACATCATCCCTTTGTGCTTCCTTAATCTTATCTTGGATGTATGGTTGAGCAGCCATTTGGGAAAGGTAGGATGTATCCCCTGCCCTAATGATTTCCAAATCCATTATTTTCATATCCAAGAAGATAGGTTCTTTCTCAATCTATAACAGGGATAGAGTAGCTGGTTCTTTTTGCTTAGAGCATCAGCTACCTTGTTCACCTTTCCAAGATGATAGTTAATAGAGAAATCGTAATCCTTGATTAGCTCTAACCATCTCCGTTGATGCATGTTGAGATCCTTTTGTGTGAATATATACTTTAGGCTCTTATGGTCGGTGTATATGTCACACTTCTCACCATAAAGGTAGTGCAGCCATATTTTCAAGGTAAAAATCACATATGCCAACTCTAGATCATGTTTCGGGTAGTTTTGCTTGTGGATCTTAAATTTTCATGAGGCATAGGCTATCACATTATCATTTTTCATGAGTACGCAACCCAATACTTTCTTTGAAGCATCACTGTATATCACAAAACTTTCTCCACTTTTCTGTACTGTGAGTACAGGTGCAGTGATCAGCCTTCTCTTCAGCTCCTTGAATCTTCCCTCACATTCTTCCATCCAGACATACTTTACCCCTTTCCTTGTTAACTTAGTTAGCGGGATTGAAAATCGTGAGAAGTTTCTCACAAAACGTTGGAAGTACCCAGCTAATCCAAGAAAACTACGTATTTCTGTGACACTAGAGGACCTGGTCCATTCCTCAATCGCCTTTGTTTTTGAAGGATCCACAGAAATTCCCTCACTTCTGATCACATGTCCCAAGAACGTGACTTGTTTTATCCAAAAGTCACACTTTCTGAACTTGGTGTTCAACTTCTCCTTTATCAATGTTGCCAACACAAGTCTTATATGTTCTTCATGTTCCTCCGTGATCTTGGAGTAGATGAGAATATCATCGATAAACACTACCACAAATTTGTCGAGCAAATGTATAAAGACTATATTCATCAAATCCCTGAAGATATCAGGGTCATTAGTAAGTCCAAAGGGAATCACCAAAAACTCATAGTGCCCATACCTTGTATGGAAGGAAATCTTATGAATATCTTCCTTCTTCACCTTTACCTGATGATATCCATAACGAAGATCCACCTTTGAGGAGTATTGAGATCTTCTTAAATGATCAAACAAGTCATCAATCCTTGGGAGAGGATACTTTTTCTTTACGGTGATCTTGTTAAGTTCCTGATAATCGATACACAACCACATTGTTTAATCCTTGTTCTTTACAAAGAGAACTAGTTCACCCCAAGGTGATGCACTAGGGTGTATGAACCCTTTTTCCAGATGATCTTGTTGCTACTTCTTTAACTCCTCCAGTTCGATAAGAGCCATCCTATAGGGACACTTCGATATAGGAGTGTCTCCAAGTATGAGTTCAATTGATAACTCTACCTCACGATCCGGGGGAATTCCGGGTAACTCTTTAGGAAATACATCACTGTATTCCCTCACGATGGGAATTTCCTCATGGTTGGAACTTTCCTTTGACTCAACCATTTGGGTGAGGTATGCTTCTTCATAGGGAATCAACAACCAAACCATTGAAGGATTTTTCAAATTATATTCATGATCTTCCTTACATTTGTAGAGGATCATAGGATGGTTCATAATATGAAAAGATGTTTCCTTTTCCCGACAGTTGATATGTGCTCTATATAACGAGATCCAATCCATTCCCATTATAGCGTCGAATTCCACCAAATGAAGTATTACAAGATTTTCTGGAAGAATCTTCCCACATACGCCAACAGGAGATGAGTCAAACACATGGGTTTCAATTATTACACCACTTGGTGTTTTTACAAATATCTCTACTTCATGGTTTTGGGGATTCGATTCTATAGTTCTTGAAAACATTCAAGATATAAAGAAATGTGTAGAACTAGAATCAAATAATACCTTTTCCATTCTTGAGTGAATAGGAAGTGTACCTTGTATGACTTAATTATCTTGCTCCATCTCTGCAGTAGTGATGGAATAAGCATTCCCTTGTTCCTTTGGCTTTGGTGGTTTTTGACGCAGATTACCCTCAAGAACTCAAGGTTTAGTGCACTGGTTTGCATAGTGCCCTAGCTCCCTACAGTTGTTGCATTGAACCATGAGTGGTTCTCTCCTTTCATCAGCTACATTCTCCTTCCTTTTCATGTCTTTTTGACACTCTTGAGCATGGTGTTTTTCTTTCCCACACTTGAATCATTTTCCCATCCCTTTGAGATAGTTCCCATGGTTCAACTTCCTACATTTTTGGAATGTGGGTCGTTGAGTTTTCTTCCCATTTTTCTCATTAGATCCTCCATCTTGAAACTCCATCTTTCGCTTCTTATCCCCATAGCCAGGGGACCATTCTCCAAACTTCATCTCCACTTTGAGGGCACAGTGAACAACTTCTTCATAACTCCCAAAGTCTCTAATTGCAAGAGCCTTTCAAAGGTTTGGTTTTAATCCACTAATAAATCTATCAATTTTTCTATCATTGTTGATAACAAAACTCGAAGTGTACCATGCAAGCCTTGTGAAATTTGCTTCATAGGTTGTGATAGATTCTCCTTATTTTTTATTAAGATCTATTAATTCTCACTTCATCTTCTTGTGAATAGTTCTTGGGAAATACTTGTTAAGAAACATTATCTTAAAGCCTTCACATTCCATCTCTTCAATTTCCTCCCTTGGATTTGTGTTCTTAATCAAATCCCACCATTGATCGGCTTCTCCATATAGGAGATAAATGGATAAGGTCACCTTCTACATATCATAACAATGAATCACAGAAAATATCTTCTCCATGGAGTTGGCCCACTATTCCGTAACTAGTGGATCGGAAGATCCACTAAACGTCAGTGGTCATTGCCACATAAAACATTCGATAGCTAGTGGCTCCCTCTTTGGATAAGGAGGATGTTCCCCATTATTATGGTTATTGTTCATAACCTAATATAATTGGGTAATCATCACCATGAAGTTTTGAACTCCACCTCCCAAATCATTGGGGATGTCATTTTGGAAATCATTGCATTGGTCCTCGCACGAGTTGTTGGCCTGATTTCTCCAGGTTCCCACCATTTTCTAAAATATAAAATGGTTCGAACAAAAAATAAGTAAAAAAAGTCATGAATAACTTTTTAATTTAAACAATTTATACCAAAAACATAAAATTTGGTATCCCTATGTAAATCTTCTTGTGTGCATATTTGTACATAGTCTCATGCTATAGGTTTTCTCTATGGTTCACTAATCCTAATTCCCAAATTAACTAAACCTTTTCTCTGATACCAATAATAGCGACCCAACCTTTTCTTAAATTACTATTACATCATTTTAAATATAAAAAAAATAATAGTATTACACATAGAGGATAGAAAGGTTTAGTGTCTTGGGAAAACTAGGACTATACATAACAATTACAACATCAAACATAAACATTTATTTAATTCCGTCTTCTCTGGCTTCTTATTGGCACTTGTCCTCTCTTTAGTACATGTAGCCACCTGAGGATATACATCAAAAGGGATGAGCTAAAATCCCAGTAAGAGTATAGATAATAATAATATAGCATGGGGTGAGCATAGTAATAACATAGGAAAAAGATCATGAACATGAGAGGAGTATAAATAAAAGACGTGAAATGTGGCTATGCATAAAAATGAAACATCATGTCTTAGTGGTTAACTACCACACATACTTTTGAACCAAGCTAGAATCTTTTTAACACATAATTTCACATTTACTCATGAGATTCATCACTTTACCCAATGCATTGGAGTGTTGTATAATTCCAGGCGCACCCGTCACATTCAAACATCCATATTACGCTATATAATTCCAGGCGCACCCGTCACATCATAATATTATCATTTATCAGGAATGACAAAATGAACATATAACATAAATGAACATAAATAACCCATTAAAAGGAATTGATTTAATCTCATAAGAACACATCCATAAACATTGGGTTCCCAAAATAATGAGGGAATAACATATATGTTACAAGAACCGTCACTCTTGAATGAGAAGTAAAAGGTGTGTTCTTGAAATAAGAGTTCTTTTGGAAAAAAATTTGTTTTTAATAAATACCAGTGAAAAACATGTATATCCTATAAAAATAAATAAAATTATGAATAAAATATTTTTAAGGATTAACCATATCAAAAAAGAGTGAAAGAGGGAGAACCTTAAGGATGAAAGTTGGGTTCGAGAATTTCCCCTTACCTTGCATACGAAAGATTCCTTCTCTTTAATGTCCTATATAATGAAATTATATTCATTAATTAAAAATCCAGAACCTTTTGTACATTATTATGGTTCATTATGGTTTCATTAAGTGATGTTATGCACCTTTGGATGAGTTATATAGTTTAGAAACATTATTCAGGAATGTTTGTTTTTATGGTTTTCTTGAGTAGTTCACTTGTATTCTTAAATTGAAGTTTGTGTAGAACATGGGTAAACATATATAACTAATATTACATGTTATTAATGATATTACTTGAGTTTTAATGATCTTATAATGAATTATATTATATCCATTTGGATGAATCATTTGATAATAATTAAATGATGATTGTTTCGGTTAATTTGAGCGATTTTTCGATCATAATGAACTTGTTTTATTTTATCACTATAAATATGGTCAAAATTTAGTTAAAAAACTTTAAATATGAGATAATACATATAAAATATTCTGTTTCAACCATAAAAATGGTTTCATGACCAGATCTGAAGTTAGAAATGGAATAAGAAAACATGTCGTTCTTGAAGGTGATAAATTAACACCTCACGAACAATGTTCTCTTTAATAAAATAAAAGGAAGAGGGAAAGGGGGTTGGATGATATAATATCCCATTATCATAATAAAATTTAATTATATGTACAATACAGGAGTTAAAATACCATTTGTATTAATATAGGTGGGGAGAGGTCAAGATGTGAACTTGAACTTGAAAGGAAATTAAAGGAGAAGAGGGAGAGAAATTACCTCTTGAATCCTCCTCTTCAGATCCTCCTTAAGGGCCTAAGCTTGGTATTTTGATGAGACCAGAAGCTCTTGGATGTGGGGGAATGGATAGGGAAGGTTTTTGGTCAGATTTTAGAGAAGGATTGGATCTTGAGAGTTGTGAGGAAATGAGGGTGTGAAGGGTGGTTTTTATAATGGAGGGGAGAGGGGTTTTCTTAATATAAAATTCATTAGTTTATTATTTTCTCAAAATAAAAAGAATAGTTAGCCATCCATGACCAAGAATAGTAAATAAGGCATGTGATTTCGGGATTTTGGTTCTTACATCACTTTTTATGTCACGAATAGTGGGTTTTAATTATAATGTATTTATACAGTAAATTAATGTATTTTAATATTCACCAAAAGTTCAAGTATTTCAGAAAAATCAAAAATATTTACCCCAACCATTTTTTGACATGTTGAATCCAAAAATGAATTCCATTTTTCAAAAATATTTTTCTAAAAATTGTTAATTTAATATTTAATTAAAATCATAATTTACTTAAAAATAGTTTTTAAAATTAAAATTGATTTTATAGTGCTTTCAAAAATTATGTGGGGTCTTATAAAATTATCTAAAAAATATAATACAATGATTTGTTAATTTATGAACACAATTTAAGAAAATAAATTTTTTTTAAATTAATTAATTAATTATAATTAAATATTTATGACTTACAAAATACCAAAATGTTTACCAAGGTCAAATTGTCGCTTTCTAAGATGTCTAAATTTTATTTAATTATTCCTGGGTAAGGTTACTCTTGTGTTGGATGATTTACTATTCATAAGGGTTATATTACTATTCATAATGGTATGTTACTATTCATAAGGGTTGGTTACTGTTCACCAAAAATTATTTTTGTTTCATTAGACTCCAATAATCATCTTGAACACAACCGTGTATGTCGGATTTTTGAAATTCAAAATAGAGAAGTGACAAACTTATGTTTAAAGTTCACTTAGCACATAGTAGTTCATTATGTTGTGTTTTCATGTGATTTTATGACATGATTATAAGAATGGAATTTCCATTGAAAAAATTTGGGTCGTTACACCCAACCTTTTATGACAAATTGATTTTATTCATCATACCCAATTAAAAAGAGTTATGTATTTCACCAAATTGAAAAAATATTCCTTTTATACCTTGTTCTGTTGTAACTATCTTTTCATCATCCTCACTTTTCACAAAAAAAAACCATATTTTTTGAAGATAAATTTATTATCCTCATCACAAAGTTGTGAAGCACTCATCAGGTTGTGCTTCATCCCATCAACATATAATGTTTTCCTAGATTTTAAATTTTCTTTCCCAATAATGGTTGATCCAATACCTTTTATCATTAGAGATTCATCATTTCCAAATTTCACCATTCCATCTTTTAAGTCCTATAATTTTTTGAAAACTTTAAGTCTCCAATCATATGAGAAGAAAACCCACAATCAAGAATCCAAGGTCATTCCCCTTTTATATCTTTCAAAGAGATTTAAACAATAAGAGATTTTTGTTCTTCCTTTTCTTTTTTCACCTTTGACTTCTAATATTTGTTAAGAAATTTTGTTTTTACTCGAAACAAAACAATATAACCCTTAACAAGATTTATAGGTTGTTCACATCTTTCATAAATAGTTTCTAATGGTTGGAATGTATTATCAACTTTCACACCAACCTTATCATATTTCTTCTGAACTTCCTTCTTAGTATTCTTCTTTTGAGAGGATTAACTCCCCCAAAAACCTTTTCCTCCATAAAATATGGAATAGTAATAATGATATTGATTAAACAAACACATATTTGTAGTATGTCTAAATCCACCACAATACCAGCAATATCGATAGAAATAATATTTCCCTATGAAACTTTCATACTATCTGGAGTTGTGAACATACTTCTTGGAAACCTTCTAAACAAAACTTTGTAGACCATCAAACATTCTATTTTCAAATGTAACATTCTTATTCTACTAAAATTTCTTTCCAAACATATCAAAACTAGAATTAATAAAAAAATCAAAAAACTAGATTATTAGAAACTTATGATTTTTCAGCATTCTTAACTTTTTTCACATACATAACTTTTTCAATTTTATTCTTCTAGAAACCAATTCCTGCTTTCCTCTCAACCTTTTAAAGAAACTCTTTCTAATCATTCTTACGTTCATTCTTACTAGAATTTTCACTAGATTCTAAGATATATTATTTGAAACTTATTTTCATTTATTCAGATATAGAAAGGTTCTATTGGACAAGTTCCAACTCTTATTCTTTTTCATTCATCTTTACTTCTTGATGTTCATTAAAATTCCTTTAATTCTCAAGATAATTCTTCATATCATCAATATCATTTACCAGCTTTACTTTCTAATTAGAAAATCCTTCTTGATTTTATGATGATGAGATTCAATTTATCAAATTTCTGTTTTCCTTTTCAAGCCTTCTAATCTTTCTCAAATATTTTTTCAACTCTTCATTCATAAGTGATTAAAGTTCAGTTTCTTCTTCTTTAGAATAGATGTTCCGGAAATCTTAATTATTTACAACTTAAATAAAGGTATTCCTTCCAGTTTTTTCTATAAAATATTTTTCAGATTCAACTTCATTATCTACATCTTCATCATCTTTAACAAAAAAATATTCTTGTTTTTCATTTGAAGAAATTTTTATCCTTAACTTTCTATAAATATTTATCATTTTTATCCTATTTCTTCCATGACCTTCTTGGATTTATTTCATCTTCATCATTATCTTCTTTATTATTTATTTAAGGAATATTAGACACAAAGATCCCAACTGCTCCATATTCAAAAAAAAATCAAGGGAAGTTTTCATGTGTGTTTCCCTATAATAATTTTCATGTTATTAGAAAAAAAGGATAAAATATTATCATTATTTTTACATACCTCATCTTTAGAATCGGATTCACCAGTTTTAACTTCAATAATAATATTCTGTGACTTATCTTTCTTCACAACATTAAAAGACATTTATCTATCATATTTTGTTTTTATTTTCATATCTTTCTCTCTTCGCATTTAATAACTGATGATAATGCTATAAAAATAATCTAGAGATAATTTTTTAGGGTCTCTATATTCTATTAAAGAAACATTAGCATCAAACTTTTTGAGAATAATTCTTAAGATCTTTTCAACAACTGTAAAATCCTCCTACTTTTCACCAAGAAATCTGATTATGCTAACAATGTCATTTACCCTTATAAAGAAGTACCCCAAAAAATATATCATATCCATTTTAAAATCTTCATACTTCAACCTCCATAATTGATATTTTTCATTCTTCACTTTAGTATTTCCTTCTTTTATGTTCTCGAGCATATCCTAGATAACTTTAGTTATAGAAACACCTTTCACTCTTATAAACTCACTCTCATAATATAACACCACAACCCCAGAAGTTTGGATCGAGTTCTAAAACATGTTGTATAAAAAATTATAAAAATAAACTGAAAATTATAACACAAGTTAAAAAAATGTGGACCATTTACAGGTATTGGTTTCATAGAATAGACACACCTTACAACTTAACCAAACTATTCAGAACATAATAAAATAAAAGAAGACTTCACGTGTTCTCACACTGTAAGTGAAACTAACATCTTTAGTAATATCTATAGAACCTATAGAAAAAAAATTTAAATTAGGGGTGAGCATTAAATATTTTTGGTAAGGGGTTTTAAAACCTTTGATAAATCCTTTTACATATATTATTTTGAAAATACTTTTAAAAATATCCTTTTGAATAAATTATTTGAAATTACTTATGGCATAAAAAATAATAAATCACTTTAGAAAATACTTACTTTCAAATATTTCTTTAAACATAATCCAAGATTTTTCTAAAAACAATACACAAGATTCTGAAAACAAAACAATATTCTGAGGCCACTTGAAATGTGTAAGGTTGTCTTGGGACAACCCACACAGTGAAGGATGGGTTCACTCCTTAATAACCTTCCATATTTATAATGTTGAAGTGCCTTATTTTCGGAAAATATTTTAATCTTTCTTTACTTATATATATACTTTCACTAGAGTTTTTAATTTTTTTAAAACATGTCACTACATTAAAATACACATTCACACTTATATTTATATATATAAGTATGTATATACATAAATATATGAACTTTCATTACATTTCACAAGTGAGTTTGGTTACAATAAGAACTCATACCATAATCCTTTGCAAGTGCTATCCTTTTATTCAAAATTTATTTCTTGTAATACCTTTTTTATTCATACTAATTGTTATTTTTCTTAAAATAATTATAATAAATAATTATGTTCCACACATAAAAGAAACACATGAAATCCATGTACTAAATAATCTCAGATGTAATCCTTAACATTTAATTTGAAATCATGAATTTATTGTGAATTCAAGGTATATCTATGTTATTCATAACACATGGCCATGATAGTATGAAAATGCGACATCATTAATCTTAATATAACATGATGACACACTATGCACATTTTTCTGAAAAATAGTAATAAAATTATGGAAAACATTTCAAACTTATATATATACATATATATATACTATGAATTTAAATTTTAAATAAAAGACCTTGATGTTTCTTAATAATCACACATGTATATTATATATATAACATGGAATTGTAAAATTAAATTTGTGATAGACCAAAACTTTGATGTGAAAAAATATATGATGCAATTAAATTATTAAACATTAATATCATATAAAAATATTGTTTATGTGTATATATATACATGTGTAATTGAAACACATGTATTCATAAAAAAATAAACCCCCTTACACACATAATCAAATAAATATAAATATAAATATGAAATAAATAATCCTTGGTTTTGAAATTAATAAGTATATATAAAACTTTGAAATTTTAATATAAAATTCCTCTTTATAGAATTTGAAGAAAATAAAATCAAGAACCAAGATGTGAAAATAAATTTTATTAACAACTGAACATAATTGTAATCTGGTGTATAAAATTAATCACCTACCCTTAAAATGAAAACATTAACATAATCGATAATCTACCTTACTTGAGATTATAAAATTTAGAAGAAATTGTAGTCCTTTAAACTATAAACAAAAAAAATAATGATTACTTGATTAAAAACATAAAACCTACATATTGGGGCTTTCTTTCTTCCACCTCAAACTACAAATTGCTTTTACCGCAATGACATTTTCACAAAGAAGGATTTTATATCCAGACATCTACTATGTGTATAGAGACACGCACAGCATGTAGATCTAGCTTATTAGGTCGATGCAGACAATAAACAAAGACAAAACAAAATAGAATTTATAAATTTTATATTCCATCAACTAAAATAGATTGATCCAATAGTCAAAATATTGATAAATTAACATCAAATAAATTATATATTCATATATGGAAGCGAGTTCACAAAAGCAAAATATTTGATAAAAACAAAAGGATATAATGGGACAGAGGAACTGGAAATCTATAGACCTAATAAGATGATCTATTCATAGTCTAAATGAAAACAAATAAAATATATAAACAGACCATAGTGGTTGATAACGATTGATGGATAAATTAGAAATGAAACAAAAACATCAAAGTTTAGTGGATGGAAAATCAGACTCCTGCCAAATCTACCTCTCAGAGGTATAAAATTAATTAATATGTGAAACATAATGGACTACACGAACCATGGTCAAACCCTAACCGTGCTTTGTCCCCTTCAACATTGCTCAGGACTCCTTCACCAGAAGCGGGTCTCACTCGGACTACTTATAGGTAGAGAAATCGTGGTCAATCCATCTCGCACGACTCTTCTCCCTCATCGTTGCACGATCCCAATGCTCCCATCACCCATAAACCCTAATCTTGATTTTCCCCTACTTATTGCATCGTGACACAACCCTTGCGGACCTAATTTGAAAATTCATATCCACTTTTTTATTATCTTTGTTTTAACCTTTTTTAACAAATGAAATTAAAAAGAAAATTATCATAATATAATATTTTCAAATAATATTTTTTTAATATAAATATTTCATTAAAATAGTTATAATATATAATCCTACATTAAAATTCTTAATAATTTATAAAATAAATTAATTATAAATTATTTTTCAAAACTAATGATTATAATTTCATATATATATATATATATATGAAAGTCAAACTTTATAAAACCAAATTAATTATATTATTTATTAAGTCGTATGAAATAAATTATTAACATAATTAGTATTAAAATATAAATATAAATACTTAATAGACCCTTAACATAATGTAGTAAATTAATTTATTTATCAATATAATTATAATAATCAATATATATATTTAGATATTTATTCACATAAAATATTAAAAAATATTTAAATTAATTTTGTTACTCAAATTCTCTTATCATAAAATAATAATCAAATAATTTTTTTAAAGAAAATAATACTATAATACAATATATTTTTTAATTTAAAATAAATTTGAAAAATATAAATAATTTATATTTAATTATAAATATAAACATATAATCAAAATAATTGAAACACTTAATTTCAGTTATTATTTTTTAATAAAATAAGATTAAAAATATTATTAGTTTGTTTTAATCATAAATTAATCTATTTAATTTAATATTTATTCAATAAAACTAAGTTTAAAATTCCTAATATGTTAAATTATTCCCCCCTCAACAGAATTGCGTCCTCAAAATTTGTTTCATCAGACTAAAAAAATTCTAAATTTTTGTCTTCAGAAACACTAAATCCGTTAAACTTCTAGACTCAACAACATATAATGTCCAAAGTTGTCTAGATTATTCCTTTGATACCAACTAATATGCCCCAACCCTATAAATCTAGAGCCAGTTCTAAAACACGATGTGCAAAAAAAATTTAAAAAGAAAGTAAAAAATTACACAACACATTACACAAATGAGGACCTTTTATTGGTCTCGGTTTTGAAGAATAGACACACCTTATAACTTAACAAAAATTTTCATAACAAAATAAAAGAAAAGAAGACATCATGTGTGATCAAACCATAAGCAAAATGAATAGCCTCAGGAAGCTCTACTGAACCTGTGGAAAATAATTTAAAACAAGGGGTGAGCATTAAATATGCCTAGTAAGGGGTTTTAAAACCTTTGATAAATCCTTTTAATGATATTCTTTTGAAAATAATTTCAAAAATTACATTTAAAAATATCTTTTTGAAAACATTATTTTAAATTACTTATGGGCTAAAAATACTAAATCACTTTAGAAAATACTTACGTTCAAAAATTTCTTTAAACCTATTCCTTTTTTTCAGAAAATAATATGAAATATTTTAAAAACAAAACACTATTCTAATTCCACTTGAAGCATTGAAGGATTTTTTGGGCCTACCCACTTAGTGAAGTATGGTTTCACTTCCCAGTAACCTTACATATTTACAATGTTCAAGTTCCTTATTTTCTCAAAAACATTTTAAGCTTTCTTTACTTATATATATATAATTTCACTAATGTTTTTAATTTTTTTATAACATGTTACTGCATTAAAATACACATTCACAGTTATATTTATATATATAAGTATGTATATACATAAATAAATGAACTTTCATTACCTATCACTTGTGAGTTTGGTTACAACCAAAACTCATTCCATAAGAATTTTCATGTACTATCCATTTATTCAAACTTTCTTTCATGTAATAACTTTTCCATTCATACAAATATTTGTTCTTACTAAAATAATCATAATAAATAATTACGTTCCACACATAATAGAAAATAATAAAATCCATGTACTTAATAATCTCAAAATTAATCCTTAACATTTAATTTGAAATCTTGAATTTATTATGAATGCAAGGTATGTCAATGTTATGAATAATGAATGGCCATGATAGTATGTTGATGCAACATCATTAATATTAATATAACATGATGACATGGTATGTACATTTTTTTGAAACATTGTAATAAAATAGTAGTAAACATTTCATCCTTATATATATACATATATATATATATATTGTGAATTAAAATTTTAAATAAAATATCTTGATGTTTCATTATAATCACACATGTATATATATAATATGGAATTGAAAAATTAAATTCGTGATTAATGAAATCTTTAATACCCAAAAATGTCATATGTGTATATATATATATGTAATTGAAACACATATATTCATAAAAAAATAAACCCCCTAACATTCATAATCAATGAAATATAAATATAAATTTGAAATAAATAATCCTTGGTTTTGAAATCAATACATATATATTTATAACTTTGAAATTTTAATGTAAAGTTTCCCATTACAGAATTTAGAAAAAAAATCAAGAACCAAGATGTGAAAATAAATTTTAATAACACTTTAACATAGTCATAATCTGGTATATAAATTTAATCACCAACCCTTACAATTAAAACATGGACATAAAAGATAATCTTCCTTACTTGACATTATAAAATTTAAAATAAATTGTACTTAGTTAAATTGTAAATAAAATAAAAATAACCCTTACTTTATTAAAAATAGAAAACCTACATATTTGGGATATCTTTCTTCCTCCTTAGACTGCAAATTTGTTTTCCTCCAATTACATTTTCACAAATAAGGATTTTATAGTTAGACATCTACTATGTGTACAGAAACACACACATCTTGCAGAGCATGCTGAGTAGGTCGATGCAGATAATAAATAAAGATAGAACAAAATAAAACATATAAATTTCATATTCCATCAACTAAAACAGATTCATCCAGTTGTCTAAATATTAAAAAATTAAAATTAAATAAATTATATATTCATATCTAGAAGAAAGTTCACATAAACAACAACCTTGGCATAAACAAAATTATATCATGGATAGAGGAAGTAGAAATCTACAGACCAAACTAGAAAATCTATTTATAGTCTAACGTAAAACCATAAAAATACAAATGGACCATAGTGGTTAACAACGATCGATGAAGAGATCAGAAACGAAATGGAAACTACAAAATTTTAACAGATAGAAAATCAGACTCCTTAAAAACTACCTCTCAGAGGTATGAAATTAATCTATAGGTGAAGAATAATGGACCTCACAAACTGTGGTCAAACCCTAACCCCACTCAATCCCCATCAATGTCTCTCAGGACTCCTTCACCATTATCTAGTCTCTCTTGGACTCTTTATCAGAAGACGAATCACAATTAAGCCACTTTACTCAACTTTTATCCCCTTACTATGCACGATCCCAATGTTCCCATCACTCGTGAACCCTAATCTCAATTTTCCCTTACTCAATGCGTCACAACACAGCCCTCACAGACCTCCTTTGAAAATGCATATCCACATTTTTTTTATTATCTTTTTTTATCCTTTTTTTAACACATGAAATTCAAAAGAAAATTATCATAATATAATAATTTAAAATAATATATATTTAATATAAATATTTCATTAAAATAGTTATACTATATAATCATACATTAAAATTTATAATAATTTCAAAATAATATAATTATAATTTATGTTTCAAAACTAATTATTATAATTTCATATATATATATATATATATATATATATTCAAAAATAAAATTTTATAAAACCAAATTAATTATATTATTCATTAATTCATATGAAATAAATTATTAACATAACAAGTATTCAAATACGAATATAAATATTTGATATACTCTTAACATAATTTATTATATTAATATATTTATAGAAATAACTATAATATTCAATATATATACATATAAATTTACTCACTTAAAATATTAAAAAACATAAAAATAAATTTTTTACTCAAATTCTCTTATCATAAAATAATAATCAAATAATCCTTTTAAAGAAAATAATACTATAATATTATATTTATTTTTAATTTATAATAAATTTGATAAATATAAATAATTATACCTAATTATAAGTATTAACATATAATCAAATTAATTGAAACACATAATTTTAGTTATTATTTTTAAATAATATCAGCTTAAAAATATTATTAGTTTGTTTTAATCATAAATTTATCCATTTAATATAATATTTATATAATAAAACATAGTTTGAAATTCCTGGGATGTTACACAGAAAGTGATGAGAGTAATGTATTTTTATCTCTTCCATGATTCTCAATATTCTTCTTATCTATAGGTCTAAGAGGAAACTTGTCATTAATTTGAGAAAATCCATATGTTGTAGATTCTATAACTTCATACTCAAAAGACATAAGATAAGGCATCATTCTTTCTTTCCAGATATGATAATTTGTTCAATAAAATACCATAATCCCCTTACAGTTCACATAATTCAGATTCTCCATCACGACTTCTCTTGAAAACATCAACAAAGAATAAATTAAGGGAATATAACCCTTTGATACCAGTTCAAGTAGCCCAGTCAGGACCCAAATATCACTTAGAGGGGGATGGGTGAATCAGTGATATCTTTTTATTTTATGTTTCTTTGCTTTTGAAACAACCTTCACCTCCTGTTAAATATTTCTTCTCTACTGAACTCAAAACAAACACACATCTATAGGAATAAAAGAATTTACATGGTTCACTAATAAAAAAGAGTATCTACATCCTTGTTATGGTTTGTAAACAATCTAAAACTACACAATCCATTAGAAAAAAAAATTGTTTTATGTGGAATAAAATGAGTAGAATATACCCTTACACTCATGTGACATTATGCAAAAAAATCCAATAGTGTGTGTGCTCCCTCTTAGCACAAATAGGGTAAAACAATATTTTAGTGCTTCTTGATGAACTTCCACATGTTTTATCTCTCAAAATAATTCTTCACTTTCCTACAAATAATCTTTTAATAACTTCCTTTGTACACAGCATACTACTTTCACGGATATCTCTTCTTACTTGCAATAAATAACTTGTGCACAACACACTGCTTATACTCCATACTTGAGTGCCACTCAAAACTTGTGCACAACATCTTTCTTATACTAACAACTTTCACAACACACACCCTTTTACACCCAACTCACTATTGGCATGAAACTACCATCTGGCATGCACATTTTGTGTAACTCTCTACTTACGCGCCCTCCCCACTTGCATGACTAATGCTTTGATTCCCTCTAAGTATTAAGCTTCTACTTAATTAGGGGGGAGAATCCTATTTATTAGAATTTTGGGGACCCTGTGTGGGGTAGAAAATGTTCCCCCTACCGTTCTATTCCATTCAGCCATGTCTCTGTAGTGAAAACTCACCTTGTGTGATAACTCCGAAACTTTCATGACCTTCTTTCCATTTTTGTATTTTTATGTTCTGATCTTGA